>OX453291.1:4501589-5727185 GCA_949710015.1 Crataerina pallida
AAAGTGTTTTTTTTTTTTTTTGTTATATGACAACAATAAAAGAAATCAGCAACAGTGTAATAAAAGGAAAAGGAAACAACTCAAGGAACTTTTAAACATAATCGTTATGTAGTGCAAGGAAACAAGATGGAAACTCTGGGGTAACGTTAGAGGATGAAATTTCTCGAAAAAACTTCAAATACAAAAGTCAAATTGTTCTTCTCCCGTCTAACCTGACAACTTTTGTAAATGAAGGTTTATTGGAAAGATTTCATCACACATGCTATGAAGTTTTATCTTCTTTCCTCATCCTGTGCATTAAAATCGAGTAAACGTCTCATAGTAAAAAGTCATAATTCTTAATATTTCTTAAGGATATAGATTAGTACGAGGGGCGGCTTTTATAAAATGTTTATGTTATGTATTCCTGGAAAATCGCTCAAAAGTTAAGTAATTAATTACTTTGTACTAATGTTCTGTTATAACATCTTATAGGCCTTTTATAAATCGTAAAATAATACCTAGACTTACATACACTTTCTAAACTTTCCTGGTACCCAGAAAATCATAATTTTAACCAATTGAAGAAAACTTAAGAAAAAAGTGTAAAAGATGATTATGATTCATTTTAATGGATGAGGAAACAAGAACTTGCAATGAGATGATGCTAAGAATTTTATTAAAGGATGACACAAAATGTTTATGAAAATTTCAAATTGTTTGCACCAACAGCGGATACAATTACTGGGGAGACCTAAGGGGAAACCATATTTGGGGCCTATTAGGTAATTGGGTCATTAATTTTAAGGATTTAAGACATTTCGGAACCTCGCGTGATCCTTTAACTCAGCGCAACCTTTATAACTAAAATACCGCAGTTTTATCACATCAATCTTTTTAAAATCTCTTTCTACATATATCGATTGAAGCATATCTGTCTGTCCGCTACAATTACTTGTAATTTTTTTTCAAGTGCTTTTGTTAATATTTCTCAGATATTCGGCATACAATGTTGTCGTTTAGCTTGAAAATGAACTTTTTGAAACGTGACTTGAATATATTTATATACCCTACACCATATATGGTGGCAAAATGTACATTAAGTGCATAAAAATTGATTAAAATTGAAAGGATTCCAAAATAATAAAATAAGATAAACATTAAATGACACACAATACAATATTTGCTTTAAATTACAACAAATCTCTGCTTTAAGTGGGGAAACACATCACAGTGGAGGATTTAATCATTTAGATGCATATACACAAACATTAGGGTCAGGGTTTAATTGAAATGCTTAGAAAATTATTTCGTTTTTTTTTTTTTTTTTTTGTAATTAACAGAGGAAAAGTGGTGCATACACACAATTGTGCTGGCTAATTATCCATTCACAAATTCAAAGAAATTTCTTTTTAGAGACAAAAGTTCAACTAAACACATGGAGCTAATATTGCAAGGACGAAGAAAAAATCACGATTTAAAAAAAGTATTCTTTTAACTTGTTGTACGAAGAGTCCAATGGTCATTATGAACGGCCGTACTTTAAAACACAACAAGACATGAATCAATCGATCATTTACGCATGAAAGAAAATTAAAACTATAAGTATGTATGTATGTATATATACAGATATAAATCAGTATGCATAATATGTATACAGGTATGTAAATGATCCTTAATATGTATTTGTAGTGACTTTCTGGTGACCTTTTAAGTGTAAACTGATTGTTATTGTTATTGTTGATTTTATTGTGGTTGTTATTGTTGCTTTCTGTATTGGTAACGGTTCCTTGTTCTTTTCTTTAAAAGGCTGCCGCATTCTGTAGGAGGTTTTCATGTTGTTTGATGTACTTCAGAAAGAAAATTCATATAGCTTGGAGGCACTTAAATACTTAATGACTGATGATGATAAAGAAGGATAGATTAAGATAACAGAAACGCCCACTTTATCAAATATACTTTAATAAGAACAAAATTCAACCTTTCAGAACACAAACTTTAGTTAGGGTGTACCCACCCTTAAATTTACGCCATAAACGTGGAGCATATCTTAGAAGTTTTTCCAAAAAAAATTAAGTTTATTATATATTAAATAAGGCCACGTCTTTATATTAGAATAGCCACGCCTATTCTTATATTTAAAATAGATGTATGTAAGGATAAAAAATTGAGATCGAAATTTCCGACTCATGTAGGCAATATTCTAAAGTTTATACACTTATTTAAAACAGACGGACGGGCAATGCACAAGTGGCTTTTTTCTTTGTTAATTAAATATTTTAACTATTTTTTATACCCTTCAGCTGAAATGGAAAACTTAAATTAAACTTTGATTCAGTTTAGCCAAGTTCGTCCGTACGTCCGTCTGTTGCTGGCATATTTAAGGTTGCAAAAATTTAAAAATGGGTAAAAATTGTATGCAGACGTGTTTACACGTTACTAAAATGAAAGATTTTGGTTAAAAGCTTTCTCCCAACAGTCGACATAAGTGTATGTAACAGCCAAGACCCGAAATTCGATGCATATGTTAATAATCCTGCGATTTTTCTAAAATCAAACACATTCCACGTCTATAATACAAACAAATATGTATCAGCGATCAAATTGAACCACATAGCTGAAATTATTTAAGCAAAAAGTGGTCAAGGCTGAATAATAGAAATGCTCGCAATTCCCCCAATCAGAAAGCATATTTCTACGTAGATGTAAACCTTTTTTTTTCATTTTATTTATTTACCCTCCAAAGGGTGTAAAGACCCGAAAGGGGATGAGGCGGGCGGGCGGTCGAGTAAGGTCTAAAAAAACAATAGAATGATGCGTGTAGATGTGGGTGGGATAAGCACCTGCATCACCACCGCCGCTCGCTGTCTGACAATCGAGCATAAAGTCAAAAGATGTAGAAGCCCCTGATGACTGCTGCTGTATTTGTTGTTGTTGCTGTTGTTCGGTAAAGGAGATTTTGATAGAAGAGCCACCAGCTGCACCATCATCACCACCTGTACCGCCACAAATGTCGCTGCGTTGCTGTTCATTTACGTTATCTACTTTGCTACCACTATTAGAGCCAGCTGGGGTCGGCAACGCAGCCTGAGCAGTGGCTCCATTATTTAGCTAATAGAAGCATGGAAATGGATATTGTATTTAGCGGGGAACAATACAAAACAAAAACCAAAAAAAAACATACAGGAGAAGAAAACAGACTCTGGCGATGTGCCGCATATGTTGAGCACATTCATACATTCATTCATTTAATTTTTTTTTTTTTTTTAGAATTATTTTTTTATTCAAAGTATTAGAAAAAATATTATTTTCGCAAACACAAAAATACAATAAAACAAATAACACAATTTTTCAACCAAATTGCTAAAGAACATAAACGCACACACACCTGTACAATTGGCCTGTGGCCCTTGCTTCGTATTCGTTTAAATATTTTTATGCGAAACATATCAAAAAACAATTAATTTGCACATACACACACATTCACGATAGTGAAATAAATTCATTTTACACAGACACTAAGAAAAATTTTCAATATTTTTATATTTAAAAAAGGGAATAAATTGAACAAAATTAATTAAAATTAATTTTTTTTTGAACAAAGACAGAATGGAATAAAACAATTTTTATTTCCGTTGTATTTATTTATTTTATATCAAAGCTAAACTGAGCCACGTTACATTCTTTAGCTTTATTAATTTTTTTTTTTTTTTTTGTAAAACAAATAAAATGGTAAAAATGTAAAGCAACAAAGTTTTAACAAAAACAAAACAGATATGCACACACTCCTTATGCATGTTATATATGTAATAACAGCATTGCTGTATAACAAAATTTTTTTTTGGTTTAATACCCTGCACCACTGCATGTGGCAAATGGTATATTTGGCATATATGAGTGCTTGTAACTCCTATACGATAAATGCCACACCCACCTTCAATTATACCGAACGATTTAGAACAAAAACCGATTTAAACATGTCCGTCTGGACAGAGAAATCCTATTGAAAATGGACCAAATCAGATCACTTTTAGAACCCTTCCCCATATAAGGACTTTTTATCATGAAAGCCTTTATATGATAAAAATTCGCAATTCTTAATATTTATGGTGAAAATATGGTAAAAAATAGTTCATTACCTTCAAATTTGTATCCAATTAGATTTCCTTCCCTTGTTTTGTTGTTTTAACGGTGTAAGTTGTATATGTTTATGTCTCGCATTTACTGACACAACTAAACTAACTAAGTGGTGTAGGGTATTAAATGGCCCGGCTTGACCGACTATAACACATTTTCACTCGATTTATTTTATTTTAGTTTTGTTACACATATAAACACCTTGTAAACATTTACATATGTACATGTATATGTATATGTATGTATATGCGTCCGTGCATATAAAACAGTAATTATCGTTTTTTGCCAATGATTGTAATTTATGCATGCTCATGCATGCGCGAAGACAAACATAAAAGGACAAATTATATGTAAAACAAATAAAATGAACAAGAATTTTTTACGCCATTTCATTTGCATTTGATGAGTAGGACTTTCTTTTTTTTTTTTTTTTTTTTTATAACAGTATATTTTGTTATTTAATAGATTTAATTATCGCTGCTTTTTTTTAACGTTACTGAGCACATATAGATAAAATAATGTTTTTTTACTATTACGTGAATTATTGAAAGTTAAAAAACTGTTATTTTATAATGAAAGAGTTTCTAAATTGTTTTTATTATGTAATGAAATAATAAAAATTCGTAATTGATCTTTTTCTCAATTAAAACAGTTGTATTGTTTATTCTTAATTGTTGTAGTAGCTTTTTTTTTACTTTTTTATACAGAAAAATATTTATATTAACTGTTATGATAAAACTCCAATATACTTTAGAATAAATTTCCAATTGTTACACGATTTTTGAAGAAGCTCTTCTATATATTTTAATACCCTCCACATAAGAGGGGGGTACATTAAGTTTATCATTACCTTTGTAACAGACGGAACGAGACCTCAGAGACCTTTCAAAGTATATATTCTTGATTATCGTCTAAACCTGAGTCTATCTAGACCTACATGTCCGTCTGTCCATCTGTTGTTTTCATTTCCACGGTTATAAATTTTGAGATATTGTACTGACACAGATACTTTTTGTTTTTGCACGCAGATCGGTCTTTAAAATGGGTGAAATGGATTAAGAACCACGCCCACAATCAACAAGTCGAATTTTAGTTCACCTATTTACAAGCAACCTATACAGAGATGTGCAAAAAAAAAATGGTCGCAGAGAAGTAACAGACACGCCCACAATTAACAAAAGTTTATATATCTAACACAAAACTTAACGTTTAGTATGTATATACATAATTATCCCATTCATCAATATGCTAAAAATGGGTGTGGTTCGATAGCAGAAACACCCACAATTTACAAAAAATCGTATTCAGCTTGACTTGCAATATGATTACGTATCATATGTGTTTATACACTATTAGAGGACGGAATCATGTACTTGCCACGCCCACCGTTTGTAACCACATGTGAAGAGTATTTGAGATTTGGACCCAAGCCAAATTTACTTGTTAAATACTACAATTACATGTGCATACGGGGAGTAATGTGAACCATTTTTATTTTGTTACAAACAATGTTGTTGTAATATGCATAATAGTGTGTGTGGTGCATACATATAACTAACGTAAATGTTTTCTTTTATTGTTGTTATATGTATTGCTGCCCTAAAGATTAAACTTCAGTTGAGTGCTTGAGTTGATTCATTTACTACATATTTATTTACATAGGTATATATTTACAACACAGCAATAAAAAAAATCTTAAATATTAATTGGAAACGATTAAAAAGTTTTTGTTTAAATAAGTGAAACCAATAGAAAAACACAACCAACAATTAAAAAAAAAAATCATTAAATAATGCAGAAAAACATTTTTTGTATGATACAATAAAACCAGAATCAAAGAAAAGTAAAAAGAGAGCGAACGAACGAACGAGGGAGAGATAACGAGATGCAGGTGATTTTGAGATTTTATCAGTTTAAGTGAAGTGTTATATACATACATATATACATACATACATACATACATACACATAAACATATGTACAATTGTTTTTATTAAATTTATATTTTTATTAATTGTTTCTTATCTTTTTTACATTACAATATATTGCAGTACAATTATAATAATTTAAGCGTTAAGTAGTAAAGGTAAAAAGAAGAGAGATAATGAGTAAGGGAGAGAGACAGAGAGAGAGAGGCAAAGGATTCCCTTGACATTATAATTATTATACAAAAAGAAGGGTTCATAGGTGAAAGGAGCGAAAGGTATAAATAATCACTTAATAAAAAAAATCAGAGAAACGCGTTTATGTTCTATTCTAATTACTTTAAGAAAACTTCATTATTATCGTCATCATTATCATAACCTTCATTAACATTAAGCCTAGAGTCTAAAAAGAAGAAAACGCAGAATTTTTTTTTACACACTTCAGTTCAGATATCTTTCCATATAAGCAGAACATTTTTTTTCCTTTAATAAAAATAATAGATAATCAGTTTACATACAGTTTGCAAATGAAAAAAAAAAAAACAAAATACGTGTGAAATAAAAAATGTACAGCAACTTGTGTTAGAAATGAATGCGTGTTTGTGGGTGTGTGTGTGTAAGGATGTAATTGACGAAAACATTTAACATCAAATACTCACACAGACACTATACAAATAATGATGTCAGCAATAATCTCATATATATGTAACACACATGGAAAGAGAGACCTGTAGAGAGCTCTCTCTTTCGGTTGTACCGTGTCATGATATGTATTGTTTATGCTTTAAAGATTATATTGAATAAATCTACACGATGTGTATTTTTAAACATCCACGTATGTTATATGGTCGATATTACATAATACATAATATTTATACCTTACACAACTTGGGGTCCGTATATATATATAAACAATTTAGGCGGAATTTTTTATTATGTAATACGCAAACTTATCTTTTACAAGTTGATGCATATTATACTAACACTATTACAAGTCGTAATCAGCTGCCTGCCACACCCACTGTTTGTACATAAAGGTGAAGGGTATTTGAAAATTACTATTAAATCGACTACAGTAACTGTATTATCTTCTACTACATTTTTTAAAAACATATAAACCCAGTTATGAATATATATCTAACACATACATATACATACGCAATAGAAATAAAAACCTTATTATTTAAGTTTTATTTAATAAACATAAATTTCCATTTAAAAATAAAGCTCTCTTCCTCTCTATGAATTGTCTATAACGGAGCGTGTGCCTGTATTTGTGTAATATAAATTCTCTATATCGCACATAGTGTTATTTGTATTTGTATACATTGTTCCTTCTCTACAAACCATAAGTAAATATAAGCAGGTTTGTTAGTGTACGTGTAAGAGTGCGCGTGATGTGTGCATTTATTTGAAAATCCCATTAACACAGTTATTTTTCCCCGTTTGTATGTGCAAATTATTGTTGAAATCGATAAGTAACGTATAATTGAACATTTTTGTTGTTTTTTTTTTTTGCAACAATTCTTATTGTTTTTGTGAACTAGTTCGTTTTAATGTACGGCTCGCTACGTGTGCATTTTAATACAATAAATTTGCTATTGCGAGTGGTGCAATTTTTTTTTTATTTGTTGTATCGAATGTATTAGAGAAAGAGAAGGAAATTGATTCTTTCGCTAAATGTTTGCATTAATTTAAAGCAACAATAATGAACGAAATTAAATGAAAATGTTTTAAAAGTAGATGGAGGCCGATCTTAACCGCATTAACGTAATGAAATAAACGAAATGTGGCTATCTTAAATACTTCCCACATCTATAGACAAACTGTGACTGGCGTGACTGATTACCCCTTTTAACAGTGTATGTTTCAACGAATAAACTTATTTAGTAGTTTTCCATTGAATTAGATTTTTTTGTAAATTATAGGAGTATCTGTTATACGACCACGCCCATTTTGGGCACATCGATACATAGGACACGTATAAACATTTATACCCAATTTCAACTTTCTAGTTCAATTTGTAAAATAAATAGATTTTTGACAATTGTGGGCATGTCTCTATATCATTTTTGTCCAATTAGACGCAGGGATATGCGTGTGTACAAAATTTCAAATCAAAATCTCAAAATTTATGGCCGTGACGGTATCAAGAATAGACAGACACTCGGACGGATATGCTTAGATCGTCTCAGATTTTGAAACTTATACGTTGCAGAATCTTCTTTCTAAGATCGAGGGTTTAGAAATGCAAGTCTTGTCTCTATAAACTGCTTAAAACAAGATTTATGGGGGATGGGAGTTTTAAAAATGGTCCTATACAGTCCAACGGTATGGTATGATAAACCAAATCACTGAATTATTTTGTTCCACTACATTATGTCCTTCTTCTGCACCCTAGACCGCTTGTGATGGAGGGTTTATTATTTTTAACGCCTAGAAATGCAAATTACAAAAACTCTGTCCCGCAGACTATAAAACCGCAATCACTTTTATCAGTAATTCGAGTCTCTGATGTCTGTGTTAACTGAGGTGTATAGTATGATATTTTATGTTTTCATATTATGTATAGAAATGTTATAGAGTTCGTGTCATAAATAACATAAAGGATAGATGCAAAAAGAGATAGTGACTGGGAGTAAAATTTACCAACCAAATAATGTCCATATTATCACATAAAGGCAGTTGATATGCTCTTCGGCAGCTGTAGCCTTGTTGTTAGCGAGCGGAATGGTTTAGTTTCGTTATTATTATAGTTTAAAAAGGAAAAAGATAGACACAGATAGTGGAGTATTTCAAATACACCAGAAAAAAAAAACGAAACATGAAATTTTCCACAAAAAAAATATTAAATAAAAGTATAAATTAATTATTATTAGTATAAACGTATAGGAGTGATTACAGCATAATTTATTGATTTATACTTTTAACAGAAAAGAAAAAAAGAAAGTACATGGTGTGTGGGTAGCTGCATAGTCAAACTTTTTATTAAGGTCATATTTGTGTTAATTTGTTGGAAACAAGTTTTACTTTTGTTATTGTTTTTATAAAAATAATAATAAAAAAACAAAGAAAAATTATGCAAAACTTTACTAATATATCACTAGTTACCATAAAAACTACAATAAGTTACAATTACTATCAAATATTTTTTTTTTTATATTTTGACTGAAATATTGAATTTTTGTTGTTGTTCTTATTTAAATTTCTAATTTAAAATTTTAATATTATTAATTAATCTACCATAAAATTTCATACAAGATGACGCATGGTAAACCTTTAACAAGCTTTTTAGTATTTAGAATATAAAATCCTTCACATTAGAAGGGAGAGTATGCTAAAAAATATTTACTTCATTTGCCATAATGTATACAATTATACCCTCCACATATGATGGCGCATATCCTAAGTTTGTCTTTCCGTTTACAACACCCAGACGGAGGTATCAGAGACGCCACAAAGTATGTCTTTTCTTGATCAGCACCAAAAACTGAGTGTGTGTCCGTGTATCCGTCTCTTGAGAGTATTCTCATGGTCGTAAATTTTGAGTTATTAAGCTGAAATTTTGTACAATTACACGTTTAGTTTCTGTATGCAGATTGATGCGCCATGGGCATGGTCTGTTGAGACAGACGCGCAAAAACCATATTCAGCATAAAACTTTTACGTAATAAATGTAACCATATACCTGCCACGGATACTATTGTATATGTGAAGAGTATTTAAGATTTGGCCAAAGCCAAATTTAGTTTTCCTACTCGTTTATATTATTATATTGTAAAATATTGTAAAATGGAATAAGATTTAAAAAACTTCCCACAAATATGCATTTTCTAGTTCAATCGCGAATCAATTAAAAATATTTTATTATGCTGATTTGAAATAAAAGGAGATAAAGTTACTTAGGTATACTTCAATAAATAAGAACCGTGTCCTGCATTATGTGCACCATGTGCAAAGTTTAGATAGAATTTTCTTAAAACTTCATTAAAAAAATATAATATTTTTCAAGCCTTTGTAAAATCGCTACAACACAATATTGGAAACACCACAAAACTATTTTACTTAATATAATTATACAAGTTATTGAAGAATTTAAAACACTTTTAGGTTTTATTAAACTGAATTATTGCTGAATCCCTTCTACGAACTATCTACATATTCAAATGTGAACAACATTCGACAAAGAGAAAACAGACTAACAGAGTTTCCAACTACTACACAATATTCATGGATTGTTTATTAATAGCATGAAAATGGAAAATATTTTATAAACCATTAAATTTTTTGAAATATTTACACAGATATCGTTATATAGTTATTATACAATAGATGCAGCTCAATTGTTTTTCCATTACATATTGCCAACGGCAAACCGGAAAAAGTGAGTAAATACGAAGAATGTAATTAATTAAGGATGTTAACACAAAAAAGAAGAATGGTGAAAAAAATGAAATTATTGATATGGATGGTAATGCATTCATGGCACAGTTTAATGCTGTGGTTGAGGATGAGATTAAAAGAAATGGTGTGAAGAAATATCAAATGCGGCGAAGGACAAACACACATATATAGAAAAGCTGCCTTTTAATAAAACAAATGCCAGAGCAGCAGAAGGTAAAAGAACACAAAGTAGGAAAAATGGAAAAAGAAAGAGAACAGTGATCCTAGCTGGATGATATATATATTTTATTTCATTGTTAAGATGCCATCTGGGTAATGATAATCGATTTTATGTAAAATGAGTTATTTATACGATATGTATGATTAATATTATTTTTGTATTTTTTAGTAATTAGTTTGGAAGCAGTGGTGGTTGTTGTTTTATATTTTTTATATCAATAACAGTTTAGAATAGGTAGTGGTAGAAGGAGAGAGAGGATGATATATTTTTCAAGTTTTCCGTCAAAATTTTCTTTGTAGTATTTTCTGTTTTTGTTTTATTTTGATTTGTTCTGTTTCTTATATTTGACAAATACTTACGCGTTTTTTTCGTTATTATGCTGCTACCACTAAACGAAGGCGAAGTGTCGTTTCGTGTTGTGGTTGTTGTGCGTCCCGTACGCATATCGCGTGGTTGATATTTTATATTTGGTACTGAGAGTAAACGAACGTCGCGTTTCTCTTTCGATTTTTGTCGTGGTGGTTTGGAGGGGCCCCCGCCAGCAGCTGACCCCACCTCACCACTAGATGCTAGTGGCAAATTATCAGGTCGTGCACTTAATGTCGAGTCATCGGTAACATCACTTTCAAATAAATTATCTACAAATTCCACCCGTTTGGAGGAGGAGCTGGGGGTTTCGTTACTAGATTCACGATTTAGATTCCGTGAACCATCCAATTCACTTTGCAATTCATCGACAGCTTCTCCCAACATACTTTCAGTCATACTTTCACGGCACTCCACACCCTTGGGTACCGTCATGTCTTTAGTTGGTATCGGTGAAACTGGTGTACTCTCATCGGTAGAATATTCTTTTTGGGTGTAAAAAACTGAACTATTCTTATTGTTAAATGGTTCATTTTCATTATTATTATTCAGTCCAATGCTGCTACCGATTTTCATGTTCACTTTCGAAAATTGACGTTTTAAATTGAACGTTTTCCACGACATGGATTTGCGACGTTCTGGTAAATCTTTCAACATGGGAGCTGGCGTTGATGTTGATGCAGCTTCACGTAAAGGGCTTTTTGGAATGGCACCACCGTGACTGGAGGTTGCGGGTGCAGCCAATGTACCTATCTTGGCAAACGGTTCCGTTGTCCGGTTTTCGGTATTTTCTGGCGTTAAAGGCCGTGATGTCGGTGATTCGTCGGCTTCATTCAAAAATTCAACCGAGGGTGTATCCGGACTGGTTGTATCATTTGGCTGTAACGTTTATTCAGATTGTTTTTGGTTGGTTTTTAAGTGTTTTTCATATCACCAAATGCACACACAACACACATAGACTTTTGAGTTGTTTATACTCAATATTAGACAAAAAATTCCTATCAAAATTCCCAAAGAACAAAGGCTTAATCTTCATAAAGACTATTGAAAACTTGCTTCTGAAGCGAAGGTGGGAAGATTTTTTTTTAACAAGTTTATTCTGATACTCTAGACTTAACATTAATCTATATTTAAAGTTGTAAAGCATTTCTTGATTAACCTTAACTGGTTGGTTTTAATTATAAATGGGATTCAAAGAAAAAAACCTAAATTTGACCACAAACCCTGTGCTATTGAATCATAACAATCTATTAAAAGTTAACAAAATCCTAACTGAAATGTTTACACAGATTTTACTTCGTAATAGTTGTAGACTTTAAGTAGAATAGAATATTTTTAAGACATCTAACTAGAGCGTTCCGAAGAAACTCCATTACTAGAGACTCTAAATGTGGAATGATTTCTTTAAGCTTATCTTTTAACAAAGTTCTATATTTAAAGGAAGAATGTTTCATCATTGCAGTCTTGTATAAGTATTTTATCCCATATATGAACTGAAGAAAGGCTTTATCTTTGGAAAAGACTTCTTCTTCAATAGTTTTATAGGTATATGTTTCTAATTGTATTTAGATTTACAAGAAAATTTGCGATACTTGTGTGGTATAGGAAGAGCAAAGAATAGGAACGAAATTTCGGGTTTTATTACATAAATCTCGACACTCAGCTAAACTATATTAGTTAAAAGCTTCTGCAAACTTCTTTGGGCGGTTTTTTAATAAAATTAATGAACTTTCGAATGCGAATATAAATACCCTACCATCCGTTTGCTAACGTCTGATAGGTATAATATCTGTGGTATTGATTGATGGATGTTGATTAAACAGAAAAGGCTTTTTCAAATAAAATTCATATTCGAATACCCAGAATACCAAAGGATACTGCATTATTTTACGATCTTAATGATTCTTCTAAATATAATGAACTTCTGGTTGTTAAAAAAAACCTATAAGTAATTAAATTACATTTAAAAAAACACGTAACACTTAAAAAAGAACAGAATTATTACATATTGAGAAAATGCTAGACTCGTAGAACCCTTTAAATGAAATTTTTGAATAATAAAATAATATTTTTACAAGATTTACCATGCTTCACCTTGTGTGGTAAATTACTAATAAATAACAACGGATCTTAGCATAGAAACAGATCAAAATCAAAAATGTATTTATTAAGAGTAGAGTATCAATATTTTAGCACAGCTACTCTAAAAGACATTACTCGGGGTTCTATCAGTTATCTGAACTTGCTGCTAAATCTGGGAATTGAACATAACGGATAGTAAGGGTTAAGAGGTTCTGAAGAAAGTACATTTTGAAGGCGAGTATTTGAAATAGCTTGACATTTATTTTGAGGAAATTAAGGAAGTTACAATTAAGAGCTCATGCTATATATTCAAAAACTACTATTTTAGAGTTTAACTGGAACATTTCTTCAAGTAATAAATTTTAAAAAAATGTTTAAGTTCATATATTATTAAATATTTTTCGGAGACAAGTGAATTGTTATATGTATTTATTTAAAAACTTTAAAAGATTAATAACTATAAATGACACATAGTTTCTGTAGTAAAAATGACTGAAAATGTATTGTTTGAATATTTAAAATGGATCTAGAAATTTTTCCCAAAATTTTTTAGGTATTTTAGGACTGTGCTGAGCTTTAGAAAATTAGAACTCATCTGAGAGAGGTTCTATTATTATTGGTTGAATTATAATGAAATTTATTATAAACCAAGTAAAATGAGATCTTGGCTAAATTTGTATATAAAAAGTGGGACTTGCAGGTGCCTAATTACTACCGTTATTACTGTATGTAATACGTATCAACTTAAGCTAAGGATTCGGCACAATAAGATAAGGGTTTACTAAGAGTATTAATCCGATTGGAACATCCAGAAGCAGGCATCAGAGGCTCTACAGGTATACGACTAAAAGGCATCATCAGGTACCTCTTAGACTTTGCAATATTGGTATCTTAGGATTCAGCTCAACTCAAAGGTATATAACTCAGTTTAAAGTAAATCAGACTACATATATGGTAAGGAGTATATTAAATTTGTGCGGACCTTTATAACACCCAAACGACACCATTTTCAATCTAAATTGATTTAAGGATGTCCGTCTATCCGTCCATCCGGTAATGCATACCTCAATTTGTCGATCGTGGGCATGGCTCTTGACCAATTTTGCCTATTTTAAATAGTGATTTGCGTGCAAAAAGTCAAGGTGTCTGTACAAAATTTCAGCTCAAAATTTAAAACCGAGAGAATACCACTCATCTTATGTGGAATGCCTTTATGTGACAAAAATTCGCAATTCTTAAAATGTTTAAACTAAATTTAGTGAAAAGTACTTAATTCGTTTAATTTAGACCCCGAATCATTTCTTTACAACGCTTTTATGTGACACTAATTATGGAATCAATTGCTAAGGGGTGTAGGGTATTATGCCTTCGGATAGAATCGGCTTTAACATTTTTATTTGCTTCGGACAATTGTTGAAAAAGGTAGTAAGGAATTTATCTTAGGAGTTAAAATTATGTGAATTTCTTATAATTTCAGTAATCCAACAATATGATTTTCTTATCGAACCACTGCCGGACTAAGTTGACAAATAAATAAAAGAATTTCTAATAATAAAACCTAATGACACACTTTATGTTAAAGTTTTCTCCAAAACTTTCTACAATATATTCTTATACGCGTTTGTAGGTGGTGGGTACATTAAAAGTAATTGAATGCTTAAAAATGTTTTTATATATTATATGTAGAATATCATTTATGGGTTTAAATTAATAAAATTATATGGCAAGGAGATAGTGGATGATAATAAGACACTTAAATGTAGAGATGGCTTAACAACAGAGTTGCATTTATATACCACTTAAGCTTAAGTACAAATATGTGTTTTAGTTAGAGAGGAGATGTACAACAACAACAATAAGAAGAAGAAGAAAGGGAATAAATAATTTTATCACACATACCTTCTCATATACATTTTATACACTTATTGTTAGAAGAATCGTGATGGCATGCGTTTTAACAACTTTCAGTAATTGTTGCGATATTTGTATAAAAGAAGAACGGGGGGTGGGTGGTTGACAGAGGTAGAAGGATGAGAAAGACTACATTGACTATATAAAAGTGCAATTGCTGGTGCGAAGAGCAAAACAGAGGCGTGGGAAGAGGGGAGGACAGTTCATTAAAATCATAATACACAAATACATACACATTTTAAATGGAGTACATACATACACATAATATGTTATAAAAGATAGATAAACATACACACTTAAAATTACAAAGAAATGGAGCGACGTAACCGTACATCTAAAGAAGTATGCAAATGGTAAGAGTGAGAATTTTAATAAGAAGAGGAAAGCAAACATTGTAATTTAGCTCCTCCTCTTCTTTTTCGTCTTCTCCTTCTTATATTTTATAGGTTAAAATATTGTTTTTAGTTAATTTTAATTAATCGTTTAGAAAATGACATTATTTTTCGGTTAATTATGTTTAAATAGAATTATTTTTACACTAAATATTATATAGTTGTATATAACTGTACAACATGGTGGTATTGTAAAGGTTTTTTTTTCTTTTTTTTTTTTTTTGTTCTTTTGTAAATGGTTAGAGAAATGAGTTTGATAGAAATTATTGCATTTTCATACAATTATAATGGAAGCCAATTATCACAAGAGATAATAAAATAAATGAAAACAAAATAAAAGAACGAAATTGTATGAAGAAAAATTGAGAAAAACATTAATTAATGTAATAAAAAAATAATAAATAATTGGTGTAGAATTTTCTTTTTTCGTTTTTTGTAATTTTTTCATATACATCCGCTTTTTTACATCATTTCATAGGTTAGAGAATAAAAAATACATATAAAGCATTACGAAAAATATATTTTGTAGGAAAATTATTCGGTAAAGAAGAGCAATTTGTTAATTATATTTGAAGAAATATATAAAAAAAAATCTCAAAATACTACAACTTTATACGTATATTATAATGTAAAATATATTTATTGGGAAATTATATCATTGTACGCTTAGGAATTATATGCAAATTTATATAAAAAATTTTTATTAAAATTTATTAAGATATATTTTTTTTTATCTAAAACAGGGGTTGAACAAAATAATCCAAATATAAAAAACAATTTTGGCCAGACACTCTACGCGTAGAATTGCAGCCGTTGGCTTAAAAACTTATTAATAAATTAATATTGTGTCTATGTCACATGTTCATATTATTTTGTCCATTCTCTATATATTAATTTTTTTATTTAGATCTTGTATTATTAAGCATGTTTTCTTTTTATATACTTTTGCATATAATCCGCTATTTTATTATTCTTTACATTTATGCACAGTTTAAAAGAAAATTTGGAATTTCAATCAACAAAATATTTTTTTTTTACCAAAAATTATTTTTAGTAAAATATAATGAATATATTATAGTCGGGTTTAGCGGACCATAATATACACCCTACACTATTTAGTTTCACAATTAATGCTATAATTCATTAAATTAAATTAGTAAACGCGAGTCCTTGTCATATAAAAGTCAGTTCGTGAAAAGGTATTATAGGAAAAAGGGTTTTAAAAATTATACGATTGGATTCAAAAAAGGCACAGTCAGCTATCAAGCTAATATACTTCTCTTTACCAAGTTTTACCCAAAAATATTAAGAATTGGACATTTTTGTCATATAAAAACTTAATTTATAATGTAGCTTTATATGGGTAGGGATGCTAAAAATGTACTAATCAATTCATATTCAATCTCTGTGTCAAATTTCATCAAAAATGTAGAAAATTGCGACTTATAGATTGATTACAAGATATACAGAACGTTCTGTCCGTCTGAATTTGGTTAATTCAATTCATATTTTAATTTCGAGTCGATTAGTATAATTTGCCTTTTAAAAGCTATCAATATCCTCACAAAAACACTTTGTAGGTGTAAGGTAAAAAAAAAAAAAAACAGAAAATTAAAAAAAAATATTTTTTCTAAATTTTCCGTAATAGTAATAATAATAAAAGAAAAAATTTCTTTAAAGAAAGCCAAGAGCTATAGGGATTGGAATTACAACAACAACAAACAATAAATTTGAACTTACCTGATCCGAACTGGGTGAACGACTTTGTTCATCTTTGCTTTCCAAACGTTTCGGTGATTTTGGTGTACGTGAATATGGGTCATGGCCACCATACAAATCGGGACAGGCAACACTCAGTAAATAATTTTTTTGTATAATATCAATAACAACAAGACCATATTCGGTGCCATAAGCCATTCTATAGTAATGGGAAAACATAAAAAGTGAGAGAGTTGCAGAGAAAAGGAAATGAAATTAAAACAAGTTTAATATATGTATAAATATATATATATAACATATATAAAGATTGCCTTATTAAAAAAATTTTATTTTGCATTTTGTGTATCTGGCTGTCCATAACAGACAGTTACATTTCTGTTCTAAATGCCATTAAAAATATTTCATAAAGCGATCTATTTGCTTTTAAAAACAATTCTACCTTGGAAAGGAAATTTAGGAAGGAACTTAAACAGACGGAATTTAATAATTTACAATAATAATGTTTTTTGAAACTGTATCTTACAAAATATATTATATATTACTTACAGCCCATAACTGGAATTTACAGAAATCGATGTAACTTGTGCGCATTTCTTATTTGGACCAATTGTAAAACAAAATATTTGTGGATGAAAACCTGGTGCAATACGTACTGTACCGGATCTTACACTCAAACCACCATCCGCTGTCTAAAAGCACAAATGGCAATATAATTATTTAAATCCATGATTATTTTGTTAAATATGAATATAATGAAATCTACCTTTTCCGAATCACTTGACTCTGATTTTTGAACTTGATGTGGCGTGAAATCAAAATCTGGACTATTACCGCAAATATCATCAAAGTAATCGGATATGATGGGTATATCCAAAACGAAAATAATGGAATGTGATTCGATTTTGCGAAATTTGAATAACATCACTTGACCTAAAGCACCCGCCACACATAAACGACGTGATTCCGAACATAAAAAGATCAATTGTATGGCGAAGGGATAATCAATAGAATCGGAGGCGTGCAGATTTTTAGGTTTGTCAAAAAATTTGGCCGTTTTAAATTTATATAAAACCTGAATTATGAAAGAGATAAAAAAAGGGAACAAAAAAATAAAAACTTTATATATGTATATAACATTTTCCCCATTCATTATAACATTCACCTGTAAAGAACCAGCGCCAGAATCCCAAAATTTTAGACTACCATCCTGATGACCCGTAATAACAATTTCTGAATAACTACAGGAAGCTGGCGACCATTCACCTCCCGATATCGGCCATTCAAGATCCGAAAAAACCGATTTTTTACCAGCCGTAGTGATACGGCCCACCTTAAGACCACAAACCCGCTTTCTTAATCGATTGCATATATATAAAAATACAAAGTAAACATACTGAATATAGAGCGGGAACCAAATCCGAAGGACAATCAGTTAAGTAAGTGCAACATGTAACAGGTGATTCGTGTAAGTCCATAGGATAAGGCGATTCGAAACATGGAAAACCAGTAGAAAGTAAGTCTATTAAAACTAAATCATATTGTAACAATACCGCTATCGCATACGGTTCCTGGGTTTCTTTAAGATAAGAGGAAAAGTCGCATACAATAAAAAGCTTTAGTTAAAAAATCAAAAAAACTTACCAGAGGCCCAGGGATTTTCACATAGTGTTATAAAGTCAACGACTACATGTTCCATTTCTAAAACGGTGGTTGTTTTCCCCACCATTACGGTAATACAATTGGATTTGGAACCCTTCTCAGTAGGCATACCACCCGAAAATATTGTATACGTTTCTCTAAATAAATTAAAATTTAATACAAAAATATTACTTAGAGTGAATTTAAACTTAATTTTAGAAGATTATTTATAATAGGTCCTAAAACCACACCATCCCATTCTCCATCCATTCTTAATATTGAATTTACATGCATAACTTTTATAATCAAAATAGTCCGGATGGGTTCAAGTTTAGTACACCCAATTATTAAACAAATTAAGTATGCTTCACAAAAATTTTGAAAAAAGAATATTAAGAATTGCGAGTTTCAGGGCTCAGGGAAGGGTTCGAAAAATCGTCCGAATCGGTCCATTTTCGGCACCAGATTTCAAAAAAATATCTCGAAAAAGGCGAACTGTACTTTTGCGCACAAATTTGTCCATGTAAATAAAAAGATAGAATAATATGGATAAATCTATTGGTACAATTGAAAGGGGGTGTGGCATTTGCTTTTTAGGAACTACAAACATTCGCACAAATTTGATGCTGGATATAATTATATACAGAAGAATATTTCAAATTTAATTTTTACCCTAAACAACTAGTAACCGCAGAATTTCTATACCATTTACAAACAAACTTATTAAAAAAACGACAAGTACCCATAAACAGTATAGGGTGTAATTTCTCATATTTCTTGTGTTTATTTTTATAAAATCATTTAAAGAAAAAACGAACATTTGTTTAAATTAAACATGATATGAAAATAAATATTTGAACAGTTTATTTGTATTTGTCAACATGGATAATCGAATGCATGCATGTGTGCAGACGTTAACATAAATTAGCTTTTAATGGGAAACAACACCTTTTTTATAGGTTTGAGTAATACGAATAACAAAGAAATAATAACAAGATCAAGCCCGTAGAGAGGTAGGTAGATAGGGAGGGTATTAGAAATAGTATGAAAAAGTTTATAATGTGTAATGTGTGTGTGTGTGTGTGTGTTGGTTCAATTGCTGCAATGTTATGATAATTTACAATCACTTGCAATTCAAAAACACAAAAATGCCGAATGGCATGCAACAATACAACAAACAACAACAACAACAACAAAAAGGGAGAAAAATAAAAACGTGATGACATGTAATTGCATTGATATGTCGGGCATACTTATGTACATAGCTTATATAATATGTTGTTGCCATTGTTGTGGTTACGTGCTGTTAACAAATAAGCGAAATTCAATTTTAAAATCATATCACCATATACACATACATATGCTCATACCCGGATGGGTTATATAAAAACGTACACACGTACACAATAGTTTTTTGACTTTTTGCCAATAAAACCAAATACATTATAAAAATGTATTGTCTAATAAATTCCAAATCATAACACATGTTATGTGTTTAATAAATTTAGAAATGGGTGCAAACAGGCAAGCCATTAAGCCGCTCTCTCTCTCTCCCCTACGCCCTCACCAGCCGTTTACCGTTTAAAAACAAGTAAAACTTAATTTGGCTTAGGCCAAATCTTAAGTACCCTATTGTGCTCTCTAATAGTGTATGTCTTACTTATTAGCTTGGTAGTCTAGTTTTATGGCTAATATTGTCTTTTGTAAATTGTGTGCATGACTATTATCCGACCACGCCCATTTTTGGCATATCGATGGATGGGATAAATATAAATATGTGCATCAAATTTCAAGTTCATAGGTCAATTTTTGTGGCAAATAAATAGATTTTTGTCGATTGTGGGCGTGGCTCTTCACCGATTTTGCCCATCTTATATAAACTAAACCTGTCTGCACAAAATTTCACCTGAATATCTTACAATTTACGAAGATAAGAAAAAGCCAACAAGAGACAAATGTACGGACATACGGACATATATGTCTGGATCGACTCGGATCTGAGTGTTGCAAATGGAATGACAAACTCAGTATACCCCCCATCTTCTGTGGAGAAAAAATTATTGCACCTAATAAAATATATTTGACTTGGGGTCAAATGTTATTCACTTTCTACACATTTATATGTAACAACATAAAACTCCCTTGAGCCACAACAATTAAACTCTAAAGTTGAAATTTTTATATACATTTACAATTCAAACTTTTTAAAGTTTAAACTATTTAGGGAGCTGAGTGATATATGTGTGAATTAAGGCGTGACCGTGACTATATGAAACATCAATATCATCTCAATTTTCTGCTGCTGTGAGTTCTTTCCCACCCAATGGTCGTAAACACTAAAACAAACTTGATATATTCCTTCTTATGTAGGGTGTATTTGAAGAAAAAAATCCAATCCAATCAATATTTACTCCAACTAAATTGTTTTCCTACGGTTTACTTTTGTTTGCTTTGCTTCGATTTGATTTAGTTTTGATTTTTTGATATTTTCACAGTACGCACATATTTTTTGTTTACATTTCAAATATTTTCACATACTTTTTACTCTACTCTACTTCTCTACTTTACTCACCCAGTTTTGGAAGCTTTTAAATCGACTTTATAAATGGCTTTGCATTTCTCCAAAGCACCATCTTTATTTGCTTTGGCTGTTACACAAAAATATAAAAAGAATAGAAAGTAGAATAACAATAAGAAGAAGAAGAACAAGAATAGTATAAATCAATTCATATGGATTGTTGTTTGGCTTTTTAAAAATATAGAGCACACCAAATGAATACACTTGAGTGATATTTTTTGAATTTTTTTTTCGTATATTTAACTCACCATGTGGACAAACCATAGATTGTGGTTTGGGTGTAGGGCGCGCCACTAGCCATGAACATATGGAGCCATCGGTGTGAGAGGATACAAAATAACGGCCCTCATAATGCCAGGCTATTGATTTTACAGGTTCTGAAGCCTGCCATCGTATCTCCGCAAATTTACTTTTCAAATCCCACAACACCAACAAACCACTCTCGTATGCCATCAGTAACTGAACAATAAAAGTAATACAATAATAAAAACAACATAAAGAAGAAGAATGACATGATTTTTTCCCCTTTTTTTTTTCTTTGTCTTCTTTTCATTCTGGCCTAACATCTAAAATAATATGATAATAATAGCTGAGAGTGTCAGCAACAGAATGGCTGTTAACACTATTTCGCTTTTTGTTGACCTTTTCCAACCAATAACACCCATAAACTCACCTTATTTGCATCCAACGGATTATCACATAATGCAATCACAGCACCGGGATGAGTAGCTCTCACCCTAAAAAAGAAAAATGATGAAAGTAAAAGCAACAACAACAAGCATGGTTACAATGGTGCACAAAAATAAATTAGACTTGAGGGGACGACTTCAATTTAGCAAAGAGATAAGAACAATTTAGTCAAGAGCAGTAAAACGAGTAAATATTTATTACACAACAACACCAAATCAAACACAATTAGGGGAACAAATAAAAGACATCGGATTTTGCGACATACATATATATGCCGGTTAAGATAGTTTTCATCATTATAGGGTACAATCATAACACGAGTTAGGCTATAATTTGTTTAGCAGTATCAATAAATACGAGTGAAAAAGGGAGACGCGGGTGGTAAAAAATTCAATGTGGTGCAAAAAAGTATATATTTAGGCTCTCCAGTTAGCTAAGTAAATTTTTCATGATGTGAGATTAAAATCAATATCATTTGACACAAAAAGTGAACCTATGAACTTTAAATTTGGTATCTGTAATTATCCTATCCATCGCTATGCTATAAATGGGCGTGGTCAAATAACAGTTCCGTCCACCATTTCAAAAAAAAAACATTCTCAGCGTAAAACTTCACTTGCAAGCTGATATCTACTAATTGTAGCCTATACCACTTACTGGTGCAGGGGTGCTATTTCAATTGGACGAAATAAATCAAGTGCCAAATGTAATAAATACTTATCATTAATTGAAGTGTCAAAAAGAGGTACTATCGGATCGCAGATGATGGTTGTAGAAGATGTAAGTTGACTCACACTATTAAGGGATGAAATCTGCTCAACATCAGACCATTTTTAGAACTACAACAATTATAAGATCCCATATATACATATTTTTCTTTATATGGTAAAAAGTCTTAATATTTTTTAACAAAATTTTGGTGAATAATAAATTAACTTCATATTTGGCTGTGCCAAATTTAAATATATATAAACGTGGTCCCTTCTTAGAGTTATAAAAACTAAAAGAATATCTCAGCAATGCTATAGGACTGTTACATATCTTGACCGAAATCTTAGTTTTCTATAAATTTTCATAACTATTACAACTTGAAGTGCGCTTTAAGAAATTGCTTTGTTTGTTAGTTTTCGCTCTGTTAGGGTTTCAATTAATTTATGGCTATAGGCGGTAAGACGTTCGTATTTATATTTTATATATATTTTACCATACTTACACTTCCATTGCTTTATTCCAATTAATAACGTAACCGCTAAGGGCAAACGTATCAATATTCACCACATGAATATTACCTTTCTCTGTACCCACATATAACCATTTGCTGGCCACCGGTAAATGGAAACATGTAACTCTGCAATTAAGCAAATTTATGCAAATAAGAACAATTCATAAATGTAAAAATTTATTTGCTTATAAATATATATAAAGGTTAACAAATACAAATACAAAATACACTGAGAAAATGAGGGGGGGAGAGAGAGAGAAAGTAATAATTGCTTACTTACCGTTCGCGTTGAAATTTTAAACTCTGTACTACCGTAGGCACCTTTTGACGTATATTCCATAAATGTAGAGTATCATCTGCGGTAACAGTTACCAAAGCTCCATCATTAATAATAAATTCGGCCAAAATGACAGCACAGGCCGATTCACCCTCATGTCTAACAAAAACATCGACACCGGGGCGACCCAGACTGGTAAGGAAGGAGAAAAAATATAAGCATAATAATAGGAAATGACGTGATTACGCAAACAATTAACAATTAAATGAAGATTAATCAATGAGAAAGTTGGACCGACAGGAATCTTTCAATTCAATTCTATTTGCTGTGAATTTATGGAAAATTTAACTTAAACTTTAATGCGGGTGTACATATATATGTTCACACATGTATGTATGTAAGCCTAGGAAAGTATTGAGCTATATTTTAAAAGCTTAAGACTCCTGAACTGAGGGCACGGCACGGGCTTGCAAAATAAAACCAATGGTCGCATTGTATCACAGACCTGCTACACAAACAATATATGTGTGCATGCATGCATGTATGTATGTATGATGATATAAAGTTATAAAAAGTCATTTTTTTGCTTACATGCGCAAGTTACCGGCCTTGTCACCGACGGCTAATAGTTTTTGTACAGGGTCAAAAGCGAAAGCAGTGGGTGAGTACGGGAATCCATGACGAAAAGTCTATAAAACAAATAACAAATGCAATAACTAAATATTGTATAACAGTATAACAATTTTATTTTTATTGTATATATATAACTCTATGGCAAACCAAATAAATAAAAAACCAATAATAACAACAATAACAACAACTTTCTAAGAAGCCAATCACTTTCATTCACATAATTAAATATATGGGCGTGATTTACAAAGCATCGACTATAGCCGCGTGTGTCTTATGATAGGATATCTCACACAGCAATTTTATTAACTACCAAATAAAACAAACGCTGGCTATAATAAATCTTTCTTTCTTTCTTTCTTTCTTTCTCTCTCTCTATCTCTGTCTAATTTTCCTTTCCATATACTTTGTAGTATGTTTAATAGTTATTCCCAAAAGTTCTCTAAGCTCTTTAATTATAACTTAAAAGAACAAAAAAAAAACATTTGGCTTGGCCAAATCTTATAAATATCCTCCACATCCTTTACAGGTATTGAGGGATTTAAGCAAACAAAAAAATTGTTGAGGCAAAGAAACATTTTTGTGATTTGAAGCTTTTGAATATTGTGGGGCTTCCACGATCGCTTGCAATATGTACCGTTAAACCTGCCACTGTCCATATCTGTTGTAAATACAAATGAGCGACAGGACCAGATTGCTTCCTCTGCATTGTCTATACGCAAGTTGTTTTCTGTATAATTGTAAGGGCATGTGCTATCGGTAACAGTAGCAGAAAATTTCAATTTAATATATGAAAACAAAAATCGCCAATACCAGACAATTAGACGGAGGACGCACGGACGCATGTCTTAATCAATTCAAAGTTTAATAATAATAAGAATATCCTTTTGGATGCTGTAAGCAAAGGGACAAACTTAGTATACCCTCTGTTTTGTGGGTAGAATATAAAAATGAAAAACTTTTTATACACACTTTTCTTTCATTCCAATTACCTTTCGTACGGTGAAATTATCAGATTTCAAAGTTTCTTGGATTTCATGCTCTTGTCGTATTGTTGGGGGCTGTACGGTTTGTCGAAATCCATCTAAAACGTTCTTGAATGTAAACTTCTTCATTTTTCCATTCGGTCATTAAGAGACATATGTGTGTGTAGGCGGTAGTAGAACTCTTCTTTCTGTCGTCCCGTCGTTTTCTTATCGGTTCTTCTCCCTGTGTACAACGTCGTTCAAGTTGTTAGTTATTCTGCAAGAGATTTATTTATACTTTATGGGTTTGGATTTTTGGGGAGATGTCGCTTTGTTGTTGTTTTGAAAAAATAGTGATTATTTATACAATCATTAAATCCTTAGTACCTGAAAAAATGTTAAAGAGGACCAAATATGGTTATTTTAGTAATAAATTAAGGACTAAAGGTGTTTTATTGTAACATTTTTTCAAACAATTAAGCTTTTTAAGTGTTGTGTTGTTGTACTATACAAAAATTAGAATAAAATATTATGCAAAGTATAAAAATTTACATTTGATTTTTTTCAGAACTTTTTACAACAAAAAATTGAAACTTACATAAAAAAAACTCTTGCGAAACTGTTATACAAAAGGTATATTGAAAAAAAAAATTAACAACTGTTATACAAAATGAATGCACATAATTATTATACAAAAAAGAATCATCATCATGGCTGCCCGATTACAACCTATATAGGTCTTTGGCCTGTTGAAGAAGAGAACGCCACGCGCTTCGATCGGTGGCGCACCTTCTCCAGCAAAAAAGAATAAAACTTTCATATAAAAATAAAAAAAATATCCAATTATAAAAATCTGTATTAAATTTCAACTTTAATCGGTTCTTGTAGCTGTGAGAACTCAATTTAAAAAGACATCAAAGTAAATAGAAATGCTTATCAGAATTTCCGCTCAATATAAATTTACAACCATGAACCCTTCAAAAACAGACGGACCCATAAACGCACATGTCTACATCTAAAGCTAGGTATGCGTGAATCCATTGCAAATCAAAGGAAAGTTAGGGTTGGGACCTCTTTCTCCCTGTGAAGTAATACTGTAAGATAGTATCATAGGGAGAATAAGAGACATCGGAGTAGGTTCTTTAGTGGGTATGTCGCACGAGCGAAGATTCCCACAGATTCCCACGTGTGACAACGTGGTACCCGTTATACAAAAGAAAAATAAAAATATGTCTAGATCTACCGTGTTTTTGATCCTTTTCAAGAATTTATATACTTTCTAGGATGTCCAAGGCTTTTTTCTGGTCATTAATTAAATTTCATTAGTCTAGTATGGTGGCTGCTCTCAATTAATTCATCCAATTATGTATTTTATTATTTTCATTACTCATTTTTCATCATTTTTTTTTTACAACTATAACAGTTTTCTATGATATTGTATTAATTTCATCAGAAACAATAATTTTTTATTCAAAATTTCCATATGAAAAGGATTATTTATGCATATATAGATATCTTCATATACTACGCATTCAACACAAACTAACAAAATTTAACTGTTTCTATAATCCATAACAAATGCGATTTTCTCCCATATAAAATATTTACTTAATTGATTAAATGAACGATGGAAACCAATCACATTTTATTATTTATTTAAAAAAGAACAGTAACAGAGAGAGGAGAAGGAGAGAAAAGGACATACTGGCCATTCATGGTGAAACAATCGTTATTCGTTTTTGCTTTAGTTATGAGAAAGTTCTAAGAAAATAGTTTTACTGTTTATTTGTTTGTTTGCTTTCCTGGCTGCCATAAATATTGGCTTTCGAATAATAGGAATGATTATTTGAGAAACTTGATTAAAGAAATTTCCTTTCATGGTTGAACAAAGAATAACAATAAGCTGCGCTAAGCAACCTTATAAAAATTTTTTGTTTTGTTTAAGAAAGCCTTAAAAAGGGTCCCTTTATACTCCATAATCAATCAATGTTATTACTGTTGGTTACTTATTGTTTATTATACGAAATTCTTTATTTTAATCACTCTGGCCTCCCATTTTTCTTTATTAAGCTCCAACCTCCATGTGTACGTGTTTATGTAAGCAGCATGAAGAACATTTTCTCAATGACAATTTTCATTTTAGAACATGAAAAAAATAAGCTGAGTGTGGTTTTGACCGAATTTTGAAAACTCTCCTTATTTATGTGTAGATTGCAAGCGTGACACTTGAACAATTCTGATATATTGATATAGAAACGTGCGTGAAAAAACGAAAAATGTCTGATTCAAAATTATTTGTTGGACCTCCTTCTTTTCAATATTATAAACATTTTAACAAATTCAGCATACCTTCGATCTAAGGAAGATGGATACAAAGAAACAACAACTCTTGTTTATACTCTTGAAAATAATGATATAAGAAGAAAAAGAAGAAAATCGTAATCAAATAAATCACTAAAGATGTTAAAAATGTTTACACGTTGAGGCAAATGTTTTGTTTCCCTTTAATAGCAATCGATATTTAAGCGTACTTTTAAGAGGGAAAGGGAGAAAGAACCAAACCATATGCCACAAGTGGTGCAGGGTATAAAAATGTTATAATTTACTTTAGTTAAAATGTTGGACACCCTCCTCTTCTAAATAGGCAAATGGGCGTGGAAAGTTTACAATGAAGTTTTCCTTTAAAGAATATTAAACTATTTTTTTTGGAATATACCGCAAGGATTCAATTATGAAAAGTGTAAATGCTTTATAAATAGCATATTTTTTTGCTAATTATGAGCATAGCTAATACACGATTCTGCCCATTTTCAGTACATTGAAGGAATATGTAAAATCAATACCTTACTTTATACTTTTTACCTATGCTAATTATGGGCCTAGCTTTTGTTGGATTTTGTTAAATTTTTATCTAAAAAAAAATTAACTAAAACTTGTCTTGTATTCAAATTCAACGAAACGTTAAGCGTGTCAATTCAACGAACAACAATATAGTGAAGGTTAAATTAGATTTACATTCTGATCAAGAATTTATATAATTTATAAAAAGTCTTAGATCCCCTATGGGAATGATAAACATAATATATCTCCTTCCCACTATAGTAATATGCTAACAAAGGGCTGTGCAACTGCACGGTACATATGTATAAATACACTGTACTCCCTGGAATCCCACGATTACATACTTGTACAAATACAACTTAAACACGCAACAGCCTAAACACAAGAGCAAGGCAAACACGGACAAGTAAAACTTACACATATAAAAATACACACGCACAAATACTATACTCTGCACCTACTCACACAATAGCAAGTGGACGTAGATTTAATGTAAATATTGTATAAAATAAGTAAACAGAAGAGTAAGAGAAGTATGGGGTTACAGCACTACTATCACTACACATTTATGGTGAAAATATGCATGATGCTTGATTCTTGGGGGAGAAAAAAAATATATTCATTATTACAAAACAAACAATAGAGCAAAAATGACCCAGAGAAGAAAGCACACATGCACATACTCAAACAACGATTTATTAGAGCACGATGAGGTGGAAATATTTTCAGCGAGAGGATTAGCTGAAAAGAGAGATTACTTGAGTTTTAAGTAAGCGATGAAAGTTATGCATAAATTAGTCATACACACGCAAAATATTTCAACTATACCGTGTACTAGCACCCTCGTGCCTGGAATAAGTTAATAAATTATTAGTTGTTGATAAGAGCAAAAGGAATGGTAAGAAATTTTGTAACTATTTGTTAACTGTATACTAAACTGGATTATCTGTATAAATAAGATTTAAAAAGCGTATAAATCTATAAATAAGTTGACACAAGTAATGTAAACAAAATTTCATTTTTATTTATTTTTTGTTTTTAATTTACAGAATCATAAAAGTTTCACTTAATGTTTATAAATTATATAAACTAATTTAACAGGTTGTTTTTTGTGTAACAGTTTAAAAAAATTGATTTTTTTTTTCTTGAAGAGTGTATTTTGAATTATTGGAATTGAAATGTTTTGTTTCATATGAAAAAATGTCTTTTGTAAATTTTTTTGTATAACAGTTAATTTAATGCAGTGCATAACAGTATTATTCTTGGTATTTGCCTTGTATGTATAAACAAAAATTTAACCGTTTAAAATTATTGTTTTTTATAAACATTTAAACTGTTATATTGGTATTAAATTATTTTATTTAATATGAATGTAAAGATCTACCCATTCGTATATATCATATGTTAACAACACTTGGATATAATTTAATAATAATACTTATGAAATCACTTTGACGTATAACAAAAGAAAAAATATAATAAAAAATTCATGTTTTGAATACGTTATAGATACGAGTATAAGAAGGATTTTGTTATACTTTTTATCGAAGAATAAAAGTTGACTTTTGCAATTTTCGTTGAAATATATAAACTTGGTAAAATATTGTTGTACTACTAAGCTAATGATATTTTGAATAGTAGTAAAGGCCTTCATAATTAGTAAAATTAATGCATTAAATAAATAAAAAGATGAATTGGTGGAATACATTTGTATAACAGTTTTTATTTTATTACTGTTATACAGTTGTATAACCGTTTACTGAAATATGTATACAACAATTTAAGATTTGTTCAATTTAAAAAGGAACACGAATAATACGAATATATTATAGCGTTCCTTCTAGATAGATATTTTAAAAGGACATCAAGACAAATATTGTAAAATCAGGAAGTACATAAAGTTTTATGGATATTACAAAAAAGTTATTTAAATTATCTTATTATAAGTGTAAGTGCTAGGACAGCAAATACATTACATAATGGACCACATTACGTCCATTACGTCCTTGTAAATTTGCTTGTATAAAAACATATTTTTTTTCATTTTCTACAATATTATACGTAAGAAATGTATTAACTTGATGAGTTTGCAATATCCACACATTCATTTTCTATCTCTCTCCAATTTACTAGCATTTTTAAACCCGCCCACATAAGATGGGGAGTATAATAAGTTTAACATTCCCTTTGCAACACGCGAAAGAAAGCATCACAGACCCTACAAAGTAAATATATATTTAATCAGTATCAAAATTTGAATAAATTTAAACACGTCCGTCCAGGTTAATATTATTAAAACGCTTATGGTTGTAAATTTTTGAGATTTTCAGCTGAAATTTCGATACATTCTTAGTTTCTGCGCTCAGGTTTCTGTTTACCTTGGACCCAGTCGGTTATATGACACCCCTCTAATCGGTAAAAGTCCATGTATCAGCCGAAATTGAGCTGTAGAGTTGAAATTTGGTAGACATGTTAATAATTAGCCCCTCCACCGATATGCCATAAATAGGCGGGGACGTATAACAGGTACGCCATCAATTTAGAAAAAGAAAATCATATTTAGCGAAGATTTCAACTTTTTACATTACATTACATAATACCCTATAGAAAGCATTATCAGATACCTGCCATGCCTTCTGTGGAAGGTGTTCAAGATTTCATCTAAACCAAATGTATGTATTTTTACCAGTTTTCCTATTACTATGAACGCAAAACAACTTAAATTGATGCTCTACGTGATACGTACCATATAAAGTTACAATGCATGTTAAAACAGTTATTTACTCGACACATGAATGGGCTGAGTGTGTGTGGTGTGTGTGAGTGTAGGAGTCTCTGATAATAGTGTTGGGTTAATAATGTTAGAGAAGAGGCCATCGATAGTTACGCTTCACTGGTTAAATAGTGCCAGAACGTCCCAGAGAGGCCAACAACAAAAACAAACATATCGTACAAAGCCCAAAAAAAAAATGCAAAAAAAAAGATTTGCTTATATAAACAACTTGTGAGCTAAATGATGAATAGCAGCAGCACTGCCAGCAATTGTATGAGTAGTTACCTCGCTTTTTACGGCGCTTAAATCAAGATGATAATGATAAAGATGATGATGGTGATGATGATGCTTAATGCTAAGTTAAGGTTAATGTGAAAAACGTTTGGAGGGAAGACTTTTTACTCACATGAAATTTTTGTTTTAGGATTTTATTTTATTTTTATCAATTTTTTAATTTGTTTTATTAATATTTCATAAACATTTTTACATTATCATTATTATTATTTTAATTTTTTTATTTTTACTTCACTGTTTTTTTATTATTTTTTGTTACAGACAAATTTAAATGAAAAAATTTTTTTTCTTTTAATTAATGTTAATTTTTTTTTTTTAATTTAATTAAAAATGTAAATAAAATATTTCATAGGTGATGATGTATCAATTGATTTTTCACTTTCTTTACAGAGAATTAACATACAAGCAATATTCGTTGAGCACGGTGGAAAAAAACATTCACTTTAAACATTCACATTCACATACACTAACAGCATTTAGCACGATTTTATTTTCATACATACACACAAAATTCGTAAAAGAAGAAGAAGAAAAAAAGAATGTCGATTAATTTCCCTTCATCAGAAGAAAAATAACTTTCACTTTTTTAATTTATTATTAAATGCATATTTTTCTTTCATTTTTTAAATATTTTTTATTCTAATTAAAAGTTTAGTTAAATTTAGTTGTTGTTTTTTTAATAGAAAATTATTGTTGAATAGAATTTTTTCTTCTTTTTTTAATGAATAATATTGTTAGTTTCGCAATTTTGTTGCTATTGAAAGAGAAGACCACGAAACGACTGTGAAAATATGTGTCGAGAATTTTTCTATATTGTAAGTTTTTGCTGATGATGAATCTGGTAATAACTCCTGTGAAGCGCAGGCTTAGTTAGGCACAAAAAATAAACAAAGGAAAAAGAGAGAGAGGTATGAAGGTGTGTGAATATTTGCTCATTATAACCGTTAATTCATCTCACATAACAATTTCATAGAACAACTTTTAATGATACAATAATAAGAGAGGAAAAGAAAGAGAAAAAGAGTGAGAGAAACAGTCACAGCAACTGGCAACTGGCATCTAATATCTAATTAGTAAAGTAAAATCATTTTAAAATTTTTACATATTCAACATAGCACAGCAGAGCATAGCACAGCAAAGCAAGGCATAGCATAGCATAGCTTAGAAAAGCATAGCATAGCTTAGCATAACACAGCAAAGCATAGCATAGCATAACATAAGCAACTGCCAGTTGCCTTGATTGTGTTTCATGTGCATTTCAATCATTAAAACATGAATTCTCTCTCCCTCTCCTTACATATAATAATATATCACTCTTATTATTTCACTTTCTGTTTAGGAATAGTAAAATATTTTTTTTTCATTAGCCATGAAAAAAGTTACACTCTTTCTAGGAAAACAAAAACACACTTTTTCGATACAAATGTTTGGAAAATTTACTAAATACTATTATTATATAATATTTAAATATACAATATTTAACAGTTAATCTTTGATTTAAATTTTTGTGAACTCTTTTTTAAGATAATTCCACACAATTCGATTCACCAGCACCAGTTAAAGAACGAACCGTCTTACGTTAAGGATAATTGAATACTAAAATAAAACATAATCATCAAGAGCGAAAGGGAGAGGGAAAATCAAATTTACTATTAAAAAAAAAAAAAATTCCCTATAATTATACAACGTTTCTAGCAAGGGAACGTCTTTATAAAGACAGGCTATAGTCGACCTTTCAAAGCTCTCTTCTCTTTCAAGTCTACTAGAAAGAAGAAGAAAAGTAAGGAAAGCTAATCAATTTTTATAAAAAAAACTTTTTCAATCACTATTAATGTTTATTAAAATAAACAATATATAAATTTTTAAACTACATTGGCTCCTTCTGATAGCTACCAATAGACGGATGTGTTTAAATTACTCTCTACTATAACGTAGCGGATAAAAAAAATTTTCACCTACTTGTTTATTTCACAATAGATAGAGTAGGGGAGGCTAAATCGACCAAAATTAACAGAGAAATGATGAGAAAAATATAAGAGACACAGAGAGAGAAAAAGCAGCAAATTTTATAGCATGAAAGTTTTTTAATACAAGAGAATGAGAAACCTAGTTTTCTTACAATAGAGAGATTTCCCTGAAACCTCTCTAATCTACATAAGAGAAGTGGAAGTGAAGCTTGAAATTTCTTGTAAGTATTCCATTCACACGTGCAAAAGTACATAAAGTGTATGTTTTACGTCTATACCCGTCGTGGAGACTCTATTAGACGTTTTGTAGGGATTTAAGCGTCCCTGCGCCCCCCGAAGGAGGTCCCAACTTTAGAACTTACATCATAGGCTATGTAAGTTCACCCCTTGGTGACAGGGTTTTTTGCCATGCACTACCAGCGATTTTACAGCCCCCGCGAAGCTCCCACAAGGGGGCCTACCCAAGAGTACGTACTGGAAAGAACCTTAGTCCTTGGGGCTCCAGTACCCCGCGGTACCAAACTTAATCTTTGGTAGGACTGTCGATCACTTGATCGGACAGCCTATTGCCCATGGGTTGGTGTTATGTTTGCTAAAAGGTAGTTATTGATCCCTAGGAATTTATCCAGGGGATCTTATATAATATGCTTTTTGCATTTTTGTTTTGGCCCCGTGATCCTTGGACGAAGCACCTATGCCGGTACTCCGTTTCAGGGCGGGGCCCAGTGCAAAAGTACAGCTTAAAATAAACAAGTGGGAATATTATATTAGGAATACAACAAATCTACAACAATATCCATCATTACGTCAATTGATGGTAGATCGCCGGTTCAATACCCACCATCATTGGATGTTTTAAAAAGTTTTCTTCATTGGGGGGATATTTATATACCATTAGTGTAAAATCAGAACGAGGTATGTATTTATAGGAGACATCTTCTTAAACAAACAAACAAAGAAAGTAAGAATATTTTCTATATAAAGATTGATACATTGTAGTGGGACCTACGAGGTAAGGTTCTAAAAATGATGCAATCTAGTCCATTTTCAATAGGATTTCTTTTGGGGCCAATGCGTGCTTATGTATCAAATTTCAACGAAATATCTCAAAAAATGCGACATGTATCTTGCGTACATGTACACATGGACAGACAGACGTACAGAAGGACGATTTTGAATCTGAATCGATCATTATAATTGAAAATGGGTGTGGCACCAGTCTTTTAGGAGTTATAAACATCCCACAGACCGCTCTGTGGGTTTTAGAAATGTGTTTAGCGGGGGTATCTCAAGGTGATGGTTATAGAAAGCCCATATGTGGGTGAAGATATTAGATGATGTATAGATGGTCTTATTGACTCTGCCCTTACACTTCTCTCTTTCTCTCTCTCTCTCTCTAGAATAGTTTCTTTGTCCTTTTTTTATATTCTACTAAACTAACAAACATTTCTGCTTGCAAAAATTAAGAGAATACTTTTACTAAAGAGTATACAAATGGATTATTTATATATTGTTTGTTTATACGTTCATATAACATGTTCGAGTAAAGTTCAACAGTAGATAATGATATTTTGTTTTTGTTCTTTTCAAATAACAACAACAATATGTTTAGTGGCAGGCAACCAATATAGAAACTAATCAATTTCAGTTAAACAAGAGACTTTTTAATACAATTTTCTGCTAATTAGTTGATCATTTAAGAAACAATATAAAACAATAACTAAGTTCACGTACATATGGGAAATGTATGAAATGAATAGAGCGTTGATTTTATTACAGAAATAAATGGGTTATACTTGTGTATGGTCGGCAAACTAACTCATAATAATTAAAAAAGGTTGTACGTGCTTATGAAATAAATTTCAGATCAGAGTCTACCATATAAAACGCCTACTAACTTATTATAACTTTTGACTGAAAACCGTCTACATGGGAAATCGGTATAAAAATATTAGTTTCTGTTCTATACAATATTATTTCTTAAAATATCGTTACAGGGGAAGAGGTTCTAACAGTAATTCAAATACTTCAATGTTTGATTTATAGGTTAAGTAAATCATATCCATTAATTTTTGGTAAAAAATACGGACTTTGTAGGCATTTGCCTCATTAACACTCCCACCACCTTAATGTCGGGGTTTCAAATAAACATCAAAAATCGTAACAAAATATCAGATCAGCATTAAATTCAATTTTTTAGAGGTTTTGAAGCATTGCACTACGACCCCGCCCACATTACGTAACCATTGTTTTTAGCCATATAATTTATTTTGATGACCTAATTATTAAGGTTTAAAGGCTTTCATTACAATAGGACTTTATATGGGGACGGGTTCTAATAATAGTCTGAAACGGTCCATTTTGAACAGGGTCCCCCTTTGGGTCAATACATGTTTTTATACCAAATGAAATCGGAACATCTCATAAAATGCAATCTGTAGCTTGCGTACAGATTTACATGAGCAGCCAGATGGACAGACGGACGTGGTTAAATCTATCCTGATTTTGATTGTGAATCAATCGGTTCGGTGGATATGGTATTAGCCGTTTAGGAGGTACACAATCTTAATATACCCTTTACCCCAAGTAGTAAAGAGTAAAAAAAAAGTTATATTTAAAATAAAAAGCTTTGTGGCCTTTCTACACAACTTCTAAACGTGGTGATAATATTCAATTCTAAACTAAAAACATGTCTGTATAGCACAAATGTCATTCTTATATCTCATAAGCTGCCATCTATAAATTATGAACAGATAGATAAGTAAAACCATTTAAAAATTACAAACAGGTTGGCTTAAATTGCCTTCAATTTGAAATTTGCTTGAAAAAATCGTCCCATACAAATTAGAATACATAACTCATACGCCATGTATAACACAAATAACAACCGTAGCGACAACAACAAAAAACTATCACTACTACTACTATCAATATAATTGAAAGCTATTAAGTTGAAACGGTATGAAGTGGTATTATAGCTTAAAGGAGACTTGGATTTTCAATACTAAACACGTCACGTAAGTTAAAACATACACACGTTCAAGCAGAACTCGTTGCATAAGTGAATATGTAGACGTGTGCGTGTGTGTGTGAATATGCGTGTATTCAATTTGTGCTTCATTTACATAATAAATATAATTTATAACTGAACATGTATCTAATGCAAGTGTGTGCACAATATAATGGAATAAGTGCGATGATTAATTTGTAGTTGGTGTTCTCCCCCAAAACCCAATTGTCCCAATTGTGTGCATGTACTTATATATACGTTTAAATACATTTGTGTGAATGTATTGCCAATAATTTTGCAACTAATTGCTTTATTAATAACTTAAAGGACAATTAAATCTTTAAGAATATTTTTGTTTATTCTCAATTCAATTAAATGGCAAAACACTAAAAAAGATTTTCAATTAAAATTTCATACATGTGAAATATTTATTATAGGAAAATAAATAAATTGAAATTTCACTTAGTTGGTCCCAACAGTATGTGCTTGAGAATCCCCTATGACACATTTATCTGCATACAATACGTTTCTATAGTTTAAAAAAAGTCTATATCCGTCCATAAGTACATAGAGAGCATCACCAATAGCATTCATATATAAAGGAATAGCGTGTAAAGGGGGATAGAGAGGGGGCGAGAGAGAACATTTTTCAATAACAACAGTTATATATATATATATATATATATATATGTACACGTAAATATCTATAAAGTGAAAAAATTTATTGCACGGACATAACGTACAACCAACAAACACACATACAAGGCATTTATAAACTGTGTATATAGATATACACACAAACAGCATTTCTGATGGCCCATAAAACTCATCATTTTATATCATTGCCTTCATGTATGTCTCACCTCACCTCAACAAATGTATGTCATGTCCTGTCATACACAGTCGATTAGTCTGTACGTGATAATAAATTCTGTTGGAAAAAAACTGACATTTTTGGTCAAACATATATATTGTGGTGGTTAATGTTGTTGTTATTTTTGACATTGATATTGTTGTAATTATCGTCCTGTATTACAAGGTTTAACAACAGATTATATAACATATAATATTCTGGAAATGTTTTTTCCATAACGAAAAAATAATTTTGTAGAAGGACTTGCCAACATGTTGCACATCACGCAAAATTCAGTTTTAATATATGTATATAATACACTTTTTTTTTTCTGGATATTGAAAACTTTTTATATTATCGATAAATTTGTAAAAAAACATCGATAATTATTGATTTTTTCTTTTACAGATTTATTTCTTTTCCCATTCATGGTGCCAATCACTCTTTAACGATTTATTTTGAAAAGTTAGCATATATCGATTTATTTCTCAGTTATAAAATGTTACGCAAATTTTGATCAATTAATCTTTAATTCATAAATTTTTACTTATATCGATAAAATTTTATTCATAAAAATAGCATTTTGTGACATTGACGAAGCTATTTGATAAATTTATATTCATCGATAAATTCATACTTATCGACTTTTTTATGCACAAAATAACATTTTTCAATTAAACAGTTCATGGATACATTGGACCATATACAATACTATTTCTTGAATTTATATTTATCGCTTTTTTAAATAATTAAGGACTTGGATTTTATTTTTGCTCAACTCTCAATTTTCTTTTAACACAATTGTGTTCATTTTGAAAGGTTTTTGGGTTGTTTGTAATATGTATTTATAGTAAAAAGTTTTCAATAAAGGCAAAATTGCAATCAGAATCATCTACCCACGAGTTTCCGAATTATGTTATAGCTCAAACCAAATTATTTAACTTGTAGTTAATAGTATCCGTTAAAAACTCTACTCGTTAGAAAACTGACAGTATAAATAATGAAAACAGCTCTCTGAGGGGGAATGTCACAATAATCACAATAATTTATTAACAAAAAATTTGTCATGCTTCAACTTGTTGTACAATTATCGAGAACAAATGCTATAATCTATAAACTTTATGTACCCTTTGTTGACGAAAATGAAGATTTATTACTTGCTATAAATTTAAATATATCTCCATGCACTTGTAGTATTTTATTGAGAGTTCACTGTACTTTCGATAAAAATATACAACGCACTAACACTAGAGCAAAACATATGTTTGCCTTTTCTTTTACTATACTGTACAGCTATATGGTTTATGTGATAAATCCATTAGTCCAACTACACAACAATAGTAATAATAATAATAACAACAAAACATATGGAAGATGAAAAACAGCTGTTTGTTGTAAAAATATTTAGAATCATCAAATAAATAAATTGCATAAAAAAGTTAACTTACCGGCATTTTTACACCAACTGTAAGAAGAAAAAATTAAGAAAAATTTTAATATATTTAATAAATAAAAAGTAAAATAAATTCATTACAAAATTCGTTGTTTTGCTCTACTAATTAAACACCCACCGTAATTAGCGATTGCACGTAACGGCATATACGCACTACACAACACATAACATGACTAAAAAAAATTGCAAGAGTTTTTTCTTTTGCTTACAAGTTAAGTGCATGCACAGATTTGTCTATGAATTTATAATACTTTTCAATTATAGAAAATTTGGTAAAAATCACTACATTTTTATGGAAATTCTTTTGAAAAACTATTTAATAGACTATTGCACTTGGTTTGTTAATAATTTTACATGAATTTTAATAAAATAATTTAACATCTATGAATTATAGAGTAATTATTACTCTTTTCATATTTATAAATTGATTAATTTGTATTTATATTGATTAAATACACTGTTGCACATATTTTCACATAATTTTTGCATTATTTTATTAACAATTAAGTATAAATATTATTAAAAATATTCCGCAGCAAAAGTTTTACACCACGCACACAGGCGTGTACAAACACGACATGAAAGGGATGAGGTCACAAAGCAAATTTAATGAAATAATTAATGTTGCCAGATTGCAGAATAATGAGCTAAGAAGATTTTTGAAGAATATTTTGCTTTGTATAATATATAAACATGTTGCAATAAATTACGTTAATTAAATCATGTGAATTTAATAATAAGATATAGAAATACAGAAAACTAAAATCCATTTTAATATCTATTAAAAAGTACAAGAAAGCACATCTGTTATGTCTCTCAAATAAAAGCAATTTATTTGAGAGAAGCACGCTTTGCTTGCCTGTGGTGTGTTTATATCTTTACAATTTCTTGCCATTCACCGTTTTAGCTATACATTAATATGTATTAATTATTTATAAAAATATGAAGCAAAAACGTGTTAACAATAAATTACAGAAAAAATCATCGAAAAATCTATTAGATGAAGAAATTTCCCAATTAAAACAACGATATGAAGAACTGTCAAATGATAAAAATACAATAAAATGCTTTGCAGATTTTCCTATATCGCAGAAAACGCAAAAAGGTTTGGCCGGGGTCAAGTATTTGCAACCCACTGATATACAACGTGAAAGCATTGGTCCAGCATTACAGGGTAAAGATGTTTTAGGAGCTGCCATAACGGGCAGTGGCAAAACTTTGGCCTTCTTAATACCGGTATTAAGCCATAAATTTATAATTTTATTATAATGAATTGATTTTATATTATTTTACAGGTATTAGAGCATTTGTTTATGAACAAATGGTCACGTCTGGATGGTGTTTGTGCTATTATCATCTCTCCCACTCGAGAGTTGGCCTATCAAATATTTGAAACATTAAAGAAAGTGGGCAAATATCATGATTTCTCGGCCGGTTTAATAATTGGTGGTAAAAATTTAAAATTCGAACGTCATCGTATGGATCAATGTAATATTTTGATATGTACGCCGGGTCGTCTATTGCAGCATATGGATGAAAATCCTTTATTTAATGTCAACACCATGGAATTATTGGTGTTGGATGAGGCTGATCGTTGCTTGGATATGGGTTTTGAGCAAACGTTGAATGCTATAATAGAAAATTTCCCACCCCAACGGCAAACTTTGTTGTTTTCAGCTACCCAAACACGTTCCGTTAAGGATTTAGCGCGTTTAAACCTGCAACAGCCCGTTTATATAGGATTTGAGAGTAGTGTAGCAAGTGTCAAGGACGAAGAATGTGAAGTGAAAAGGAAATCAAGTAATTCCTGTGTGCCGGTAGTGCCGGAATTATTGCAACAAAGCTATGTGGTGGTAAAGTTGGAGGATAAAATTTGTGTGTTGTGGTCTTTTATTAAAAATCATTTAAAACAAAAAATCATTGTATTTCTGTCCAGCTGTAAACAAGTGAAATATGTTTATGAAATATTATGCAAATTAAGACCAGGCACCAGCATATTGGCTTTATATGGCACATTGCATCAAGACCGTCGCATCGCCATTTATCAGGAATTCATGCGTAAGAGTAATGTAGTTATGTTGGCTACTGACATAGCATCCAGAGGTTTGGACTTTCCCTCTGTTAACTGGGTAGTACAGTTAGACTGTCCAGAGGATGTAACGCAATATATTCATCGAGCTGGACGTTCAGCCCGCAATAAAACGAGAGGTGAAAGTCTGTTGGTATTGATGCCTTCAGAAGAAGCAGCCATGGTAGCAGAGTTGGAACGTAAATTTATTAAAATACGGAAAATCGCTATTGATCCCAAAAAACTATTCTCTCCTTTAGCCAAAATTGAATCCTTTTTGGCTCAAAATAATGAACTGAAAGCTTCAGCCCAGCGCGCTTTTGTGTCCTACATCAAGTCGGTGTTTATGATGAAAAATAAACATATTTTCAATGTAAATGCTTTAGATTTAAATGCTTATGCGAGATCTTTGGGTTTAGTGGTGACACCACGTGTACGATTCCTTGAACGATATCGCAAAAAACAAAACAACGCAAATAATGAAAATGTCAAAGATACTGCAAGTGAAAGTGAGAGTGTTGATAAAGAGCACGAAACCAAGCAAACGAATTTCTCTTTGATAAGCAACCAATCAGAAGATGAAAGTGATGTCTCTGAAGATTTTCTAACGGTCAAGCGTGCCAATCATGGCATAAAAAATAAGAAAGAATCTGACGAAGAAGAAGCAGATGATTATGAAAACCTGCCTTTGCCTGTACCTCGAAAAAAGAAAACTAAACTATTAACCAAGGCTGCCTTGGCCAAGAGAGCTTTAAAAAAGAAATTAAATATTAATGAGAAGCGAGTCTTTGATGATATGGGCGAAGAGATTAAAGATCAACGCAAGCACCTACAATCTGAATTGGCTCAAGATTATGAACAAAGTTTGCTGGAAAATGACATTAATGGTGGCATCAATATTGACATTGCCAAGCAGTTAATAAGAGAGGAGGATAAATTCGATAAAGAACGTTTTCGCCGATTGGTGAAACAAAGACATAAAAATCTTAAAGAGAAAATTAAACGAAATAATGATTCAGAAGAAGAAGCAATTGGTGACGTTTGCAATGATGATGATGATGATGAAGTAAGTGTTGATTTATCTTGGCTGCCAGATCCTTCGAAAGTTTATAAAAAAACCAACAGCCCAGAAATAATAGCAGACAATGATTCAGAAAGCAATCAAAGGTCTTGTATGAGTTCCAAAGATGACCATGATGATGATGATGATCAGCCAGTATGTAAAAAATTGAAAATTACTTCCAAACTGACCTTGAATGATGCTGAAACTATAGCTGCTCAACTGTTAGCAAATTCTTTATGAAAATAAGTTTTGAAAAATTATACTTTAAATAAATTTGACCTTTTTATTAATATGAGAATAAATTTATGCTGTCTTCATCATTTTGTTAACAAAAATTAAGCAGCCTTTGTACTTTAATTTCTTTCTATGCCTGTCTCTTTTTTTCCTGCACTTAGATCACTTATCTAATAGCAACAACACGATTGTCACTGTTAACGTATCGGTGTAGAGCTAGTCATTCCTAAACGTATTTTTAACGGTATAAAACTCGTAAAGTAAAAAATTAGTTCTTTGTTTTTGTTTTTGTTTGAAACAAATATTTTTTATTATATTCCTCCTTGTTTTTTCTTGCCATTTACATATACATACATAATATTTTCTTTGTTTGATCCTTTTTTTTTTCAATTACAAGCTAATGGTTTTTTTAACGATATCTGATATCTCTTCTTCTGTTTTGTTTTTCACATATATAACATGTAAAAATATGTTTAAAAGTAATTATTTATAATTAGGAATTATTTGATGTTTTGCGGCGTGTTGTTCATGTTTTAAATTACAATAAAGAAATTATTTTAGCACACAAGCAACAACAACGACCGCGAAATTAAAGATGAGAATATAATAAAGGAAAATAAAACGGTACACCCATGAAAATTAATTATAATTAAATAATGTAAAAGAAAATATATGATTGCATGAGTGATGGAATCATGAAAAGCCTTTTTAAGGTAAATTTACATCATGCCGCCCATACCGCCCATTCCACCCATGCCTCCCATTCCGGCCATTCCACCAGGACCGCTACCTTCTTCTTTGGGCATTTCGGTTATAACAGCCTCAGCGGTAGTTAATAAAGAAGCTACACCAGCAGCATCTGTGATGGCCGTGCGTACCACCTAGAAATAATTAATAAGAGAATTAAAAAAAAATTGAAATAAAAACTAAACAATAACAGTAAATTTGACTTTGGCCAATCGGAATGACACACTTATAGGAAAAAAATTATTTCGATTTCTTACCTTGGTGGGATCAATGATGCCTTTCTCGATCAAGTTGCCATATTCACCCTTGAGGGCATCATAACCGTAATCACCTTCTTTCGTCTCCACCTTGGCCACCACGGCAGCACCCTCAACGCCAGCATTTTTAGCAATAGTAAGGCATGGCATACGCAGAGCACGACGCACAATATCAATGCCGATATTTTGATCTTCGTTGGGTCCCTTCAAAGCGTCCAATTTGGGAATGCAACGTAATAAGGCGGTACCGCCGCCAGGGACAATGCCTTCTTCGACGGCTGCACGCGTAGCATTTAGAGCATCATTGACACGATCTTTCTTCTCATTCACTTCCACCTCACTGGAGCCACCTATACGCAGCAAAGCTACTCCCGAGGCCAAACGGGCTAAACGTTCTTGTAATTTTTCTTTTTCATACTCCGAAGTAGTCTCTTCGATCTGATCACGAATCTGTTGAATGCGTTGTTGTATGTCCTCCTTTTTACCTTTACCCTTTAACAACAACGTGTCATCCTTGGTAATGACCACTTCGCCTACTTTGCCCAAATCGTTAATATTGATATCTTCCAATTTCACCAGATTGGCTTCATCACCGAATACAATGCCACCCGAAGCTATGGCCATATCCGTTAGGGTGGCCTTACGATTATCACCGAAGCCGGGTGCTTTGACAGCGGCCACCTGTAAACCAATTTTCAAACGATTCACTACCAATGTACTCAAAGCTTCACCATCGATATCCTCTGCAATGATAACCAACGGTTTGCGTTGTTGATTGGCCAACTCCAGGGCGGGTATTATGCTCTGAACCGAAGAGATTTTCTTCTCGGAGAATAGTACAAAGGCATCCTGAAATTCAACCTTTGCACCCTTGGATGAATTAATGAAATATGGCGATATGTAGCCACGATCAAATTTCATGCCTTCAATAACTTCCAATTCATCAATCAAAGTTTTTCCATCCTTAACCGTTATAACACCATCACGGCCGACTTTTTTCATAGCCTCACTAATCAAATTTCCAATAGCTTTGTCGCCATTAGCTGATATGGTGGCCACCTGAGCAATCTCTTCGGGTGTATTAACGGGACGGGACATTTCCTTCAAAGTCTCCTTAACCAAGTCAACGGCCATCATAACGCCGCGTCTAATTTCAACGGGGTTGGCACCTTTGGAGATTTTCTCGAAACCTTCTTTAGCTATGGCACGTGCCAAAACAGTGGCTGTGGTGGTGCCATCACCGGCCTCTTCATTGGTATTATTGGCAACGTCTTGTACCAATTTCGCGCCAATATTTTGAAACTTATCCTTCAACTCAATGGCCTTGGCAACGGTAACGCCGTCTTTAGTGATTTTCGGTGAACCCCATGACTGTTCAATAATAACATTGCGACCTTTAGGGCCCATGGTAACAGCAACGGCATCAGCTAAAACATCAACACCTTGCAACATCATGGCACGCACTTCGGGACCAAATTTGACATCTTTAGCGTAGCCACGTAGAGCCAACTGACGGCTTAAAGCGGTAGAGCGTGCCAATACAACTGGTAAGCGCAACATCTAAAATAAAAAAAAAATACATATGCATATGAAACTTCTAGAATATATTCTTTGGGTTTTTTTTAAGATAAGAGCTCTGTTTGTTTGCTGCTTTAAGAAAATTTCTAACTTTTGGAAGGCAAGCAAGAAACAAATTGTTCGTACGTACGTGGAGCAGCAATTTTTTTCTTAAAATTTTCTATTAATTACATAAAATTACGGTGATTTCTTACAATCTTGTTTTTTTTTTTTTTTTGTTAAAAAGAAAAAATTATTCAACTTGATATAAAATGACGTAAATTTCTGAAGCACATGGACCCCCAAGAAATTGTCACACTTTTACATATAAACACATTTTATAAAAACAAATATTTTTACTGGAAATTTCAACTTTTAACTTTTTCTATTTAGTTTTTTTTTAATTTTCTCTATTAAAAGTAGTTTTAAATTTATTTAAAACTAATTGCAATTAAAAGAAAAGAAACGCTGGGTATAATGATGAAATTTCTAGAACTCTGGTGAACATACACATGAGTGCCACCATCCCTTACACTTCACACACTTATGTAATATTATAAAATTCCGTTAAGCACGTTGTTTCCTCTACAAACTTCCATTTACTTACTTTTCTGTTCTTTTTATTTTATGGTAAGGAAATGATTTTATTTAATTTTTTATTATAAATCTCCTTAATATTCCTTTTTTTTATTAAAATCCCTTAAGATACAAGATTAGAAAACGTGTGCTTAACGAGATGATGAGAATTCTTTTATTCCGCTATCTGATACAGACAAGAGCAATCTAACGAATGAGCTTCGGACCCGGCAGTTTTTTGTCAAAAAGAGTGCTCCCTTTCATTTTGCTTGCTGAGTATTTAGTTCAATTAATAAAACTTGGTAGCATTTTATATGCAGACTTAGGAAAAGTTGGAGATTCTCATATAATGTCACAAATTAAGGTCATCGTCAAGTTACTTTGAACCTACCATGGTTATTTTCTATTTACTAATATTTTGTTACAAATTTTTTAAAAATAAACGATAAATAATTTTTCTAATTTTCTATTATTTTTACGAAAATTTGTAGAGTAGTCTATGTTATGATGTTATTGCGTGATTTTTTTGTACTAATAATTATTTCAAAACATTTATTTATTTAAATGAATAGAGAAGAAAAACGGAATGTTTAATTATCTTTAAAATAGCCCCCAGGATATTACCAAATGTCCCTAGTCCTATCAAGATTTTTTTTCTCTTAAAGTGTTTTGCAGGTAACAAGTGAATCCCAATCAAACTTGTTGAAAGAAATAAAAATATTTTAAAAATAAAAAAGAATGCAAGAATGAGCAAAATGTCGTTAATTTCTTAGCTGGTGCAAAAAGAACAATTATAAAGAAATTTACAAATTCATATTTTAATTTATAAAAAAGTTTGTATGGGTACAGAAATGAGAAAGCATCAAATCAAAGAATATTGGCAACCCTGCCTATTTTTATACAGTAATTTAGTAGAGATGGCAGCGTCGTTTTATAAAAAAAAAAAAAAAAACTGCAACTAGGGAGTTGTTTAGTGCGATGCATTAAAATATAAATTGAAAATATTAAGTCGTGAGTAATCCTTCGTTTAGGAGTGGTCGTCTAGCGCTTAAAACAAATTAATTAGACATATTTTAATTAGACAGAAAAGTTTTCCAAAAAAAAAAAAAAAGAAAAACTTTTTTATACCAAAAGAAAAAGTAGTTAGTAGCAGACATAACAAATTTTTACAAGAAAGAAATTTTTCAACCTTTTGATACTAATAAATATAAATTTTTAATAACAGGTGAGTCTCACTTTTTATAACAATAAAATTAGTGTAAATTTATTTTATGAAAATTATCAACGAATAATTAGAATAAAACAAAATACGTGTAAATTTTTCAACATTTTACATATATTTTGCTTTATTGTTGGTGTAAATTAATTACCGGCAAAGTGTTTAAAGAAAAAATATGAACAAAAAAAAATCACAAGCAAACGTTTTGTGTCTCTTTTATTATACACACACAGATGTATATGCACATAGCATAATCCCCCCCGCAAAACGTCTTTTGTTAAAACAAGCATGGCAGACAGTGAGAGCGTTTTTGCAATTACAAAAACAACAACAATTATGTATTGTAGTAAAAGCACCGGCTTTGTAACCTTATGCGACCAAGACTTTTATAAAAAGAAGAAGCATATAATTTTTTTTTATTGTATTTTTTGTTGGTTCGTCCGCTATTTTTCTTGGTATAAATTAACCACAAAGAAAATGTTTGCTTAATATCATTTTTTCCATTACTATCACCAAGTTTGTTGTGTCTCTAAACTTAATGTAGATAATATATCAACAATAACAACTGGTTATAAAATCTTTTTCTTATGGTTTATATTTAATTGCCGTGGAGATGGTTTTTTTTCTGCTGCTATTCACCAAAAAAAAATCGGAGAAATCTTGGTATAGATGGTTATATTTGTGCATGTATATGTGTGTGTGATGGATAAAACATTTTGCATATGAAAATTGAGCCTATTATTATGATGATTAATCTCAGTATGCCGTTAATTGTAAATTACTCTCGCAATGAAAGAACACGCTGTGCATATTATTAAGAAATTACGGGAAAATCTGTGGAAGATGATTTTTAAATTAAATTTCTGTTTTTTTTTACTAAATTTTATATAAAATAAATATCTTTTGCTTGATATTTATTAATACTATTAAAGAGTATTCATGAGAAGAGTCCACAAACATATACACACTTGCGACAGTGGTGGGTTGACAGCAAATTTTAAGCTGAAACACATTTGTATGCTCAACGCACGCATATTTCTATATATATATATATATATATATATATATAAATACTAATATGTACATTCATAATAAATATGGAATGCCTGTCGTTGTGTAAACAGAAGGCGTTTGGATTGCAATTGCCTTCCAATTAAATAAATACAATTCAAACTATGAAATCAGATAGTTTTTAATTAAATACCATATGTACTGTCTGTATTTATAAACACCTGTCAAAATATATAAGAAATTTTTACAGAAAAATGTACATAGGCGTGGTTAAGCTGTTGTTATAATATATTGTGTTTAAGAAAATGGAAATTTTTTTTGATAAAGAAAGCAAATAAACAAAGAAGAAGCAGAAAAATAAAATGAGTGCGTATGTATGTGTGTATATATCATACTTATACGTACTCACCACAAAACAAAGGGCTGAACTGACTGAATGGTTAATGGCTGCTGATTTGTTCATGGTCTGAATCATTTTATATATTAATCAATATTGTTATAAAAATAGATTAAAATGAAGGAGAAAATATGAATATTACGATAAATCGCACACACACACCCCCAAACAATACAAATCAAAGTTAACAAATCTAATTATTTAAGAGAAAAATAAAAATTTATTTTATGGTACTTAAGTAAGGGTTATACCTTAATATGAATTGTTATACAAAGACAATAATTACATGTTTTATAAGAGATTTTTTGTATTGTAAGGAAAACAAAATTTCACATAAAATGTAAAATTTGAAACTTAATTTAAGTGCTTCTGTAAAATTTGAAACTGTTATACTAAAACATTTTTATACACATATTAATATTAATACACCTTAATAGGATTTATAATTTCTGTTATGACATTTCAATTTAGAGTTTGGAGTTTGGAGAAAAAAACTAATTAAAAATTAAGTGTTATACGAAAGCCTTACAGTCCAAATCGATTAACTCCTCCACGCCCCAAATATTGTAAAATCAATTGTAAATATTTCGTAGAGACTCTGAAGCCTCTTTGTGGCCATTGCTTACGTAATCACATCTTATTAAGAGGGTATAAGTATGCATTAAATTAAAGTGCAATATGATTTAAAAATTATTTTAACTGTTTTACAAACTGTTATACAAATTCTAATACCAAAAAACTTAATTTATTGGTACTATAGGAGATTATCTTATATATTTTAGTTTTATTTAATAACAATCCTCACGAAATTACTCTCAAGGGAACATTTTCTGATTTTTTTTTGTTGCTGTTGTCTTATTACTATTATTGCACGTTTTTATAAAGATCATAAATATATACATATATATATTTTTAAATCAAGGTCAATTTCAGTTTGAAGTTTTAAATGCAGTTTAAATGCTTAAGGTTGCAAAATATAGTTTTTTACTTGTTTTTTATTTCATTTTTTTATATTCATCAAAATCTTCTGTATATAAATACGGATGGATATTACTTTTTAAACAGTTGTTATAACACTCACATAAGAGAGGAGTATAAATATCAAAACCGGTGTTGATCAGAGTCGACAGAGTTGTTTAAACTCTGTCCATATCTCCGTCTGTTTTTGCTACTCTCAAGATGGTAAATTTTGAAATATGAAACTGAAATTTTGTACAGACTTTACTTTTTCTTTCTGCATGCAGATTACTATTAGGCAATAAGGGTCAAGAGCCACGCCCACAATCAAGAACAATCCTTTCATTTGTCACAAAAATTGAAACATTAAACTTCACTTATAAGCTGATACGTAACACTATTAAAGGGCGTAAGTATGCATATGCCACGCCCACCGTTTGTATGTAGATATGGAGGGTATTTAAAATTTAACCTATATTTGTGTTTTTACTTGTTCTACAAAACACCAAATGGCTTGACTAACATTTTCATTTAAACACATCATAATGGGCTGTTGTTGTTTTTGATGTTGTATTATAATTAATTTCCGTTTTACATGTTAATTTATCTTTCAATCCAAGACATTAACGTTCATTATTTCTTTAAAAAAAGAAGAAAAAAGAAACAGTACATATGTTAACGGTTCATTGTATATCATTATAAATGAGAGCTCTGTGACCGGAGCCAGAGAGAAAGTGTTTAAGGGTAAATTGGTAGTGTACTCATTAAAAAAACAAAACAAACAAAGAAAAAAGAAAGAGTTAGCAACACTGCACCCACCCTTGGCAGACAATGCATGAATATTATAGAATAAATGTACATACTTGCATTTGGAGTCTAAAGAGAATACAAATAAATACAAAAGAAAACGCTATGAAAAGTAAGAACAAACTTGTTATATATATGTACATATATATATTATATATATATTGTCTTGCGTTTGAGTGATGTATTGAATAATAAAATAAAAATTTTGCTTTAAAAATAAAACATAAGTAACAAGCCTATTTGGCTTGACTCGTATGAACATACATACGCACATTAATATAAATAAATATATATATGAATGAATCATAGCCGCAGGCTTTGTTGAATTTAGTGGTTGCGGTGATTGTATTAGAGAAACTAAACACCCATACATTCTAGCCACTCATGCATTGGTGTCTCATAATTTTATACGAGTAAGTTTATGTACATATATATAAATTTTCGATAAAAGATGATTATGGCTGGATTTTATGAGAAAATCTCTTTTATATAAAATTATTACTTTCATTACGTACATTTGTGTTTTCATCACTTTTCACTTTAACCGACATGCATATACATATATACAAACGTATGTATGATATGTATGTACAAAATTAAATTCGTTTCTTTTATAGTAAAGGTTTTTTTTGGGCATATAATTTGCAAAAACTTTTATTCAAGTGTATACTGTCATACTGCGATTAGTAATCAAAAAATATTAATTGTCGTAAAACTCTTATCTATGACTTGACAATTATATAACTGGTATATAAATTGTTATATAATATATAACTGTTATACAAAATTATATAGACTATTATATTAAAATATATTGAATTTCTTTATAATTATTTTAAACTGTTATACTGTTTTATAATTACTTTTTTTTTTTAATAAAATCAGAACTGTTATATAAATTTACACTTTTTTTATCAGCGTTTTTATATCAAAAAAGTTATAATCTTCATATTGTGCAAAATTATATAGACTCTTATAAGGGGGCAGGCACTCATTCCAAAACATGTTTTTGCAATTAATTTTTTTCACACACTCAAACGTATCTCTCAGTATGTATATGTTTGTCTGCTTCACAATTATTCATCCATAAATTTATATAGTATATAATGTTTTTGAAGATGTAAATAAACGTTTTATAAATATTTGCCTGCATAAGGTCTCAAATTTGAAATTAAGTTCGTTCGTTTATTATGATCATTTATAAATATGTTCATATACAAAATATCCGTTAATTTATAACAAGTCAAGCATACAATTTTTCTTTTTCAGTAACGAAAAATGGCAGCAGCAGCTCTTAAAGATTCCTCTAAAATACCCGAAAATCTTAAAAGTCAATTGGAAACTTTCAATACTGACAAATTGAAGAATGCCAGCACTCAGGAGAAAATTATACTACCCACTGCTGAAGGTAGTGTTTCTATTTGCACTCATGTCTCATTACAATGTTTTATGAATTTTTTGTTCGTTTATTTGTTAGATGTTGCCGCCGAAAAGAATCAACAATCTTTATGCGCTGGCATCGAATCATTTAATCCATCCAAGCTAAAGCATACCGAAACGCAGGAAAAGAATTCATTGCCAGATAAAGAAGGTATATTTAACACACTAACACACATATTTTTATACACATAAATTACTCCCAGAAGGTGGCGTCAGAGACCCACAAAATATGTTCTTGATTAGCATCTGAGTCGATCTAGACATGTTCATCTGTGTGTCTGTCGTAAGTTTGAGATATTGAAGTGAAATATTGTAGATAAATTGGGCAAAATTGATCATAAGCCACGCCCACACTATATATAAAATCTATAATCAGCCACAAAAATTTATTTATAAAATTGAATATTGCTAAAATTTTTCCTTCTATCCGTGTGGCAAAAATGGGCGTAGTCCTATAATAGAAGTGCCCCCACAATTTACAAAGTGTAAAACTCGTCTTCCAAGTTAATATGCATATACTATTAGAGGGCGTAATCATGTGTGTATGCCACGCCCACCATTGTAAATATGGAGGGTATTTAAGAATCGAATAAAGCCAAATTTGGTTTTTTTCTTTGTTTGTTCTCTGCTTTCATCTGATCGCCTTATTATGGCGTGTGTTCACTTGGAAAAAATAATTTAACCTAGAAATGAATGCATTTTTTTATTAAGCGATAATGTGGAATAGACTGGTTTTTGTTGTGTGCTTGTTTGTTATACAAAAAGGTGTCTAATTAAAGTGTCTAAATTTCGCCATATGTAGACATGTCCGATTCACTTGAATAATGATATAACTAAATGTGGCATGTTCACGCGTGCATGTAACGTTTTCCCAAAGTCAGGCAAGTTTTCTGGCCTACAAAAAAATTATGCTATAAAAATAAATTATTAAAACTTTTAATGCAGCTTAAAAAGGTTAATTGTGAAACATTAACATAAAACTGTTATACAAATGGTTATATGTAATAGAACTGTCTACGTGTTGTACTATTTTTAAAACTCTTTTGTATAAAACTGTCATACAAAGTGTTATACTATTTAAATAAAATGATAACGAATTTACTAATAAAGGAAATTTGTGAAAATCTTTAACATATAACAGTTATAAAAACAATTGAAAAAAATATATAACCGAATATATGTATATATAATTGAGAGTCTTAGGAAATTTATTAGTCATCTTATAATGATTAAAAACTGTTATACATCTGGTATTTAATTATAAAAAAAATATTGTATTAAACGTTATATTAAATAATCTAAAGTTGTTCTGAATTTTATAACTGTGGATCTAAATATTAACTTATGTTGTTCTCTCTCTCTCTCTCTCTTCCTCTCCCATACGTAAATACAGCCATTGAATTGGAAAAGGAGAAGAATAATTTAATTTCTGGTATTGAAAATTTTGATGCCAAAAAATTAAAGCATGCCGAGACTTGTGAGAAGAATGCATTGCCAACTAAGGAAGCAATTGAGCAAGAGAAGCGAGGTTAAAATGTAAGACGAATGGATGAATTTTCCCTCTACTAATTTTAAATCATCACTACCGGCATCACCCACGTTTACTACTATCAATAACAACAACAATAATGTGAAAAATTATACACCACTACAACAACAAGTATTACTACTACTTATCACAATAAATTTAACATAAAATAAAAATATTTCTCTCAGTGGGTGTTTGTTGAGTGTTGTGATGATGCGGGAAATCGTCATCGATATTTTTTATACGTTCTCTTAAAACTATATATATATATATTATATATATATATAAATGATAAAAAAGTCCGTATCCGTATATAGGTATTTTTTATACTCTATTCACATTCCTAAAATATTTAACTCTATAAAAGCTCTATTAACCGTCAGAACAACATTTATACAGAGATCGAAATGACAATGAGAAAACAAAAACAACAGCATTTAACAAACAACAACAAGAACAACATTTATGTTTAGTTTAATATGCCTATTGAATTATGTATAACATGGTAAACGAAAAAGACACGCGAAAAATGCAAAAAAAGTAACATAACTACAACAACAATACAAAAACCAAAATAAATTAAATAAAAAACTTTTTCATTAAAAATAAAAATAAAAAATGCGTTTTTTTTGTTTGTTTCAAAAATGGTATATATGGCTAACTGGTATACTTCAGTTAAAAATTTCGAATAAACTGTTATTCTTAGGCCACAATATATTCAGGAAAGCCAATTTAAACAACATGATATTAAAAAACGACGCATAACAGTTTAAAAATATTATATAACTGGTTTAAACGTTTTGTCTAAAAGGTAGGTTAAAAAATATGCAATTTATAGCAGTTACAAAAGATCAAATTATGTTATACAAAAGAATTTAGAAAATAATTTTACCTGGTATATAATGATAGAGCAAATTTTTTGGGTATAATAATATATAGCTGAATTGTTTTAAAAAAATAACAGTTTGCAAAAGTATACTGAATTTATAACAGTTTGCAAAAGTATACTGAATTACACTTAACGGAAGCGTTTTGTATAGCAGGTTCCTTTTAAAAAGATGTTGAATACTAAGTAATTTGTATTTGTCTTTATTGTTATGACAGTATTCACTTGAGTTGAAAACCCCGTATTTCAATTCCACCCTCCCCATAATCAGTTTGATATCAATGAGATAAAATAATTAGTGTTTTTGTTCCTTCAAATATAAAAATTTATCCTTTTATTAAATCTTGTATTGAAAATATTTCAAGTTGTATAAAATCATTCACATAACATATTAATACTTATTAAAAAAGAGGGAGGGAGATAGAATCATTTTAGTGGAATTCATTTTTTTCAACAAAAATTTTATATATACAAAAATAGGGACATCTACATATATGATACGTGACAAGAAAATAATATAACGGCATATCAAATGCATTAACTGGTGGCAAAGATAAATATGAGAGAGGGAGAAATGTTATATATTAGCTTAGGTAGTGTTATTACAAAAGTAGCTTTCTCCCAAATAAATCGTTCGTTGATGTTTAATATAAAAGTTAATTTTTATTTATTGTTCATCTTTATCCTTAGCGCCATGTTTAAGAATTCTAGTGAATTCGATGTAATCGAATAAACCATTTTTTATGGGCGCCTCACGGTACATTTCATCAACCTACAAAAAAAAAATTTATAATTTAATAAATTTAAATCATTTATATAACCACACTAACATCTTCATCGGTAAAGCGATCGCCCATAGTGGTCAACAATTCTCTTAAACGTTCCTCTGGCAAAACCCCACTATTATCTTCATCAAAGCACCCAAAGGCGTTTTTTATAACATCTTCCGGGTCAGTACCTTGCAAACGTTCACCAAATAACGTTAAAAACATGGTAAAATTTATAGGACCGGGTGCCTCGTTCATCATTTGTTCTAAATATTCATCCGTGGGATTTTTACCCAACGATGCCAACATATCATGTAAATCTTCTTTTTCCACAAAACCATCACGATTTTGATCTATCATATTGAAGGCTTCCTTAAATTCAGCTATTTGAGCCTGATCGAACATGGCAAATACATTGGAGGTGGCACGTTGGGCACGTTTCTTGGTGGTGGCGCGACGACCAGCAGTTTTACGTGACGACATAACGCTGAAAGAATCTAAAAAAAGAAAAGAATGTTAAAGTAAAAGCAGCTGTTTCGTTATCTTGTTTATTTTATTGTTCTTTACTTGTTAAAAAAAATCTGTTCTGTCTTAAAAGCAGTTTGCCTTTATATTGTTAGCTTCTTAAATACAATTAACAAGTTTACAAAACTAGCTCCACTTTGATCGCTTGTTTAACAATAAAATAGAAGTTACTTGAGAGTTTACCAAAATCAGACAAAAAACAAAAAATGAAATATGCACTAAAATGTGTGTCAAGCATAATGACTCATGTTATTGAACCTCCTCTTTGCCGTTCGGCCAACTTGTAAGCATTTTCTTTGTCATATTGGCTATATAAATACACAGAATTTATAATTCATGTAAACGCCTTATATGGATAAAATCTCGGTGACCAAAGAAAGGTAAGTGCGGCAAAGTGACTATAACTTAAGGCCAAAATATGCAAAGTAATTTTCTTAAAAACCTTTAAGTTAACACTTTTTTTGTTAAAATTGTTTGTTTTGTATTATATTTCGATTTTTTATAGATGAATCATGATGAAGCTTCAAAGCTATACTAGATTTTACAATTATTCCCTTTGTTTTAATGTGTTGTTTTTATAGTTCTGCAAAATACTTACTTATTTATGTATAAATAATTGAAAATAATAATTTTTATAGATATATTTAATAAAGTTTAACACCTCCTTTATCTTGAATAATAATTTCTTCAATGCGACGAAAAGAATTTTTTATAACAAAGCAATTTCAGTGTGAAGAATTACCTAACTTAATAATTTAATGTAGAGTTACCCAAATGGAAAAATTCTTATTTTGTAAAAAATGCACTTGTTATACATGTGATTAAATTTATTTTTTTACAGGCAGAGAACAATTTTGTTGTATTTAAATTTAAAATATTTTAATTACAATATATTATTTAATAATTTTATTGATTTTTGGGTAATAAAGTTATATTCCCATTTCTATAATGTCGGTAACCCACACCTTATAAATAAAGAGTTGCCGCTACTCGTTTTCTATTATCAAAATGGATTACGGTAACTCTATCTTTAGTATAAAACAAATTCAACATGTACGTGCTTGTAATTTCCGCTGAAAAATTTTAGTGCTGTGTTGAAATTCGGAAAATTTAGTTTTTCCATAATAAAATGGTATTATTAAAAGTTTTTCATAGTGTTGTGAGTAGTAATCATGTCATATTATAATAATTATATGAAATAACATCAAATAGTGTTATATTGTGAGCAAATAATAACACATAAAATATGGCACGTTCTGTGATGCCGCAAATAAAATATATGGCGTTTAAAGTAATCAAGGCATGAAATGTGATAAATATAAAGCAAAAATGTATATAAAAATTAATAAAAAAAGCATTATTGAAAAGAAAATCTTGTGCGAAAGGAAAGCCTCATGTTTTCTGTGAAATTTTTGTTTGACGTCATTGCCGAAGTTTACGGATCCAAAGACGATTTAGAACTATTTCCTATTCAATTCGGCTTTGGCTTGATTTCCGTTGTGTGCAAAAAAATTTAGAATAAATATATACAACAGTGCAACTACTTCGTTCTGTGCTTCTTCAACTTAATCATCATATAGAAAATAGCAGAATATTAATCAGGTGAGTGTTATCTTTAAATTTTTTCTTAATATACCATTATAATTTAAGTTTAAACTCTACTTAGTATATAACAAAATCTATATTTTTCTATCGTATTACTAATTGATAATGCACTGCATATAAAAAAAATATTTTTTATGATATATTTCGTATATATTTTAACGACAGGTTGTAACTGTAATATTTTTCTTTAAAAAATTAAACACGTTGTAAAACTTCACAATTGTTCTCCCGTCATTTCGGCTTTTTTGAAAATACCCACAAATATACAATATATACAATTATTAACACATTTGTATTAATTTAAGCTTAATTACATACATCGAGTAAAAATATTAACCAATAACTATTAATCGAAAGAGAGAGACAGGAGGCTATCAATTCATTTAATATAAGTACCGTTTGATATATAAAGCGATGCTTTAAAAAACACTATTTATACTAATTCTCTGTCTCTGTCTAACTTTAATTTATTTATAATTGTTAGCACACCATAAATAAGTGATAATTGAGTGGCATGCCAATCAACCAATTACATTATAAATTTTTCTATTTCTCATTTTTTACCCTAGTGGGTATATTAAGTAGATTTTTGTAACTTTCAAACTATTTTAAATCATTTTTTGAGTTGTTGGTGATGGACTTACACCTTGATTATACACTTTTAAGGTAGTTTGAGTCTATCAGCAACTAAAAATCCTACTTTGACGTGGGACAAGTTCTTTCTACAGTAGAGAACCTCTAATCAAAGTATTCTTTTAAAGAAGAAGTTGAAGAAATGTTTATTAATGTGGGAATAAATTAGCGAGAGAACAATAAAAATCACATTTCCTCTTATTCTTGTTGCTTTTCTATGGTACATACGGTACTTTAAAATGGAAAAAAGAAAAAAAATTAAATTGTGCAGAGATCTTCGAAATAGTGATAAAAATCATTTTATTAAGAGCACTCACTCTACTTTTTCATCTTATGAGTGTTTTGTAGAATTTTTTCTTTAAGTAAGAAAATGATTTGTGTTGATTAAATAGAAAAAAGAAAAAAAAAATTAAATATAAAAGGAAGCTATAAAAATTTTTATTAAAAAATAATACATTCATTAAAAATATGAAATATTAATAATTGTTTTGCACGCAATTTTTTCAAAGAAACATTTTACATGCGTACGCGGACGGATAGAAGGACATGGTTAATTTGTTCCAAAAGTGATTCCGTATCGATCAGTATAATTAAAGACAGGTGTGGAGTCACAAATATGTTTATCTTACCCTTTGCCATAAGAGGTGCGTGGTATAAAAATGACTATCACGCGTTTTGAAACATTTAGAGTTCATACAGAAAGTTATTTATTCATAAAATTCAATTAACTCCAGAGTAAAATAAAAAATTATTCTGTAAATTAAAATAAAATAAAATAAAATAAAAAATTATATGAAAAAATTTATTTTTTTAAATTATTAGCAATAATATTAATAATAAAAACAACAAAACTTAAAAAATAATTTAAAATAAATAATTTTGTTTGATAATCTAAATATATCTGCTTAAATTTTTCTCTCGGTGTATAGCAAAACACAAATAAAAAAATGAGATCGGATTAGTGCAGTTTAAAACACTCTTTGTTTTTGCTAAATGCGAACAGTAGCAATCGTGCACTGGGTGTTGGAACACATAGTTTTTTTCTTTTAACACTTAATTCGTGAATGCGTAAAACACAAAAAAAGAAAAAAAAAATTGTGATAACAAACTATTAATAGTTTTATATATAAAACGCGCTTTATAACAAGTGACCATGTTATGTTCTTGACCAACAACAATGCCGCTCATTGTTATAAACGGAATATGTTTGCTTTAAATTTGGCCTACGGTCCTGAGAGTACAAATCCTCATCACTATACTTTTCTTTTATAAAAGAAAAAACCATTTGAAAATATTACAATTTCTTAAATAATTATGAAGTGGGAAATATTTTTTATATTAATTAATGATCCGAAAATTTTAAAGAATTTTTGTGCGTAGGTATGTGTTGTTGTGTGTCTGTAATCAATTTTTAATAACTTGTTAATTATTATTATTTTTTGTGTTATGTATGCACACACATATGTTTGTGCTTACAAAAGAAAAAAAAATTTTTGTTTTTGTTTTACGTCAATCGTTCAGATGCTTAAAACTTGTTATTATTGCTATTGTTGGTGTTGTTATTGTTACTAATATTACTATAAAGGAGTGAGCTTAGAACTAAGTGGCCTCTACGGGACGTTGCATTCTCAGATACCATTCACATAAGGTGGGCGTGTCTGAAAACGACATAATGCGGCCTCTGAGACATCGGAACACATACTCTGCAACTGTTTTGTTTTTAGCAGAAGCAGACATCGCATATTTAAGAAATATGTGACAACATCAAAGAAAATCTGGAGCTCTCTGAGCCTCGGAAAGTCTTCAGCTACTTGAAAAGCCTACGACACCTGAACTAAGAGCACGGGTTTGCACAACAGACCCAGTCGTCGCGCTGCTGTTGATACATTTGTGGCCTAGAAAATTTTTATTCCCTCCACATAAGATGAGAATATACTAAGTTTGTCTTTCCGTTTGTAGCACCCAGAAGGAGGCGTCAGAGACCCTACAAAGTATATATATTCTTGATCAGCAGAAGGATATAAAAATTCGACCTGTAGCTTGAGGAAAAATTTGTGTAGACAGGCACACGGAGGAACGATTCTGAAAATGAAGATTAAATCTGAATTTTTGGAATAATTGATGATGGATGTGGTATTTAGTGTTTAGCATTCCTACAAACTTAATATATTATATGTGGTGTAGGGTATCAAAATCATTTTATTTACTAAGGACTCTAAAAAAACTTCTTCTTTGGAAAGTTAAAGCGGGTCGTAAATCGTACCTCTATCAAGTATATCTGCCTTGGTTTGGCGAGTAAGCTCCCGAGTCTTCCATTTCCAAAATGATGATCAAAAATAATAATAGAATTTATAATTCCTCACCATGGCATCTACAAGCACGTGACAAACGTCTCTGACAGTGTGGGATGAACGTCTCCAGAGTGTGCAAGTGCAGCTTAAAGCACTCAGAATGGTGGTACTAAAAATAGATAGACAAAGAACTAAATGTCGCGTCGCTTGTGTGCACACCTACACTCACTCGTTTAGCTCCGAATTATGTCGCACCCCCTTCACCATAAAACCAACTTTTTATGCTGCTGTACAGTCGGGTTTTTATAAAAAGAAAACTAAATTTAACTGAAATTATCTTTAATTATGGTTTCGTTGGATATAATCTTTCTCAAGTTGTCATTGACGTCACCCGCCGCTTACAACAGCAACAAAAAATATAGTTACACGATCTTACATAATATAAATTTAAATGTAATTTATAGCTTAGCAAAGATATTTTAAGAACAACGAACACACGCACACACAACCACCCTGTAAAACCAACCCATTTATCAAATTCTTCCAGTTTTGTTCTTTTTCCTTTTGTTGTGTTCTGCTGCCAAAAACCAGTTTTGAAAAGTATCTTAATTCCCCTTTTTTTAAGAGATACACTTCAGCAAACAAAAAAGACTTTAATAGAATTTATGGTTAAATACTTTTCTTGATTTCTGTGCCATTGTTTTTTAGCAGTAATGACATCAATCACTGGGTCAAAACGATTGCAACGTTCGGCAGTAGGCGGCTAAGACTTCAGCATAGAATTCTGAGAAGATATAGACGTGTCTGCTCTTCTGTCTATATGTCCACATCTCCGACCGCTTTCCTCGTCACAAAAAATGAGATATGTAGCACTAGTTTTAATAGTTTACATATCTCTACGTTGGTAGAGAAAGTAGACAAAATAGGCCGGAGGCGAAGACAGAAGACATGGGAAAAGTTTAAAGATTAAAGCTCTGAATTCTCAAAGATCCCAACTTGCGTACTCTGTCCCTTCTTTTCTATTTTTAAAGGTTTGAATTTTTCGGCACCTTAATAACAACGGAAACTGGTTTTGATTGATTGCTTGATTAGTGCCCCTTATTAGATCTAGAGACAAACTTTAATGTACTGAAATACTTAATTATCTTCTATATTATATATGATTAAGTTCTTTGGTTTGAAGACTTTGGCTATAAAGATTCAATCCAATTGGGTCCGGGAAAAGTATCGGTGAATTATTTGCGCCTTTCCTACTTCGATTGTAATATTCTACATAATAGAGATTAATTTTGATTGATTTTAACACTTCCTTTTATTCTACAAACAACAACAACAGTTAACAAGTTGTTTTGACCAAAACTGTAGAAATAGAATATTTTTAAATGAAAGTGAAACTATATATAATAATACTGTAAATAACATACAAACCGCATGTATGCTGGGTAGTATTTTTTCAAGTTAATTATTTTCGTTACGATCAATGTACATAGATTGGCGTCATTACTGGTTTATGATGTTAACAAGAGCAACATATTTTTTTTTTTCACCTGAATTATGTCACTAGGTCGTTAACAACAACTACAGTAAAGTCTTTGTGTTTTATAAATATATCCACCACATAAGATGGTGAGGTACACTAAGTTTGTCATTCTATTTGGAACACTTAGAAAAAGGCGCCAAAAACCCTACAAAGAATATATATTATTGATTAGCGTCTAAAACTGAGTCATTAGTACATTAGACATGTACGTCCGTGCGTCTGTAGATCTGTTGGTTGTTGGCATTATTAGGGGCGTAAATTTTGAGTTATTGAGCTGAAGTTTTGTATAGACAAACACGTAGATCGCTATGAAAAATGGACAAAATCGGTTAAGGCCCACGCCCATAATCGACAGAAATTTATATATCTGCTAGAAAAAACTGTCTCTGAACTGAAAATTCGATGCGCATATATAAATAAAATAAAATTAAATAAAAAAAAATTCCTAATTCTTAGAATTTTCTTAACAAATATTTTTTATGAAATAAAAATTTAAAGGAGTAAAAATTTTAATATTGGATGGAACGCTCGTTAAAATAATTATAATATTCTTTTATAATAATTTCTGTACCCAACAAAGCGTACAAATTAAATATGGATTGCATGACAGACACGCCAGGCACACAGGCACACATGAAACACTCATATGAAGCAATTTTGTAAATATTTCGTTACACTCTAATAAATAAACATTGTAAATAATGATTATAACAGAAAACAGAAACAATATTTGTATTAAAAAGTCAAAGTAAAGATCGCGTTAGTGTTCGAAATAAAGTTTAAATTTTACTTAAAATAATATTGTAAGCAGTGTTGAAGAGCTTACAATTTTGCAAAGAAGTGTGAAATTTTAATATTAATATTTAAAAATTCAAATTCAAAGGAATATGTCTGCGGATTAATTGTAAAGGTAATACAATTTTATTAAAAAATAATTGCACAATAAAAAAGCAACCAGTCCTCTAACTTGATCTTGATTTAACGTCTTGAATAATCATTAAATAATTTTTACAACGTTTTTTTAAATCCATTCTATATCGATATGCCTTAGATTTGTTAGGTACCCTTCCAACCTAGTAAAGTAGTTCCGAAAAAAGGAAAAAAACCTTTTTCTTTTTTTATTCAAAATCGGTCAAAATATTTTATAAAAACTTTGAAAGCTAATGTATTAGAAGATTCTTTCAATTGACAAGAAGGCCACTTTAGTAAAGTCTTTAGTATCCTTCGCGGCATGGCAAACACAAAAGTGAACTTAGTATACCCGTTATATTATGTGGAGGGTATAAAATTTAAATAAAATGGGGACAGTTTAAATTCACGTTTGAATGACGTCAATGAATTAATTTATATTTTTATGGGTTTGTATTGCATTTTTTTTTGTTTTTTTTTTCATAACAATATGAAACCATTTATTTTTATGACATCTATTTTAGATTAGCGGCAATATAAAATACAATATATTAAATTGAATATCAGTTAATTAATAATTTGACAGATGAGATTTAAAAAGTTTAAATAACGTGGTAATAATTTTTTGATTTTGATAAATTCTCCGTTAAGTTTTTAAACGGATTCTTGTATTTTTCTTATCTCATTATTAATAGTTGTTGATTATGAAAATTATAATTACAAAGATTAGAAAGTTTAAATGCTGCCATTTTATAACACTTTTTGACAGGTGGGAAAGATTGTGAATGACGAGCTGTATAATAAGACGCTATGCGCTTCAATCTTTTCACATCTGTTAAAATTTTGTTTTATACATTAATTGCATTCACTGGATTTTTAGGCCTTTTTTTTTCAAATAGTAAAAATTGTTGAGGTTTTTTGAACAAAGCCGTCTGCAGGGTTTTGTTTTAAGTGGTCCCATTACGTAGGCCTTATCATTGTTTCTCTTAAACTTGTTAAGTGTCTTGTTAATATCCTTCAGGGCGATAAAGTTTAGCTCCTTATATCTTAAAATTTACGTGAGAATGCTAACAATTGACGGACACACGGACTTATATGTCTACATTTAGTTTTTGATGCTGATCAAGAATATATATATTTTATACGATATAGAGGCGTCACCTCTATGTGGGAGTTGTAAATGAAATGACAAACACGCCCACAATTTCCAAAAAGCGTGCTCAGTGCAAAATTCGACTTGCAAGTAATACGTAATATATACCCTATAAGTATGCCAATCATGTATCTGCCATGTCCACTAGGAGTAGAATATTTAAGAGTTGACCTGAGCCAAATATAGTGTAGTCTTACTTGTTTTATATTTCAGCGAAATAGAGATATAACTAAATGATAAATAGATTATTTATATAATCTTTTTTAAGCGAACTAGTTTTAAAACCTAACTTGATGTGCAATTTAACTTAGGCGTTAATACGTTTGAGGAGATTAGATAGAGATTTTCCCAGACAATATAAAGTTCACAAAAGTGTTTTTTATTAACTAATAACAAACCGGCCCCCCTTTTCCTATTAGTTTTCAACAATTAAACAATATATTTAATTATAATATTTGTTTAAATGAATGAATTTTACACATACAAGTTGATGGTGAATCGTTGATTACATTTTTATATTAATTGAATGACTTACCATTACTTATGTGCAAAAAAAAAAAAAAAAAACCGGTAATCAAGGTAAATGACTTTCAAAAAATTAAAATAAATCAATTATATAAATAAACAAATCCATTCATTCAAAATATTGTGTCGTGCCGAATCAATTTGACGGTGTTTCGTGTATTTATTACTTTTAAGGGGAAAACACAAATTTATTCATTAATTATGATGATAATAATTATAGTTAATAATGAGAGAAAGCCCGTCAAAATGATACATTAGTTAATGAATCTGAGAATAGATAAATTATATATACTTTCAAAATTGTACTTGAATAAACTGTTAGCGTTCAATACATTTAAAACGATACAGCGAACTTAAGTTTAACAACTTTTTTTTCGAAAGGGTTTCAGAAAAGTTGAATTGTTACACATCGATTATTTAAAATATTGCTTATTAAAAGTCACTTCAAATAGTTTTGATGTTTGAGGTAAAATTGATGAAGGATCATAAGGGGACAAATTAGAAAATCTCAAAATTCTTCTGTATGTTCTATCAAGCACAGTATTTAAGGACTGAAAAGTATAAATATACAAAAAAGATAGAAAGAGAAAGAAATAGAGAGGAAGATACAGAGATAAAAAGAGTGAAGCGGAGTTTTCGTAGTAGGCGAATCGTCAAGATCAAGAAACTTTTTAAAACACTGTTTAATTAATTTTTTACTTAAGCCAATAATTTCTTATCTTATTAACAGATAATAAAAAATCAACGCCACAACTGTCACATAAAGCTACGAATTGAATGAAAAAAAAAACAAAAAATAAACACAACAACAATACATGTGTGAAATATGTAAGACGGCAAGAAGAACAAAACGAAAGAGAAACAGACCCCAGTTTAAGGTCTAACAGAATGTGCACAATTATGCGGAAATTACAACAGACATCAGAATAATAATGATAATAACAACAAACACATGTTAAAAATATTATAAATATATTCACATGGGAGAGGCCATCTTGCAATGGACTGACTGACTACCCATTTAGATTTTGTATAAATCATGATTTTGTGAAATTGTTTTTTCTTTGGAAGAGTGCATGATTTCGCGTAAATTGTATTGTGTGTATGTGGGGAAAAAAAAAGAGTAAATCTCTCAGAATGCTTAGAAATACCAAAAGGTAGTCGTCTGACAAATCTGATAAATTGCAACAATAATAAGCCACTAGACTTGACGTCATGCTGTAATCAGCAATTATTGTATATTTGCGGGAGTGGAATTACGTGCAATGTGCACAAAGAATTTACGCATTATGTACGAACACGCTTACACGATGTGTGTACATGATCAATCAAGGGCAATGTTAACATAAGTGTCGCAACAATTTAAAAAGATCAGAGACACCAGCGAGAGCAAGGGAGTAAGAAAACTAATAAGTGAGATAAAATAATAACAGCATGAGTCCCAAACATTCAGATGATTCCTTTAGTGAAATACTTGAGAAGGAAGATAGTGACAAATGCCCAACAGAATCTTTGACATTTAGGGTTAAATCGAAACAAGCAGTTCGCCTAGAGCCCCAAGCAATAACAAGCAATATAACGACAACGGGAGCTGTCGCAATAGAAACCAAATTGCCAATTACCTCCAAAAGCAACAACAATAGCAACAATTTAATCAAAAAAATGATAAACGACGTCAGCAAAACGATGATCAATTTCAATTTCAAACATAAACATGACAATCATCAACATCATGTTAAAAATAAGCAGCAGCAACAACTACAACAACAACATCAGCAGCCATTGCTGCTGACATCAAATGAGGTTACGGAGAAATGCAAAGGTGGTGACGATGATATTACGCATTTTATAAAGGAAGAGGTTACGACCGCCGCCGATGTGAATGCTGAAATAAATGTGTCTTGTGCTGACGGTGATGATGGTCTTTCTACCATACATACAACTTTGCACAGTCCCGTTAGGTGTGCATTAAACAGTACGAAATATAACAATATTAATAAACGCGATCATGTAGATAGTAAAAGAAATACTCAATCCGAACGGTTAACGAACAATAGTAGAAGTTCGACGAGAGAGGTTTCATCTATATGCAACCAGCAAATAGACGTTACACATATACCCTGGGAGAGTAAACAGTTGACTGAGACAGCAGTGTTAAATCAGCAAGGCACGATTGTTACGACTACGACTGCAACTACAACTACAAGCATAATAAAAACGTTAGTTGAAGCGTACAAAAATTCATCATCGTTAGTATGTGAAAATAAATGTACGTCCACCAGCTGGTGTCAAGTCAGTGATCAGAAAGTGTTGGAAGTGACTGCATCGTTGTCATCGCCATTGTCGCCGCCGGAAGAATTAACAGCAACCGATCAATGTGAGGAGGAATTAAGATTGCAATCTAATGGAATAAAAACGTTGGCAGAAAGGAAAGCTTTACTTAAAAAAGAATTTTTCCAAGACTTCAATGCAGCTCCTAAGCCAGAAAGCGTAGTAAGTCGACGTGTTCTGAAACGAGCTCACAACTTAAAATTGAATATATATCCAAATATCCCGGAAACAGGTACTACTGCCATTATTCCTAATAGCAGTGAATCCCTGGTGGCTCAACGCAAGCGGGTTTTGAAAGACAAAATCTATAAATCTTATAAAATTAAGGAGCACGCTCAAGATAATTCACATTTATTTGAGACTAAGCGGTTTCCACCTATTAAGGAATTGGTAAAAAAATTTGATACCACTTCGGGGAAAATGTTATTACCCCAACAGAAGGTTACCGAAGAAAGTGCCAAAGAAATGGATGCCTTGAAACCAGAAAACCAAAAACAACAGAAACAAAGACAAAGTCCTTTATCGGATGAGGGTTGTAATATAGGCCAGAGTCCATATAGCACAGATGGTGATGATGATGAAGAAGATAATGAATCGGTACGAACTAGTCAGACAATCGTTGAGAATCCATTACCCTTAAATCGTAAAGTAAAGGAAAAGGTAAGCCGTTCTGGTAGTAGCGATTCAGCTTTGGGTTTAGAAGTAGAAGAAGCTATGGATGCTTTTCCACCACCACCTGAAATGCAACAAAAACGTCGCATGACTTTAACGGTAACTGATTTACCATTGCGACCTGCTTTATTACCATTAGCTGAACCCACACTCCTGCCTGATTCCCCCACGTTAGAAGTACCACCTTTGGTAAAGCCGACTGCTCCGCCTAGTAAAATATTGTTGGAAGAACGGGTGGTCAGCATACCGGAAGATCCTCGGTCTGGTAATAATTCGCGTCGTGAATCTTGCTTCAGTGATTATTCAAGTATGCAACAAGAAATGCCGGGCGTTCGTTACGTGCGTACACCTTCCGTTGTAATCTCTGACTATTCCGATGATGTCATGTGCGGTATAACGTTGGAGGAAATTGAATATTTTCGTGCTCAACGAATGCGGCACAGACGGTCCTCTTTGGAGACGTCTAATACTGAAAAGGATGATAATTCTGATGTGAGTGCAGCTTCTTCGTGTAGCAATCTATATTATTGCGGCTCCACTATATCAGCTTTAGATGGAGGCGAATGTTTGGTGAATGGTGAACGCTTGGAATTACAACGTAAAACTAGCAACTGCTCTAGCGCGACCTCCTTAAGTGCCGATGAGGATGGCTTCACCATACCCGAACAACCGGAATGTGATAAGCCCGATTTGGTTGATAGGCTGGCTAATCAACACTTGAGTTCGAAACGTTCAAAAAAGGTAGGTGGGGTCGCTTCCATGAAGATACCCTTCAACCGCAACTGATTTCATTTGCTAGAATAGTTTATTATTGTTTATTAGCCGCTTGATGGGGCACCCCGTCTCTACTACATCTGTAGTCCTGATGTCTCAGTATATGATTTATCTTATCTTTGTGTAATATTTTAATTTTGTTAATTTTAACGAGTATTTTTCTTACATACGCTATATAAGAGTTTAATGTAAATTGTCGGTTGAGGGAGGAATGAAACATTTTAGTACTATATACAATGCAAACTCTTTATCTTATCATTAGCTAAAACAAAATGAAATATATACAAAACGTTGATATTTTATCTCACAACCATCAAAATTTATCTTAATTGGCCTGTTTTTCTGTTTTGCACTTGTTCTCTCCTCCCGCCCTCTTAGCGATACAATATGACATGAATAGCAAATGTGTTATATCTTGTGTAATTAAGTGTTTATTTAAAAAAATATTTATATAAATAATAATAATAAAAGCAAATATTGATTATCTTTCCAACAACAAAGAAAGAAAACACTTGTTCTTAAAATGCTTTTGAAATACGTGATGCGTATGCTTTTTCCACTTTTTTCTTTATTTGTGTTTGGTATTATTATTACGAGTAGTCGTGGTTGTGCGTGCTTTGGTAACAATAGCTTTGTGAAGGTGTTTTAATATTAATCGAGAATATAAGGGTATATGAATATATTGCAGTTGAAATAATCGCGCATTCACATTCCATTTATTCTGAAACGATATTTATATTATAGGTGATGTTTAGCTTTTAAGAAGGATATGCCTGGCAACGGAAAATGGCGAAAAAACCTTCTTCAATTGTTCCACCATCTTTTGATTGTATAATTTTCTATTATTATTATATAAGGAAAAGATTGTGAAGAAGTTTAGTATCGTGTATGAATTGTATGGGTGGAGCGAAGACAGCTTTTCTATGATTTTTGGGAAGCATTACTCTGTCTCGGGGGTTGAGGTAGAAGTATTGTTATGTCGTGGTTTATTATTACAGTTAAATTTCCTTAAATTATGCGAACGCACAATCCTTAAGCTTCTAAGGTGGGGAAAGTTTATATGATAGTTACTAGTTCTTCACTGGAACCTATAGTGAAGTATAAAACCCTGCCCATAAGATAAGTTTGTCATTCCATTTGCAATAGCTGGAAGGAGGCGTTAGAGACCCTACAAAGTATTTATATCCTTGATCAGAATCAAAAACTGAGTTTATCTACACATGTATGTCCGTGTCTGTGCATCTGTCCGTTTTTTTCATTGGCGCAATCGATAAAAATTTATTTATCTGCCACAAAAGTTGATTTATTATTATTACCCCATTCATTTTTGCACGAAAAAAGGGTGTCGTTGGATAATAGACACACCCAAGGGAACGAAACAACTGCAATCATTATAAATATTTACATTTAACCGCTTAACTTGGGCTGTTAGGTATTGAAAGTACGAATTAAATTATTAATTTTCCTATTTATTCTCAATAATACTTGACATTGTCGCCCTTTCCAATTAGTTGTTAAACTGTATTTTCTAAATACAATAGTTAAAATAATTTTCATGTAAATATTATTCAGTATAAAATATGTCTTAATTAAAAACGACAACTGTTTATTGTACCATGTGTTAAGACGAATTGTAAATATAATTAAAGACAAGTAAAAAAACTAAATTTGGCTTAGACCAAATCTTAAATACCCTCTACACCCATAAAGGTGGGCGTGGCAAATATATATGTATATCTAGTGTATGTATTACGTATCATTAAGTCTCGTTTAATGGTGAATATGGTTTTTTGTAAATTGTAAATTGTATGTATTACGTATCATTAAGTCTCGTTTAATGGTGAATATGGTTTTTTGTAAATTGTGAGCGTGTATGTTATCCGACCATGCCCATTTTTGGCACGTCGATGGATGAGTCAAGTGAAACAAATTTCAAGTTCATAGGTACATTTTTGTGACAAATAACTCTATTTTTGTCGATTATAGGTGTGTCTGTTATCCGATCCCGCCCATTTTCGACACATCGATGAAGACAATATGTATAGATGTACATCCCAAATTTCAAGCTTATAGTCTGTACAAAATTTTAGTTCAATATCTTAAAATTTACACCCGTGAGAATCTCAACAACAGACGGACACGGACATACATATCTAAATCGACTCAATTTTCGATGCTGATATACTTTGTAGGCTTTCTGACGCCTCCTTTTGAGTATTGGTAACGGAAGAACAAACTTAATATACCCTCATTATTAATATGGTGGGTATAAAAATTATTTCAACTAAAACAGAACCGTTACATTTACGTTATTCAACAAAACCAATAAATCTAACTAGCTATCTAGACATTTAACCAACCATCTGCGCTGCCATATTCCTTGAGACACGTGTTGTAATCTTTCATGACGACACCTTATGAATGTCATTTTAATATAATTATTTAGAAGATTACTAACTTATGAGAAACTTAAATGACGTTAATTAAAGGGAATATTTGTTCTTTTCAAAATAAACGGGTACTATTATGTGTAGGGTGGCAATGTGGTAGATAATGGAAATTTATTTGTTTGTGGGAAGTATGCAAATCTTTGTAAAGTTTCTTAGGTGTTCTGAATTCACACTTGAACGAATTCTCAGAAAGATTTATTCCAAGATGTTTATAAAAGTATAACGAGGATTCTTTGATGTGAATGGCAATAATAAATAAGCGAAGCTTGGGAATTCCAAAATGTATTGGATTAGAAGTGAATACAGAGAGAAAAGAACTGTACTGAACTCTATATACGAGTACAGCCTTGTCTTTTGAAGTTTGCATTAGCTTCGAAATTCTTTAAATCTTGCACTCAAACTCCACTAATAGAGATGGATATTTAAAGAAAATTTTGATTGCTAAGAAGTAAAAGTGAAGCTTATATTTTCAATAGACGTAGAACAAATGTATGATATATTAGTTGAAGCCATTGCATTGTCCGCTTTTAACAGAGGAGGGGTATTTATGTTTGAATGAGTGCAGTTTTCCCGTGGATAGGATTTTGGCAATGAATATAGAAGCATGGGCTTTGAGAAATTAAACTTGATTGAGTAAAATTTGAGTGAGTTGTTATCTGCAAAAAGATTGGAACAATGGTCTGTTCAAGTCCAAACTTGATACATTCAATTCTTAGGGCCAAAAAACGGCTTTTTTTCTTAATTTATATGTGCGTTTTCCATAGTACGTTATATGGTATGATTCCGCCCCCCTAATACTCGATATTTTCTCATTAAATTTCGCAATATCGACCGTTCTAGTATAAGTTCTTAAAATGGTTCGATCCATTTATGTTGTTTGTATTAAACCTTACAGATATATAGGGTAGTGGTGGCGGCTGTGAAGGGAGCCGTAGCTATAAATGTAGATAAAGCTCCTCTTAAAGTAAGTTGCGGCTTGGTACTGTTAGCGTGTTTTAAAGGTGATGTCATACACGCTGCACGCTTCCCCTGACTTATCTTTTTATTTTAGACACGATCTTGCACATGATCGTAACTGTTCTTCTCTAAGCTGGCCCTTAGTAGTCCTCACCTTTGCTATACTAAATTTTAAAATCTATAACTACAGCTGTACAGTTTTTACAAGGACCCGATTTTTATAAAAATAAACTAAAATATATTGTTTTTCGTGGATGACCATTATGTGTACATCTCGTAATACTCGGAGTGTAGTGGAGCAAGTTATAGGCTTGAGTGTTCAGGCTCGTAAATAATCTCTTTGTTTTCCATTAGACTCCCGCTCTTACGCCTTTTAAATCGTCATACTTCATGTGATCTCAGAACTATGTATAAATTACTTTTATTGACTTGATCAATGTCAATGGCGTGCAAGTGATTTTATTATTAGAATAATAATTAAATTCAGGCAATTGAACACACAACACACCAAAAATATTATACACATATACAAAAATTCGCTAATGACGTCAAAGCCTTACACTGTGCACATACTACACACCAGTAAAATTATCAATTACTTTTGAAGCATAAAGCGGAACGTATGAACGTGTACAAGCAAGCCATCAATGCACTGTATTTAGATCAGAGCAAAATATAGTGTCTTTATGAGAGAGAGTGAGTAAGTTGGAAATGTGGGAGAGGATGAGTCTATTTGGCTACGTAATTTACATGCCGTTGCAAATGCATTGTAACTGTAATTGTATGGAAGTAAGTGCACACAACCGCGCTCATGTATAACTCTCTGGCTGATATCGCATTGTAAACGCTAATGCGGCGTGACGTCAGTTACAGACAATTCAATGGGTTGTTGATAATATGCACACAATACGATATGATTATCATTGCAATAAGGCCAAGCCTGGCACTTGCTGAGCATTCTGTTATAATGTTTAATTATGTCTACAATATATGCGATGGCTTTGATTTTATGGGTCTGCGTGTGTTATAATCTTAATTGTTTTAAGATTTCTTCATAGTGTGTGTCTTTCTTTCTTTTTTTCTTTAGAACAAAGATTAGATTGTTAGTTGAATGAAGTTGTTGCTATAATGAAATTATTTAAGCGTATCACGCTACTCTTACATGATCGCTCATGTCGAGCCGTTATAATCATGGTGCGTCAGTAAACATTAAATGATTGATATGTCGCATGCAGTTGCATAAATCAATAAAAAAAATTTAATTATTTCTGGACAGGCGTGATTCGAGTACTCTATGCACCAAATTTTATATATATTTCAATCCAAATTTTTTCTTTAACAGACGTAAGGACATAAATTTTCTTATGAATTAATGACCATTCGTGAGTCATTATTTATCTGATTGAATTTGTCGTGGCATACGTCCACAGTTGCGTAATCGAAATTTATTCTATCAATGGAAAGTTCATTAAATGTATATTTTACTGATAAAAAATTTTAATATTTGTAATGTAACCTACCGTTATACCGTACGCAGTATTTGTATGAATGTTTATAACTCCTCAATGTCAAATGGCTAAACTATCTTTATATATACCAATCAAAATCGGACTCGACTTAGCTGTGTCCATCTGTCTGTCTATAAAGGGTATTTAAAATGTGACCTAAGCCAAATTTAGTTTTCTTACTTTTATTTTTTTTTTAAATTTTTAAACCATCTTTAGTTGATTGTATTAGAATTTTCTCACGTATTTTTAAATGAATATAAAACATATTTTAAAATGAATATAAAACAGCATTCATTGTATTTGAATTATTTATTTATCTCGTGTGAATTGTATGCAACACTACCTAAGTGAAAAATAGAGAATGGTGTAAGAAAAAAGGCAGACTTGGCTTAGACCAAATCTTGAGTACCCACCAGTTTTTGTTGCACTGTAGGTCTTCGATCGATTTTGTCCATTTACATCATGTTTTGAACAATATTTGTTATCGTAAGATGGCCATTCTACTCAGTATTCGATTGCAAACGAGAGTATACTTTTATTTATCGAGTGTCTCTGATACGTTCTGCTGAGTGTTCCAAACGCTTGGCAAGTGTGTGTATACCCCTGACCTCAAGGTGGTGGGTATAAAACACTCTAAACTAATCATCTTATTTCATGGTTTTAATTGACGTCACAACACAAAATACAATTTATACAAAACAACAAACAAAAAAAAAAAAGACCTAAGAAAAATTATATTTGGCTTACACTAAACTATTGAATACTCTTCATGTTGATACAATTTGTAAGATATGAATTTTATCTCTACTTAAATTTTATCGGACATACGAACAGAAACCACATTGGTTTGAAAATCTCCCTCCTTTCTCCCTTCTTTCTAAATGATGGCTTCACTCAATTTTGTGGATTTCTATTTTCACTGTGAATATTTTAGTACAATATTTAAAATGTTACAGGTTTCATAAGAAATTTTATATATTTTTTATTTATATGTATATTATTTAAAAAAAAATTATAAAAATAATTGTGTAAATTACAACTTCAACTATTTGCACCTTTTTTTTTTATTGTTAAAAATTTGTCAAACTGTTGCATTTAATGATGTGGTTGCTTTTTTTGCCACAAAAACTTCTGTTTGTTGTTGTCGTTTATGTTGTCATTCCTGTCAATTGATTTAATTTAATTTTCAGTTTTTCCCTCTCTCTCTCTCTCTCTCTCTGATAAATAGTATCTTACTTATGCTGCGATTTATTTATATTGTTTTTATATTTGTTGCTGTTGTTGTTATTGAACTGTTCGTTTGTATGATACACGAAACCTTTGTTTGTTTTTTTTTTTTTTGTAATTAAATATAAGCAATTTTTTTAAGTGTTAATTGTTTATATTGCAGGATCATATTTCATTTGTGATTCGCGATGTGCTTAATCAAAGTTTATGTAGTAGCATAATCAAAGTTGTAGTTATGTAAGTTTGATTCTATAAATAACTGGAAATAAATTAAACAGATAAAAAACTTAGTTTAGCTTACATACCTTCTACATCTATTCACGAAGCACAGACGTAGTGTATACCTAATTACTTTCTATTGTATAGAATGTTATATGAAGTTCTGATTTAGGGCTTAGCATAGTTTTTTTTTCTTATAAATTGTAGACGTTTCCCTTATCTAACCACGCCCATATTTGAAACCAAGGTGGATGCACTAATTGTGTAACAAACTCGAACTTTATAGATAAATTTTTGTGGCTCGATTGTGGGCATGACTCTTCATTGCAGCCTAATGTATAAAAAGTAAAAAAATGTCTGTTTCAGCTTAATACCTCAATATCTATGACCATGAAAATGCCAAAACACGTATGGACATGCACAATGCCTTCTTCGGGGTGTTAGAAACAGAATAAAAGTAATTCTATGTGTAGTTTTATAGTTTTTACAATCTTAAATGCTCATTCGTCTATCGTACCAACCTCGACTTTCATAATAATATTCTTAATGATCGGTGGGTTACGGGTTAGAAGCTCTGTCCTAAGACAGAGCATCACCTCCTTCAGTTACTGCCTCAGCTAGGTCCACATCTATAGACCAAATGATATGGTGTCTATAAATTTACTTAAGGTAGAGTATTTTTCTCTGTAGATTCAATTAGAAGTAAAAAAATTGATCTCACAGCCAATATATGGATGAGTAGGGTGTTGAATTACCAGGTCTTACTTGCTGATAACATTTCTACGTTTTGTGTATACGTTTTTTATAAATTATTGATAATTTTAATATCAATGTAAGAAAAATATTGCCTATTTTCAGGCTGCCAAAAATGTCTCTTACTTTTCAGTATAAGGAGCTTGTCTGGACTAATGCTTTTAAAGTCAATGGCATAACAACACATGTCAACAAAGATTACATTTTGAAATTTGGTATTATATAAAAAGTATGTTGCTTCAAACACACACAAGTAATATGAACAGTATATAGACATTTATATTGTGTCCTTATAATATACTCTATGCTGCGCATAAAAAGAGAATATAATACGTGCGTACTTAATACACTTTTTTTCGAATTTGTTGCAGTTCTTCTAAAAGCAAGTGGTTTATTAATAAATATATTAATAAAGAAATTGTTTGTCTCAGGTGTTCACATTATTTTATCCATCTCCTTTAAATCTGAAGAGTATTTAAGAATTGGCTTAAGCCACATATTTTTTTAAGTCAAATATAAATTACAACACACTTAGGAAGAAGCCAGATAAATAAAAATTGTACCTACAATAAATTCAGATAAATTCTCTTATAGAATTTTTTCACAACATTCCAATTCACACATACATTAATTATATAGATTATTATTATTAGCAGAGGTTCCATTTTATGGCAACACTAATAAACACATTGACAGCAAGGATAATATATACGATGTGTTATATATTCTAATTAGATTTAAAGAAAATCCTAAGACATATAAAATGACAAATGTAGACAAGCCATAAGTATTGACAAAAACAAAAAAAAAACTATAAAGAGTTTACCTGGCTCAGGGAGTTGTTTTAACACTTGTAGCCAAAAGCAAATGCAGCCAATTTAGCTTAACAACATACAGCTACTGCAGTAACTTTAAAGGAAAGCTAAAGGAAATAATGTATAATGCATATAAAATGAATCATAAATTAGCTATTGAATGGTCTGTACAGATAGCGAGATAGAGAGAGAGAGGGAAAGAGGTGTTGCTATAAATTAGATATTAATGAAATGTTAAGGCGTAAAGGTAATAAATGTTGAAAAATAGATCAGTTTTAATTATAATTGACATTTTCATAATTTAAGAGTTCATACATGGCTGCAAGTCTGTCTTTTTAATAATACTATACTATATGAAATAAATTTTAATAATTTTTTTTATAAATAAAGAACGTAATAAAAATGTTGCCTTTGTTACAATTTATGTTTTATGATAATTTTATAGATTTTTTTTTTTTGGAAATTGGAAATGTCTGTACGTCTGCCATTTTAATGATTCTCGTATTTTATAAGAGTTTCAATAACTATTAGAATTGAGAAAGCAAAGGCTTAGCATAGTATACGTAAATCAAATATATGCAAATTATGGGCGTGGCATATATACAATAGTGCTCTTCTCCACTGTGTATATGTGACACTTTACCACAATAGATAAATTCTGTATCAAAAGAAAAGGGTTCTTGTAGGCGTGTCAAGATATTGATAGTACTACCCTTAATAAGTTTCTCTGCAATATACTTTCAATTCAACTAAATCAAATGTTCCTAGCCCATGAATTTTAAGAAAACACAATAACACGGACATAGCTACAATATATAGATACCTTCAGATTTCGAAGCTAATCAAGAATATTTTATATATAGATTTGTAAGGTCTCTGTCTCCTTCTGGGTGTTGAAAATTGAATGTCAGCCATAGAAGTGTAAATGTCAGAGATATTGCCTCTTAAACCCAATACATTACAAATCAACATATTTGAGAGAAACTGTCAATCAAAAGTCTTTCTTCTCATGTTATATTATTATAAATTTTAACTGCTTCTAAACTATACCAAAGGCACCATTACTAACTAACTCGCTAACTATAACAAACATATACGTCTGCCTCTAATAGTATAATATTTGTAAAAAATTTTTATGCGTGACAACTACAATAACAAGAAAGAAAGAAAGAAAGAAAAAAAACTTTTAATTTCAATCGTAGCTTAACACTGCTTAACAGCCACCATGTCGCGGTGTATGTTATGTTGTAAGTTTGTAAAAAACAATATTATCTTATCTCAGATCGAAATCACATAAAAAATATATTTTTATGTAAAATTTTGCAAATATAGTTGTTGCTGTATTGTAGAGGAAGTGTTATAGGAAAACTACACAATCGTATTAGTGGCACATACAGTCGGCGTACATGGATGATTGTGGTTAGTTCACTTTAGTTTATTGACAGTTTAAGAAGGACTAACTGTAATATTATCAATGAATGAATGGCTGGCTTACTGTTTCACTAGATGGACTGACTGAATGAAACCAAGAAACTGGATTATAACTGATAATAGAAAATAGATAAAAAGATACTTTACATATCAATTGGAAAGTAGAAAAACAAACGATAATTAACGTTTATTACATGCTTATTTACTTTTCCCTGATGTTGTCAGTTCCGTGAGAAAAACATAAAAATATTGTAGTGGAAACAGAGTTAGAAGAATAGCTGGAGCTTTAATTTTTATACCTTCCTCATAAGATGAGAGCCATTTGATTCATTGCAATTCATCATCTAAATGTATGTTTGGGGCTTTGGAATTCTCGTATTTATAATACAACTTCCTTATTTCTTGCTATTATTTCAGCGGCTTTCGTAAAGTAACTTATCCTTTTTACAAGCTTTTTACAAGCTTTTTTTAACACCTCTGCAATTGCTCTAACGGAGGTGGTAGCATAATATTTTAAGATTGCAATTATGTAGACTTAATAAAACATTCGAGAAAGTTGATGCATTTGCCTTAGTCTCCTATAAAAGCTGCAGGCAAGCTATCATTCTTTGCTTTTCAAATTTGGGATATCATTTCATTTCGTTCTGATCAGGGTCAGGTCAGAGGAAAAAGTTTTTAAAAAATCCTTATTCTTCAAATACTGAAGTCTAACTAACTACTAAAAAGCAGGAGCAGCTAATTCCTATTAAACAATCTTTTATAAAATTTTAAAAACTATCATATCTGCTGTTCGTTTTCTTCCTTAGGAATTAGATTTTGGTTTTGATAATACATATATACCTAATTCTCTTTTTGTACGATTTTTTTTTACACGAATTTGATTTAAAACGATTTTAATTTTTTTTTTATGTCTGGAATCAATCTATCCTTCCATTTATATTAATATCTTTTTTTACACAAACGTATCTATCGTGTAAAAAGAGGATTAAATGTATATACTTTGTAGGGTCCTTCTGCATATTGCAAATATATCCTCATCAAAACTTTTACTACAAATTTGAGAACTTAGAAGTTTCCCTTGGTTTAATGATAAAATAAATAAATAATTAAACTTACAACTATTACAACCATCCAAATAATTTGATAGCTTCTAAATATTCTCATTGTTTATATGTTTTTGTTTTTACTTTATAAAATGTTGCATTGTTGTTGCTGTTATATAAGAGAGTATTTTAGTTTCAAACACATTCTGTATGTGTGTGATGTTTGCTTTTACTATTACATTTATTGTTGTTGTTATTGTTATTGTTATTTATACTATTATTGTTTTTTCTATTTTCTTTATAAATAACATTTTCTTCAAAATCCGGTTAATAAAATTCTCTTTTAATCAAACAGTAACAGTAACAGTAACAGCAACCGAACCAACCAAACTGTCTCCCTTTTTAACGAATGAAAAGCATGAACAAAAGAAAAACGAAAAAAGAAAATCTCGTGCTTTTAATCAAGAAAAACACAGAAATGTTAACAATTTGCACGCATGTTGCGTGTGTTGTGTGTATTGTTACAATTTTAAGTGATGATGGTGGAGGCATACGCATACTTGTGAGAGATGATGTTGCTTTAGAGATAACAAACTTAGTGTCCGCTAAAGTAGTAGTTCCTTATTAGTGTTCCTTGTGTACCCACTGTTGTCGTTAGAACGGGAACATTGTTCTTATGCACCCTACATAACAACAACTGTATACACCAATGACGTTCACAATACAGATTGGATGGTGACAGGAGTAGGCGAGATTAAATAAAAAAAAAAATGGGTGGAGCTGTGGAGCTCTTCTGAAGCAGTGAGTTTTGGCAACTTAAGGCTTGTGCCGAAGAGAAGTATCTACGTGCCGAACGGGAGTAGGAGTACTGGCCGATCTATTACTGAGTTCTCTGATCTAAGAAGAAAACGTATAAGGCAATGACGTCTTCCGAAGGCAGATTTATTTGGAATGTATGTAGGCAGTAATGATGATCACGTACACGAACACTTCCAATACAAAGTTATCTTGTTCGGAATTGCCATATTTTTAGACAGTTGTTAAATCAAAAGTCTCTTAAGAGTGTGTCTTACGGGTAATACAGTTTCAATTACTGTGCTTTCTTACCTCATAATTGAAGCTTCGTGTTTGTGTGATACTTTGGTCAGCGTTAATACTCTGTTTCAATCGGTAACTCATAGTCTAGTTTATAATGGGTATTGTTGTTTTTCTCTATTGGGTTGTGTGTGTCAGTGTTTTTGTTTCTTACTTGATCTTGTGTCTAGTTACTGCATGTGTCTCAGGTTTACAGTTTTACGCGTTAGTTTGTTGTACGTGCAGCAGCTTCACATTGAAGTTATTTGCGTTTGATTGCCAGACAATTGCATCAGTTAAACGCGTACTTTACCAAAGTAAACAACACACTTATTATCTTTATCTGTTCGTTATTTCAAATCACAGGACTTGACTTTTACGTTTGTTTTCTAATATTTTTACATAAATTATATTCTGCAGTGTTGAAAAAGTGCAAGTGTTTTATTTGTTTCTAAATATAATGAATGTTTGAAAATTTTTGAAAAATTTTCAAGAAAATTATTGTTGTTTGTGTGAGTATTTTACTGTGTGAAAGATACATTTAATATCGGCTTCTGTGCTATTTATAAAAGTTGTATATCCTAAACAGCTTTTAGTTTTATTTTGTATTTTTTAGATATAAAGAAGACTCAATATTTCTTATGTTTCTCTATGAAACTTCAGTCGGTACTATATTGTTACATATTGGTTCGAAAGTTTTTCAATAGAGCACGAAATTATGCTTTGACTAGGAAAGTCGTGCCTGGTTTTTTCCGGCAACTATTCTTATTCTTGGAAGTATAAAAGTAATAAGTATGGAATTGTGAATTGATGATAGCGTTTTATTAGAAATAAATGGAGGAGATACTCTAGGCCGGCGGTTTCAACGCATAAAGTATACTAAATAGTTGAAAATATGCCGCCTAGATATTTTTATTAACACTATTTGAAGTACATTTTAAGAACATTTGAAGTACCTTTGAAGTAAATTTTAAAAATATTTGAAGTACATTTTAAGTACCTTTGAAATACATTTAAAGTACATTTGAAGTACAAGTGTTGTGGAAGTAAAAATTTGATTATACGCGTAGGAAATATAAATAATTATTGATGAAATTAATTTAACAATTTCTGTAGTTATACTTTTATCTTCTTCGAAATATTTATACTTTTCAACTTAAGTTTTATTGAATCAATAAAACATCACAGATTTATTTGGGTATAAGCTTCCCCAAACCCTCGACTAAAATATTTTGCGACAATGTTTACTTTGGAAATTGTTCCTTGGACTCATTTTCAATTCGAATTCGATTATGCAGAAGTATTTTTAAAACTATATATAAAATCTTGGCCATTTTGAGCACCTGGTGCCTACGATAATTTCGTACCATTTTGTAAAAGTTTCTCATCCTTTCTGTATTCATTCGTAATAACTGAAGAGTTTGTATGGCTTTGTTTTAACCTTTCTAACCCCGACATTTTACAGTTATTAGTCCAGGTATGATGAGTGTTCTTCAAATCAAAGAAATTGAACTCTTCTACTCCATCCAAAAAGCCTTTATATAAAGAAACTTTGTTTCTACAAAATCTATAAAGTAAATTAGCACAATTTTGAACAAATTATACTCAACACAATCTCTAAATCTGGAGTAAATAATTATGTTGAGTATAAAGTAATCGCAGTTCATCGATTAAGTCATTTTCACTTGTTTTCTTTTGTTTCCTTCTAAGCCAGTTATATTGTATACGTATGTTTACAGTTTGTTGTTTGGCATTATTAGTGATCTCCGGCTTTTAATTTCTTTAAATGATTTGTTGTTGTTAACTCTTCTTTCCAGCCATCATTTCACATTTAACGACCAACTCGTTTTTTTTTTTTAAATGGCATTTGTCTGCGTCTTTATGTTTTTTCCTGCTTCTTCCAGATGCAAACTTACTCATTTATTTTCCTTCTACTTGCTCCAAATTGTGCTGTATTGTGTTGTTAGTATTGTTTGTAAGAAAATTTTTCATTTTTTCTAAGATTTAATCAGAGCACAACCATGAAGAATTATTTTTATATAACAAATGATCTGAATCTTTTTATTGAGTTTATATTCGTTAGTCCATTAAATATGTGGATAAGAAATGATTTTTTTCCAGAGAGAATATTAATATTATTATTATTTGTTATAAAATAAGATTACTTTATAGATTTGAAGAATTTCAATAAAGTCCACAATTAATGGAGAGTTTTTTAAGATTAGATCCAGATAACTGTGGATGTAATTTCCTATAAAAATAGATGGTAGGAATAAAGAAAGGGTTGTTTTGGTAAATACCAGTTTAATTATTGTTTTTTAAGAAAAACTTGCTACATTTTGGGTAGTTTGATATCCTAAAAATATCTGTAATCACTTGTTAAAAACAATTCCACGGGATAGCTTACGAATTAGATAGTTTAGTAGCGTTTCATATTTCCTGAGGGAAATCGCACACTATTTTACTCAACCTAACTTAACTTTACTTTGGTTAATTTAACGTAATCTAACCCAACTTAACTTAAATTAACCTAATTCTAACCTAAGTCTAACCTCATCTAATCTAACTTGACTTGAACTCAACCTAATTTAAGATAACCCAACCTAACCATATATTCTGCTTATTGGCGTTGTCATGCTTTATAGGCTATTACAGGTTTAAGAGCGCTGCTCTATTTTTTAAATTACGTGAATAATTGTTGAAATTAATAAAATTTTCTGCAGATTGTTTGATACGCGGTATAAGTTTCTGTATAAAAACTTCAAAAATGTAATTAAATTCCAAACAGTGTCTAATTTTTTAGGTAATAATATAATCACAACACTACTTAACCACTAAATACTGGCTGCCAAAGTTAAAGCTCGCGTTAGCTTATCTACCTGGTATGCGGTGTTTGTGCACTTCTTTTCTTTAACGCAATAAATCATATTTAGTGTATAACCTTAAGCTAAAATAAATGTATGCTTTGTATTATGGACATTAAACATTAAAGTGGAATAGCCGTGTTAGTGTATTTGCGTCTCTCGGGATGTGTTTTAAGCATCTTTATAATGCTTGTAATGCTTAATGGTTGTGTTTACCTTGTTTACTCTCGCTCGCCTGACTGTCCAACTGTGACAGGCCTTGTCAGCCAGCTTGCCTGCATGCCTGCTCAACTGCCTATTGAATGCACATTTGATAGTCTGCTGACATCCTACCAGTGACTCTATTTTTCATTCAGCATACTCTTGTTGCATAGTTTTTTATACTTTTTTTTTCTGTTACAATGGTATGATTTAGATTTAGCTTTTCGTACACGTAACGTAAAGTGTGAACTGCTGTTTAAATTAAAAGTGTTTTTTTCTTCCTATACAGCAGCTAGGTGTCTGTGCTCTTGTTTTTATTATTATTTTTAATTTTTTTTTAAAACACAAGAAATGGATGGATGGCTTTACAATATATAGTTCAGCTAAATATTTTTTGTTTTTGTAATCATTCCTGTCAAATCTTTGACTTAACATATGATTCACACGTTGGCTGCTTAAATGTAGAATGTAGAAGAATGTATAAGAAATATGTGGGATTTTATATGGCAATGAAATGTATGAAGTAACATGTAAAGGTGGGTTTACACAGTATTAACAAAATAACAAAAAAATGGAATATTGATAAATGTCGAAGGAGGTCGCCATTATTCAGCTAATTAATCACTAAAGAGAATATCGTTATTTATTGAAGAATATTGATAATATAAAGAAAATATCATTAAATAGGAATCGATAATTATTGGTGATAAATATCAATGTATTTCTTATAGCATACTTATCGATAAATATCAGTTGATAAAAATTATAGAAATTACTAAAACTAAATAAATAAATAAATAATTATAAAGATAATGAATTATCGATAAATAGTTATCGTTTGTAATGAATATGAATAAATAATTATCGATAATTAATCTAATATTAATATCTATAATTAAGTAAATTATAAAGTGAATAAATTATGTATAATTTGTTATCGATTTTATTGGATAGGAATAAATAATTACCCATAATAAGTTTAATAATTAAATTATCGATTTTTATATACATATAAATTAAAGTTATCGATATTTATCGATATATAATTTATCAAAATTATCGATATTAAAAATTATGACTGCCAAGGAATTACTATTAATTAGATATTGGATTAATTCCATATTAATTCGGACACGAAAAACTATAATTGAAAAATTTCAAATTCAAATTTCTCTTACTTAGATATGTAGTAGTAGTAGTAGTACTAAATGGGGCACTTACTAATGAACAAACAAATAAAATAAGTACATAGTCAAATGATGGAGACCTCAGAGAGAAAGAAAACAACAACTAATTGACTTAAGTGTTGATTTGCGGGTTAATGTGTTATTTGTTTTTTCTTCTTTTTTTCTTTCGTTGCTTATATAGCTAAATATTTATTTAACTAAAATATAAAAGTACCACAAAAAATTAATAAACTAATGGATTTGTTGAAAGAAGTGACAGCAGAAGCTCTTTAAATGTCATCGTTCTTGGGGAATAGTTCACTAATGTATTGTATAAATTTCAAATGATTAAAGGAGAAAAAACACATCACAACACGCACATCAATTATTTTAATTCCACGCATATATTACAACAGGGCGAATTTTTGCAACATTAAAATGACTACTTCAATGAATGAATGATTGAGACAATCATTAGCATTTTTATATGCTTCACATAAGATGGTTGGAATTCTAAGTTTGTCATTCTATTTGCAGCTTGTAGAAGGAAGCGTCTTTAGTGCCAAGAATATATATGTTCTTGATTAGTGTTAGAAACTGAGTCGATTTAGACAAGTATGTCCGTGTCTCCATCTGTTGTTGGCATTCTCAAGGGCGTAAATGTTTTAGATATTGAGATATGAAAAAACTATACTCAGCGTAAAACTCGACTTGCAAGATGAGACGTAATACATACACTATTAAAAGGTGCTATTATATACCTGCCACGCCCCCTACTTGTATGTAGATGCCAACCAAGCCTATTTTTAGTTTTCCCAGTTGTTTTATGTCGATTCTTATTATATTTGTGTTTTTTGCAAAAGTACAACATTTTTATACGCTTAAGCAATTGTTTGCTATAATTTCAGCAATTATGGTAATTGTTGGATTTGTTTCTTTTATTATTTTATTTTTGTTGTTGTATGTCATGAATTCAATGATTGCAATTTCATTTAAAACCGATTTAGAAAATAATGGTTTTTATAACTATTTTACCGTTTTTTATTGCACTTCTATACAAATCCACTGGTTGGCTGAACAGTTTTATTGTTATTTTTTTTTTAAGCAAGACGACATTTTTAATAAAATAAGAAATTGTATGTATTAACTGTGCAATTGGATCGTTTATCTGTGTATCAGTGTGTTTGTCTCTTTGTCCATGTTCGGTCATCATGCAATCTGCATAGATACGCTAAGAAATGAAAATGTAGGCAAACGTATATGTCATGAATTGGTAGCATTGAAATTGTGGCACGAATTGTAGATAGTTAACTAACTAACTGTTTGGAGCCATGGACAGACACAAATGCTAGTGAAAGATTATTCTGTACAGAGTCATAAATGTGTTATACACATAAGAATCTACATGGATAAATCTGCAAATACGCCCCTCATTTATCATGTGTGCTTTAAAAAAGTACAACGTCGATGCATATAGACCACTATCTATAAAGCGATTGTAAGAAGTTACTGTATGTAAACTTGTGCATATAAACTATTGATAATTATAGATATTTATATTATACATAACATATAATGTATATATACATGTGTTTGAATTAAGGAGTAAGACTGTTCTTATCAAAAAATGATTTGGGCTTACGATTACACTCAATACTTCTCAACGTTGTTCTTCTCTAAACTGTAATTTAAAGCTATAGAAATATAATTTACAACTTGTAATGAGTTGTGTCGGCTCAAAATGCAAACAAATTGAGGTACCGCAGAGATTTCTATAATTTATATTACATTGTAATGGAGAATCGAAACAGATTTATACAAATAATTATCGAATTAAGATTCAAACATATTATGATTCATTGAAAAGAAAAAAATATATACGTATCAAAAGTCATTAAAATTTTTACTATTCCATAGTGTTTGACAACTTTTTCAAAATTTGGCTTTATGAAAATTTTCAACAGACTTAGTTTTCTATGACAAAATTTGAAAATTAATAGAAAAAAACTTCAACCATTATCATTAAGTATTGATAAAAAAGTGTAATATTGGAAAATATTAGATAAATTTGAACAGTTGGGGGAGAGTTTTTGAAAAATCTATACAGACTGGCACGCACATAATTTACAAAAAGTCGTATTTGTTGCAAAGTTATTAATTGATTCATAATATATAAACTATAGAGAGCATAATGTAATGCCACGCCTACTGTTTGTATATAGGGATGGAGGTTTTTTAAGGGTTATTTAAGTCAGATCTAGTGTTTTATTTGTTTCAATACTTTTTTTTTTGATTATGATTAGAAATTTGTTATCTTACGAAGTTTATTTAATAAATATTTCTTCAGTTTTAGAAGAAATACCTGAATTTAAGGAATCATTGTATTGTTTAATAATGTAACTGTGTTTGTAGTTGTGGTATTCATGTTTAGGTTGCTTGGTCAACACTTCTATTTGTAAAGCTGACGACAAACATTTTTAGCATTTTTTGCTGTTGTTGTTATTATTATTATTGTCATTGTGATAATATGTGACATACACGCCACATGTCACAAAACAAAGTGAGCAAGACACAAGACAACACAACTACACTAAAATACTATTTTAGAGTTGTCACCATAATTTTATGAGGTGTGCTTGCATATGCATGCACATATGCATATCTGTATGTAGATCTCTCTTGTATCACAATTGTCATCATGTAGTTCAGTTGTTCATTGATGTTATGCATTTAACTACTTCGTAGCAGAGATTATATTGCATAAATATTATGTGTAGACAATAACTTTGTTTTTTGCTGTGATTTACATAACAGTTTTGTTAATTTTTTTTTGTTGATAAATATTGTAAAAATACTTTAAAAAGTCTCCGCATAAAATTAAAAAGATAGTAAATTTGCATTTCCGTTAAGGGAAAGATGGAAAGAGACTATATTGTTGATCGAGATTGAAATCTTAGCCGACTTGTCCATACGTGTTTCTGCCTGTTATTTGCAGTCTAATTATTGCAACATTGAACTAAAATTTTGCATAGAAACAAAATCAGTAAATAACTAACAATAGACAACTTTAAGTAATTCTTCACTTTGCCACCGCCAGGTTAAGACACAATACGTTTAAATCCCAACACAGATTATTAATAAGTGCAATCGTATGTATCTCTCTCTCTCTCTCTCGCTATCTCCCTTTATTCAATTGATGTGAAACTCAATAACGTTACCGGTATATACGTACATAAATATATATTGTGTGGGTAGCAACAACATATAACAAAAATGAGGATTAACTTGTGTCTAATAAATGCTTAGTTTTCCCCAAAACAAAAATCAAAAACAAAAACCAAAAAAAAAAAGAAAAAATATATAAAATATCAACATTTCTCCTTTGCAGCGAGAAATCCGTGTCATTGCAGATATTAAGCCTACCTGGCTACCCACTTGTCAGTCAGCCACATATGTGGTCAGTTTGTCATTTTTCATGGAATAATCATAAAAATATATTAGTGCTTAAATACAACAATAGCCATACTTAGTAGTACAATTCAACAACAACAACATATCATATTTGCGTGGTTTGTATCCATCAATAAACGTTTGACGTTTTCCAGTAATTTGTTATGATTTAATAAGTATTTTGTAGTTTCTCTCTTTATACATGGTTTCTATATGTACTGAAAAAATTATAATTTATAGCCATTAAATAAATATTTAACTCGTAAATCATTTGCTTTGTTATTGTATTGATTCACAAAAGCATGACTTTATGACTGAAAATAAATCATTTCACAATTGTTAAAAGATTTAAAATATATAGCTTATATTGTTGTTGTTCTTGTTGTTTTAATTAATTTATTTATTTATTGTAATTTTCCTGTAATTGTTTGTCACACTATTTGTGGTAGAAGCGGTAGACATTTATTTTAACAGTTTTTTTTTCTTCCATCAAACAAAAAATCCAAAACAATTTTGTCACATTCGTGTTAAGTATGTTGAAAATACATACCAGATATATGTATTTGTGTGTAGGTGTGTGTTGATTGTTTGTCATTGTAAAACCACCTCCGTTACTTGCGATAACAGTATTGTCCAGTCTGGTTGACTTTATTGTATTTATTGACCGAGACTGGTCACTAATCTCAGTCAATAAAATATATTGTCTGTTGTTTTCATAACATATGTGTGGGTACGCATAAATTTTGTATTCAAACTGTGAAGAACTGCAGATAATATTGTATTTTTTTCCATACAAAAATATGATTTATCGCTAAAAAACTGACCATAATAAGTGAATAACTTACTTTTTATTAAGAATGAAATAAAAAAAAGAATATTTCCTCAAATTCTAGTATTCTGTATGTTATAATTCTAAGAAGAGTCTTTTGTTAAGTTAAACTGAGAAACTTTAAAATATAAGTAAATACATTGCAATTTTAAAATATTCCAATTTTTATGCACATAAATGTTTTTCTAACCTTTACATAAAATTACAAGTGTATGAAGTTTGTTATTCTATTTCAAATATTTAGAGGGATGCATCAGAATCTCACAAATTAAATACAATATTGATAAGCATCATAATTTGAAACGATCTAGCTATGTACGTCGGTATGTCCTTCTATTGTTGAAATATTAAGGGTCCAAAAACAAAGATATTGAGTTAAAATTTTATAGACTTTTAGTGTCTGTCTGCAGTTTTCTATTTAAATAGATAAAATTGGTCAAGTCCCACGCCCTGTAATTGCAAAGGTGTCTCATGCTTGTATAAATTAAACTATCAATATGGAATTTTATAATCATATTTAGAACTCTCGATAATAAGTCAGTGATGTGTTAAAAAAGGGCGGGGTCAATGATGAAGCACGCTAATGATATGCATAAATCTGTCATTGATATAAAATTTGACTTGTACGGTAAAATAAAACACTTACGAAAAAGTGGGCAATTATATATGTGCCACGCCCACACTTTCAATATAAATATGTTGGAGAATATAGGCTTTTCGTTAATGCATAGTAAATATAAATTCTTTTAATTAATAGACTTGTTGTTATTGTTGTACATCTATCATAAATATCAATGATGATGTGATGGCAATGTTTTGCTATTTAATGATAATTAAATGACGACACTATTTATTCAAGTCATTAATTCTAGATATATACAACAACAACAACACGAAACCATAAACAGAAGACAACAAAGATATACAACAAGTCTTCTATTTGAAGTTCCATTTGTGGACACTACACTAAACACTTAATATAGTTGTTTATCTATATAATTTATGCATTAGTTGGGCTAAAGAAGGATGGGAGTGCCTAAAGTACCAATACCAGTACCAATACCAGTTCCCGCTTCGTTGTTTCTGTTAAAGATAACAAAAAAACCATGTGTCGCCATTATGACGATTGACAAACTTTGGCATTTATGATTTATAAAGCATTTTATTACAAAAACAAAACAACAAAAGCAACAACATTTAATACTTTTTTTAAAAAATTAATTATTTAATATTCAATAAAAAATGAATTGCTTTACATCTTAATTTATAGCCTTTGCTAAGTGAAAAGGTTTTTATATTCTCCACATAAAATGGGTTAAGTTTGTCATTTCATTTGAAACACTCAGATGAAGGCGTCAAAGACCCTACAAAGAATACATATATTTTTAATCAGTATCAAAGACTGTGGCAATCTCGATATATATGTCCGTATATCCGTCTGACTGTTGTTAACATTCTCAAGGGCGTAAATTTTGAGGTATTGGTCTGAAATTTTTCGTGTTGATACGTAATATATATACTATTTAAGGGTGTAATCATATACCTGCCACGCCCTTCTTTTGTATGTATACGTGGAGGGTATTTAATATTTGGTCTAAAACAAATTAAGTTTTCTTACTTGTTTTATAGTATTTCCCATAACTTGATTTTGAAATTTATTTTTAATTTTTTTTTAAAATTTATTGGCCAATTGTATATTAAATGTTGAAATGTATGGAACTATTGCTTAGTTAATAATAATGTTAATAAAATGCAACAAATGTGTTTTTGATGAATTGTACGGTGGTCCGCCATCAGTAACCACAACCAATGTAAGGGTATAATGTGCATTATCTGTGCAAATGGAGTATATTAAGTTTGTACAGATGATTGTAACATCTAAGAAGTGTTGAGATATTATTATACAAAGTCCGTGAATAACACTTTGTATAGATATAATTTGTTTGTCCATCTGTCCTAACCTCTAATAATGTTTTGTGTTTAAACCATCTTTTTTCGAAATAGTTATCTAGAAAAAAGGGTGCTTGTATATAATAATGATCCCTATTGAACTATAGTTACAATTTGTAGAATTTCTTTCTAAAATACAAAATCTCCAAATTTTTAACAATAAAAATAGCTAAAAATCAAATCTCCTAAATATGGTCTGAATCAGAATAGTTTTAAAACATCTAAGCTTATATTTATCAATAAGACTTTAATGTGGCAGAGACTTATACTTTTTCATAATTTTAAAGAACTTCTTGTACGTTAAATATTCTCTTCGATTGTGTTTTAATTGTCGTTGTAAGGTAAAAATCTTTCATTTTCACCGTTTTGTGTAAAGATAAATAAAATGTTTCCAAACGATTCTTACATTATTTATGTTTCTAAATGAAACTTTTTCCATAAACGGTTTACAAAAAATTTGGGTTAAATGTTGAATTTGATTAATAAATATGGTAGAAAAAACTTAATTATTGCTGTTGCATTAATAAAAATTTATGAAAAATGTGCTGAGATTGTGTATAGTTGGTGGTTGAGGTGGTAAATGATTTTTATTATTATCACGAGTTAGTCATTCATATCGTACAATTAGTCTTTAACAAATAGTTATTTATTTATGTATTTTTAATTTTTTTTATATAATCTAAAGATTTTTACTAATTTTTCTTTTCTTTTCTTTTCATTTCAGGTATGTTACTAATACAAATAACTATAACAATATAAAATCATAATCATCCATATATTTTCCCTAAATTAAAGCTTTAGTATTTGTATAGTGGGCGTGACAGGTATTTGATTACACCCTTTAAAAGTGAACATGTGCATTATAAATTCGTGTTATAAATTTTTAACTTATATTGTCTAAATCATCTCAGTTATTGATACTGATCAAGAAATATAATATTTTGTGGAGTCTCTGACGCTTCCATCTTGGTGTTGCAAACGTCGTAATAATAGTAGTTTAGTTTAGTACCCCTTCTTATGTTGAGTTATGTATGTAGAAAAGACTAAAGACACAAACTTTACAATTTAGTTTTAATCGTAAGCACTCACTGCGTTTCTTCGTGTATAAAAAAGACTTATGATGCAAACTTTTTAGAGTAAGTACTCAATTATTTTTCAAGTGTACAAACGTTTTCAATTAAGTTTTATTAAAAATTAATATTATGTACGTTTTGAATTTCATACTAAATCAAATGTTTAACAATTTTTTTGTGACTGTCACTATTACCCACAAATGAAAACATTTTAAAAACATCTCACCGCCACATATACTGGTTCGGCTGATGGCACATACACTGAAGCCTGCGAACCTCTGTTATTGTTTTCCTCCAAAATTTTCAACTTTTTTGTAAAAGAAATTTTTATATAAATAAATAGATGAAATCTTAAATACCACGCGCATTGATATCTAAGTCATGGGCGCGATAGGCACCCGATAAGTCCTTTAATAATTCATTCACCTACTGAAAGAACAAATAGAGTACATTTGAAATTGTGGACGCATCTTCATCTTTTTTTAAACAATCTCTGAATAAATAAATTATAAAAATGTATATTTTTTTATTGTTTAAAAGGATTCGGAATCAGAACAAAATGAATCATAACTTACCAAAGCAATAGCTGATATATTTAATAATTTTATTAAAAAATTATATCTACTTAGTTATTTATTTTATAGTCAAATTTCCTTGAATTTTTTGTATGACTTTGTCATATTCAGAGAAAAAAAAAATTTGAAAATTTATTTATTTATACAAATAACAGAAAAGAAAAGAGCGATTTTTCAACGTAAGGAAAGAAAAGTTTCCCATAAATTTTTAAAAACTCTAAACGTATACACAAACAAAAGACTTGAACCGCAAACTTGATTAACGTGTTGTGCGGGAAAGACAAACAAAACATAACAGCAAAGAAATATAAAAAAACGTAAACTAAAATCAATTAATCGTGTAATCATGGCACTGTTCCCCTCCTCATCACGGCCCCGCACTCTAATGGAACAATTGTTGGCACGCAAAATTGAGGCGGCGACCGCTGCACAAGAATTACCAGTCGGTTCTGGCGGCAGTCGTTTGCGTCGCACCGATTCATTAGACTCTACCAGCAGTATCGGGTCATTGGGGTCAATTGTATTGGGTGAAGATGTGTGCCGCTGCGATGACTGCCTGCTGGGTATTGTCGACTTGTATGTAATCAGCGGCGAGGCATCCAAAAAGAAGGTAAGATCGAGGCCAGCTTACTTTTAAACAATGCTGCTAATTACTCCACAAATATGTGATGATTTTAAAGATAAATATTGAAATTTTATAATGTTTGTGTCAACATACACATTGATTAGATAACAAGTCCACATAGCCGTTATATATACAAACATGTGTGATGTTGTGTTGTGTTAAAACAGTTGCCGGCAATGTGTGATTAGTTAACTGTTTTTACATGCATGTGCATGTAAGTGTGGGTGTGGGTGTTTATTAATGTGACACCTTTACTTATATTTATTGTGCGGAAAATAGTGGCTCAGACACATTTTCTCACCTGAAAGCAATATTTTCCTTTGCAACTGTTTACTGCTGCAGGCTAAAAGCATTGTGTTTGGATATAATTGACTTTCAACCCAAAATAGAGCATAAACGTATAAAGAGAATTAAAAAAGAGTCAAGTTAGTTGTTGGCGTTGTTGCGATGAACGCAGTGGCGAGGGCAATATGTGTCATGATTTATTTATTATAACCGTTAGCTTTGACACTTTGCTTGTATGTGTGTAGAATAGGTGGGTAGGTGTGCTTTTCTTAAATGTTATTATTGTTGTTTAGTGTTGTTGTTGTTGTTTTTCTTTCTTAGTTTTATTAGTGCATCACGTTTATGGTAACATGCAATTGAATTAATTTATGTGCTGTTGTTGTCTTGATTGTTACCAAACATTTCATTTATACAAAATGACAACAACAAATAGGAGGTGATGAAAAGAAATAAACGACGGAATAACAGAAACTGTTTTGATAGTAATGGCAGCAGCAACATGAACTTTATTGGTTCTACTCCCAACAGAATTACAAATTTTGCTTACCCATCTCCATCCTGGGGAGGATATAAAATTATAAATTCTGATTCATTTCATTTGATTTTCTAAAGCCCTCTAGCCGATCACTACGTTTTCATATGAACGTTAATGTGTTCTTCTTATTGCTGTTCTATATCTCAACTCCTTCGGTGGCATATGCTACAAAAACATATAAAATTATATTTTCATTTGACTTCAACAATTTAATTAATAATAATAATTTTATCGTCTTTACATAATTCAAATAAATAACGGAATTTACGTACGTACGTGTAGGCTAGTTACAGAGAAAATACCATAATATAGAAAAAAGTTAAGCTAAACTTAGGACAAAAATACCTTCAAAATGAATGATGAGATGAAGAGCTGACGAGCTGAAGGTTTCGTTAATTTTATACCTTCAAGGGTAACTGCCACGAGTAAGTCATGTATGTGCAATTAAACAGTTTCGTTTAGAATCCTCTAAGCGTTGGTTTTTTCTTGTTGTTATTTTATTCAGTTTGAGACGTTCTTCTTTATCTTTTACTTATTATTGTGGTGGCTCCTGCTATTATCGCGGTTGCTGCTGCTATTTATCATTAGAGTTCTTAATGTCTTTAATAAAATGTCAAATTAGCCGCTATTTGTTAATGCACATCTACATACTATGTTTGGATAAGTGTGTGTGTATCTTATTTTAGAGTAGAGTAATTAGAGAAAGAAAGAAACCGAAAGGACTAAACTTTTATTTATATATTTTCAAATCATTTGAAATGTCTTTCATGAGTTAATCAAAGTGTTTTGTTGCTTAATTATCTTTATACGGGTTGTTATGTGCTGTAGTTTTTTTTCTCATTGGAAAAAGGCTATCTTAATCACTTGTGACAACACTTGTGACAAGTTACTATTATTTTATTTGTATTGTATAAAAACTTTGACTGCATGTTAAATGTTTTCAACATCTATCTCAATGTTTTCATTTCATTTAATTTATGATGCTACAGGGGTTTATAAGAATAATAATATAGAGGACAAATATTTGTACAGTTTAAATAATTTAATAAATAACATGTAAATGGACAGACAGACAAACGGACAAATTGTTTTTAATTTTAGTTTTTAACAATTGTAACAATAACAACATAACTGTACTGGTTAGAGGCGGCATCACCACCCATAGAATCAGCAGGTGGTTCAATAGCAGCCCATAGGTGGTCAATTGAATATTTTTACACATTCAAGCAATAAACTTTTCTTACATATTTATAGATGCAAATTTAAATTCGATTTGATTAACAATAAATTCATATTTCTATGGTTTTTGTGCCTCTTTTTTATGACCACAATATTTGGGTAAAAGGTATAAAAAGTGTGCCATTCCGTTTGCAAATTCAACAAGCGGGCCTTAAAAGTCGCATAACATATATGTAGTTTCAATTGCAGTTTTCAATCCACTTAGCTAGATTCTTTTTGAATATAATTAAAATAATTAGATGACTACGCCCACATATTATATAAATGATTATTTTTATTTGTGTTAAAAATGTAATTGTAAAGATAGGATTTAAAAATAATTTTTTTCTAAGTCTGAGTCTACCAAATTTGATACTAAAAATATAATAGGATAAGCGTATGTTGGTTCTACTCATCGAGTCTTTTTATTTGATACCTATATCGTATACATTACGGGCTGTCATCTTCGATTTAATATGTTGAAATTTAAGTCATTTTTCTCGTCAATTTTTTTAGTTTGATACCCACTTATAATGTAAGACGAAGAATGGTAGTTTAAAAACTTGGGTTGGCTACCATATTGTATTTAATAAGATGTCAAGTCGATCGCCATTTTGAATAATGTGAAATATATAAAATTTTTTGCGGTTAGAACTAAATTTGTGGGGAACATAGGAAGCGCTCAAAATATTGATGGAAAAATTACCATTTTTAATTCTTAAAGCGTCCACCATTTTGTATGTAGCATGATGCCATTCTACTTAATGCATTCTACTTGTCAAGCGTTTGCATTTGATATCCGAATTGATATATGATATGGCAGGTATATGATTACGCCTTCTAATAGTGTATGTATTACTCATCAATTTGCAGTTTTTTTCCGTTGTTTTTGATGCTGATGAAAAAATATATATACTTTGTACTTTGTACTCTTACGCCTTCTTTTGGGTGGTGACAACGGAATGACAAATTTAATATACTCACCATCTTATGTAGGGGGTACAAGAATAACATTCTAAGTCATGTAAACTATACGCTGTAATGTAAGCGGTTTGTAGAACACTAATATTTAGTTATACTGTAGTAAAGCTTACAAATAAAGCTTTCCTTAAAACTGTATTATCATATAAATTTAAACCATTAAAGTTAAGTTTAAACAGCTTACTTTATGTATTAATAGAGGTCGCTGTAAACCATATAATATCATATATCTGTGGTGTATAAAAGTTTCTTAAAATACAAAAAATTATCAAATTAGTTTAATAATTTATATAAGAGCAATGTTTTTATACCCTCCATTTAAATTGAGAGTTTATAAAAGTTGTTTGAAAGATTGTTTTACAAAGTATCTTCAGTATCAACCTACAAATCAATCTAGTTATGATCGCGTCCGTAAGTTCTTTTGTTGTTTTGGGGCATTTTCACCATAACGTTGAGTTAAAGTACAAGTATTGTTGCTTCATGTAAGCAGTTATCTATTTAAAATGCGTGAAAAAAGTCAAGTGCCACACCCACAATAGATTAAAAAGTTGAAATTTTGTACACAAATTCAATCAATCATGCAATCATCGATAAATCGAAAGTGGATGGATTATAATATAAGGCGAGTGTTCTTAGTAACAAAACTTGAGTTATGAGGATGCATTTTTTCATTAGGCTAGCTATCCATCTACGAACCAAAAATGGGCGGGCCTTATAATAAACACGCCCACATGAGAAGAATATTTGAGATTTGATTTAAGCTTGTAAATAAAATTATATGTACAACAGCATTAATATGAATCTGGATCAAAAATTGAGTAATTATTGGTTGTGTTTAGTAGCGTGTAACGTGTTTTATTATTTGTATTGTACATACGTTGAAACAATTAATTTAGCACACATGCTCGCAGTTAATTATCTAATAATTAACAATTTAGTTATGTAAAAAGTTTATAGAAATTGAATAAGAAAACAAATTAAAGCCCATTGAGGAGGAAAAGGGGGGGGGGGGGGGGTACTTATGTAGGAAATATTTCAAAACTTTTCAAACTAAAATATATTACAATTAACGTTAAAGTAACAAAATTACCTTTATTTATAAAATACTTGTCCAAAGCTTTGTTAGATTTGTTTTTATTATATCAAACTGTCGTATTCCCAAGTGTTCGTATATATATTGTTCCTTTTCTTTGATACACGGAGTTTTATTTTTATTTAGTCAAGAGACTGGTGAGTTTATAATAATTTTTTAGTGACGTCAGTAAGTTAATGTGCTATCACATGCAGACGGGAATACAAACTTGATCCCCATTAACATTTTTATTGTTCCGTTTGCGTGCGTACGTACACTCTCCCTTTCTCTTTCTCACCACTTTAGTAAGGTAAGAGTGTAATAATTTTAGCAAATGAAAGCTACAAAGAGTTCACACTGAGTTCAAACGGCTGGGTGCCCGTCTTTGGTTAAGTTTTTTACTGTGGGAAAAATTGAAATGCATACCAGGCAACCACGCCCACAAATAACAAAGAACAATACTTGATGCTATATTCTAGTAAACAACATAATCATATACTTCTTATACCCGCTATGGAGGAGGTGGAGTGTATTTAAGATTGAACCTTAGCTACAAGTATAGTTTTTTTTACTTGTTCTATTTATTTTTAATTACTTTAGGCTGGAGTGTCTGATATTTTCTTATCAGTCACCTAAATAAACTTGAATAATATTAGCAATTATAATAACTATAACAACAACAACAAAATTATTATAAAATGTACTATCATCTCTAATTAATGTATTGGTCAGATGTCTGGGAATTCAATTCAAATTTTAATGGCAGAGTTGATTTCACTTTTTTTAATTGTTTCGATTTATTCTTCATTCACAGCTTTTATTATTGTTGTTTTCTTTAAATTCAAATTCATTCTCAAATATTACGTTTCATTATCACCTACTTAGTTATTTAATACATGATAAAAACTTAGAACATTGAATGTCATTGTAAAAGTAAAACCTCTAATCAAACGATCAAATTACATATATTGTGATTAAATAATTAGAATAACGTGTATTGTGGTTAACTTATTGCTTATTCACACAAAAGGTTACTTGTATAATCATATAAAAAAACTTGAATATTCTTTGGTGAACACACAAAAAGTCTCAAAATATTACTATGGAGATCATTGATAAGTGGGCCTAATATATCCCACATAGGCTCATTGTAATGATTAACTAATTGAGGCCCCTATGTATATTAACAACGAATCTTCAGGGAGTTATTTAAGTAAAATTTTGAATTTGAGCTCAGAATAGGCAGACTCAAAGACGGATGTACAGATATAAATAAATATATTTAGAATTCCATTTATGATTATCCCATCCATTGATGTGCCAAAAATAGGTAAAGTCGGATAATAAACACGTTTACTATTTACAAAAAATTATATTTAACGTAAAACGAGATCTGTAAACTGATACATACGTAATATATACACTATTAGAGGGAGTAATAATATATGTGCCACTTTCAGCATATGTACGTAGATGTGGAGGGTATTTAGTTTTCTTATTTGTTAAAATTTAATATCATTGTAAAGAAAGTTGTCAAGCTTCTGCTTCTAGTTTAATTTCATTCGCTATATTATATTTCATTATATTTTTACATCATATAATTAATGATATATAGCACGCGTTTAAAGACATTTGCTTTAAAACTTATCAGCAATGCATTTAATACGTTTGACATGAAAATGAAAATGTCTAATGAATTAAAATTAGTCATAAGACCGGTTCCTAAATTATTGGGTGACTCATCTGTCATGTGTTGTTGTAATAATTGATTAATTACAAAACAATTTAATACATTTTCATTGCTGAGGGAAATTACTACGACAAGAGTATTAAAATGACAAATGATTGATAGAAAAAATGATCTTATACGTTACATTTTGAACGGGCACTAAATATAATGATTTAACGATTTTAAATTATAAGAAAATTATAAGAAATTCATTGACGGACGGATAGGTAGGATTAAATCGATTGAGTAAAAAATTAAATTTGATTTAGGCGGATTGCTCGCCTATTATAACTTTTTCTAATTTGTAGGCACACCTATTATCTTTTATATTAAAAAGAACTTAGATGATCATTATTTAAAATTCATTTCAAAAAAGCCCCTGTTTTCCTTTAAGCCCTTTTATTCTTAGCTCTTTTTTGTATTCCTCATTTTTGTTGCTATAAGCAACAAAATTTCATTGACTGCATACTTTTTAGTTGAATTCATAATTAGCAAAGTCACGAACCTTATAAATAATTGCCAAGTCACGTTCACATAATTTGCTTGAAAAAGTTCAAAGTAGATAATAATTGAAAATTCACGTTGTGCGAAAAAAAAAAAAGAAAAAATTCACTTCTCGTTCTCGTATACATACAATATAAATCTCTTTATAAGTTGATAGCTGTTCTCTTAATAAAATAATTGATGGATTCAAGTTGGATGGGAGACAGAATACCGTCTTTTTTCTTTTTTTTAAATATAAACCAATAAAGGTGTTGTTGTTGTTGTTGTTACTAAAAAGATTGTCAGTCAAACCTCTTCAGAATTATAATTAGCGGCTGCTAGTAACTAATATTATGTTATTACAACAACAACAATGAGAGAATATAAAATAAAACTTAAACATATTTTCTTTATTTTAGTTACACTTTATACAACACTATTTTATTTTATTGAAAATTTTTAGATTTTTTATACCCTCCACATAAGATGGGAGTTATACTAACTTTGTCATTCTGTTTGCTACACCCAGAAGGAGGCGTCAGAGACCCTACAAAGTATATATATTCTTGATCAGTATCAAAAACTGAATCGATCTAAACATGTATGTCCGTGAGCTGAAATTTTGTATAAAACACTTTGAATTTTTACACGCAGATTACTATGATAGATTAAAAGCCACGTCCATAATCGAAAAAATTCTATTCATCTACCACAAAAAGTAAGATATGAAGTCTAAATTTGGTATGCATCGATGCGCTAAAAATGGGCGTGGTTATATAACTAATATGCCCATAATTTACAAAAAACCATACTCAACGTAAAACTTAACTTGCAAGTTGATGAAAGCGTAATAATACATGTGCCACGCCCACCGTGTGTACGTAGATGTGGAGGGCATTTAAGCCAAATTTAGTTTTCTTATTTGTTCTTCAATCATTATCATTTGAACTACTTGGGAACCCTTCAATTGAATGCTCGTTGATATTTTCATTAAAAATATTTTTTGATCTCTAGTAAGATAATACAAAAAACCTACAATACATACTGTGTACATATACGTGAACATATTATTAAAAACAATCGTGGTCGTATGTACGTATATTCTCTGCTTTTACTCTTTCTCTTGTTATATAGCTACCCACCTCTCCAGCGACTGCTGTTGAGTACAGTACAAGTCGTGGCCACAATTCATATTTTGGAGTCACATAAAGCAAAACTGTGGGTTTCACTTTAGTTGTTATTTCAAAGTGAACGCGTACATACTTGAGTGCCCGGCCCTACGGCATGTAATAGTGACGTTGTTTGGATAATAATCCCTTCACTTCTCCATCTCACCGGTTCTCCTTTTATGAATTGTTATTTTCTTTTGCTTACCTTATTGTGTATATTGTGAATATATTGGTTTTTTTTTAATATAATTTGAAAAATTTCTTAAAACTACAATTTTTTATTGAATTTATGTTTACACACACAAACTCATAGGTGTAAAGGTATATAATACTTGCCAGAGAAAATCGTTTTATATCATACATGACTTTAAGGTAAAAGGGGTCACAAAAATAAATCAAATGAAATGAAAAAAAAAAAAATTAAAAAAAAAAAAACTTTTAGTGAAAGTTTTACTTAAAAAGCAAAGACAACACAAAATTATAAATAACGAGTAAATATAAAATATAGTCAAAGTGCGATCATGAAATGGTATACACCACTTAGTCACTAGTGTGAACATTTGTTATATGAAGCAGAGTACAATCAAATCCACCCAGTCCTTACTTACATTAAAAATTTATATTACCTACCAATTGATAAACATTACTAATTAAGCATTATGAGTGTCTATTATATAAAAAATAGATTCTGAAAGAAAAACCAAAAAGTGTAAAATTATAGTAAAGAGATTTATTCCATCTAACAAATATTGTAGAGATCTAAATGAATAACAAAGCTATATCTGTAGAATGCATGGTTTAGTAGAACATTTTATACAAGCTATGAAAAAAGCGTTTTAGCGTGTTTAACAAATTGTACAATGTCCCCTATTAGTTAAGTGGAAAACTATATTTTTTCTATTGACAATTTGTTTAGTTGATGAGTGTACTTCAGAATGTACTTCAGAATTGATTGTAATGCGGTAAAATAGACAAAATAGACAGAAAAGTTTTTTTTAAAAATAAAAAACAACAAATTTGACCAAAATCGGAGTTGTTGTTGGAAAGTTATAAGCAAAACAATATTGCAATCTTTTTAGTGTGATTGTTGTTATCGTTTCATTGACTATTTACTATAAAAACTTTGAACGCTTATATCCCGGAAACGGTAGCTCCTATCGATCTGAAAATTTTTGCGCCCCTCTTTCTAAATTCGCTGAAGAATCAATTAAACGTGGTTTCAAGACATTTTTGTAAAAAAGAATACTTTGTAAAATGGAATATTATAATTAAGTGGGCTATGCCACGCCTATAAAATACATGTCACTATAAAGAAGAAGTTAGTTTGAACTAAATTCGTCCAGCGGTTCTAAAGTTATAGGCTATTGAACACGGACATTGTGACAAAATGATTCAAAAAATAATTCAACTGATTTTGCCAAATTTTCTAAATAACGATAACAACAACAAACTCGAAAAAAAAGGAGGTAACATTGTTTTGCTTATAACTTTCCAACAGCAACTCCGATTTTGATCAATTTTTTCCCATTTGGAAATTTCTGCAGCTTTTCGTAGATTTACGATTTATGGGCATGGCACCGCCCACTCGATTAGGAAATTACTTTTTTACCATATATATATATATATATATATATAATACGTATCGCCACGCCCATAAATTAAAAACCTACAAAATGCCAGAGAAATTTCTAAATGTTTGCAACAAATTTAAGCAAAATCGGAGCAGTAGTTTTCTCTACTGCTTCAAAAAAATTAAATTGTTTTCTAAAGAATCCAATATTTGAGATTAAGTTGTTGATAGTTTTAATGACAACATCTAGTAATTAATTTATTTAAAAGTTGTTCGATTAAGTTTCGAATTGTTATCAACTATTTTTATTACATACTTTCATATATACGAATATTATTTTTTTTACAGTTACAAGTTTATTGATGTTTAATATTTACGCGGGTATTTCAATTGCTTACACGTGGTGGTGCATGCTGGTATATTTCCTAAATAAATTTTTATTTCAAAGGGTTCTATTAAATTGTATTTCTATCTGTGATTTTTCACAAAAATTTTTTAAATAATTTTTTTCATTTGTCACTTTTTATACAAAGTAGTTAATGTTATAATAATCTTTTTTTTATTGCTAATTTGTTTTTTGTATAAAGAATATAAATTTCTTGATTAGACAGATGACAGGTTGGACTTTGGTTTTTTAAATACTTTTTTATACCCTCCACATAAGAAGGGTTTTTATTACAGCGTCAGGAAGGGGGGGAGTACTTGATTTTAAAATTTCCAACAATTTATATGTATTAGTGTAGAATATAGACATATAGAACATATAGAACATGGACCACATAATATATATAACATATATAATAAAATATTTTTCGACACCATCAATAAATATCAGATCATATGACCATAAATTATATTATGTTGGCTGTTTGTTCTTCAGTCTAAGCCATGTGTTTTTGTTTGCCATCATAAATTTCAAATGTGACAGTCAAATAACTGCAGCCAAATAAAGGCAATTACACAAATATCAAGTATTGTGAACATATGTTTTTTTCACATTTTATATGTCGCTTTGTAAATTAGTTACCCAGAGTAATATGATATGCTATGTGTATACATCCACAAATAGTTTATTAAAACCAAACAAAACAATTATCACACACATCTTTAGTTTGGGTATGTACAGTCTTCCTTTTTTGTACGTTTTGTTGGGTATATTTCACACGAACAAATTGCAGTTTTCACATATTGCTACATAATGGAGCTCTTGGTGGGGGGCTGGCACTAGAAAGAGAACTACTTTTTGCCAAAAAGAAATAAAAGTGAGAAATAGTTATGTTTTAATAAATTAATTAACGCGCTTGTTTTCCAAACATGATAATAACTATAATAAATGATAATTAACGTTTTTGGCTGGATTCGTAAATGCAGGTTTTGACAAATGAAAATATTATACTTGGCTTAGGCCAAACATTTTGAATATCCATTATTTAAATAAAAATTACGTGTTTGGCAATGATATTAATGTATTATGTGCGGGGTACTGATGAAGAGAAACTCTGCTTAAGAAAGGTTGAAAAGCTTTCCTTTGCCAAATTTTTCTAATTTCGACTCCAATCTGCTTACGAGAACAATCTATATTTCTAAAAAATTTGCTGCCGATATCTTAGTTTTTGCCACGAGTAGAATATTTATCATAGTTGGAGGGACAGACATAATTAATTCAGTTCAAAATTTCATGTTGATCATAAAATGTTTATTTTCTAAACTCTGTGACGCTTTCTTATGGGTATTAGAAACATTTTGACAAAGTCGACGATTAGTGCAAGAATATATATTGAATTAAAGAGGAAACTTAATGAAAATGGACCGGCTCAGAACATTTTTTTCTCCTCCCCATATAAGATCCTATTATAATGGAAGCTTTTATATGATAAAAAATTGTAATATTTCCCATATTTTGGATACAATAGCAATAAAAAATCAATGCATCACTGCTTAATATAACTGAATTTAGGATTAATGCTTTTTTTCGTATGCTGTCATTATTATTTATTATAAAGTGGTTGAAGCAACCAAACAACTAACCACGAGTTACCAACAGCCAACTTCATATACTGCACTTAAGCTTTATAGCGGAACATCTCACCGGTTATAGATATTAACATTTCTCCAACTTCAGGCCAACCATCTTGAGATGGTTGGCGTGATAACAAGCGTGTATTATCGTCACAAATCACAAACAGTCTCATATACGCCTAAAAATACAATAAAAACCTTGTTGAAAAAAATTCATCTTTAACATTGTACACACTTTGTAGAAAACATGCACATATTTATTGTTTGATATGACATCAAATGTAGAAATGTAAGCATAGTATCGCAATTAAAAGCGTTGATAGTTGAAGTTTAGTTTTTGTGATGGTCACTGAAAATAATACACTTTATATTGAAGTAAAGTGCGTTTTTCATACGTATGAGCGTATAGGAAAGGAAAAAAATGAATAATCGGCTTAAGCGGATTATACTTAAACATCTTTTTCATACTTTGTAGAACATGCGTTGCAAGGTATATGAATTTTAGACAGCTGTTGGTAACTTTTATATGGCTAGAGGGAAAGAGTTGATGCAGAATCATTTTGTAAATTGAAAATATTCTTTTTCGATGTGTATGTCTCAAGCGAAGATGTGGTCTCAACCCTTAGGCCATTAAGACACTAGGTCTATATTGGAATTTTAACTAATTCATCTTAGATCGACTTGTGATAAATTTATTACTACAAAGCAAACCGAAAATGTCTAATAGCGCCAAATAAAAATCACACATAACGGCAGAGTATAGGTTGATGAAAAACACACGCAAACTGTAGTGACAAAGGCGAGCGAATGATATCTCTTCTAACTAGCTGACGTTGATGCTGCCATTTAACTAAAGCTGCTGCTACTACGGCTGTTGTTACACGAATACGTATAAAACATAGTACAAATATTTTTTGTTGTTTGATTGGCGTGTAGCAATTTTCTTCGTTAGGTATAATTTTTACAGTTTGTTTGTTTTTTTTGTTTTAGTTGATATGATGTATACATTACATTACGACTTGCACACATAGCTTTGTTTATATAATTATCTACATACAGGCTGCAAAAGTTTTTCGCGAACAACAACAACAACAAAAACGAAAATTACAAAATATTTAATAAATTTTAAATGAGTGTTCGAAATGGAGCAGAACAAAAAAAAAAAACTAATGAATATGTCCGCTCGCTATAAGTAACTGACAGAATTTTAATTATTTCAATTAACAGTAAAACTGACGTCAAATGTATAAATAAGAACGGAACCGGACAGAATGACTGACTGACCTATTGAACAGGTGATGGACTGACTGGCAAAGTGTTCAAATAACCAGACCGACCGATTCGCTGATTAAAATTGTGGCGTACGGTCTCAATAGTTGTTTAATTTATTGCAAACAAATTGCAACAAAATATTTTAAATAAACAAAAATGATAATAAAAAAATAAAACAAAAACCAATAATTGAAAAATCTTCCAGATTTTGAAAAATTAAATAAATAAGTGTTAATACCTTTTTAAAGCATTTCCAATATTGTAAAATGTTTATTAAGATTGGGTCTATCTGAGACAGCATAATAAAGATGCCGATCTGTGCTTATCCTCAAGTTCGTATATATGAGGACTTTGATAGAATGAGTGCCAAGGAAGTGTATTTTAATGAAGCAGGCAAAAAGATTACCGTCAAATTATTAAATTATCCCGATTTGAAACCGGAAGATATGGATAAAATTGAATTCGGTGAGGAGTGTGATGAAAAACAGCAACAACAACTCTTAAGTAACGGGGATAAAGTGAATTGTAAAAAAGATTTCAAAAAAACTATTGAAGACTTCGCTGATGGTGATGGTGATGGTGATGATGATGATGATGAGGTACAACAGCCGGAGGAAGCAGAAACGGCTGCTCAAGAAGCTGATGCCGAAGAAGCGGCCGACATGATTGTTAAAAAAGTAATAAGAAAAAAGTCAACAGGAAATTTATTATCCAGCCGAAAAGTCAGCTTGGCTTTTGCCCAAGCTCACGGTTTATCGTTGCACAATAAACTGAGTGTAGGCGATGGTGCTGTACCCAAAACTCCACCACCCACACCCACCATCAATGTACCGCCGCGCAGCACTGTAAATTGTAATGATCAGTTGTTCCGTAATGCTTTCAGTTTGGGCAGGCGTTCACCATCACCGAATGGTGTCAACATCTTATGTCCCGGATATACACAATATTCTAAAAGTTTCCTAGAAGTTCCTTTACCGCGCGATTATGGTTATGCTTCTAGCGATGACTTAAGCTCTGAATGGGAGTCAGATATTGGCGCAAATACAACCAGTGGCGAGAATCAGTTAAAAAAGGTGAGATAAGTGAAACTCTGCCAAGTGTGTTAAATTATTAACTAAAAGGTTAAGAGACCAAATGTATGAACACGTTAACGTTTATACACTTGTTTTCAATTTTCATTTTCTTCTAAATATGTGTGGTACCCGCTGTTAAACTTGATTAAGTTATGTGTATAAGACGTCAAATAGCCATAAAATGCAACAACAACAACAACAAAAAATCTTAATAACAATAAGAAACTTGAATCGCATTTAGAAATTTTCACTTATATAGTAAAAGCAACAGACGTCACTAAGTTTTTAAAAACTTAAAACAAACGCAAGAACTGAAATGTTTGTTACAATTAAATAATGTTTTATTTCAGCAGCAAACTAATTATAATTTTCATTTGAAATGAAATTAACAAGTTTTTAAAACATATTTGAAAGAAGATGTTAAGCATTTATAATGAACTCAACACCTTATTACTTAGAACTTATTTCTCCGTTTGCAAGACTAGAAGGAGGCGTCAGAAATGGTATAAAGTATATATATTCTTGATCAGTCTCAAAAATTGAGTCTATTTAGACATGTATGTATGTCCCTGTGTCCGTGCGTCTGTCTGTTAACATTCTAATGGTCGTAAATTTTGAGATATTGAGTTGGAATTTTATACAAACGCACTTTTAGTGATTGCTCATAGATCACTATTTAAAATAATCAAAAATCGGTCAAGAGCCACGCCCACAATTGACAAAAATCTGTATATGAGCCACAAAAATTGATCTATGAACTTGAAATTATGTGGTGCACATATTTATGATTATCTCATGTATCGATGTACCAAAAATGGGCGTGGTCTGATAACATACACGCTCACAATTTTCAAAAAACCATATTCACTATATAACTAGACTTGCAAGCGAGATATGGAGGGTATTTAAAACTTGGTCTAAGCTAAATTTAGTTTTCTTACTTGTTTTTTCTTTCAATAATGCTAGAGAGAGCAAGTTATTTAATATATGCGATGAATGATTTTTTAACAAATAATCATAATAATTAAATTTTTATTATAATAATTAATAATAAACGAAATTTCAATGTCAAGTTATGTGACTTTTGCCATATTAGTATTGAAAATTAACGATCGACGATAGCGTTTTGATTTTGTTTCTAAACCCTCCACATAAAATGCGTGGAATACTAAGATTTTCATTCCGTTTGCAATACCAAGAATAAGGTGAAAAGATAAGACAATACTCTATGTAACAAGGGATACATTGGCCTAAACCAAATTTAGTTTATCGACCGGAAAAAGTGATAGAAAAAAAGAGGCGGGGATGAATACAGCGGGGTACGGTAGCGGATCTCATTTCAGCATTTTGATATTGTCCGGGCAATATGCCTTGCCCCAATGATTAGTTGTTGTTCATAGTGAAGCTCATGAACTACTGACACTTCTCCCTAAACGAAGAAGAGTATTCTCTTGATTACGAAGTTGATGATTCGCCACGTGAATGGCACGATTTTTTGTATTTCGGAACTTTGATTTTTCATTTGCCTTTTACTTAAATTATGCAGCATGCATTTCCCATTCTTTTTTATTTTTCCTATGGGCCTGTAAACGTTTAGTAAGGCTTTGGTGACTCATGTTTAATTTCATGCATTTCTGTATCATTTTCATTCAATAACGCTTATAGATTGGCGACCTCAATTGCTTATGATCTTCCAGAGCGCTTCTTATACTCAGTTCTGAAGCGTTTCAAAGAATCTTTACAAGTGATTTTTGATGGGACCTACTCCCTTTTTTTTCTTTAGACCACAATTGATCGTTAAAATGTTACATGTTTTAAGAATATTTCTAGCTGTGTGGTTGGACAAAAATAAAAACTGTTACAGTGTACAATACATATACAACTTTATTTTATTTAATTTTTTTATATACCTAATCAATAATCTTTCACAACCATTTAATTTGATTCGTTGCGGCGTTTGATTTCTATACTGGGCAATAACTTGTATATAAAATGGTTTAAATATGTAATAAATCACAATAGAGATAAAAAAAAAGTAAAATTAGCGTCAAGACGATAACAGTGACAGTTTATCACGTCACTAACATGTAGCATATAACAGATATTCAGATTGTTGTTGATTATTGTTGATGGGTGGCGGAAAAATAAACGAGACAAACAACCTACGCGTTTAGAAAAGCAATCTTCGTCATCTACATGTGAGGCATCTCTTACAGTATTGTTTTATTTTGTTTTCTTTGCACAATGGGAATGTTATTGAAATGAATGGCAATTAAAATAGTCATAATTTCCATATTCAAGCGAGATAAAGACACAGTGACATGTGATGTGAAAGAGGGAAAGGGATGCAGAAGCAAATGTACACGTACGACAATATTCATACAAATTTTGCAGGCATTGTTGGGCTGGTTGTAACATATACATTTCTTCATTGACTAAGTTTCAGTTTCATTTTAGTTTCATTTTAGTTTCATTAATGAATTGAATTGCGGGTGAATAATTGCAACGGTTTTTTCTTTTATAGTATTTAACAAAAAACGTTTTCCCATTAAATGCCTTTTAACAAATATATATAATAATATAATATATAATAAAATTGTTTATCCGTCCATCACATTACATCTTATAAACGAAGAGATTTCAGGACTAGTGGCTTTGCGGAATTCGGCGCTTATGACATGTTTTACTTCTTTAACATTTGTTCAGCGTCGCTGGTTGTGCGGTAAATATGAAGTAGACTCGGCCTTAATAACGACACCGGATGGCACATATACCATCAAATTTGATAAGGTCAAGATAAACATCATAGCGTCTTAAATTTTATGCTAATTATTCAACTTGTCAGTTTATCGTCTTTAACTTCAACTGTCAATTCGTAATATTCGATTGTTTGTTATGAACTAGGTTGATCGATGTGGATATAAGTCTGTTTTTTACAAGTGTAAAGTTTTTAAGTTAAAAAAAAAATCGATTGAAGTCAAATTTATCTAGACACCCCAGGCATATGCTATGGATGATTTTTATAGAGTTTCATTTTCGGGTTAATACGTTTTTAAACTGCAAAAGTAGCTCCTCCTAGTTTTTTTGACGCTTTGTGTTTCTTGTTAAAACTTTTAAATAGCGAGTAACTTAGTTTACCTAAATATATGTTAAAATATCTTCAATAATTTGTCCCTACTTAAGTAGAAGATATAAAAATGGAGTCTTTTAAAAGTTAAGTCGTACTTTCGTTTCCCGCAGAATGTGAAACTGTGGGCATAGATCGTGCGTAAGAATTCTTCTTTTGGGATAAGATCACTGGAGACTTTTTTCTACTCAAAGTATTGTTCTCTTAGTAATCCTCTGAAAAAATTGGCCTATTCAATACAGAAAAGTTTAGGCTTTGCGGAGACCTTGGGATGCACTCCTTGTTAATGTTTTATGGGGCCTAGGGGGGGGGATTGGATTTTTGGTGGCTACATTCTAACTTTTAGTACAATATCATATTCCAGAGTCTAGGTTTGGGAACTGAGCTGGCTTTCTCTCCACCGTGCTAAAGCGGCAAATAAATGTGTTTGGACCCACCTTCAATTATACCGATCTATTCAGAATCTCAATTGATTTAAATATGTCCGTCTGTCCACCTGTCTGTCCATGTAAATTTGTGCTCAAGCTTACAAGTCGCAAGTTTTGAGATATTTCGATGATATTTGATACAAGCACATGTATTGCGTATTACACAAAAAATATGTAAAATATGTTGACATATTTACTCCTCCGAAAGTTTTGATATAACGATAGTGGGTACTCAAGATTAGGCCCCACAGCCAAGTATAATTTTTTCTACTTCTTTAATTAAACATTGTTTTGTTGATTTGGTGAATTTTTCATTTAAAATGTTTTGTTGCTGCTTTGCTGGATTGTTTGTCTTTGAATTGCAAAATAATTCATGTCGGTAAATGATTTGTTGATATCAGTCAGGTCTGTGTGGACAAGAAAGACACGAACTAGACAAATTTAGCGTATTTTTTAAAAGTTTTTTTTCATTTCACTTTATTATTTATTTATTTACCAAGCACGTGTTGGTACTTAAATAAACTGAACACGAAATAGTTTAAGATAATTTACTTCAAGTGAAAATAAATAAGTATGCTTAAGGCATACACTGGCAGGATAAATAAATTATCTAATGGTTGTAATAAAATATGCACCAGTCTCTAAAGGAAGTGTTAATAAATTAAATAAATTTAAAAATATTGTAAAACTGGGTTTTTTTAGCTTTTGTTACTAAGTTTTTATTTGAAACTTATTATTGTAATAATACTTCTTTGTATGCTTAAAGCGTTTCTTGGAATAAAACACTTTCTCAAGTTTTTCACATCACATTCAATTTAAAACAATTAACATTGAACTTGTTGTGTTATGTGTGGGTGGCGCTGATGACAGACCATTAACAATTAAATATGATCACTACACCACATTGTTACGTACATACAGACAACAGCTAAACAATTGATAACAATTAAAATTTATTACAATAAAAAAATGTATTTTATATTCAGTGCGGGTGCAGGGTCACGCTAAAAGACCCAATATAATAACCATCAGCGCGTCTTTGTGACATATTTTTGTAATTAACTCTGGAGGCACTGTGTAAAAAATAGTATGAAATTAAGAAAAATTATTTATATTATGTATACGCTTCATTTTGAAACCCCCTCCTACATAGGTAGGAGGGGGTTTCAAAAAATTTATAAATTTGGCTTAGGTCAAATTTTAAATAACCTCCATCATCTGGTAGGCATGGCAGGTATATAGTTACGCCCTCTAAAAGTAGATGCATTACGTAACTCCTCGCAAGTCCAATTCTACGTGTAGTGCGGGTTTTTGTAAATTGTGGTTGACCACGCCTATTTTTGGCACAAGTATGACGTAACTAATTGTTTATACTAAATATCAAGTTTATGGCATAATTTTTATAGCAGATAAATAGATTTTTATCAATTGTGGGCGTGGTTATTGACCATTTTTCGACATTTTAAATAGAAATCTGCTTGTAAAAGAAATGTCTGCGTACAATTTTAGCTCAATATCATAAAATTTGTGATAATGTCAACAATAGACAGACACAAGGACACCCGGCCATTGTTAAAGTATTATTAGATTGGTGTTATAAAAACGACTATTTCTTTAGGTTAGGTGGAAGGGATAATTCCTCGCCAAAGGTCATTGATTTCAATGTGATTCTGTAGAAAATATGTATATTTAAAAACATTCTCAAAAAGTTATTAATTTTATTTAGTAATTAAAATTTTTCCATTTTGTTTTTATTACAGCCTTCTGGTTGGCGTAAAATACGTAATATTGTACAATGGACTCCATTCTTTCAAACCTATAAAAAGCAACGTTATCCTTGGGTACAATTAGCTGGACATCAGGGTAACTTTAAAGCTGGGCCCGAACAAGGTACCGTTTTAAAGAAACTCTGTCCCAAAGAGGAAAATTGCTTTCAAATATTAATGAAAGATGTTTTACGGCCCTATGTACCCGAATACAAGGGTCAGGTGACCAGTGAAGATGGAGAATGTAAGTAAATAAAGAAATGGCAAAGAGACCTTACAGTTAGGATTTATAATTTACATATTAATAAAAATAGTATTTCTAGTATATCTTCAATTGCAAGATTTATTAAGTGATTTCTATCAGCCGTGTGTTATGGATTGTAAAATCGGGGTGCGCACGTATTTGGAGGAGGAATTGTCCAAGGCCAAAGAGAAGCCGAAACTGCGTAAAGATATGTATGAGAAAATGATTCAAATTGATCCGAATGCTCCCAGCGATGATGAACATCGCGCTAAAGGTGTTACCAAACCACGCTATATGGTCTGGCGAGAGACCATCTCCAGTACGGCTACATTGGGCTTTCGCATAGAGGTAGACGAAAAATCCAAAAATGTTTAATACAAGTTTTAATCGTTTTTCATTTTATTGTTACAATTTTAGGGCATTAAGAAAAGTGATGGGACCAGTTCTAAAGATTTCAAAACCACTAAATCACGTGAACAAATTAAATTGGCTTTCAAAGAATTTCTTTGCGGTTTTCCACATGCTTTGGTAAATTTAAAGTACAGTATAATTATCCATATATATATGTAGTATAGGACCGATCAAATATTCTGAAAAAGTATTATTAAGAAAGGTCTGATCAAGATTCAAATTTGTTAAGGATTAATTTTGTATTAATTGAAATGACATTTATTTAGATTGTTGGGAAAGAAACGAAAAGGGCAAAGATTTATCAATGCTCCAGAAATTATACAAAAATTAATTCATAATTAAACTTGAATAACGTTTATCCGTAGCCACGCTATTTGCAACGTTTGCGAGCTATACGCGCCACCCTTGAATGCTCGGATTTCTTTCGTCAACACGAAGTTATTGGCAGTTCATTGCTATTTGTACACGATCGTAAAATTGCCAGCGTTTGGCTAATCGATTTCGCTAAAACGGTGATTCTACCGGCCAACCATCAGATCGATCATTACACCACCTGGAAGGTGGGCAATCATGAAGATGGCTATCTCATCGGTATAAATAATTTAATTGAAGTATTCCAAGAAATCGAAACGGAAAGTAATTTAGCACAATTAAGTTTGGAGTCGCCACAAAGTACAGCTACAGCTTCTTCGCCTACCAGTTCAACGGGATCTTTGTCACCGCAACCTCAATTTAGTGTCAGCAATGTTGAGGATTTTGGGGGTGAAGGAGAAAAATCTTCTGAACAACATCTTACAGATAATATTAGTACCGTTACTATCGATCACCATGTAAGCGGTTTTGGTAGCGGTATAGTGAGCGATTTGGAAAAACAATTGCAAAATGTAATGCATGAGACAACTACCACAGTGGTGGCTGCTGATGCAGACGATGGCGAAAAGCAAAAAAGATATCGTGTTGTATATGAGAGGGAAGTACAGGAAGACGAGTAAATTTCTGCTAAGAGTTTAATTGAAATTAATTTCTTTCTCTAAACCACACAAGACTGAACAATATTTTTATAAACATATTATATAAAATAAAATATTTTTATTTAATTTGTTTTTTATAGTAATTTATTATAAATGTAGATTTCATAATTTTTTATTATATTTTATTTTTTTGTTTTCCTAGAAAAGAGATTTAATTTCATGTAAAAAAGAAACATTTTTTTTTAGTTTATATTCGTACAATTATTATATTAATCATTTCCCAGGTATTGAAAACTGCATAAAAATGTGCAATTGGAAGTCTAAATATAATTTTATAGGCTTCGACTAGACCTTGCACTTGGGAAAATTATAGAAAAAAATTATTTTTCCTACAGGAGATTAAAAAGATTTTGTAAACTGATGGAATTAGATTGGGGTCCGCAATATAAAAATAATAAAATATTTTAAAATTTTATTGTTGTACTTTTATGCTTTTTTACACAAATATTCATACAAAAAATTAAAGAATTTTTTCCTTATTCAGTTTTGTTTTGTTTTTACAGTTGATGAACAAAAAGTTTTATTTAAAATATAAATTTATAATAAAGTTTTCTTAAAGATCGATCGTTTAAGTCAAAAACGTACGTTTATTAAAATATATTTCAGAAATAATGCGGATGAGTATAATTCACAAAAAAAAAAAAAAAATTCAATATAAGCTTTTCCAAGCAAAGGGGCGCTGCCACTCCCATAAATTATAAATGGCTACGTAAAGCTATTTATAATAAACGTGATCACACCCACGTACTTCGGTTGCCCTTGCGAATATATCAATTTTCTTCAATATAAGCTTTTCCAAGCAAAGGGGCGCTGCCACTCCCATAAATTTTATGTCTACTTAAAGCTAGAGAAAATTAGAAAATGTTGCAGAAAGTTTGAAGAAAATTGGACTTGTCGTTGCAGAGTTATGAGCTAAACAGTTTTACGTAGTATCAATTAGTATATTTGTAGTTATTGTTGTTATTTTGTAGAAACAAGGAAAATAAGTTGAAAAATTTTTCGACATTTTGGTCACAATTTTCATTTTTGATGGCTAATAACTTTTGAACCATTGGACGGATTTTGCTCAAACCAATTGCCCGTAGCTGGAAAATTCTTCAGCTTTTAGTCGAAGTATATTTTATGGGCGTGGCAATACCCCCTTAATTACTATTAGCCATTTCACGTTGTGTTCTTTATTTCAAAAGTGAGTCATCTTAGGACCATGAGACCCACATTTTTGGATTGTTTAGGGGATTTAGAAAAAGGCCTGCAAAAATTTTCAGAGCTCTAGGAGCTACCGTTTAGAAGTTACAAGGCTTTAAAGATTTGGTAATTGCATAACTCAGTGGCACCATCTTGTGTTAAAAATAATAAGCTTTCGAAATATAAGCGTCAGTTTTCATAGCAACAGTACACTATAAAATTTGTATAAAATACAGCGCCATCTAACAGCTGATAGAATTATTACATGTATTAAATAGTGCTGATTTTTGTAAGAAATTAGTTAAAGATTTGCACCATACCGTAATAAAAAATATTTATAAGCTTACTTTTACAAATACTAGATGGCGCCACTGAGTTATGCAATTACCAAATCTTTAAAGCCTTGTAACTTCTAAACGGTAGCTCCTAGAGCTCTGAAAATTTTTGCAGGCCTTTTTCTAAATCCCCTAAACAATCCAAAAATGTGGGTCTCATGGCCCTAAGATGACTCACTTTTGAAATAAAGAACACAACGTGAAATGGCTAATAGTAATTAAGGGGGTATTGCCACGCCCATACAATATACGTCATCTGAAAGTTGAAGAATTTTCCAGCTACGGGCAATTGGTTTGAGCAAAATCCGTCCAATGGTTCAAAAGTTATTAGCCATCAAAAATGAAAATTGTGACCAAAATGTCGAAAAATTTTTCAACTTATTTTCCTTGTTTCTACAAAATAACAACAATAACTACAAATATACTAATTGATACTACGTGAAACTGTTTAGCTCATAACTCTGCAACGACAAGTCCAATTTTCTTCAAACTTTCTGCAACATTTTCTAATTTTCTCTAGCTTTAAGTAGACATAAAATTTATGGGAGTGGCAGCGCCCCTTTGCTTGGAAAAGCTTATATTGAAGAAAATTGATATATTCGCAAGGGCAACCGAAGTACGTGGGTGTGATCACGTTTATTATAAATAGCTTTACGTAGCCATTTATAATTTATGGGAGTGGCATAGCCCGTTTTTTTAAAAAAAGCTTGCAGATGTAAGAAATACTTTTTAATTCGAGCTTATCTTTAGAGGCTGCTTGAAACTCTCTAACGATTTAACTACAACTAACTACACATCACACTACTAATACCACTATTGCAAACTACTATTACAAATGTATATATGTATATGTATATGTACTTACTTCTTTTTTTATACGAATTATATTCATGACGCATAAAATGAAATTTTTGATAATATATTATTTTCAGTCATATTTTTATTTAAATAATTTCATAATAATATGTATTTTACATAAAATAAAGATAAATAGTATTAATTATATAATGGGGTTGATTGATGTATCAGTCAAGCGGATTTCTCTTATATGATAAATATTCAAAACGCTTCCTTGCTTTCATCTTTATACAGCTGAGGGGCTGTAAATAAAAAAGAAGAAAAGAAAAAAATATTTATTAACCGAAAGAGAAAAGGGACTTAAAAATATTTCTTATACTTATATTTAAATATAATATGTGTAATATATAATATATTTTAAGTAAATAGTTACCAAGGGCAATGGCGGTAATGAAAATAATTTGTATACCTTCCATATAACATGAGGGGAATACTAAGAAGGAGGCTTTGGAGACCCTACAAAGTATATATATTTTTGATTAGCGTAAAAATTTGAGTCTATCTAGATATGTCCGTCTGTGGGTGCAGTTCTGATACTGCTACTGTCTGCGGTTTTCACAGTCGTAAATGTTGACTTATCAAGCTGCGTCATTTTAAATTTCCGTGCGCGGTTGTTTTTCGAATTTGTGCAGGGCCACGCCCACAATCGATTAAAGTTTATCTGTCATTTATATTTGAAAATTATATTTATATGCACACTTATAATTATATCACCAATGGCCACGCCTAAAAGTGGGCGTGACCAAAAAGTGGGCGTGGTTGTTTACAATTTGCAAAAAAACTTATTTAAAGTAAAATTCGACATGTACGTCGGCCCCCTACACTACCAGAAGGAGTCAACAGCTACCTGTCACGTTCGTACTTTTCATTCAAGATTTGGTGGCTTAAACGAAATATAGTTTACTTACTTCTTATTTAATACGATGTGGAACTATTTAATAAACTATTGCGTACATATTGTATTTGTTTGTTTTATGGAGGTTTCAGAAAAATATTTGAACAGTTGCACAGTACAGGGGTATATATAGAAGACACTTTGTTGAAAATAATTCAGAATATTTTTCTGCGCAATGTCAATGCTGAGCTTGTATGTTTTATAACTCTTTGTGTGGACTGGAAGTGGTTTTCCTAACACCAGTCCGATAGAAATTCTTTCAACAGGTACAGTGGAAGTAGGAAGTGGGACAATTAGTAATGCGACTGAAAGCTCTTTGGAAGAAAGTACAGAAAAAGAACCGAGTGCTAGCACCACCACAAATGAACCGAATACTATTCTTGCGACACTCTGTATAGATGCGGCGATAGCTGTGAAGGAACTCTGTCTAATGGTACAACAGGTAAAATTTCAATAATTAAGCTGGTATTACAGTGTTAGGTTGTCCGGTGCCTGAATTCTTCTTCGAGATAGTCAAGCATAAAAAGAATGGTACAGGCTTGGCATTTATTTTCTACAACAATCCTCAAAATTCTGCTGGAGAGGACTTTGGCTGTACTAATGTTTGCAAAGAAGCCCATTTTAGAGAGCCGGACCAAAGCAAGTTTGTACAGTGTTGCAAATGGGACGATTTCATTGCAAAATTGGGTTCGTCTTTACCAGAAGGGATGCAGAGATTTAACTTTATAAATTTATTAGACTATGCTGGGGCATATAAATTAGAAGATGAAAAAAAGAAGAAAAATCAAACCGAAGACGCGACTAAAGCAGAAGAAGATAGTACCACAGCAAGTACACTAGGAGGAGAAATCAAAGAAATAGGAGAGAAGGACGAGAAGAAAGGCAAGCAAAGTGAGGAGGAAGTAAAATAAACAAGAAGTAAAAGAAAATGATAAACAAACAACTGCAAATGGAGAAGAAACAAAAGTAGAAGTTTCTAAAGAAGAACAAATACAAAAAGGAAAAAAAGAAGAAGACAAATCGAAAGAACAAAACGATAAAGGAGACGAAGGAAATGGAAAAAGTTGCCAACGAAAATCCAATACAAGGAAGTGCAGGTGAAACCGTAGAGCAAGAAAATACAATAATAGGAAGAAAGTACAGAAAATTCCAAAGAACGCGAGTGTAAATCAAAATTTCCACGATTGTCTTCTCCATGTTTAACCCAACAAGTTGTACAATTATTCTGTCTTGGAATCCTCTACATTATGCAATTATTGCAATTAATGCAACACAATTCCGTTTCACATCATTCATGTACAATTCTAACCGTTTTCGTTACACAACACAACCACTTAACCACTCTCTTCATTTTCACCTGTTTTTTTTTTAAAACTTTATATTGAAGCACATTATTTCTAGTGAATCTGTGCTAGTCTCTCTTCTTCTATATGCTTTTTTTATTTGTGTTGTTACCTCTCGACTCTATCCTGTTGTCTGTTTAGCTACCTAAGTGAATTGTTTTTGTGTTCTGTTTAGTTGTCAGTTTGTTTAGTTTGTTGCTTATTTCCCGGCGGCCGTACTACCCGTCTGGTTATGGTATTGGGGCGCACTGAAATTATTATCAAATTAATTTAACAACTAAAAAGGCCTTTTTGGAATGTAATGATATTGTTCTTGAAAAACTTTGTCGAGAGCGACCATTTAATATTTTGTATAATTTGTTTAAGAAAACCAGTAAACGGGCGTTTCTATTATTTTTAGAAGTTATTTCATGGAAAATCTATTTGGGACAGAGGTTCTTGAACTGGTTCCATTTGGTACAAAAACAAACGCATTTAATTTTTACGCTAAATATATGATGTCTACTAATTTTCAATAAACAATTTTGAGAATTGAGAATTGCGACCTTTTGCCATATAATGGATCAATTTGGGAGAAACCGTTATTTGAACAGGGATTCAAAAAATTATCGGATCGGGTTCGAATTTGGCACAGTCAATTATTAGATTATTATCTATTATTTACCAACTGAATAAAGAATTGTGTTTTTAGAAGTTGAATTCAAAATTTGTTCTTAAGTAGGGAGGAGTTTAGAAAATGTACAATAATTTAAATAATTTTTAATAGAACGCACCTTTGGGTCTGGACCAGCTGTAGATATCTTTGCAATATATGAAAAGCTGTGGCTCACAAATTTGCATAGATCGACAACTTGAAGGACATTGCAAGTTCGAGCATAGAGCATAAAACTGCGGGACCGGGGCCTTCAAGCACTTATTAAAGATTTCGTCTGCACGATTATCTATTAAAAAGATAATATATAAAATCTAATTAATAAATATGGCAACATTTATTTAATATAATAAATATTGATAATGATAATAAGTTAATGTTATCGATAAATCAATGGAATTAACAAATTATATATCATTGAATATCATATAAATTTATAAATAATCATCTCTATTGAATAAATGATGAAAAATAATCGAAAATAATCGTTTATCAAAAAAATCAATAAATTATCGAAATATTTTAATATTTAATTCCGATAATAACTGTTTAAAATAATTAAAAATGTTTAAACGACAAATGTTTGAAAACGATATTGTAACATAATTGTCGATAACTATGGACATTTATACAGAGTGTATTTAATTTACGATATAAATTCTAAATTGAATAGAAAAATTATTACAAAAAAAAAAGCTTTAATGGTGTTCGCCATTTTTTATTTAAAATGGCAACACATAGCTTAAAGCATTCCTCGCGTCAAGCCCTTTCATTTGGTACCCATATATATTATATTGTGAAATATAATAATCGGATAGACGCCATATTGGATTTAGTACAACCCCTCCTTAATTTTTTTCTCTTTTATTTGAGTCCCATATCATATATTTAAAAAAAAAAGTTATATTCGGCATTTCTCGGATGGCCGCCATATTGAATGTTATGTAATTTGAAACATACAGCACTTCTTTATTTATATTTCAACTTGATAGAATGTATGGAAAGGTTTCAGATATTGATAAATGGATTTTAATCCAATTTTTTCTTTTAACAACAGCACATTTTACTTGCTCAAAGCAAAAAGATTATAGAAAATTAAGAATTACGTTGTTGCGCTTGATTAATATGTGATTCCAACAAGACAGTGCTACATGGCATACAATCAGAATATCAGCCAGTAGTATACCTTTCCGGCGGACGCGCAGTCTTTATATATGAATGCAAACCATGATTTTATTGTCAAAACAAATTAAATTATTATGCACAACAACGAGATGTTATTTTTACTATTATTCGCAGTCACACATACATGCATGTTTAAAAAATTTAGATTTTTTAATAAAAAAAACAACAACTGAAATAAATACCGAATGATGGGCGTGGCAGGTATAACATGATTACGCTCTACAATATTACATGTATTATAAATCAGATTGCAAGAAGAATTTTACGGTGAGAAGGGTTTTCGTAATTTGTGAACGTTTATATATATCTGGACATGCCCATTTTTCGGGCATTAAAGGTTGGGATCAAATGTACGTATCGAGTTTCAAGATCATCAATCAATCACTTTTTGTGACACCTTGACTGATTTTGCCCATTTTATGTACGATCTGCGTGCAGAAACGCAGTGTTTGTAAAAAATTTCGGCGCAATATCTGAAAATTTACAATTATGAGAATGTCAACAACAGACGGACACATATGTCTAGATCGTCTCAGTTTTAGTCGCTGATCAAAAATATATAAAAACTTTTTAAGGTCTCTGAAGACTCCTTCTGGGTGTTGCAAACCGAATAACAAACTTTGTACACCCCCATGTTATGGGGGGTTATAAAAAAAATTCACATAACAAAAAAATATCACAAAAAAAATTCCCCATAAATGAAAAAAAAAAAAAATTAAAAAAGATTTATAAATAAATCCACTAAATTAATTAATTAAAACTAATTAAAAAACTATTAATGCCAGAAATTACGTGCGTTGCCTATAGAAAACTTTATATAACATGATGACACAGCAAGAGCAGCAACAACAACAACAACAACAAACAATTATAAACTTATATTATTCTCTATAAGGTAACAATAACAACGGCAATGACAACAACAACAACGACGAGACAGCCACTAAAGTTATAGTTAATAAATTGAATAATAACAGCAATAACTTAACAACTGTAAAGTGTAGAAAAAGCTTCTTATGTATGTATGAGCAGAAGTAGAAAGTAGATATTAATGAACAATCAAAAAAGGGAGAGAGAGAGAGAGAAAGTTGAGATATGTTTACACATTAAACAACAAACAACAAAAACAAGAAACTACTACTACAGCTACTACTGCTACAGCAGCAGCAACTTTCATGCGGTCAAATTAGTGGAACATTTGTTAGTGTTTGTTATTTAAGGGTAACAATTTACTTTAGCACTTAGTTATTCACTACGCTACATACATACATACTTGGATGTACTGAAGACTATTTATTAGTACCCACGAAGAGAATGCAAGCAGCTGAATGCAGTAAACATAGAAAAGAAAGAAGAAGCATTAGCTGTTGATAGCATACACACATACGCATGAATGTACATCAGTGATGTGTACATGCGAATGCTTGTTGAAAGGTAAACAAAACCTATTTCACCGAGCATTTGATGCTTGTAAGTAAATATTTTACTTGTGGTTGGCTTTTTTTTATATGTTCCACATATTATGTACTCTTTACATAGTATACAAACTTTGCTCTTCCGTAGGAAATTGCCAAAAAGAAGATTCAGCGACTCTATAAAGTATACTGTTGAGTAACATTAAAATCGAAGTGCCTTTAATAATGTTTTGGAGCGAAAGCTGCTGGAAATTAAGATATTGAGGTAAAATTCTGTATATTTAGACAAACGCAAAGTTTCATAATCTAATTTTAATAATGGCCAGACCTGCCCACAATTGATAAAAACTCTTTTTGATTTAAAATTGAACTTTCGAGTTGAAGTATAACACAAAACTTCAACAATCGTTAAAATAATAAGCATTTGTGTACATGCCACGCCTACATTTTATGTTTTAAAAATATGAAATGTGCTTAAAGAGTCAAATAAAATATTTTACTTTGTATAGTAATGATAACTAAGCTGAAAGTACGTTGTGCAGCGTTCGTACGCTCGGGGTAAGAAACCAAAGAAAAGAGGAATTCTGGGGTAAAAACCCCAACAAGCAGCAGCATTACCCAGCGTAATGTTGTGGTATATTAATAATACCCCCAACGTATATGAGTGTATTTATTTGGTACACATGCGTGTATAATGCACAAATATTCTATATACGTTGTGTTGTATTTTCTCTAATTGTTTGTTTGAACAATACAAGAGAGCACATACACACACACACACACTCGCACACAAGCGTTATAAAGCCGTACAATTTCATTAATGATAATTAATGTATGTTTTTACATAAAATATTTACTGAACACCAATTAACATGAAACGTAGTCAAGGTGATTTCTTACCTCAATCGGCATTCTAATGCATAAGAAGAGAGAGAGTGAGAGAGATTTTCAGATTTTGTGTTTTATTGTTTTTTAATTAGCTAATAACAATTTTAATTTATACGATATGATAAAAATTTGTAAAATTTGGTGCATTATTATTAATTTTTATACCCATAATTATACCCTCTGCATAAGATGAAGGTATACTAAGTTTGCTATTCCTTTTACAACATTTAGAAGAAAACCTCGAAAAGCGTACAAAATATTTGTATTATTAATTAATATCAAAACCCTAAAACAATCTAGACGCGTCAGTCGGTGCGTCCGTCTACTATTCACACTTTCATGGGGGTAAATTTTGTGATATTGAGATAAAATACGCACATTGCTACACTAAACAAGATGCAGATTGCTATTTAAATTGGGCAAAATCGGTTGAGATCCATGCCCACAATCGACAAAAATTTATTTATCTGCCACAAAAATGCTGCGATTTACTAAAAGTGGGCGGGTTCCGATAACAGACACGCCCATAATCGATAAAAGGCTATATATCTTCCACAAAATTTTTCTTATAAAATTGAAATTTGGGCGAGGTTGGTTAAAAGTTAAAAAAAAATTTTCGTTGACAACTTTTTCGACTTTTAAGGTAATACAAATATAATAATCAGATACCTGCCACGCCTACAAGTTATATATTAGTATATAAACTTCGGCCCACGCTGAATTCAGTTTTCTTCCTTGTTTTACATGACGTTTCATAACGACAATCCAAACAGGGGACAAGAGGAAAGTGTGTTAAGTACATTTTTAGAAATATTATACTTGAAACAAGACCGACCATTTTAAACCTACGCCCAAGCATCGTAAAAAAGAATGCTACCTGAGCGATCATATTAGCTAGAAATGATCCACCATGGTTCATATTTACAACTGCTTAAATCTTTAATTCCATAAACTGACTAACATCTTACAGAAGTATTGCGGCCATATATTTAAATATATTAAATGATTATTATTTACTGCAGTTATTTTAAAAATTGTTGTCTGTGTGTCTTAACTGTTTTCTTTCCTACATTCTTTTTTGGTCGATCTTCTACTAAATCAAGAGTTACTCTTTACTGTGTTTATCTTAATTTTTCTTCTTTATTGTTAATTAATTAATTTGTCCTGCGTGTTCACTGCTGCTTGTCGGTTTGAGTTAATGTCTTTGTAAATATTGAACTTTGTCAGTTGTTAGTTGTTAGTTGTTCATTATATCTTTTTAATATTCTTTGTTTTATTATATTTCATTTTTTTTTATTTGCTAATATTGTGCATAGTTGAAGGAATAATTAAAATTTTTGAAAATTGAAATACACAATAAAAGATATTTAAAGCATGGCTTTAAAATTCTTCTTTAACATCGTTATTAACTACTTTTCCAATATTTTCGTGTCCTTTGCAATGCCAAAATTTAACAAACTCTTGCAAAATAAACAAAATGGTACGTTTTGTCACTTTAAGCAAGTATAGGGGACGCCACTACAGAATAAAAGATTTTTTATAAGAATAATTTCGTAATTACTTGTTCTTTGATATATTTCAGGAATAACAGAAAATGAAATTCTAAATACAAATATTTAGTATGAAATTTCAATTTTAATATTAATCGGCATATAGAAAGTTAAAAGTTCGGTACAAAATTACAGTTCGATATCTTCAACCATGTTAAGGATGCCAACAACAGCTTTTAAACGGATCGAAAGACATATCTAGATTAACTCCGATTGTGTGCTGATCTTGTATAACCTCTAGCGCCTCCCTTTGATTATTACAAACATAGTATAAATCCATCTCATGCAGAGCCCAACAATTGATTAATCGTTTAATTTGAACTTCAATTTAATGCACCACAGGACGTAATAATTAGCAATAATTATATTGAAAATGAGATTTCTGTCTCTTTCTCTCTCTCCCTCTCCTATATTCTGTTCTATATAGTCTCCTAGAGGCTCTAAAATTCGTTTTTTACGATACGCTTTATATTCTACTATAAAACGATTCTAACATGTAGAGATGTGTTCAAATAGTAATGGGCGGCGGGTGGCAGGCGAGGCATCACTATCATTTTCATCATTTAGTTGAAGCTTTAGTAATTATTCGAAATTCATGGAATAGCAGCACAATAGCAGTAGCAACAGCAACAATTATCAACAGTTATCTTTTTATTTATATGTACGCACACACTGCAGTGCATGTATGGATGCAAGAGTTCACCTTTATAGGTTAAACATAATTGTGTATCTCTGTGACCTCCATTGGCTTTTAATAGGATGCTGTGCTATTGAAGCCTATACATACTTAACACATACATACTCACACCGACGTACCTATTCGTATGGCAAGCTGATATATTTGATGTTTATGAATAGACGCGCTCTGCATACACATTGTTTGCAAATGTTCTCTCTCTCCTATACTTGCCCGTACATATTTTCATCTCTGCTTGCAAGCAGATACCTTAGCACATATTCTACTACATATGATTATAAGGAAATATTTATTCATGCATGTGTGTACATCTGTATTTCTATTGATATATTGTCCGTATGTGTACGGTGTATATCAAATATTGCGTTTGTACCCTCTTTAAAAACCTTTCACGCACTCGTTACCTTTTTCTTTTTCTCGCTCACTCTGTTGATGGTTTGTTCTATCCCCTCTCGCTTTTCACTTTCTTTAAAGTTATTATTCGTTAGTTTGTGTGTTTGGTTTATTCATTGTATTCATATTTGTATAGATAATACATACAAACATACACAAATGCATGCATACGTGTATATATGAATATTAATGGTTGTGTAGAAAATGTCTTTCTGGCGTTTCTAGGGTTACATTTTATTGTATTTTTATTATTGTTTTTTCTTAACCCAGCGTCTGTTTGTCGTTCCTTCCATGGTAGTATTTTATGTGCCCGGGTGGGTAGATCTAAGCTATACACATACATTTCATAGAATGAACATGTATGGGTGGTTGTAAAAATGCTCAGTTGCGTGCGTGTTAGTTTGGTGCGGTGCTTACCTTTATTTTGGCATTTTTAGCACCTTTCCAAAACCTTGTTAGTTTAGTTGTGTTGGGTGTGCAAAAGTTTTTTCTTTTTTCGATTTCCTGTTATTTTTGTGCATTTCATGGTTACTTCTATTTGTTTTCATGGTGGTTGTTCTTCATACAGTTCCTTCAATAAATAATGAATCACTGCGGGCGTACATTAAAACAACAGATATATTGAAAGAATAAGCAATCTTAAGAAAATCTTAAGATTGTATAATTATTCAATCTTGATAAAAAACTGTATTGATATATCGATAATTATCGATTTGGTAATTATTATATACACACTCGCGTTAAAGGAATGAATAAATTATCAAGTATCGATAATGAATAATTATCGATAATGAATAATTATCGATAATTATGACTAACTGTTGAAATGCATTTAATTTAATTTTAATCAATCATTAAATGAAATCAATAAAAATTATTTATCGATTAAATTAAAAATATCAATAATAATCGATTTATTCAGAATTCAGATTCGTCTGTTTCTACATTAATGTTTAGAATAAATTGAACATTTACTTATCGATTACTTAAGTGAATCATTAAATATCGATTATATCGATATCAATAATTAAAAAATTAATTACGAGAGATTTTAGTAACAACAATGGCGGAAAATATTTCGTTTTTTCATTTTTCTTTTCAAATAATATTTGTCAGAATTAATTCTAATTCAAGGATTTAAATTTCAGAGACGTTGAAATTCATTTCGATTTTGAAAAGTGACTAAAAATTGGAATATGTACATATGTGTAATGGATATACAGTGTACGTGAATGTATGAAACAAATAAAAGTTCTTTTAATGCGTTGGCTTTTCTCACCTTTTGTTCAACAAACACACCCACGCTTTCAATATAAAAATGATTGTCTTAGGCATGAAGGTGCATGAATGTCTATCAATATAGTCGTATGAATAACAGTCGTTTGTAGGGCAAAAGCAGACACACACACACACACATACCCTTAACGTTTTATTTTAATTCATTAAAATAAAATTTCAAACCCTTGAATTGAATTGTTGCGGAATTGTTATTATTATTATTGTTGGAGTTGTTGCCGTCATAGTAATCTGTACAGATAGATGTGTGTGTTTGTATATGTACGCCATTGTGAACACTGTTCAAGTTTCCAACGGAAGCGGAAGTATACAACATAGTGAAAATTTATAGATAACAATTTATACAAGCTATGTAAGCATAACATGTATGAACACACACACACACACACATACACACATCCTAACACAAACATTCCAATAACTATTACTTATTTGATATCAGTGCAAAGAATATAGAAATTTAAATGAAAACATTGAATATTTAGTTTCTGCAATGGCTCAGCAGTTGAGTTAATTGTTATTGAATCACTGGATATGCGCTGATTTGTTTCTAATGTTTTCACTTAATTGGTAATTATGTGCGGTGCACATATCTACTTATACATACATAATGATGTACGTATAAACGTTTATAATTACGTTATTAGTTTTTAATTTCAATTATATTTCTTATAACATATGAGGAAAAGTACCACTTTTAATACGATATTTTTGATGCTGATAATAAATATTTGCACCAAGTTTCCGTTCGATATCTCAAAATTTGCAAATGTGAGAATACGAAAAGCCACAGATTCAGGGTTTAAAACGTTACCAAAAATCGAAAATTATACAGAAGCACGGGAAGATAGAATTGTTGAATAGACTCAAAAATTGATAATGATTAAGAATATGTAAATTTCTAAATATTCCTATTCTTCTAGCAATATACTCCCGAATCATTTTGGCGGTGGGAATATAAAGTAATAATAATAATAATAATAATAATAATAATAATAATAATAATAATAATAAACAACAACAACAACCACACATTTTTTGTTTATCAATATAAATGCTAATCATAAACCGCACCGCCCATCTTATGTGTTGGGTATAAGGACAGAAATTGTTACCGATTAATTTTAAATGTTTTTCTCAAATAATTATTTTCCATCTCAACGTATCGTAATGTATAAAACAAGGATATGCCAGACGTCATGTCCTAGCAGTCTAAATATTCCTTTAAATGGTCCTAGCCGTAATAAAGTTGATTAGAGGTTTTTGCTATAAAAAGATGTAATTGCTGTTACAAGAAAAATAACGTAATAGTAAACGACAAGCTGTCTGTTGTAATCAGAGAGAAAAATGGGAAGAGAGAGAGAGAGAGAGAGAGAGAGAGAGAAAGGGAACAATTGCCCACACAAGAGAGGATAATAAAAGAGAGAGAGAAAGAGCGAGAGTTAAACATGTTGCTTGTACTGCTAAATTAAGGGATTCAAGGTTAACTTAATTTACATTTCAAAGGCAGCTAACAATGCACATAAGCTTCCAATCATTCATTGAAAACAGAACAGAACAGAATAGAGCAGCAAGTCCAACAGGTAGAGGACCTTGAGCTTTTCTCTAAATTGCAATACTGTAACAAGTGAAGCATATTTCTAATATTGCTGCTGTTGCTGTTATTACTATTAAGGAAGCAACAGTTATTTGATTGTAGAAGCTTTCACAAAAAAGCCCTCGCTCAATGTGAGAGCCGAAGAGCAAGAGAATATTGTACAGCATCCCATACCACATTTACCTTGAGCCAATAACCATGCCCACGTGAATGAAATCTATAAAAGCAGCTAACGATGCATGTGCAACCAACAGTTGCCAATGACTGGTCGAACATTAAACAAGCCTTAATAAACAATAACAATCACTAACACTCATCATTAACCCAGTAACCAGTAACCGTCAAGAGAGTCAAAGACAAAGTTCTTGTAAAGAAATGTGAGAGAACGTGAAATATTTCTGTGAATTTTAATATCACGTCAAAGAATTAAAAAATTATACATTTAGCTGCATAAAATAAAATACAGCGAGAGTAAGAATGGTACGAAAAGAGGGACAACAACTACATGTGTGAATATTGAGTAAAAACCCAGACAATTTCCATCAATGTATAAGTTCAACTAACGGCAACAATTAGCGCCATACCAACAATAAAAACTCTAAAAGTAGAAATTTTTGTTACAACAACAAAGAATTTATGCCCGGTTTTATTCTGTTATATACACACACGCTGAAACCAAATATCGTCAGCTATTATAGCATGTGGTTGGTTGATTAACTTTATACATATTTATAGCATATATATATACACATATATGTATATATGCATAGAAGGGCAAAACGCAACAAGTTTTATCTTTTAAATACGAACAATCAAATAATGAAGTAACAGGCAGTTACAATAGTTGCAGCAGCTTACACGGAAAAAGAAGTAAAATGAAGTGTTTTGGTCGATATACAAATGGGTGTGTGTGCGAGTGAGGACGGGTGTAAGTACAATGCAGTGCACAATCGACATAAAACCTATATTATGTGTACCTGGTTAAAAAGAGTTACATTGTAGCTGTAATTGCAATATTGTTCAAGTTGTGTAAGTGAAGGGTTGTGTTGTAATCGAAACGAAAAATCGCGACGGATTCTATTTAGGTCAAAACAATAAAATATATTTTAATTGAACTGTTCCGTGCAGCAACTTGTTGCTTCTTAGAATTGTTAAAATTAAAATTAAACTTATATTAAAATAAATAAATAAATAATTAAATAATTGCATTAAATTAAAAAACTAATTAAATTTAATAAAATTGATTTTTTCATTAAGTTTTTATTTTTTGTGTACAAAAAATAATAATAATAAATATATAAATATTAATAAATTTTTAACGAAGTATTTTATTCGTTAAATAATTGCTTAATTATATATTTAAATTTTTTATAAAAATTAAAAATTTGAATAAAATATTTTAACAAATTATTAATTTTTATTAAATAATTTTTAATCATAAAAGTTAAACAATATATTGATAAATTATAAATTAAATATAAAATTAAAAAAATATATATTAAAAACAACATTTTGGTTAAAAAATATTTTTATTAGAGAAAATTAAAATTAAAAAAATAATATTAATCAATATAAAAATATTTAAAAACATGGAACATTATATATAAAATTTTATATAATAAATAAATAAAAATATATTTTTCCTTTTTTTTTAATTCTAAAGAAGAGTAACTTTTTTAATGAGGTTTAAGGTAAATTTTGGAAACCCGCGATGTTTGGACAGTAAAATATTTGTGGTCAAGGTCGTAATGTTTGTTTAAAAACCTCAAAAAAGTTGACCCTGTTTCAGTACTTTGTTTAGCTGTAGGTTCTTGGACCAATTTAACCCAATTTTGATAACATTCTGCGCAATTGAGCTTTAAACATTTCTGCTAAGTGTGGAATTGATATTTTAGAAGAAAATCATTCCAAAGGACAAATGGACAAAAAGATTTAATATTTGAAAAAAACTAGAGACTCAGGTGCTTCGATTTGGTTTTTACTACCGACCTCGTGGAGGTGATTATAAAAATATTTATTTAAATATGTTTATGTACACATGGATAGTCCACGTATTAGATTTCAAATTTTCTGAACAAATTATTTGGTTTTTATTCAATTTTTTTTTTTTTATCATATAAGTCTAAATTGAATTAAAATGAGATGTGTGCGCAACTACAATACAAGAGACAACTAAAAAGGAGTTTTTCGGGTCAAATGTTAAAATCCAGGTCATATGTTGAAATTTAGTACCATGCTGTATACATACACACTATTCGGATAGTAAGGACTAAATAATTCTAGATGTTATCATTTTTGAATAATCTTAATAATGTATAAATTCTAATTAAAATTATTGTTCCAGGATTGAAAGCCCCATTTACCATATCAATTGAGTCCATACAACAAAAAGTAGAAATATATTATAACACAGAATACATTGGTCTTTGACTTTCTTATTAACTTATAATATCAAATGGAAAAGGTTTCCAATATAATCATTTTTACTATTAGTTTGCTAACGAATCGATTTTTTGCCTGACACTCTTAACTACAAGATATTACGAACGCAGAATACGATCGTGTGTTATAAAATGTTCTTCATTTTCTGGGTACCAGTTAGAAATTAACTGAAAGTTAATTAAAATATCTAACGGAGACCTTCAGACTATTTTGTACTTAACCGCAGACGTTGCAAAGTAATTTATATTAATTGACAGTTTAATTACTAGAGAAATTAAATGTTGACAAAATAATATGAACATTTGACAAAAGAGGTTTCACATTTGCAACCTTTCCATAAATGTTAGCTTTGTGGAGCTCCCGCTGTACTGTTTTTGTCAAAACAGTATTACTCAAGTGAGTGTGGAGTCACTTTTCTCGCAGTAATTTTATGTTATCTGATTGAAATTCTTTTTAATGTTCGTCGGTCTCTGTCAGTTAACTTTGAGTTTCGCCCCTATCATTACTGTGTATACGATCGCTTGTTTTGACCGTTAAAAAAAAGCGTATAATACACTGATATGTAGCCGAGGAGGTTTGTAACGTAAACTGTGCATTGTGTTCTTATTATTTTGTTCATTCCCTGTATGCTTAGCTAGTTATAGTACATGTACATGACGTCTGACAATTCCTTTCTTCTTAAACTCAGAAGATTCTATTTTTTTAAGGCACACTTCCTTAATGATACAACTAAACTAGGAACTAGGACTACCTAGTTAGGTATTAAATGTTTGGGCTTGACCTGATTTTCACCTATTTAATATAATCTTCTGTTAAGTATAATTTATTTAGATATTTTAGATATATTCTTCAATAGATTTTAAAGTGATATAAAAAAAAAAGTTATAATTAAAAAGTTGTAAAACTTTTCTGTATAATACAAAATAACAATTACAATCACACAATGTTGAACATTTTGCTAATTATTACACAATAACTGTGTAATTTAAATACTACAATAAATCAACATCCACAGAAAAACACTAACAAAATAACAAAAATTAAATAAATAAGTCGAGGTTGTTAATACAAAATAAACGGTTTCAAACGAATAAAATAACAACATTAAGAGTAAAATAAAACAAACAAACAAAGAGCAGAACGATTAAATTAAATAATAAAAAGTGTTTTTTTATCCTTATACCATAAATAAAAAAATGTAAGTATATTTTACATTTTATTTACATTATTTATCCTTGTATTTATACAATGAAACTACCTCTCTCTTTCTATCTCCTTTTCACTCATTACGGTTTTATTAAAACAAAAATATTGTATTTTTTATAACCTCCACCTGACGGATGGCGGTATAATAAGTGTGATATATTATTTACAACACCTAGAAGGAAGACTCGGAGGTCCCACAAAGTTATATACAGGGGATGAACAAAATTGTACAAACAATATGCAATATCTTGTTGCATGTTGGCAACGCGTATGTATTACACAGTTTAAGTGCAAGCCTTAGACATATCCGTCCGTCTTTTATTTTGTAAATATATTGCTATTTACTGTTCGCAGACTTTTTTGTGGGTTAAGAACCAATCAACAAACCTGCCATAAAAATGTACTTTATTACGAAATTGAAATTTGCTATACGCATACATAATTAACTTATGCATTACAATGCAAAATATGGGCATGGTCAGATAACAGACATGCTTACAATTTACAAAAAAAAAAAAAAACTTCATATAGATTAATACGAAATACACGCTTTAATAAAATATGTAATTAGACACCTGCCACGCCTAATAATTAGTATATTAAGGTGGGAGGTGTTTAAAATACAGTTCAAGTATGTATTATTTTATTATTTTAATCTTGTTTTTTATACTGCATATATTTTTATATACCTATCATCACAATGATGTGGGTATTGTTTTTATTCAGACCTTTGTAAGAAACGGGCGAGCTATGCTATATATATTCTTGATCAGCATGAATAGAAATATTAAACAGGTTGACTTGGCCAAACTGTCCGTCCTTGTGTCCGTATGTGCGTGTAAATATTACACTTTGTTGGAACTCTCACAGTCGTAAAAATTTAGATGTCATACTGAAATTCGGTACACGCTATCCTCGACATTTTATACGATATTTTATAGCAATTCAGCAATAAATCGAGCAAAGGATAGGCCCACATATTTTAAAGTTGTTAAATGTTAAAAGTATCCTGTTGAACATGGGCAAAATTGGTCCATGTTACATTAAAAAATATTTAAAAAAAACTAACTGGACAAAACATCGAAAAACTACGACAAGAATCGAACCAACAATATACCGTTTTCAAATCTCTCACACTAGTTTTTTTCACTTTTAATAAGATATTTTTTATTTTTTAGTAATAAGATTTCTCTTCCCTTCCTTTTTAAAATTCTCAATCTTAGTAGCCATAAAGTTGGCTGTCACATTTTTAATAAAAGGAATGTTTATAAAAACTTTTCCGTTTTTATTTTATATAAAAAGTCAACATATATGAAATTCCACCATCATACCATCCTAAATCAATCTTTTTATCCTCAAAAAGAAAAGAAAAAAACCAAAAAAACCAAAAAAACCAAATTGGTTTAAAAATTGTTTAAGTAGCATCTGCTTTGAAGTGCCATAAAATATATACGTAATACCTCCCATATGTACTCAATTTAATGACATTTTGTACTTTTATATTTATCACATGTAATAGTAGACACACAATGCATACACAACATAGCTGAGAACAACATATCTTTACAACGATCTGTTGGCACTTTTTCCTGTTTTTATTTTATTTGTACTTTTTTTTGTGGATAATCCGAAAATGCAATGATTGACGTATTTTTTAAGAAAGCAAGAAAAATATGAAACATTAACCATGTGGTGAATACATCAGAGTCCCTGCAATCCAACACTAACACGAACTCGCATACTCGTACATACATGTTTAATGATGTTTTATTACGTAAAGAGAGAAATTGAAGTGAAATTTTTCTTCTTTCCGTATATTGACTGTCATGGCATATCTTGATGGAGTGTTGCAGTGTGTGAGTGTTTTAAATAATAAATGAACTAAACTAAATGTTTTTTAATTGAAAAATGTTCGTTTTTTTCCTTTCTTGAAATTAAATTTTAATAATTATTTTAATAGAACATAATTTATTTATATATTTCAAGATGAAATTTGTGCGATTTACTGGATATTTTAAACTGCTATCCATGCACATAACAACAACAAAAACAACAATTATTAATCCATCCATATGAAATAGAAATAATATTTTGTGTACGTGTGTATGTATTAAGGCATGTGAATGTGTGCAAGTGTGTGCACATATGCATGAAACGGTGTATATATTATTAGGTATTGATTTTATTATGAAAGCCCGTGGGGCGTATGAGTGATATGGTGATGTTAAAAATTCTATTTCCGTTCATCGTTATGTTTTAAGCACTTCAATATGTGTAAGCAAAAGTGAAAATGTATACGGCATTAAATGTATGAATTTTTTTTATGCGATATATAAAATTTGTCAGTCCGTCCACCAGAAAGAGGCACTTAAGGCCCAGCAAAACATGAAATTAAAAAAAAATAAAAATAAAAAAACTTCAATTATATAAGTTGTCAAATAAAAGAGAGGAAATCAACATCAAGGTCAACTTTTATGTTTGAACTTTTTTCGCAAAATTTCATCCTCCGACGTTATTCTCCTTTTTTTACCCTTTTTTACTCTTTATATAAAGTAGAGTATTCTGTTAGATACATCCACAAAGAGTCCTTAAAGATCATAAGAATTTCATTTTCCCAGTGTCAGCGTCAAAATTAGAGTTTATTGAATTCTACGTCCAGAACTATGATTTTAAAGGGCTCATGGCTATTAAAATTACGATATTGAGTTGAAATGTGGCCTAACATTTAAAACACATTTAGGTATTTAGTAAAGACCACGCCCACAATTGAGAATATCTCTTGTGGCTTCAAAAAAATTGTTACAAAGTTGTCTTTTTCATTCTTCTACTCTTGTTACAGTAATTATATATTTTTAATTGCCTAACGCCAAAATAATTGTTTTTTTTTTATTGTAAATGAACCTTCTTAGCAATCCTTGCAATACTCTTGAGAAAAATTACAAAGTTTTATGTAATAAACTAAAAATATTGTTTACTCGCCCAACACTCAATCAAGTTATGCACAAGAATGTACAGTTACTTCATCATAATGATAGAAATGAATTCTCACAAGAATTTGAAACATTCTAAAAGGGATAATACAATATTACCTTTAACATGCCATCACGAGTTTCCAACAAAGTTGATAGAGGTGAAGTTCTGCGAAGTTAAAGAAAGTTACATGTTTTCTAGTGTGATTATTTGTTGGTGCGATTACTTAGAGAGAAACTATTACACAAGTTTTTGTAACGCGAAAAAAAATTTCAAATTTAAATAAGTTGTTGGTGTATATAGATATGTTATGAATTTTATTTTCATTCTGACTATATTTGAAAGCTGTAATGAAATGAAAATGTTAGAAATTGTGAAAAATTAATATTTGGCGACTGGAAGGGTAGAACCTGGACCGGTTTCGAACTCGTCCTCATCGAGTTCTCATCAGCAGATCTTTACTATATCAATAATTCACTACATAGTGTATAACGTAGCTTAATTTGCATTTTTATAAAGTGCAACACAATGGTGTAGGGCTGTAAAATATTTCAATGTCACCTAAAATATGAAGAACAAGGGAAAATAATATAGTCGGTTAAGCCCAATCATTTAGTTGTATCAGTAAACGCGAGGAACTATCAAAGTTAACTAAGCCGATTATTTATCTAATTAACTATTCTTCACCAAATTTTATGAAAAAAGATTAAGAATAGCGATTTTTTGTCATAAAAAACTTTTAACTTCTTTGGGGAGGGGACAGACGCTTTAGATTTTGATTCTGATTCGATCAAATCGGTATAATTAGAGGAGGGTGTGGCATTAGCCGTTTACGAGTTACAAACATCTGCACAAACTTAAAGTTTCCTTTGTCATTTATCTTCAGATATTAAATTTTGTGAAAAAATATAAATATATTCAATGGAGAGTCCGATTTCCTTTTCCGAAAGTTAATACATTAGATAGCATAATTCAGTACACGGTGTAAAATATAAAAACCATTAACATTGTCACTTAATTAAGAAAGTTAAATAACTTCAACTCTGAGTAGTATGAACAAGCAACAATTGTTGTTGTTGTATATATAACAACTCTTTAAAATTCTTATACATTTCCCTCTTTGCGATATATTCTTCCTCCAGTACATTTTTCAGGCATTCTTTTTCAGCTTAGTTATAATAGGTACAATAGTATGCAAATCTATTCATATTCGAGAGTGTATTCATATAACAATAACTATTACAAAACCGTTTACATATAATACAGACGCACAATCATCTTGTATGGCTATGAAAAAATGCACGTTGTACCCGTTACAGTATGTGCGTGTGTATGTTTATATATGTGTATGCGCGTACGTGCTCTTTTAATAGATGAAACGATTTAATAGCAATCTGCATCGTTCGTTATTCACTAACTAATATCATATACTCCAACTGTTCCACATATGCCCCCGGGAATAAAATATAGCATGATAGAAAAAAAACAGATAAAAGAGAAATAAAATGTCATTTATATGCAAGAGAGTTATGGACTGTTAGACCCGTTTTCTCCTGATGATAAAATCTAGAAAATCTTCTTCTTGTTCTTCTTGTTCTTCTTGTTCTTCTTCTTCTTTACACTTTAAACTCTAATGTTAGAGTTAAACTAATTGCTAGTATTAAAATTTGTTGCTATTGCTAATTCATCCTCGCCACCCAGAGACATAGTAAAGCATCTGGCAATTGGCAATTTCTTCAAATCACAACTAAATGTTAAGGCTGTTGGTATTCTTTTGTATATGTTTATGCTTCTTAGTGTTTCTCTTTTTGTTTCTTTTGCTTTCTTCAACCTTTTGAGGGTAAACCCATGCTTTTTTAAATATATATTTTGTAGTTAACTTTATATGATCTTATAGAAAATCAACATTTTTCATAAAGAAAAATTGGATTTTAAATGGAAAATTTTTGTGAAGGATTATTTTTTAATTTTGTAGGTCAAATCCTTGTTTTATGCGTCTGTCGAGATATACATAATTATACCATTACGGAGCATTTTAAATATGGGCACATCTGTTGTTCGCACATTTTTAAGTAGACTCCTTTTAAATTTGTACACCAAATTGCACATAAGCGGATATTATTGATATATATATACTTGTCCAGCGTATTTGTAAGAAGAACACGTTTCCAAAATTTTGTGTAAAATTTTTATAAATGTTGTCACATTTCTCTTACACATATGTTGTAAAAATACAAGAGCATCATTAGTTAAATAAATTTGTATGAAAATTATTGAGTTGAGTGGACGATTAAAAATTAAGTTTAAAAATAAATTTTAGATGGTTATAGAGGGAAGCTTAATTGATGCAATCAAATCCAATTTTGACAATATTTTATTAGATAGAAATGTTGTCCACTTCACTGACTGTGATACGTGACAAAATATTCGAGTGTGAGTATAGTATATACGTGACGAAAAGGAATGCATGTCAACAAGTTTCACAATCATACTATTGGGAATTATTTATGTATTTATGGTCAACTAATGGTGATTGTGGCCAAGACAAGGGGTTTCTTGACAAGAACATTTTTACAACTATATATAAATTCTTAACAATAATAAGCACAGTGATGATGGCAACAACAACAAACAGTCAAAAGTCTTATCTTTGTTCCGGCTAAAACATATCCTAGTAACAAGTTTCATCTTAAAAGTTCACATGAACATTTGGACAATTCGTCACTTTATGCTCTTTATTTATACAGATATGAATATTCTTTATTATATAAGGAAGGTACAGATAGTTTGTATCTGTATATGATGTTGACAATTTGTTAATAATTTATTTACAGCAATGAATATGAATCAAAAAAATAGAGTCTATTGCAAATATTCGCCTCAGACAATAATCGAAAATTCTACGAAAAACTCAATTCAAAAAGGGAAAAACTTTTACAAATTATTAGTGATTTGAATATAGAGAAATTTTTTCCTACAACAATATTATAAATGCTCGTATTGAACATATGAGAAAATATATTTTGTTGCAAAAGTTCGTCCCGAAAAACTTTCTTAAAAAAAACTTTGCATTAACGAAATTGTTCTTAATTTTCTATATCTTACACCACATTTGATAAGAGGGTATATTAAGTTCGTGTGGGTGTACGAAACTATCGAATGGCAAATTCACCACATTCACCTTTAAGTAACCATGTCCGTCTGTCTGTCCATCTAAATTTGTTCGCAAACTACTGGTTGCATTTGATTTTAGATATTTTGATAAAATTTTGGACAAGATCAAGAACCAACCCAAAAAGAAAATGAGTCGAATCGGGACATTTTTAGAACTCTCCCTAAAGTTTATATATATGGCAAAAAATTGTAATTCTAAAGATTTTTTGACAAAAATACATAAAAAATAGCTGATTGACTTAATATTTAGCTGTACCAAATTTGGATCCAATGAAAGCATTTTTCCCATATAATGATATTTTACATAACTATTTACAAGACAGTGCCTCGCGTTTGCTGACGCAACCAAAGTAATTGTAGCATAACTTGTTTAAATTGATGAATTTTTTATTACAGAAATATTAAAACTCTTAAATTCTATTTTTAGATACAATCTTTTACATATTAAGCTTCTTAATTATTCATAAAGATGAAAAAAAAAAATTTGTAAAAAATTTTGATTGCTCTTAATTATTGACGGTTACGAGGGCAGCCACATTCCATTTAAGGGAAAACTTAACCAAGCACCCCTTCTTATTTATTACAAAAGTTTGTTTAGAAAACTAATAATTTCAGGATGAAACCAGAACCAGAAAAAAGGAAAAATATCACATTTTAAGAGTGAAAGTAATATTTAACATTAAGCATTAAGTGCACCAGTTTGACGATTTTTTCTTCCCCTACTCAAGGTGCCACATCACTCAAGTACATTCAGTTAAACTTATGAGCAAAACAAAACTTGTCTACTCAAACGAACAACTTGAGTAACAACTGGCATTTCGTTATAGTTTAGTTTTAAGAATGTTGTCCGTAATTTTCAAAAACAATTTCTTTCCATTTTTTGTTTGTTTGTTTTGTTTTCAACATTTTCTTATTTTAAAGAAATTTTCGTTGAGGTCTTATTTCACTAAAGGTAATTTATTATATTGCTCATTGATAAAATATTTTTAGACTATTAGATTAAAGTGATTGGCCTTAATTTCTTTTCTAGTTCTTAAGCTATTATGTTGAAATATTTGTTTTATTTTTACAATACATCTGAGATTATACAGGCGATGTAAAGGATTCATTTATCCTGGCATACTTACTAAACCAAATTATTACAAACTTAGTTTTCATGTTACTTGTTCTAAGTTGTATTAAAGATGAAATTCATTTCGATTTAATCAATATTGAAATGTAAAAGTTAACTGTGTTCATTCCCATTGATAAATTTTCAATATTTAAAGTATACTTTTAGTTGTTATATAAAAATATTCATTTTGCATATTTTTAGATTGTTTTTTATATTATTTTTTATGCAATAAAACTGTTGAGAAAGTAAATAATTGATTAGAAACACGCGTGACCTTTTCAAACACCTACATATGAAATAGATCACGTTCAATTTAATGCAAATGGAAAAAAGTTTTAAATTAAAAATGAAATTACTATTAACAGTATATATGGTTAAAAGAAATTATTATGTACCCTATAGCGATCAAAACTCTTTTAGATGATAAAATAATTATAAATATTAAAAAATTAAATATATAACTTAAAAATATTAGTGGACACGACTGGTCTAACTGTTAAGAAACATTCAATTACGTGGTGATGTAGAGTGTCATGTATGATGAAGCATTCTTGTACATAACTAACCGGTTCATCAAGTATTTAAATCCTACTGCACTTGTGGTGCCGTGTGGTCTAGATTTACATATATATGGTAACCAATCTTTGTAGATGTGAAGGAAATTTAAGATTTGGCCCAAACCAAATTTTGTTTTTTTACTTGTTTTTTTCCTAAATAGTGTTGAACCAAACACCTAAAAATAGCTCCTGTACGATTTTGTTGGAATTTTTTATTTGAGAGGATGTATGGCAAACGGGTGGTTAGAAAATCGTTTCAGTCTGGCGAATGTCCTTTCTCTTTAAACGAAGCTAAGCATCATTTTACACCTCATAGGATATTACGTAAAATAATGTCACCTTTATATAATATATTTGTCTATGTAATAATACGCACGAATACTAAATATTAAAATCAAGCCACCCTCAAGCAAACTACTACCACTAATAAAGTGAATGCTTGGAAAATGGATATGAGCAGTTAGAAAATATTTTTAAAACCATAACCTCATTACCTCTTTTACTAACGGTAAAACTTTATGCAAAACGTTGACTATAAAGGATTTCCACCAAACACCTCCGTATACATATATAAAAAGCAACAACAATAATAATAAATAATACAATAATAAAAAGACAAAGAAGAACAAAAAACTAATATAAACATTGTTGTTGTTATTATTATTATTATTTTTATATTTATAATCATTGTTGTTGTACTTTAAGGACATCTCTAACTTTAGACGGCCTTTACTTTTTTTGTCCTTACTTCTCTTTCGCTGCAATCGTTTCTCGGGTTAGTGTTTTTGTTCTCACTGTTATCGTTGTTTTTTTTTTTTTTTGTTTATTTTCTTTTCATTGTAAAGAGTTCAAACTCATTTAATTGCTTATTTAAATGGTTTGAGATGGCGTGGTCACCACGCGTATCGTATCGTATCGTATCTCGTGTTGCATCATTTGGCATATCGTCTGACTGATCAGGTTACGAAAACGGAGACAAATCCAACTTTGCTGCCTCAAACTAATATCCGCACATTTATGGTTTTCTTTATTACACTAACGGTAAACCCTCTTGCATACACACACATACCCTAGCACAACTTTCCCATCCACTTCCAAGATGACAAAATAAAAAGCACAAATTTTATAGGATGGGGAGAGTGAGAGAGTAAATCGTAAGAATATACAAAAATCAGAAAAACCAAAGTGTGCCATTAGAAAAACAATCAGTAGCATACTTATGGTGAAGCAATTAAATTCAAATTTATAGCATACTCTTGTTAAGTGTTAACTTATAAAACTTTTATAATGTTCTTGATAAAATGGTACGTTATAAATAATGCACGCATATAATTATATCAACTTAAATATTTAAATCAATATGTAGCACAGTGCAAATATTTGTGGTAGTCATAGAACAGTATATCAAAAAAAAAAAATGAATATTTTCAAGTATACTGCGAAACAAAAATAAGAAACATCCACTTAAGATAGGAGGGTTTACTAAGGTTGCTGGAATAACTTTCAAAACATATTGTAAAATATAAAAGCGTCTGCCCGCTTACTTATAAAGAAGGGTCACTCTTACGGTTTTTAGGCTCTGCGGCTTCAAACGACAGTATTTTTCAACAAAAGCGGATGCAAAACAAAAAATTTTCTAAGCTATAGACAAAAATTAATATCAGATTTGAAATCAGTGTCAAAAAATTAGTGAAGAATTTTCACTGTTACCAGAGAATTGGGTCTCGCCCTGAAACGAAACACCGGCATAGGTGTTTTCGTCCAAGGAATCACGAGGCAACATTAGAAGTGCAAGCAAGCTCGATGATCCTCTGTAAACTAAAGCAAAGATTGTAAGTTTATACTGTTGCAAACATTAAATAGACTACTCGAAGTGGAAGACCCTTATTAAGACCAAAAGTCAGACCAAAGACAATATTTGGTACCGAGGGTAAAAATTCATAAATAACGTCTAATTAAACATTCACGATAGGCATGAACGTAAAACACTAACTGTCTGTTATCGAGAATTTGTCAAAATTTGTTGCTCAATGTTATCGAGAAAATATTAATTTCTAGTTGTATTGCAACAGTTCCTATTTCAGTTCCACTTAGTTGTAAATTTATAGATTATTTGCAATTGTTATAAATCTACAAAGTAAACAACATTTTTTAATAATATATGCTGTACGTTCATTTCCACTTAACCATCAATAACAGCACTGCGTTCATTACAATCCATATATTTTAGTTTTATACCTCTACTGGAATTGTAACAACATCAAGCTATAGAGATTTCGGGTTTTTCATACCCTCCACACATGATGGGTGGTATTCTAAGTTTGTCATTACGTTTGCAACACTCGGAATAAGGTGTCAAAGATTCTATAGACACTTGTAGTTTTTGCAGGCAGATTTCTATTTAAAATGGGCCCAGAGCCCCGCCCATTGACAAAAATATGTTTATATGCCACAAAGATTAAGATATTAAGTTGAAATTTTGTACACTTATCTATAATTATTCCATTCATCAATGTGACAAAAATGGCCCTTGTCGAATAACAAACACGCCCACAATTTACAAAAACTTAACGTAAAACTCGACTTGCAAATTGATACGTAATATATACACTAGAGGGCGCAATCATATACCTGTAATGTCCACCGCTAATGGAGGATGTTTAAAATTTGGCTTGAGCCAAATATAGCTTTTTTCTTGATTTTTTTTAAATTAAAATGTTGGTAGCGCGTGAAATGGTGAAAATTTTTGTGTTTTTCTTACTCTTTGTATTCTTTGTTGTTTTATTTTGAATTTGTGGTACTAATTCGGTTCGGTTTTGTGTATTTTGAGTAACAACATGGACAGCAATGTTTAAGTTTGGTTTGGCGTTCATGGTTCAACGGAAATTTTCACTGAATTGCGTTTCCCAAGTTAATATACGAGTATACAGCAACAAGTAAACAATAGATTTGGCTTAAACTAAATCTGAGATACCCTGCACATGTATAAATACATAATAGGCGTGATGACAAGTTTACAATTGAACCCATTTCATTGACTATTAAAGTATGAGTCACGAGGGTATATATTTCACAAAAATCAATTTCTTCATGTTATCTAATCACGCTTGTTTTCAGCATATTTTTAGTTGAAGTTTGGTTAAAAAATTAAATTTTGAGGGAGTAGTTTTGTGGCCGGAAGAGATATTTTTCCATTATGGGCGTGGCCATTAACCGATTTAATCTATTTTAGGTTTTAGCAATATTATTTTTAAACATATATCGAATTTCAGCTTAGAGTTTCAATGCTGATGAATAAGCATACGAACATGTCTACATCTTGTACATTTTGGTGCTGATGTAGAATATATGAACATATATATAAGGTCGCCTTCTTTTGAGTATTGCAAACGGAATGATAAACTAAGTATACCCGTCATATTGTGTAGAAAAATACAAACATATTCCATACGTACATGTAGATTACAATTATACCATATGCGCATATCATCAAAGCCAATATAAGTGCGCTTGGTTTCCTGAATAAATTCCATGCAATGCACGTAAAAAACATTTAACAACGTAAGTAACAAGTAACACTAAATTTGACATAGGCCATATCTTAAATACCCTCCATATACAATCAGTAGGTGTGGCAAGTATGTGATTACCTGCCCTGTAACAGCGTTGGTAATACGGATCAACTTATGCGTCAAAAAAATCTGGGAAAAGTAAGATTTTTTGCAATATGTGGGCGTGGTTGTATTACATTTTTAATGCATAGCTCTAATCATGTACCAAATTTCAACTTTAATGGTAGACTTTTATGACTAAAAGAGATTTTTGGCGTTTGTGGAGATTTTAAATGGAATCTACATATATAGAAATATTTGTACAAAATTTCACATCGATATCTTAATCGACTCAAATTTTTATGCTGATGAAGGATATAAATACTTTGTGGCACCTCTAAGGCCTCTTTTTTAGGTGTACATATAGGAAAATTCAGTTTAAGCCAGATATGCTAATGCTTACACCTTAAAGTGCTTATAATAGGCGTATAAAGCATATATGTAAATAAGCTTTGAAAAACTACTGAATAATAAAATGAATTTATTCTCTACTTTAAAAGAAGAATACCCAGTTAAAAAATAAAAAGAATAATAACCACTTTACAAATAATATCGTAGTAATATATATTAATATTAGATATATTGTTCATACAACCTAAGTTAAGCGAAATAACACTTTGGCTGCTTTTACAACTATGATAACATAACATACGTTTCCTTGTTATACCCTGCATCACTTGTGACAACGGGTTTATGAAGTTTGTAAAAATGTTTGTAACTACTAAACAACTAAATATAGATCCACATTTTATTAAAACGTTCGTTTCAGAAGCACTTTATGAATGGATTTCAACATGTCCGTCTGTCCATTATATATCTGTATAAATTTGAACACATTTTTTGATATTTTTTGAAGAAATTTAACACAAAATCTAACGTTGACTTAAACAAACAATTGAAAATCTTTTGACTTGGACTATTTTTGGGACTCTGCTCTTATTTGAAATATATTTTTATGTGAGAAAACTTCGCTACTCTTAATCATTTTTGATAAAACTTAATTGGATGTGAAAATTGGAGACTTATAGGACAACGTCTTGTGTTTAATAATACAACTAAACTAATTATAGCAACCTAGTGGTGTAGTGTTTTAAATAGTCGAATACAACCGATTTTTTTTTTTAGTATGATTGTACTAATTCACATATATTCAATGGAGCCGTGACAATACGCAGCTTGATCTATTTATGTTTGCTTTTACTCGGATTGTTATTGAAAAGCCATTATACGTGTACATATATACATATATAACCAAGCAACCACATGTTACTCTTTGTGTGTGTATATATAATAAGAAAGAATAAATTGGAAAATAAGGCACATAAGGAGAAACGCGCATGCATTCATTGCTGCCAATACAAAGATTGGCATACCACACACACATACACACATGCATGCATTCTGTATGTGACGCAGTCTGCTTTCAACATATTAAACATGTGCAGAAAATAAGTCATTTCCAAATGTAGTGAGTATGTATGTTATGTTCTACCTGCATGGCACTTATTAAACATGTAAGTATTTGTTGTTTGTTGTTTAATGGTCTTATAATGCATAGTTGGAAAAAGGATAGTTTCTCACACATCTCTTTGTAATCTATGATAAAATACTTCAAGCTAATGGATTTTCTATACACATTACCTGCCTTTGAATAAGGTGTCTTAAGTAATGTATTCTCTTACGCATCCATGCACATACATGCATGCAAATACAGATATTTTTGATTAGCATTAAAATTTAATTGATTTATCTTCGCTTCCCCAATATTTTAATAAACAATCCAAACGTTTGCATAATAAAGTTGGGATATTAAGTTTGTGTAAATATTTGTATTTTATGTATATTTGTAACTATCAAGCGACTGGAGAAGCTCTAAATCTATGGAAATTGAGTGTTTCTGTACAAAGTTTGTTAGTTCATTTGCAACGTTTAGAAAAAGACATCAGAGATCTTACAAAATATATAAGTATTCAGCATCTAAATCTGAATAGATTTATATTCATTCACCTCAAGGTCGCAAATGTTGCGCTAAAAAAAATGTTTACATACACTTCTGGTTTCTTTGCGCAAGTGGCTATTTGAAGCAAAATCTGTCAAATGCCACGCCTATAATCGACAAAAATATATCTTTTCGCCAGAAAAAATTACCTTTCATTTCATGCCCATATTAAAGATTTTTAGAAGAATAGTAAATTAAAATTTTCTCACATTGCCGTCATATTGAATTTAGTAGCACATTACTTAAATGTTGGCAGTCTAATCGTAAAATTTCACTCATTTAATATCAATATTGCATAGATTGTAGGTAAATTGGGAATTCATCACATGGGTTCTTTTTCGTTTTTCAATTCCTGCTTCAAGTCTTTTACAGCAACCCTTTGGTATGAAGAAAACCTTTGAGCAGCGTAGTCCAACACTTATAACAGGCAATTCCATAACAAAGAAGCAATACATAGGTACAAATGGAAGAAAGGGAGAAAAAGGATGCCAAACTGATTGAGATAAAACAGCCGTAAGAATTGAAGTATATTTGATCAGTTTATGGACAAAACAGTAACCAAAACGATTGAAAACTTCTGCCGTAATTGAATATATCCTACAAACCTGTTTACCAAATCGTTTACATTTTTATCAACAAAAAGAAAGCAAAAATCCTATTTGAAAAGCAAAACACTTTCTCATATCCTTATAATCGGTTAGGAAATTATATACTAAAGAGAAACACATTGCGATTAAGGGACATTGTCAATGAACGAAATGTTTGCAATGCTGGCATAGAAAGGTAAGATTCCCAGTAATAAGATAATCACATACAATGAGTTTGCAACAGGGTATTAGTTTGTCTGTCTAGCTGTCTATCTGGCTGTTACGTAATCTACAGACTATAGTTTTAAAGGTTTAACAATGAAATTAAATGTAAAGATATTTCCTAGGAAAAAATCGAGCCCTGAAAAGTGTTGTATTTAAAGAAATCTTTTTATAACAACATAAAGTTTTTAAATTATTAAAAAAATATTTAAAATCACCATGTAGTAGTCAAAGCTTTACACAGTGCATATATATGGTGGTCGAATAACAGACGTGCTTAAAATTTTAAAATTCATTTGTTATAACTAAGCGCAGCATTTGTTTTATGAAATCCAAACAACTCTTATTTTGATTATAATTATTTCCAAGTTATTTATACTTTGCTAGAAATCTTACACACATTAATATTATTAATTAATTTTCATTTGCTACGTAAGCTGTAATCTGCTGTGAGCACATAAAGTCAAGTGTTTAACGTGTGTTCCTGCCGTGGAGGCTTATTCATACGGCATCTCAAGCCGGAGCTCAGATGCAGGGGAAAGATATACGCTTCCCAACGCCCCGTTAGGTACCGATCTAGGAGCCATATTGTAAGGATATGGACTCCACTCCTCGATGGAGAGGGTACAACCTACTCTCACCCCGTTAGGGGGAAATCACAGCCACCACGATGCTCCCACAAGGGGGCCTACCTCAATATTCTAGCAGGAACAAGTTCCTGGGGCTCTAGCATCCCGTGGTACCAGCAATAAGTTCCTGGGTCGAACCTCGTATTCCACAAAGAGGAATACTACCAGTGTAAGACTTTACATCTCGGGACTGGTCACCAAAAGTGCTGTGAGCACAGTAATCATAGATCAGTTCAAGGTAAAAATGAGAAAGACAATAATTTCACTATAAATTTTTAACTAAAGCAGGCAAACAGTCTAGCAGCCAAGTTTATATGTAAGAAAAAAAAAAAAAACACCCATAGAGGTTGCACACATAAATTTTCGTTTACAACAATATATGTAAAATAAAACAGGAAAAATGTAGAAAAAAAAAACTTCAAACTTCGTAAAGGTGAAATAAGGTTACGAGAAGAATTATAAATTAAAAATAACAATGTAATACAATACGAAAGAATAAGGTGAAGAAAAGCAAAAAAAGAACAAAAGAAAAAAAACAGAAAACTCCCATAAAGAAAACAGCAAGCATTTATATTCCACAAGTTTGATGAAACCTTCTATAACACAACAATGTAAAAAGTTAGTGTAAAAAAAAATTGTACATTTTTTTTTTATTTTTACATATTTCACATGATTGCCTTGTAGGGTAAAAACATACAAAAATAAAAAACAGGAAAAACCAGGAGAAACCAATGAAATCCAAGAATTAAAAAAAAAAAAAAAATGAAAAATATTGCATATGTGTAGGATGCCTTGAATTTGACAAAATACCATAGCACAGCTAAGTGGATGATATGCAAAATATTTCAGATATTTATTTTCCGTTATGCATTTCATTTACAATATTCCATGTATTCAAGGTAAAGCCCTCAGGTCTTGTCATAATTTTGATGTGAAATTGAAAAATGACAAATTTTTTATATGTAATAATAAATGCAAGTGAATATATTTTACACTCAGCAGCTTCTACTTAATTGCGGACTAACCTACACCACTACAATACTACAAAGTCATCAATAACATTAAAAAAAAATTGAGCCACAAGTATATACAATATATATGGAAGGACAGACGGACCAGTTTAATTAAAGGTAGGTCTGTTATTTCGTACTTAGGAGATGCAAACATCCGTGGTGTAAGGTATATGATACGTTTATACAAATTTTATATTCTAAACAGCACAGAGGTAGAGTTTGCAATACCCAAAGGGGAGTGTCAGAGACAGTACAAAGTATATATATATTCTTGTTCAGCATCACAAAATAAGTCGATCTAGATCTATTATATGTTTAAGGTTTGCGTGCGAGGGTATTGAAAATTTGGCCCTTAAGCCAAATTTAGTTCTCTTACTTGTTTGTATTGGATTCTTTTTAAATCGAAATTGAAATATTCAAATTTCATTTGAGTTATTTCCAAATGGAGTGGAAATGGTTTTGAAAATGTCAAACAAAGTTGTAATTTCTGTACCTTTCTTCTTCTTTTTATCCAACAAGCCTTTCACATCACAAGTCTTAACAATTTTTACATTGGTTTTTGATTTCTATTACTCTGAGAGATTCAATGAATTTCTCTCTTTCCGATTTAAGACACATTTTGTCTTGCAACTTACCAAACCTTCCATAAGTCTTTCAAAAAATGACACTTCAATAAATATGGTTTTTTTGTTAAATGTCAAAAGAGAGAGTAAGCAACAAATTACAATGCATAAAAACATACATTCCCACATTCATAAATATTTACACAAATTTATGTCATATAAGGCAGTAAGTCAAAACTATCTCTTAAAAGTGAAAAGTTTAGTAAATATAAAATTTTTATAAACATTTTCAACCACAAATACCACATATTTCTATAATTTATAAACTATCCTTGACTGAACTTGCTCAAGCTAGGTATACTAAGTTTATTGTTTCATGTAACTTTTACAAATTATCTCTAGAATTTTTCTTAAGTAGTTTGGTTTACCAATAGGTAGACATGAGGGTAGGTAGGGTTGGGCCATTTAAGAACTTTATTTATTCCTTCAAGAGTTTGTTTTTTGTTTAATTAAAAGTCGATCTACATAGATCTATAGACTATTTGCTTTTATAGACACTTCTCTGCTTATAAATGGAATGTTTATATTTACGATAATTGAGATTAATAGCTTCATAAGTACGAAATTCAACTCAAATCTCAACACCTTTACGGGATTTTTAGAAAATGCCATGCCCACAAATTACGGAAGAGTTTACTCAATGAGGGTATTTTTTATTTGGTATTATTCACTCATATTCGTTGACAATAAGCAAATTTGTATAAGGACCACTCTCCAAATAATCAAGATTAGCTAAAAACGGGCAAAATTAAATAAAAAGATTTTACAAAATAATCATTAATATGCACAAAATAACGGGGGAAGCTTTTAAGCAACTATCACGCCCACCTTTTGCCAAAGATGTCTACTTCTTTCTGCATCAGAATTTTCCTTTTAGGTTTCAACACAGTTGGCAAATATATTAAATTTTATATAAGAAACATGAATCAAGATAATTTAACTGCCTAGACTTGCAAAAATACAACGTATGTATAATATTTGACTTGAATCAACAAAAGCTTTCCTACCCATATTGCTTAAACTTTAACATTTAAAGAACACTACAAATGTCAACAACAGTAGTAGCAGTAGCAGTAGCAGTAGCAGGAAGAACAGCAGCAGCAGGCTTTTTATTTGTATGTAGGTGTAACCACAAAAAAAAAATTATTTTGGGCATATATATAATCCATCCACACACATACACACCCAAACACACGGTTTATTACTTACTCTCCATCAACAACAACAACTACAAATAATTTTTTTTCTTCTTTACTTTTTAACAGCAGGTAGAAAAACTTTTCCTTTTTAATTTTTCGTGCTTAGGTGCAGAATGTTTTAGTAATACACCCATGGTAGTTAAAATTTTGATCCAATAACAACAATAACTAAAATATTAAAAAATCAAACACACATATGGATTGCGTTGGCTGACTGGCTGGTGATTCAAGTTTATGTGCATTAGTCGTTGGTGTGACCTACATACACACTTAACTTTCTTTTCGCCCTCAGCCATTATTAACCATCATATGAACCAAAAATACTACCAACACAGCTATACTGGAGGTTATTGATGCTGTTTCATTTTGTACATCTCTACATTGCTCATATTTGCTTAAAGACTTTTATATTAAATTTTCGAAATTAGTTTCTTTTTTTGCAATAACTAACAACCTTCACCGCTTTCCTTTCTCATTTAGTTGTTCATTAACAGTCTCTCTTTTTCTTTGCTGTGTGGGTGCTACGTTTAAAATAAATACATACTGAAGCACACACAATTTTTTTTTGGTATTTTCATAATTGTTGGGTTAACTGCAGTCTATAACGCAGCGTTGAATATTTTTTTATATAAAATTTCCATTTTTTTTGTTATTGTTAATAGTTTTTCTTACCGTCAGCAAAACTACCGTAAAGTAACCAACCAACCGACCAAGCAACCAATTAATATATTATGATGGCAATATTAAGCACCTTTACTACAATTCGGTTTAATCATATTTGTCCGTCTGTCCGGATTTATTTATGAGGCAAAAATGCCCGACCCCGCTCTCTGATTAAAAGGCATTTAAGATTTAACTTAAGGTTGGTATTAAAATTTTGTAAAATCGGTCAAAGCACACGTTCGCAAAAATAGTTTACTTGTTACTTTTCTTATTTTTTTATTTACAATACTTTAACTGCTTGCTTTGAACCTTGAGACTTCGTTTTCATCAAACGAAATTCTTAATTTTCTTTAATATTTCATAACGAACTTTATTAATTAAAAGGTTTTGCTTTACTAACAAGCATGTAATGTAATTGTGCCAAATTTCATCCAAATATCTTTAAAAATGCGACTTGTAGCTTGCCTACAAATTTACAAGGACATACAGACGGACACGGTTAAATCGATTTCGAAAATTATTCTAATATAATTATGTCAACATAAGCAATATGTAAAACAGGCAAATACTCCTTGCGGTAATCAATTCGTGTGACAACTAGCCACAGTCTCCTTTCGAAAGTATAACGTAATCGGTGATAAGTAAGTAAAAATCTTGTGTGTGTTGTTTCACAAGAAATCACTATATATGTTGGCAAACACTAAAGTGCAAAGCTGGATTATCCTTAATATCATAAACTATTGGCTAAAGGTTTATTGTACAATATCAAGTATAAAAGCAATGGATACTTTTTTATCTCAGATCGATGACAAACTGTAACATTACACATAATGACATAAATTTAATTGCGTCAATATATTCTTTTAGCATTTCACCATAAACGACACAAATGGTTTGTCGCGACGTAATCATAATGATGAAGCTATTTTAAAACAAGATTCAAGTACACAAGTTTATTGGCCTGATGATGGAGTTTTGCAGTATAACTTGGTGAAATGTACACTGTTTTATTGCGGTTGTTTAAATTAAGAAAAAATTATAATATTAAAGTAGGTTTTAGTTGACAATTTAAAACCCTGCACCAATCGTTTATCAAAGCTATGGTATGAGAGAAAGGTTTTGAAATTCCAACGGTTCTATGGGATTCAAATTTGGCTCAGTTATATATTAAGCTAATTAGCTATTCTATGCCAAATTTTGTTGAAAGATTTTGGAAAAAATAGTAAATTTTTGTTATATAAAGGCTTATTTTAAAATATAGTTTTAAATGGATCGATCAGGTTCATATCAATAGTGAGAATTCTTGACCAAAATTTTTCCACAAATGTCAAAAATTTGGACTTGGAGCTTGATTACAAAAAATTGGTACTTTGTATAAAAAATGTTTAAAATAAAAAAGAAAAGTCCTTAAGTACTTGTTAACAAATTCTTCCTTTCTCTTTTTCTTTCTTTTCTTTATTATATTGTATAAATGTGTTAAACGACAAATATTTTTTACTTCAGTAAAATATGTTAACACGCAGCGACACATTAATACCTGTTGTTGAAAACAATTAAGCATTTTATATAAGTTATAACTTACAGTAGCAATTATAATAATGATCAATAATGGAAAATATGTTTCATCACAATTTTATACCATAAAGGATAAGGATTAAGTAAAGCAGACGACAAAAATGTTTTTATAACGTTTACACTTGTTTAATGTTAATTATAAAGCTCTTTTCCAATATTAAGAAGAGTCAAGTGGAAGAAGATCTACGATAAATAAAAGACTTAACTATTGTTGATGTTTGTGAAAAAGATTGACGTGAAGTGAAAGCTATTTGTTTATTTATTTATGATTACTAAACTTAATAAAATTCTCTACAATAAAGAAAACTAAAAAAAAAATCAAAAACTTTATAAATATATTGTAATCCAAAGATGATGTATCTTTGAAAGTGTAAAATACATGTTACATATTTTATAACAAGATTTTTCAAACCGTCCGCAAAAGATTTAGCTGTCAAGGGTTCGCTACCTGCAACAGTTGAATCCTTGTATCGGATGATGAGGTGATTTTAAAAAATATTTCTTAATTGGGAGATAATTTGTATATTTAGCCCTGCATTATAGAAGACAGAGTAATGCTATACTCTAAATAAAATAGATGTCGCTTAAAACACCTAAATTTCACTCAGGTTCGAGTCTTGTAGTTTTCTTTTACACGGGCCAATCCTTACTTACTTCCTAGATATTGAATAATAAAGTTCATATTGTTGTAAATAACCGGAAAGACACGTGTTTATATATACTCTACACTATACTTGTGGTAATTATATCCTACATCAATACGAGTGAAACATTTTTTGCAAGATCTTTGAATCAGTACACATTCGCGACAAGTTTCAGTTTAGAAAAAGCAGAAAGAGCCCAACATTGCGCGCGATTGATATAATACGCCCTTTTATAAAGTCAAACTTCTGCTCTCAAACGTGTTAAAATAATTTCAGCTAAGGCATTAAATGAAAGGACGTGGTCGACTTAAACATTTCCCTGCATTTTAATAAGATTTTTCGTATCTTTGAAGTCTCACAGATACGATACTCTTTATAGCATACTTTCAAGGTAAAGAATCATAAAAATTGGTGTAAAGTTTTTCACAACACTTATTTGAACAACTTTAGCAATTGTCAGTCTTAACGTACCGTAAAAAAACAATAGCACACATAACTAAAGAAAATAAAATTCTCACTGACCCGATTGAAAAAATAATAAACAAGATAACAATAAAAAGTAGAATTTAAGAAAAATTATTTTCGCAAGACCTCCAAAAAGCATGCAATAAATTGCTTGTAGCTTTTAATTATTTCTTTATACCAACAATAAAACACAATACGAGAAAAGCATAAATATTTGAACATGAAACAAAGACTGACTGACTTGTGTATCTGTTTTCTAATTTTGTAAATTTCCATAATATTCTTTTCTATTCAATATCATTAGATGGTTTACAAGCGTATATTGTGTTTAGAGTTAGTTATGAAAATGAACGAGAATTATTGTGGTAGCAAAAAAATCTATAATTGTCGTGGTAGTTATTTATTCAATTCATAAAATGTTCGGTTCTGCTCTGCCTTTGCTGTTTGCTACTATTGTTGGTTTCTGCCTGCAGTATAGTCAGCATCATTATCATTATGTTTTATATATTTTTTTGAATGGTTCATTTAGGATATTGATACAAAAGCACACATAGAAATCGAATGCTAACATTAAAATAACTGCTGCAAAATGCAATGTTTTTCATTCTTATTATTATGTTTACTTAACATAAATATATTATGCCAAATTTTGCTTATTTTGGAATTTCATAAACGAGTGCTCCTTCTTTTTATATTGGTTAATTTATAAAAAAATGTTTGTTTATTTCCAAAAAATTGAACAAATAATGTATTATTAAAATAAAATATAAAATTTATTTTTGTACTATACACATACGTATTGTTGAAACAATAATTAAACATATAACATATTTGTTGCACAAGGTAGGCGCCAGAGACCTTACAAAGTAAATCTATTCTTGATCAGTATCAATACCGGAATCAATCTAAACATGTGTGTCGGTATGTCCGTCTGTTATTGGTACTCCCATGGGCGTAAATTTTAAGATATTGAGCTAAAATTGCGTATAGACACTTTTAGTTTCTAGATGGCTCTTTAAAATAAGAAAAATCGGTCAAGAGCCATAATCGAAAATAATTTATTTATTCGCCACAAACATTGAGCTTTAAAATTAAAATTTAGTGTTTTAGTAATCGTATATCTATTCATAGATGTTCCAAAAATAGGCGTGATTAAATATGAGACACGTTAAAGACTTACAAAACTTACTTGACGCAGAATTCGGCTTGTAAGTTGACACATAATGCATACACAATTAAAGGGAATAGTTGCTTAAAACCTTTGCTTTTCCCACATCTCGTTATATTTTCACTTCTCATTTCCACCTATTCTACTTTGAACGTGTGCCATTACAGTTAAATAATTTGTTTATCTTGCACTTTGCGCTCTAGCATATATTGACAAAATATTTGGATATTTTTAAGAGGCATAATAACTTGCCAGCAGTAACAACAATAATTATCAATTTCACTTTGTTTATACAAATTATGCGTAAACATATGGCATAAAACCGCGCTAGTAGAGCGCCATTAACGTTAGATACAATTATATACATTTTATCCTGCGCCTTGTTATATACTAAAGAAAATCCGTTCGAGATAATAATTATGTACCAGAAAAAAAACTACATTTCGTATAAATTATTTTCGCATGCTTGATTTTATGAAGAGAGAGTATGTACATATATAGAAGATATATAAAATCTATAGTCTACTGTGTGGCTATAAGTAAAAAATAAAAAACGTTATCTGCGTTTTTGTTAAATATTATTAATATTCCTTTTGGAGTCTGGTAACACATATTTTACTAAAAGCTTTGAACATAAAAGCATAGTAACGATAAAATAATACGGTTTCTATCATATTACAGCCCCTAAAAACATCGGGCAGTTTTATATTGTATACAAGGATAATAGTAACATATTTTTGTTATCAATTAACAAAGCTATTAGCCTTGAAGTGGCTTCAGCCAAAATCCTATGGGTTTCCTTACAAAAATGTTGTACTGTTAAAGTTTTATTAGAAACTTAGTAAATTTACTAAATGCAGACCAGAGTTTAAGCAGTTAATTGTAGAAATTGAAAACTAAATTAATACATATTAGAGATTGAGATTTTTACTTTAAAATTTAATTTTCTAAATCTCTTCGTTCTAATAAATCAATAAAATTATACAAGTTGTGATATAATTAGTTTAGTTAGATCAGTAAGTGTAAGGCTTAGTCTTATAATTAATTTCGTGAAATATCATTAAATGGAACGAGGTACTAAAAATGTCCGATCAGATGCAAATATATTAAGTATTTTCTACCAACTTTGTCAACAATATATTACGATTTGCGAATTTTCGCCATATAAGGAATCTTCTTTAAGAAAACCGTAGTGTGGAAGGATACAGTAGACGATTGGTTATAACTTTTATTTCATTTATAAAATAAAGTTTTATGGATTATAAATTGTCATTAGCAAATGTTGTCAATTACAAATTAAAAACTTTTCCTCTGTTGTCTCTATTTATCTCTGTCTTTTTGTATTATTTTGTTTTTGTGATTTCTTTCATTCTCTCTGCTTGTGTGGCATAAGATGCATTGTATAACAATTATTTTGCAATTAATTTGAAGCAGCAACAACAACTGGCATTTTTGAGTTTGAAGATATTTTGATTAAAAATTAAAATTTATTAACAAGTGCGTGCTTTGCCAGTATCACTATTAGTTATGGCTAATGATCAGTTTTGGTACTTAAAGCATCATGGTGTTGGAGTGTCCTTTCTGCAGAAGTTGCAATCAATTAAAAAAATGTGACTTTTGGAAATGTGCCAACTCTCTCCCACAGACACACACACGTGTTGAGGTTCCAAGTCATTTTAATTTATTTGCCTATAATACACATTCACACTTGCTTAAATATCTGCTAATATCTGCTTCCAACTGGTTGTTGTTTCATTAAGATTCGTTCGTCCTAATATTTACCCCTTAAAATGAGTTTGTATGCCGTGCCGCCTCTTGTCTGGGGAATGTTCATTTGTATGGATGAGTCTTGGACCATGCCGTTGGAAACGTTTAACAATTTCATCTCACTAATTGCATTTTGTTGTTGCTAAAACGAAACAAAAAAGCACAACCGGCCACCTCACTTGATATAGTTGAACGCTTTAAAACCAACAACGAAAACATACCCTAAGGTTTTGCTGTTATGCTTGAAGGCATACTCGTTAATGATCAAGTATGTATCCAATGTGTGGGTTCATGTGTATGCGCATTTGTCTACATTGCAAGCACATTTTTGTTAACATTGAGAATCGTAAAACGTTTTGCTTCGACTCCATGGGTGGCTGCCTTTTAGTCTATTGTAATAGTCCCTCTGTATGTGTGTGTGCGTCAGCTAGTGTGTTGCTGTGTAATATATTTATCCGGTCAACTGATCGAAATAAACAGGAAAACACATTTAAATCTTTGCAATGGTGGCCAACAAATTTTGTAGATATATAACGCTAAACTTCCTGCCAGTGAAATTATTAGTGTATATATTTAGACTTCAACTTAAAACCATATTAAGTTGTTCAAAAAGTAACTTTGTTTTCAAGTTGAAGCTAAAAATGCCTTAAAATTAGAAATGTATTTCGTGTGTCCGTATGTCCACGTGTCTTCCGGTCGCAAAATTTAGAGATATTGAGTCTGATGTTTATTAAAATAAGTTCATTCGACTTATTATTTTTGAACTCATAAAGAATCTGTGATTTATTCATAAAACTTCCAGTTAGATACAAATAACTCCAATGGTTTTAATCGACAAACAACTTTAATATTTCATAATTTTTCTTCAAAGATCGGCGCTCAGAACTTCTACGTTCTGCTTTAGTCTAAAATTCAAAACTCTTAAAATTATAAATAAGTCAATAAGTTTATTTCTTCTCCTGATTTAATTTTCCATGGAGTTCAAGTTATTCTTTTCATCCATACACTGGTAATTTTATAAATGTACAGGATAATGGAATGAAGAGTAAATATACGTTCCGGATTAATTTATAACGAACAACAATAATAACTGTAATAATAATTCACACTTCTCTCAGTGCAGCAACAAAGTGCAATTTCTTTTTCCCAGTAAGACTTTATATTTGATTGAGTTGTAGAAACATAAGTAACAATAATAGCAACGGCAACAGTAACAGCAGCACTAATGCATTTCCATGCTTCATAGGTTTTTGACTTTAACAATAGAAGTACAGGATGGAAAATGTATATTAAAATGTTATAATTCCATTGAATGCTCAAGTAGTACTGTAATGTGTATTTATTTTTAAAATAACTATTGTATGCTTTTCGCCGTTTGTGTGGGTTAGTTTCTATAGAAGTTTTCGTTTAAAAATAAAAATTTAAAGAAATTATTTGATTAATATTTACGCTCTGCTTAGAATTTTTAATGAGCCTCTATGTTATCCTTCTTTTTATTTAAATATTGTCACTTCAGTTCTTATGCCCTCTAAATCGATCTAGACATGACAACAGACAGTCTGTTCCCCATTAGACCAACATAATTTTATTCTTTTTGATATCTTTTCAATTCCAATTCAAACTGATGTACTCATGTGTCCTGAAAACTGTTATAATTACTGTTTGAATTCAAGTTATGAAGAGTTAAGTCTTAGTACTTGTTTATTAACTTTAAGTACAAAAGTACTTTAATTCAATATTTTATACTTGACTTATTTTTTCCATATGTTTTTATTCTTGACTTCACTCTTACATATATGCTGTGTTGAGGGTTTAAATAGACAACCTTCGAATTGATAAGTTTTAAGTTCTGGGTCGTTTCATATGAAATGTGTGCAAAGAAATAAAAAAGTAAAATAAAATAAAATAAGAAGAAAGATTCTGTTTACTTTTAATATGGGCCAAACGGTGTCGTGTCTTTCTATTTTGTCTTTTTTTTTTTTCATTTTTTTTTTTTTTATTTTAAAGTGAATTGCGAGTGTGCTCTTTGCCTTGTGGCTCCGCTTTTATTATTTTTTCTGTACTTACGCATAATGTTTCATATAGAAAAGGGCTTGCAGCAAAAAACATTAACAAAAACAACAGCAATAATAATAACAACTGACAGGATATACGACTTATTCAGAGAATACACGTTCATAAAATCCCTTGTTTTGTTTTTATATATATATATATTTTTTTTTTTTTTGTTTATACATCTTTTGTTTTTTGAGTTCTTCTTCCATTTATTCAAGAAAGATATTTATGTAAAATAGTTTGTTATGCGTTTTCTGGGTAAATAGGAAATATTGTATGTACGCACTCTATGGATAGATAACATTGAGGAAACAATAGATGCAGAAACACATCAAAATCAGTTAATTGAAATTTTAATGGAAAAAAAGACTTCAGCATTGATTTTATATTTTTTATTTGTTACCGTTTTTCAATTTATTTTTATACCATCCACATAAGATGTGGGTATATGGGTAGGTTTATCATTCTGTTTGCAACACTCGGAAAAAGGTTTCAAAGACCCTATAAAGTAAATATATTCTTCATTAGCCTCTAAAACTGAATCGATCTAGACATGTGTGTTCGTGTAGCCATAAATTTTAAGATATTGAGCTGAAATTTTGTACACAATCTTTACTTTCTGCACGCAGATTACTATTTAAGTTGGAAAAAATTGGTCAAGAGCCACGTCCACAATCGGCGCAAATCTATTTATCTGCCACAAAAAGCTGATTGAGCTATGAGCAAAAAGCACATTGAGCTATGAACCTTTAAACTTGGCTTATCTATAGTTATCCCATCTATTGATGTGCCACAAAGGGCGTGATCGGATAAAAGGCACGCTAACCATTTACAAAAAACCATACTCAGTGTAAAAATCTACTTCAATCTGGTACGTAGTTCATGCAGTACAAGAGAGCTTAATCATATATCTGCCACGTCCACCATTTGTTTGTAAAAGTGATTTAAGTTATATAAGATTTTTGACCTAAACCGAATTTAGTTTTCTTATATATTTTATCCACATACCTGGGGGTATTAAATAATATTCACAGGACTTTATATGTACTGCCAAAATTCAATATTTAATCTGTATTATATTGTACTTGATCACAATTACAAAACTGTAAGGGTTTTGTAAAGGCTCTCATGAAGTACATTTCTTTAAACTATCATTTATTGTTTTTACATATTTAAGGGGATATATTAGTGCTACTCAATTGTTCAATATCATTCTCATTTCCTCAATTTCCCAAATTTTTTACATCATCACGTTGGTATTTTTCAAAGCATATTTTTCAAATTTTGTTACACACATTGATGTATAGAGTTTAAGTGTAAGAAAAGTACATCGCGTACACTATGGTAAAGAAAGGATGAAAAACAAATTGGGATAAGAGAAAAAATTTGTGGTAATCTAAGAAAAAACCTATAAAATGTGATGCAAAGCAAAAAACCGAAAGTTAGATGGTTATTATAGAAGAAAAAGAAAGTGATAAAGGAAAGTGCAATATAAATTTAGCTCCAACAACACAAAATTAAAAAAATTTTTTTTGTTCATATGGTCAGAAACAAATTGCCAACCATTAATTAAGAATTTCCTAATAGCAGCAAAAACACCCGCTAGATTAAAAGAGATTTATCGAATTTTACTCGCACAACCGCCCAACCGCACAACCTATTAACTATGCGGCCATTTATTTAAATCTTAAATATATGTTTTTAGCACAAATCATGCATTTAAAGCGGATTATGTGTGTACCTCAATGCACGTTGAACAAATCACATTGAAATTTGATGATTGATTTGTGTTTTAATAATAAATTATTCTGGTTGCCAATTAGTTGAAATATTTATTATGTGCTTTTAGCTGAACACAGTATTTATAATTAGCGATATAGAAAAATCCATTAATTGCACTCTGGGTGAAAAATTAAAAATCAATAAATATATATAATATATACACATGGATGGACATACATTTTAAATTCTGTAGATTTTTTTTCATTATTAGAAATATTATACAAAAAAGCCTAAAAGTATATTGTTAAGAATTGGTTAAAATTGCAACCTTAAGGTAGATTGCAAGTTTTATTTTTTAAGAAAAAAAATCATTTTTAATTTAATTACTCTAGAATATGTTGTAGTGAATGCTTTTCAATTTCATAAGCTTATTAAAAAATTTTGGTTTTTAAAAGAAATTTTGCCTTAAAACAAATTTATTATAAAATATTCTAGGGATAACCATTTCTTTTTTTCATAATTGAGTGCATTTTGAAACTCCAAAGAAATATTCAATTTTTGTTGGTTATAAAAGATTCGTTTTAAAATTTGTTTAAAAAATAAATATTTAAGGAGAATATATTGCATTTCATTTAGAGTTGTGCTAATGCATAAAAAAATTCTTTATAAATTTAAATATATTTAAAAACAAGTAAGAAAACTAAGTTCCGTTTAGATCAAATCTTAAATAAAAAATTTCAGATTCATAGGCCTATTTTTATGGTAGATGTAAAGGTTTTTGTTGATAGTGGGCGTGGCTTTTTATCAGTTTTAACTTTCCATAGAGGGGTATGTATATATATATATAAAAAATATTTTCTTTAAAAACTTTTCATTTTCGCACATTTTCATTGGAATCAAGTGGTGTGGGTGTGTGCTTTAAGTAGTCGAGCTCGATCGAACACATTTCTTCAAGTGTTATAATACATATGCGCATATATTATTAATGATTTTCAAAAGAAAATCCGTTTGCTTTGCTCAATTTCTTTCTGCTTCCATTTACTACAATTCAAATTCATGTTATACTGACTGAATCGTAAACGTCTCATCGCATTCAGTTAAAAGCATTTTACATTTTATTTTTCGTTACATTATTATTTGTTGTTGTTATATATGTAGTAATGTTTCAATATGTATTTTTAAATAAAAATGTACGTAGTATACGTTTGTGAGGGTACTGTGGCGACGTAATGACGAATCTTTTGTAACATTATACGTCAGATACAATTGCTGGGTAGAGTTGGTATTGTTGTTGTAAATTTAAATATTTCATACTACTATCCAGTAGCAGTTTACATGTTGGTTTTATTTTTGTTATTTTGCTTTTCCTTTTTTTTGTGGCCCATTTTGTACCTGCCTTCCCATCATGGACAAATAATTACGTTATGAAGTAAAATGAAATAAATTCAAACTTTTCCCTTTTTTGTTGCGAAAACATTAATATGTTAGTTTTTACGTATTTAAAACATTTTTTAGTATATGCGAAATATAAATAAACACAAATGGTAAATTATAGGTTCAAAAAAACTGTTAAGTATAGATATGTTTTTAAACATTCCATATGGGATCCAGGATATATCAAGTTTAAGTTTATAATTCGATTTGCAAACACCTAAACGGAAGCGCCAGAGACTTTACAAATCTTGATCAGCATCAAAAAATGAATAACAACCGTGTCCACAATTTACAAGAAACCATACTAAGCGTAAAACTTAACTTGCAAGCTGATACGTAATACATACACTATTAAAAGGTGTAATTGTGTACCGGTGACGCCCACTGATTGTATGTAAATGTGGACGGTATTCAAGATTTGGCTCAAGCCAAAATTAGTCTTTTCTTTAATCACCATAAGAAAAAACCACTCACAACCTTTAAAGGTCTTTTTTGATAACATATCGCGTTTAATAGGAAAATCACATATTACTCTCAAAATTAATTTTTAAAAATTATAAACATTTTTGCCATCATTTTATTTATAAAGCACGATAATTAAAGATGTAAAGCCTACGAAATGTGGCAGCTTTTCACATAATTTTAATAATCGTTGATTTACCGTGTAATTATATTGGTATTAAAAATGAAATGACTGCAGGCAGAAGAGAGCAGGAAAGTATTATTTATTTTTATTATACAACACAAGTATAAAATATTAACCGCGAACTGTGGTAAATGAATAAATATCATTTCGAAATAAATTTGTGACTAACCTATGCGAACACTGTACACACATACATAAATGGAGGGGCAGCTGTAATCGTAAACGCATAAATGTTGCAAATGAATTAAGCACCATGTTAACAATGCTTCACAACTTAGTGACCGTCAACAATTCGTCTTTATCTGTAACTTTTGTTAAATTTTAAATTCATCAAATTTGTCAACTACACTTACCTTAAACTCATAATTAAAGTTAAATAATTGAACTCAATTAATTACTAATTATCTATAAAAGCTATCTGGAATATTTCGGAATAAGTGTAAAGTGAAGATGAACTCATTTCAAAGAAGGTTCGCAATAAGTGCTGTCAGTTATCCCAAATATTCTTTGTAATCAGCCTATTTTTGGAGCGCAACCAGTTGGAATTATGTAATTTAAGAGCTCAAGGCTTTCAAGAACCTCATGTAATGTGATAAATTGATCAGCAGGAAAAATGTATATAATTAGGTTCTAATATAATAAAAGATTTAATTCTCTACCCCTCAGAAGAATAAGTTTGAATAGATTCTTATAAGAAGTGGATTTCTTTTCGGGTACTTTGACATTCCATTTACATTATACTGGTGAAAGACCAGAAGATTGAATGGTATTGTGAATCAATTTTTCTCTTTAAACAAAGGTTGATTGCCTCCTTCTTATTAAAAGAAAACCATCTACTTTTGAGATTCTTCAGAATTTACATGTTAATGGTTAATATTCTTAAATGTTTTAAATGATGTTTTTCTTCGGCTGCAAAACCATCTGCGCTTACGATTATCAATACATTTTGATGAAAATGTTCAATAATTATGGTGTATGAAACACTGCAACATATATGGTCAACGTGTGTAAACCCTGTTAGTATTAACATAAAATTTTAATTAAACACTTTCCGGAGGCTCCGTTGACATATAATCCACTTGCTTGATTGTTTGGTTGGGTGGTTAGTTGGTTGGTTGGTTGGAAATTGTGTGTTTATAAAGTTAAATCCACAACACACACACACACACTATCGCTGCAATTGTGTACAATTGTGGACGCGCTTGTGCTATTATAACACGACAGTACCCAGTAAAGTTAAGCTTCAAAAATTTATCTTATTTATGATATTACCCGGTGAGTTTTTATTATAATTTCATTTTCATTAACTGCAGTGACTGAGGGGGGAGTGGTAAAGACACGCGAAAATCCCTCTCGAAAGAGCGAAACAAAAAATTCTGTATAATTATCCAAATAATACCATTTAAGTGGTTACTTATACAAACGTACATAAATGGCTATTTAAGAGCAGATACGCACATACACACCCGCACGCTCGCACCCAATCCCCATTGCGCATACAAAACCGTATAAATATCATTAAAAGCAAAAAGGTGTTGGAGATAACGTAGCAGGTGAAACAGCAGTTGAAACTGTTGAATTATTAATTATGTGAGAAAAGTAGGTATGCATTTATGTATGGTACAAGTAAGTGAAATATATAAAATTTTGGTTTACACAATAATTAAAAAAAAAAAATAATAATTTTTTTAAAATTAAATATTTACGTCATGCTACTGGGTGCATATGTGCAGTGTTTGGGCACATATCTATGCCATATGAGGGGCTATAGAAAGTTTGTCATTACAGCTGCACTCAGATTGATATTTAAAATGGGCAAAATCAGTCAAGAGCCAAACTCGACAAAACTACACTTATCTGCCACAAAAAATGAAATATTTAAATTTGACATTCTTATGCTAAGTTATACCATTCAGCGATATGTTAAAAATGGGCGTGGTCAAGTAACAAATACACCCACAATCGACAAAACCTTTATATCTGTCACAAAAATAGTCCTATGCACCTGAAATTTTATGCACTTATTTACGGTTAGCCTATCCATTAATGTGCCAAAAATGGACATGATCAAATAACACAAACGCCTACAATTTACAAAAACCATACTCCACAAAAAACTTGACTTGCAAGCTGATGCGTAATACAGAGACTATTAGAGCACGCAATATATATATATTTGCCACGCCTACCATTGTGGATAGAGAGTTTATTTTAGATTTATTTTTCTGACTATTTTTTTTTCATAAAAGTAAAATATTTATAATAAAAACTGCTGTCTTAAATTCCCTTTACTTTATTTGCCATAAATTCATAAAATTTATAAAATATTTCAAAATATTTATACTGTAAGAAAAATGTTAAAATTAATTAATCAACGGAGAAAATCATTTACAATTTAAATGCTTGAATATTGTATAAACACTGCAACTAAAATATTAAATGTCATACTCTGCACTTTAAAATTAAGTAAATATAAATATGTGGTAGATATACAACCACACATATTTCATGTACATAAATATATATGTAAATGTTATGAAAAATTTTTGGAAAAATATGTTAATAATGGTTTTCTCTTTGTGCGTGTGTGTGTATGAGTGTTATAAACAAAGTTTTTTGTTCCATTAACTAAAGTATGTAAATCTCCCCAGATAGTCTTTTTTTTTTTTGTATATTTTGCCAAAAAACAAGTAAATGTGTATAATAGTAATAAAACAAAAATATTCGAAAACTTTCAACTATTCATGACGAACCAACAAAACAAAGAAAAGGCAGGGATATTAAATTATATTATAGCCTCTGCACAGCATATGGGACATAAAAGTGGAAATGGAAAACATTGCAAGGGGTAGTTGTACATCTGCACGTGCTAGATTAATTTTGTCCGTACATCCGTCAATTTAAAATTTGTGGCTAGAAGCAAAAATTTGGATATCATTCATTCCAAAGTTTAGTGCTCTGCAAAGTAACTGTTAAGTGAGGACTTTAAAGTTAAAATTTGACGCTGTTTACTTGTAATCGTTATTTAGGTCTTCAGTTTTCGAGTTTACTTAATATTCTTTGAAAACAGCAATCCCCCATTAAAATGGCATATTACCCATATCTACACAATCTGTGCGTTATGAATGTCAAATGAAAGGAATTAAGGAGTATAAGCAAGAAAGCATTACAGTAGTTTCAAAACAGTGGCCCCACAAAGCTTGTACATTTAGGAATTTGATCAATAGAAAATTTTGAAATTTTTATAAACAAAATGGCGCACTACTGAATTCGGCATAATCCTTGCGATGGAAATGTCAAAGGAAAGGTTTTAACGAGTAAAAAACCATTAGCTAAGTAACATTAAGGTAGATGTGATGGGTGCCCAAAAATATTTTTCACAATTTACGCACTATGGGAATCAATTCTTTTTATTATACATAAAATGGTGGCCCTTACAGCAAGGCAAATTTCTAATTTCTCCAGAATCTATCTGATATGAATATCAAAAGAAAGAAACTACCTTGAAGAATGCCACAAACTAAGCTGAAAACAAGAAGTAGTGCAGAATTGTACAAAATGGAAATCTAAAATTTCAACTGCGAGAAAATATCGTGTACAAGATGGAACACTGGAAGTTGTAATAAAAAATTTATATAAGTATTGTGTATCCCGAGTATATGCATCATAATTTTATATATAATTTTAATTTCCACTGTGTGGATTGTGGTGCATAATAAAATGGTGAACGTACTGCCTGGTTATAACTTTTTTACACTATCTGACACATTATTCATAATTTTATACCACACAGTTAAAAGTACAATAAAAAAACACATTTTATAAAATCCATTTAGAATTTAAAATAGCCCATATACATTTATAGGATGATTACAGTTATGTATGTGTGTGTTTGACAATTTCCCATATTCTGCTATTATTACAAAATACTTTTACGTGCAAAGTGTACAATAAAAAAATTAACTAGATTTGATAACAGGAGTCATTTTTTCCTGAATAGAAAAGAAAAAAAAAGAAAAAACACAACCAAAAAGAAACACCACTTTATACACATAGAAGTTTAGTAAATTAAAAAAAAAAATTTTTTTAAACCAAGCGTGAGTGTAAATGAGCAGCAACAGTTTAAAGCTGAAACACACAAAAAAAAACACCAACACCACACACACAACCATAAGGTTATTTATATATAAAAAAAAAACAATTTAAGCAACAGGCAGGCACACAAGGAAGTAAACGGAGAACGCAGAGGCACATATATTGACAAAGACACATAACCAGGACCCATATGAACGTGAAGGCAATTGTAGAATATTAAATACATTCACACGCGTATACGTATGTATAGGCTTTTTAATGATAAGCTATACATAGTTAGAGAACTTTGTGTTTCTATGTTGGAGTGGAAAAAAAAAATTGTGCACACATGGGAGATACTGCAATGGAACACCTTAACTAACTTGTGACCCACAGATAAAAAAGATAAAAAGAGACGTGGAAGGAAAGAGAATGTTGATCAAACTTGGTACGTGCTATTTACTATCGTGCTAAAAAAAAAAAAATAGGGAGTAGATAAAGTTTTTCATTGCGCTTGCCACTAATACAAGACAAGGGCTGCAGTGACCCTACAAATTACACATAATTGTGATCATCATCTAAATCTGAGTACAATTTAAAAACTGTCTGTCTGTGTATATGTTAGAAAACCTTTCACGGCATAACATTTTATTTTGCTACATAAATACTATCCATTGATTATTTTAAAAATAGGAGTGTTTGGATAACTGAAATGTCATAATAGATCTACGACGTACTCATAAATATTTGTCTGTCATTGTCCTTAACTCGTGGTCGCAAAAATTAAAATATCGATTCAAATTTTGACAAAAGTTTTGGTAATCTTGTAAATCGCTCAAGCCACGCGACCACTAGATAACAAAAAACTTCTAAGGAACATTTTTATTAATAATTACACCAAATTACATAAAAAATATGAAAAATACAAGCTTTTGTACCCAGCCATTGGGTATACAAGATTTGGCCTCAGCCATATATAGTTTTTTTATTTGTTTTTTTATAAAGTAAAATACAGCATTATTCTGACCCTTGCACTATTACCGGGTTTTATACAGCACAATGTGTACGTGTGAATTATAGCTAAGTATGTATATATATACACACATATTCGTGCACCGCATTAAACCACATCTGCAATATGTTGTTAGTTAAACTTTCTAATACACACAAACATACGCATGGTATCTGCTTTTTATACCCTCCACCTCAGTGATGAGGGTATACTAAGTTTGTTTTTTCGTTTGCAGCACCCAGAAGGAGGTGTCAGGGACCCTATAAAGTATATATTCTTGATCAGCGTCGAAAACTGAGTCGATCTAGACATGTATGTTCGTGTGTCCGTGTGTCTGTCTTTTGTTGACATTCTCATGGACGTAAATTTTGATATATTGAGCTGAAAATTTCTACAGGTACACACTTTTAGTTTTTGCACGCAGATCGTTATTTAAAAAGCCACGCCCACAATCAACAAAAATCTTTACATTCGCCACAAAAATTAACCTATGAACTTGATATATAATGCACAATTTTTTAATTATTCCTTCCATCGATGTACCAAAAATGGGCATGGTCGGATAACACATATGCCCACAATTTATTAAAAACTAGACTACAAGCTGATACGTAAAACATTAGAAGACGCAATATATATTTTGTTTGCCACGCCCACTATTGTAGATGTGGACGGTATTTAAGATTTGGTTTAAGCCAAATTTTGTTTTTTTACTTGTTTTTATTCAATTTACGCAATACAATGATGTGTGTATATGTGTGTATTAGAATATAAATATCGTGATACTTCACATATCCTAGGGCTTTAAAGTGTCGTATTCAACAACAACAACAAAGAACAAAAAAGATTAAAGAAAATCAAGAAAAGTAAGAAGAAGAAGAAGAAGAAAAAAGAGGTAAAATATATAAACATATTCAACAAGTTATACATGTAAACGGCATACAACAATTTTCTATACTAACTACATAAACATAGAAAAAAAACTGGAACAACTATAACAACGGCAGCAAAATCATTTATTTGTATAACAAGACAGTGTGTAGAAACTATTTACGGTGTATGTGCGTGTATGTATGTAATTGATGAAACTATTTCATGTTACCCTTGAGAACAATAGTTGTAAATTGTTGCTTAAATAGTGTTGCTACGTTGCGGTGAGCCTTTCAAAACAATCTGTTGTTAAATTTCTTTTTTTATGCTTTATCTTCTTCTTCTATATAACTATTATGCGCTCCTTATAACAATAAGGGATATATTTCTAATAAGCCATATAACCATACAAATCTTCTAAATACAATTCAGAAAAATTTTTTCCATATGTTGTTGACACTTTTATGATAGCAAAAGTTGAAAAGTTCATTTAATATACGTTTGCATTTTTTTTAGTTTTAAAGGGTGTAATATTGTTCACATGCCACGCCCACATTGAAAACTCTAAAGCTGAAAAGCAATAAATGTGTGAACGCAGATAGTTATTTGAATCCTATGAGGCCTCAACGTGCTCTAATCGAGTACTGCTTTAGAAAAAATCGGTAGTTTTGACACAAATATCGGCAGACTGTGTAATACGGCACTTGAGACCCTGGAATAAATACTCTTATGCTACCACCTTCAGAAACCGGCAACGAACATTCAACGTACACACGAATAATCTGGAGTTTCGAGCCTAGATCTATATATTAAAAACTTAAGACTTTTGAGCTGAGGGTACAGATTTACACAATACACTATATCCAATCATATCTAACAGTCATAAAAATTGTGCCACGCTATTAAAATTTGAGGCACATAAATATTTGTGTATTCTCTGTCTAACAAAGTTCCAACTACGTTCGGACTCTATGTAGTAATAAACTTTTGTTGAGATAAAATCGACTCTCTTTTGTTTGTGCTTTTTTTAAATTTTTCCTGTTTTTATTTACCCTGTAACAGCTCACTATAGAATAACAAAAACGGGGGCATTATACTCAACTGCAATACTTTGTGTTCTGACAGTAATCAGATTTCCATACATACCAATACATTATACAAAAACATGAAGTTAAATGCCTTTTACATATTTAAAGCCTACCAGGGATTTATAATATTTACATTTATGAGAATATAAAAGTGTTCTGATTGTTGGGTGTAACTTATGACCAATAGACAGTTTTCCTCATTTTTTATTCAACAGTTTGGTTTACGTTTCTTTTATCACCCAACATTTTCTCACATTTTTTGTTATGGTAGAAAAAGAGTTACATATTTTGAATGAAATGCACAACTTCATTTGATTTAATCTTTTGCTGTATTGGTCACTTTAAAATGCTTCTTATTTATTTAGTTTTTTTCTTTTTCTTAATACGATTGAAGGAATATTTCTATAAATTGATGTAATGAATAGGAATTTATAAGGGCGCAGGAATGTAATAGAAAACTCAAGGTTGTTTAAGAATGATTTGTTAGTTAAAAACATCTTTTCATTACATAAGAGATGGACATAGATAGATAGAGAGAGAAATTGAATCAATTTGTTAGAAAAACTGTTTTCCTTGAAAAGAACTTTCAATACAAAAACTTATCTCGTTTAGCGAAAGTAGTTTGTACCCTCATTAGTACAATTTTTGTTTGTGAATTTCTTTTTTTCTAACAACTTTTCACCTTTTCCAAAAACATTGAACGTTTTGAAAAGAAAATGATCCAATGGTACGTAGAAGTGTAAGGATAGAAAGAAAGAAATCTGAAATCCATGGTAACCATGAAAAACATTAGCACGTAACCAATCACCGACATATCACTAACAGGTTACAGTACACATACGTACGTATCTCCGCCTAGTATAATCCACAATTCGACACTACATGATAAAACTGTTATATCGTAAAATGTGTACGCTTGAGCACGTACATGTACAATAAATCTATCGCAGTGCGAAAATCCTCAAAGCAAAATGTGCTAAAAATTGTTAGGTTTAAAACTTCTGCTCTGCTCTTGTTTGGTTCGGTCAAATTGTTAAAAATATGTTTCAATGACGTGAATTGAAAGTGAAAAAGTGTAGAAGGATTCGGGAATATAAAAAAAAATGTACCCTCCATTAGAGAAATTAGTGTTTTTTGTAAAGTGTCGCCACGCAAAAAAATTGTTTCAATATAAAACTAGAGAAAACGTTAAATAGGTTCTGATTAACAATTTAATACCCTACATCACTAAGTTCATTAAATAATGCTACAAATAGTTTAGTTGTACCTGTATAAGCGAGGCATTGCCATGTAAGTCACTTTTCGAAATATTATTATATGGGAAGGGATTCCAAAAGTGGTCCGATCGGATCCAAATTGGCCCAGCTAAATATTACGCCACTTAACTAATCTTTAGGCATTTTTGTCAACAAATATTACCATATAAAGCCTTCTTTTATATTATATAGAGTGGGGTTCTAAAAATGGTCCGATTCAGTTCATTTTTAATAGGATTCTTTTTTGGTTTAAAATATGATTTTATCCCAAATGTCGTTTAAATATATCAAAAAATTCGACATGTAGCTTAAGCATATATTAACATAGATAGACAGACGGACAGACAAATATGATTAAAACGATCCATATTTTAATGCCATCGGCATAATTAAAGTTGAGTATAGCATTTACCGTTTAGAAGTTACCAACATCCGCACAAACCTAAAATACCACTTGTCACAAATGATGCAAAGTACAAATCATAAGCTAGAGAAGAATGTTTACATTTCATCGTAATGTATGGTTAGATAAATTGCTTTGTGTTGCTAAATAGTAGTTGTGTACTTTGTTTTGAGAGTGCATTGTTATTACCATTAAGAAAATGAGTAATAAAAGCATTTAAAGTTCAGAAAATTCTATACAACTAGTAAAATAGCTTGTCCCTAATCCTTTATATCTTCCACATCTCTATACAAGCTCTAGGCAAGGCAGATACCTGAATAATCCCGTTAATAATAGTAAATCTCTTAGATTTGGAATGTAGTCCTTTTTCACTTGTTTCTAATTGCTTTTTATATCCTCCATAAGGAGAGAAAATATAAAATAAAAATTCCAATTCACTTCTTTGTACTTAAAGAGTGAATAATAAATTAAATTAATAAATTAAATATTGTTTTCAACAACAACAACAAAAATCACAAGAATTCTATTTGTGTTAATTATGAAAATCGCATTATTTGAGTACTACCGGTCGTATGAGTGTTTAAAATATTCAACATATAAATTTTATGCTTGCATGTAATTCGAAATGAATACTACGAATTGTTAAAACAGAAACAAAATCATTTTAAATTAAATTATCATGTTTTTGATATGAAAAACAACGGCAGCAATAAAAAAAAACAACAACAAAAATTTGATAAAAACCAATACAAAACATACGTGTTATACACTTGGCCAAGGGCCATATATACATATTGTAATATCGCATACAATCACATATGCGTGTGTGTGTGTGTGTGTGTATGTTTCATAATCCTCTATTTTCGTTATAATTTTATGGTATTTATATAAAAAATCACAATCACAGGTAAAACTCTTACACCGTATAACAGATAACCTTGCTAAAGGGATTATTTTAGAAAGAAACTGTGGTTTATGTTTTCTTTTGACAAAACATTTCCATTATCATTGAAAAGTGAAATAGAATTAGCAAAATAAAATATACATGTACAGGGAATGGAGAAAATAATATGAATATCATGCTGGCAACACTGCTTCCGTGTAAATAATACGATGCGCATCAATTGCACAGTTTATGTGCCAAGTCTTCTAGGCTATATTTCAGTGTATTATACACTTTGTTTCGCGACGGTTAAAACAAGTGATCGGTGATATGTGTGATCTTAGAAAAGAGGGCAAACCATTATTGCTCGGTTAGCGGACAGCTGATTTGTTTAACATTTCACGAGCGTCAGTATCCACGGCAATGACAGCATACACAAAACATAGTAAAGCTTAATCGACGAAGAGGAATAGTGGGCGAAACTTAAAGTTAACTGACAGAGAAAGACACGGAAGAGATTCGTAGAGTGTCTACGTGGCTCATAAATAAATATTGTGTATATGTCAGGTATTCAAATTATTTTGTCCATCCCCTGTATATAAATGTGGTTAAAAAAGCTAAATGCTTAACAAATTTGGAAAATATATGCACCCTCTTATACATATAGATGGGCGATGGTAATATAGATCGCGTAAAATGTGAAATATTTCGAAAGAGTTTTTAATAGATCAGAAAAAGTAAAAAAATTTATGAAACTAAAGATAGGCAAACGTGTATACATACATTAAATTATTAGCCGGATTTTGAAATAACCCAGCATGAATTTTCCACATTCAACTCAATACGTCCATCCGTCAGACTCTTTGGTTTTTTCGTGTATAACAAGTCAATATTGATGATGATGATGACTTTTTCTTGTAAAAATAGCAATGTTTTTTTCTTTATAAAACAATACAAACTTTAGCAGAGAAAAAAAAAAGGAGAAAGAGAGCTGCCAGAGAGAAATATAGTATAGTGTTACATGGATATGTAACCTTATGTCTTATAAACAATAGCTCATCATTTTCATTTATGCCTATAAATAGGCTTCACAAACAATGATAGGACTTCTGAATGAAATGGCATGATGAACTATACACAATAACAACTACATCAATAGCATCAAAAATCACAACAAATTCTATTCAATTCAAGAACAATATAAAATGATGATAATGAAGTGAATTGTGCCTTCCAGTTGTTGGGGGGAACACAACAAGATGACGAATGATGTTAAAAAAGAGAAAAAATTACATAGAAAAAGATCAATAAGAATTTTATGCGTTAACGACAAAAATTTGCTTACAAAAGGATGGCAAGCGGCATAAAATATTCTGCATATATGCATCCATAAAAATAAATCTACATGAATAAACATGAAAAGGATTCCTTTTCCTGTTTTTTATTTTCTTTTCTTTTCCAATATTTCATAGATGATGGGCGTAATAAAAACGTATACATGAATACTGTGACAACATATGCATTAAAGTTAATAGCTGGTAAACAAGTTTAGAAAGTATGCTATTGTACCATAAAACGTTTAGAAACATATTGTTATCCTGGCTTCAATTGTATGACAATACAAAGCAACAACAATAACAACTTAACACAATGTTCTATTTCGAGAAAAGTTTGCCATAAGAAACAAATAAAAATTTTGCAGTTAATCTCTTCGTACCCTACACAATTTAAATTCAATTGTGTATCATTACAAATATAACCATACGAAGCCAATCCCCCTTTCAAAATAGTCAGCTTTCTCGTTACCAGAGATTTTCACGTATCCAGGCACCAAAATTAACGATACATTAGGTCATTTAGAAGATCTTTACATTCTGACATCAGTTTTGATGCCACTACAAAGCCTTTAAGGCTTTGGGAGATGGACCCATGGAGATTGCCCTTTTATATTCTGCCTCGATTTTCTCCCCTATCTAGTTTGGACTTATCAGTTTACCATTCCAAGGCTTCTTCTGTAAATACCATTGAGTTATTCTTCCATACATCTCTACTAAGTGTGTCGACGGAGTAGAGATGAGACAATTTTATTTCTGCGGAAGAAAAGTTCCGACTCAAAGTGATGGATATGAAAAGTGTAATTCTTAAGCCTCTAAATTGCTTGCAAGTTAACAAAATTATAAAGAAACTTTTTATATTCTGTACACGTGTAGGAGAGATTATAAACGATGAATTATTTTAACATATGTGAACTTGTTCAGCCTAGGGATTACATTGCTACCATACCAACTAATGACTAATAAGCTTCATGCTGAAAAGTTTAAACAAGTTCTAATATACAAAGAATTTCCTTTAAACTTAAAGCGAATGCCAATAGCAACAACTCGTTTTGCTATACGAAACATAATGAATGTTTGTCATTTATATACAAATAGAACGAACTTTTGCAACAAATTAATAGCTTTGAAGATTTAAAGACGGATGAGAAAAATAATATATTTATCACCTTAATATTAATAATAATTAAAGGTAAATTATTATAAATGAAGTGGTTATAAAGTCAAGCTATATAAATATTGATCAAATCATATAATAATTATCTCCACTTACCCTTTACATCTTATCCAGTTGGATGTTATTGTTCTAGGATACATATATCATATCTGTAATATATATAAAAAAAGGAAAAATTAACACATTGCATTAATATTAAATTTCATTTAGATATATAAAAAAAAAATAATCTTAAAATGCGTCTGTCTCTACCTCTGTCTCTGTCTTAATTAAAATTCACCTACATTTGCAAAATTTTGATAATCTTTTGTACAAAATTTTACTATGATTACGTTTTAATCACGATTGATTGAGATTTATTATAAATAATTAGTTTATTGTTCAAGCAGAAATTTTACGAAAATTATTTAACAGCTTATCTGTCCGTCAGTGTGTCTATCTGTCCATCAATCAATTTCATTAAATTAAGTTCCCAGTATAAACATCTTGTACAAATAAAAAAAAAATGTACTTTGATGTAAGAGCATAACGTAATAGAAATACAACAACAATAACAACACACTTTTATTTTCTATGAAAGGAACAATGAAGTGAAGAAGATTTAAAAAACTTTTCTTTGTTTTACTTGAAGTTTTAAGAGTGTAACAAAAATACCAATAATGGTACAAAACAACAACGCTATGGTACGATATATTTAATGCTGCTGATTGAAGTGGGACACCGTGTATATTGCTGATTCAACGTTAAGACATTTGGGAGTGGCGGAAGAAGGGGTTTCTCTGAGCTCAATTTTTTCACTTAATAACACAATTGCAGTTAAGTGAACACATTTCCAACAACAACAAAACTACTGTTAAATAAATGAATAAACACTACAGCAACACTAACAAAAATAAAAACAACAATAGAACGAAATGTTGTTAGCTGTACGTTCATGCTAGAAGCGGTATGATGATGCTGATGATAGCTTTAGGTTGCACTTATATAAACAAATACAACAAAGGATTCAAACAAAAACCAAAATACAAAAAAAAATATGACTATAGTGAAAGTTTATGTACAGCTTAGGCCAACTCTTTACCATTGCCATAACACTTAGGACAAACACTTTAGCACTCAACATAATTTTATTTAATAGAAATGTAGTAAACAAATATCTTAGTAGAAGTTTAATAGTAAACAAGTAGGAAAACTAAATAAATAAGGCCTTTACATATACGTACAAACGGTGGGCGTGGCAAGAAGCTGATTATGTTCGCCAAGTATAGTTCTTATAAGTTGTGGGCGTGTCTGTTGTCCGAACACACCCATTCGGTAATACTTTTGATAATTTCAACTTTTTAGCTTCATTTTTGCGATTGTGAGAGATTTGTCTTTTATATAACTTGAACGATTTCTCCTAATTTATGTAGAAAGCCACGTACACATACTAGAAATACCTGTACAAAATTCCAACTCAATATCTCAAAATTTACGGCTATGAGGGTTCCAATAATAAACACACGATTATACAGACGAATATGTCTAGATCAACTCAGTTTTGAATGTTAAACAGACTTTGTAGGGTTTCCTAAGGTGTGCTTCTGAATGTTACAAACTTAGATACCCTCATCATTAAAATGGAGTACTAACATTAATTTTGTAAAAATGTACTAAATCAATTTTCAAACAGTTTCAAACTTCAAGTAATTTGGTACATTTTTAGTACTAAAAGTAATTTAATATAATAATAAATATATAGAATAATAGAATAGAAGATGATATCTGAATTTTTAACACAGGGAGGGTACACACAAATATAAAAACTGCCAGGCAATCTTATCACAATATCGCTGGTAAAAAATGTTGGAGAAAAAGCGGGTTTAAAACCTCCCATGAAGGGTATAAAAAAAGATTTCATCTTTATAAAAATGTATACAAAGAAAATTTCATTAAAATTTTACAAAAAAAAAAAATCAAGAAAATGAATATAAAACATTTTTCATAAGGAATAGTCAGAGATTTCTGCAAAATACAAGCAAAACAAAAACAAAAACGAACAAGAATAACAGCATTAAGACTTTAGACACCATGACAACGAAATAATTTCCGTTGACAGAACAGACATGTCATCAACACAAACACACATACATTTATAATAGCTGCCAGAATAAAATGTGAAATATTTCTATCAACACATTGTCAGGTGCTGGTAATGGTAGTGTTGGTAATAAAATTCTACTGCTGCTTCTCAGTGTCTTGAATATGTTAAATGAGTCAAAGATACTGTCAGAGAAATTTTGCTTTCCATAATTGCAATATCCAGAACGTGCATAACATAAAAATTTAGGAATCATAAAATTGCAAACGACAAAACTTTTCTTTTTTATTCATAAATTAAGAAAAAAAAAAAAAAAGGAAAAAAACTAAATTGGGTTGAAGCCATATCTTTAATACCCTAAACAAATTGACAACCCCTTCCGGGTGCGGCAAATGGAATGATAAACTTAGTATACCCCCCATCTTAGATGGTTTGAAACACCCTGAAGGAGGCGTCAGACATCCTACAGAGTATATTTATTTTTGATCAGGATCACAAACTGAATCGACTAAAATCTATTTATCTACCACATGAACTTGAAATTTGTTATGCGTATCTATAGTTGTCTCATTAATTCATGTACCAAAAATGGGAATGGTCGAAAAATATAGATGCTTACAATTTATTAAAAAACCATATTCACCCTAAAACTAGACTTGCAAGTTGATGCGTAACAAAAAAACACCCGCAATATATATATATATATGCCACGCCCATGTAGATGTGGAGTGTGTTTAAGATTTAGTCTAAGCCAAATTTAGTTTTCTTACTTGTTTTTATTATAAATTAGAGATTAAAGTCACTTTACGTTAATATTTGCTTTATATTGATTGAAATATTCATATCCGTCACTGACAAGTGCATCAAACAAAACTATCTATGCTCCATTAAGAACTAATAAGCCGTTCAGCTTTTCTTATTAACAAATCTAATCAACTTATTGTTTATATAATTCAATTACAATATATTTACTTCCTGCAACTGCATTGTGTTTGTAACTTTACAAGAATATGTATTGTACTAGTCAAACAGAACACAAGAATTTCATTTTTAACTTGAGGCAAAAATTTTAATTCATTAAAATCTCCATAAAAATGTATTGTGTATATATATATAGATGTATTTGTAAGGTTTCACGTTCGTTTTGAAAACTGTTCATTTTAATTATGAGAAAATATAAGAAAGAAAGCGTATAACATATAACAAATGTATTGTATTTTCCCATTATTGTACTACGTGTATGAGTATTATACCGTTCAGATGTTCAATATACAAATATAAGAATCCATAAAATACTATAAGGAGATTACAATTTCCTAGAAATGTTTTGGAATATCCTTATAATGGAAAACTTCAACAAAATGTTATGATCATAATATACAACAAAAATCAATGCCTTGTAAAATGTTCGAATATGTGAAATGGATAAAGAATCATTTTATTACACTTGTGTGTGCCAATACCATTAAAGAACTTTCTAATGGTTTTCAGTGATTGTAATAAAAGTGACTATTGAAGGAAATTTTGGGCAATATTCAGTTGGAAATTGTGCATAATAGTTTTTTTAGTAAATCAGCTTGTATAACAATTACATTTTTCGTATAAAACTTTTGGTGTTTGTTTAAAAATATTAAGAATTACGAATTTACTTTAAAATAAAGCGATGTATGGGAAGAGATCCTAAAAATAAATCGATCAGCTCCAGTATCAATAGTGATCATCTTTGATCTAAAAATTATTCTCTTTGTGTCAAATTTTATCACGAGATATCCAAAATTGCAACCTTTAGGTTGATTACAGGGCGTACAAGGTTGAAAAGAGGGAAATGTATGGACAGATGGACATAGAAAAATCGATTTTGATTTCGATCTGGTTGGTATAAAGAAAAGGTGGACGCGGCATTTGTACTTGTAAAGTTTTAAGACAAAAATACGGACCAACATCGTTCAATCAACTTTAATTATGATGCCAAGGAGGGGTATAAACATTCTGATGTGTCCAACGTCTGCTTGGCTCCAGCTTCAACTTAATATACAATAACAGCAGTAATTATGTTTTCATATTTTCAATTCTACGCACAAGTACTCAAGTATTCACAAGCATGTGAAGCAAACATTCATTCAAATGTTCATCATTTTGTTCATCTGCTCAACTTTGGTAGAATAGCATAAAAAAGTCACATAAATATAATACCTTAAATAAATCAAATACAATCTAAAATACCATACATTCATGTAGTTCCCATACATATGTCCACACATCCATACAATCATACTTTTATACGTGTTCTGTTGTTCATATTTTCCACAAAAGTATGTTTACAAGCTATATGTTTGAGTAGTTATTGTACAGTGCTTAGCAGCACATCTATTTTAATTCTCTGTATTATGATAGTCGTTGTCGTCAAAGATTTTTGATAGCTTTGTGGATACATATGTTTATGCTATACTTAGATAGCTTACTGTGAAGTATTTGTTGTGCTTAGTTGGGTGCTCTTCTGCTATCAACAGCCAAGCAAAGCATTAGCAAACAACACAAAAACACATCAAATAAATTCGATAAAAATCATACAGATAAAATATTTTTAGGTGTCAATAATATTATTACAAAAAAAATTAGATTTACTGCAACAATATATCAGATTTCATATTTATTTAATAAAATTTGAAAAAAAATGCATTGAAAAAAATGCAATCAAAACATATAAAATAATAAACAACAAACAACGATACATGGAAAAAATTTGTTAAATAAATTGTACAATTATGAACTTATGCAAAGTGCGTACAGTGATTATCAAAACTTTTCCCAAAAGAAGTTTTAAATATTTTTTTGTTAAACATCTAAAAAAGAAAGGAAAAAAACTTTTAATTGGTTTTACCCAATGCTCTTTATACAGTTGAAGTGTGTCCTATCTCAATGGATGAATTCTGCACCAAAAAAGGTTTTTCATAAAAGTGAACAGCAGAGTTAGGAGAGTGAGGAGAGGCAGTAGAATTAGTTTACATTAGTAGATTAGTTTAGTATAGACAAGCGGACCCAAAACGCGCCTTCTATATAATTCGGAAGCTACAAATTTTACCATCCACAAAGTTACTGAATAATTCCCATTTCAATTACGCGGTCATTACAACATTTATGTAGAGGTCTATATGAATTTTAAAAGTTTTATTAAAACATATATGCCACGCCCACTGAAGGGTGTTTAAGATTTATCCTAAGCCAAATTTAGTTGCCCTACTTGTTTACTGCTAATTTGGGATAGACTTTAGTCATTTTAGTCGAAGGAATGATCCAAAGTTTACATAGTTTCAATATTATTCTATATTTTATGCCTTTTATTAAAAAAAGAGGAAACCCTCTCCCTTTTTAAGAATCGTAATAAAATATACTTCAAAAAAAAAACACCTGTTACATCCTACTTTCATAATTAATTAGGTAAAGGTATCAAAACTATAAAAGAGCAGTTCAATAGAATAAATATAAAATCATAGCTTATACTTCCGCTTCCATTGAATTACAAGGAATTGTAAACTATTATTGAATATATCTTTTGATCATCATAAATTTTGTCATTTTTTTTTTTTTTTAATAATTATTAAAAACAACATATGTGCCATCTGTGCTATTGATTGAGCATGCAATTTTCCTTTTTAGTTTATGTAAGTGCCCTTTTCCTCTTAAACATTTTCTATGATAATAATAAGTAATTAACTAACCAATCATTCCTGCGCATATGTAACTTATTGTATGTTATTATTACTATTCCTGATATCTACCCATCTACCTATGTAATATACCTTAAAGTATTGTTTTATTGCATATAAAACAGTAGCAGGAGGATTAATATATCTCATGTAACTAAAGTCAGTTTTTATTTTTTTCAGTATTTTGTCTCCTTAACTCTTCCCCTATGTGTGTATGTATGTGTATAAAAACCGAATCTTCCAATTCTCTTAAAATACTCTTACAATAGCTCTTCTCCATCTCCCAATGCTACTTATCTACTTTATTGATAGAGTGAGAGAAAGAAAGTAATTAAAAAGCATTTAAAAAGCTGCTACAGCTTTTTTCGTAACGATTGGGTTAAAGAGCTTTCCTGCCAACTAAAGTTATGTAAAAACTATAACAATATGCATCATGCCAAAACTAACAACAAGGTACAGGTCACTGGAACAAGGAACAGCGATAACAAAAAGGCGGAAAAAGTTAGCTACAGCTTTAAGGAAGCTTTCACTCTAATTGCATGCTTTATTTTAACCCATTCTATAATATTTGTAGCATACTTTGCGCATGTTATTATTTGTTAAACTTAAAGCACACTTTACAGCATGAAGAGCTTCTCCTTTTACTAAAACTTAAAATAAGATTGTACGTTAAGTTGTGATTGAACTGTATTTAAATAGTTACTTTTTTGAGAATGTTATAAATCAGTATGACTCAAAATTTTTCTAACAGCTTTTACAAAAAAGCTTAAAGCAAAATCTAGTGTGAATTATATAAAACGGAAAAAGGCGTTATTTTCAAATGTGCTTCTGAATAGAGTAATAATGTAATAAAAGCCAAACGTGGATGAGGTTCCCTTTTGGGAAATAATAATTCATATTATAAGGCAAATAGTTTACTACACAAGTACTTGCAATTGTTTAGGAATTTAAAATTAGTTCAAGTACTCAAATTACATGCTCATATTCACAAACTCAAGCGTATTACAATAATCGTTATGCTTATCTTAAAGTATTTAACATTGTATTAACTGTAATTGTTCACGAAGTTTCCGTTTATAATATAAATTTGAAGAACAGCATGTGTTAGGAAAAGAAATATCCATACATAGTATATTTTATCTAATGAAAAATTTTCTTTTCATTTCGTGCAGGACTATGACGGCCATGTGCTTTGTGTGCAATTTACCCATTATGTCTCATCAAGTGTGTTTAGTATGGCAAGGTGGCAATGGATGGGATGATTTAATCAGAGAACAAGTAAGTTTTATAACAATTGAAATATTTGAATAAAGAATAATGAAATAATTAAAAGTTGGAAGAATCAACCATTAAACAAAGATTGGGAGGTAGACGTGACTCTGCTGCTCAAATTACTACACCGCCTAGTATTTCACCACCACCAGGTAACTAAAAAACAGATAAAAATCTTATCTAAACAACTCTTTGTAGGTCTTCAACGAAGACGGCGTAGTTCTTTGGCTCAATTAACTGATATTTTAAGAGAATGGAGTGGTGGTGGAAAGCAGCAGCAGCGTCCCACCAAACCGCCATTAGATCGACGAGAGACTTTAGCGGATTTGGCTCGTAATTTACCTTGGCGTACTTCTTCAGATGTTTCCACCACCTACGTAGCACCACGTAAACGACGAGAGTCTAGCGCCGATACCGGTTTAAAAAGTAGAAAGTCTCGTCGTGAGTCGACTACAATTGATTTTGCAAAACAATGGCACCGCAAAGAAAGTATATCTGCGGCACCTGAAGAATCCAATGCTGCACTATTGTCACCATCAGCAACTGTGGATAGCTCACAAAAAAGAGTAAGTTCCCTGTTTAACAAATAAAATCCTCTATCATACCCCCAATTACCACTCCTCAATTGTTGTGTTTATATTCAGTGTTCTCGGGGGGATTCTGGTGAAAGTAATTTATCAAGTCGCCGTGACAGTTCTTTAGGACGTTCCACAACACCTCCTTTACAATCACCACAACCACAAGTACAAATCCAAACTCCCGTTAAACCAAGTTCGCATTCTGCCAATAGCCAAAAAATGGCCAAACGTGATTCATTGGCTGCCCCCGATTATCCCACTAATTATCGTCTGGAACAAAGACCCTCGACCAGCTCAGCTGGCTCTACTGAAACGATGCCCTTAATACCAACCACACCTTCTTACAATCAGGTGGAGACGGGTTGTCAGGCTTTACCGCCACCACCAACTATCATTACCAGTTCGGTAACCCCACCCGCTACCAGTCCCACTACCAACAAATATGGCCGACGTGATTCGACTACTCAATGTGGTCGTTTAAATCGACGTGACTCTAAAGCGGGTATTAGTCCTGAACGTGGTACTCGTTTGCAACGTTTACAGAGGCAAGCAGTCGCTGTTGATGAGAGTCATTTGCCCGGAGGGTATCGGCGTGATTCACAACCAGCCTTAAGTCCGGAACCACTCGAAGATATGCAAAGGCGTTCTTCACGACGAGACTCTCTAAGTCCAGATTGTGCCTCCCGAGGTGCCAGTCGCCGTGAATCACGTAGTCATCTTTCGCCCGAACGTAGCCAGGAGCGGGAATCCAGCCCCCAGCGACGTCGTACCTTACGTCGTCAAAGGTCTTCAGTAGCTGGTCGTGGGCAACGTACGCCAGATTCCAATAGCTGTAGCTCTTCCCGTGATGCAAGTCCATGTGGACGTCCTCCACCTTTGCCAGTGGCCGAGCCCAATGCCCGCCCTCTTATACGGCGTCAATCTACTACTGAAGAAATTTTAATTGCCCGTGGTTTTCGTCGCCAATCCACCACTGAGGAGATGATACGCTGCCGCAACTTTCGCCGGCAAAGTTCACAAAGCGATGATGTTGTACGGTAAGTAGATGTACTGAACTGGTATTTATTTTACTAAATATTTTACTACAAACTTTTTTTTTTCTATATTGTAATCGACAGTTATCGTGGTCGGCGTGACTCTAGTACACAAATACTTGACGGTACTATCGGTACAATGACAATAGAGACTACGAGTACCTTTTTTGACATCAGTACACAAACCGGTGAGTCCTGAAGAAATTCTTAAGAAAACTATTTTTTTAAAAATGCCAAATGTGTTTTTTCACACATTTATATGAGAATTAGTAGAAAAACAAGTGAAAATATTGATTTATATATCCTTTATAACAGGATGAGAAGGGGTTCTGAAGATAGTCCGATCGTATATATTTTCTAAAGAATGCCTCTTTGAGCTAACGTACCAAATTTTATTGATTATTTTTTATTATCTCAAAAAATGCGACCTGTAGCTTGCGTAAAAGTTTACAAGGACAGACATAGTTAAATGTGTAGGTTAGAATAATTCTAAAACTAGTAACGTCAGAAAAAATCCTTTTAGAATAGTACAACGTTTACCAACAAAAAGTTCATAAGGACTTAAACTTGTATCAAAACTTTTTCATAACCTTACCTTACTTATATTTTAATTATAACTTATGATGAGGTTCTCGTAAGTGCATGATTTCATTAATGAGATTAAACAATTTGACCTAAATAATAAACTGCCCAACCCAAAGCATATGAATATATTCTTATTTTTTCGTCAATTGCTTTCCTTACGTTGTCTAAACTCTACATCCTACATATATATAGCCTAGTGACACATATATAACCCCATAGAATACCTACAAGTATGAACAAAAAAAAAAGGACAATAAGCAACAGTTTAACGAGAGAGAACAACAACAGTTAATGGAAAACTGAACCGCTCAAATGTTGTATAAAAATAGAAGGAGTAGGGAAAGTAAAATAATGCGCTTAAAAAGTATATATATTTATTCTGTTAGAATTCTAAAAAACAACAAACAAACTTTACTTTAAAACTTGGCATAAAGAAAATTTGGACGAAAAATTCCTTACAAAGCAAGTGTCAAAAATGTAAACAATAAATGAGAGAGTAAGAAGAGGTAAAGAGAGACAAAGAGAATAATAAAGTTATCTCTGAAAGTACAAATATAGGTTATGAATAAATGTTAGGAGAGCACCACCACAGCTGGTGAAAATAAGATATTTGTTTAAATTAAATGGCAGTTGTCAATGAAATCGCGTGCGGTCAACAAGTTTCACTTTAGCGAAAATACAAATTTGTTATATAAAAAAAATTGCAAAACAAAAGGTAAGCTTCTAAAGAGAAATTTCATTAAACAATTCTTGGTAACGAAAGTAACTAAAAAAAGCCTACTTTTAGGCAAACTGAAATTAAATCAAGTTGAAAAATAAAACAATAGCAACAACAATATTAAATATATAAAGAGGATTACTTTTAAGGATCAAGAGAATAAAGTTGAAAAAGAAAAAATAAACAAAGTGTCAATAATAAAAATCCGTCATTATTTACAATAAAAAGTGATAAAATATATTAATAAAACAACAACAATAACAAAATTAAAAACGAATTCTTAATATAAAAGCAAAATCTCTTTTTTTTTTTTTAATTACCTAAAAGTATGCTTTATTTACAATTTCTACTCCAGCAAGTAGTGATAGGCAATAAAAGTGAAAAACATAAGGTACTCAATAAAACTTTACAAACAAACAAAATTATAAGCTTATAACAAAAAGTAAAGTAAATAATAAGCAGAGAAAACGAATAAACATTTTAAAAAAAAGTAAAAACTTTTCAGCATAAATATTATTATAAAAAAGTAGTAAAAAGAATAAGTAACAATTTCTTAGGAAATTTCAAGACCATGCAATTTAGTAATTACTGCAAGAAGGTGTGTATCAAACAGACGCTCTTTCTTACTCTCTTTGTCTATCATGCCCTACGTTTCATTCTACCATTCTACTTTCTGTTTTACACAATTTTGTATGAATGGAAACTAAAAATTCATGGCCATATACCAAAGCATGGCCAAAGTTTAAATGAATGAATAAGTGAATGAATAAATGAATGAATTTTTGTTTGGTTCCAACTTAAATATATAATGATATGAAATGATTTTCCTTGAAAATCCTTCATTCTTATTTATATTGTTTTTGTTTTTTTTAGGTTAGTAGAGAAACGTACTGAAAAAAGAAAATGAAAAGCAACAGTTTGCTGTTTTGAACAAAAGAGACCAGGAAACTTAAAGCTTATCAAATACTTGTTCTAATTATATTTTTTTATTGAAATCATAATAATTGTAATATTGATACCTGACATGGACACAATATTTATTTATTCGTAAGGTGTTGTTTATCTTTACAAGAGCTGCAAAATCTTTGCGGAATAGATTCGTAGTGTCTGCTGTCAGTTTTGCCGCGGTAGATTTATGTTGTCTGGCCATAATTTTTTTTAATGTTCGTCGGTCTCTGCCAGTTAACTTTGAGTTTCGCCCATAAATAAATTTTAATAAATTGTGGGTATGACTTTTAACCGATTTTTCAACACATTGCTTATTGTTGATTTTTCAGCACAAAATTTATGATAATAGACAGATGCAAGCATGGGCAGTTTTTTGTTCCAATAAAAAATAATTACTTCTACTTTCGTAGAATCTCGAACTCCTTTTTCTAGGTGAAAATGGAATGGTAAACTCAGTACACTTCTTAACTTAAATGGAGTTTATATAAAAAAGAGAAGTGTAAACGGCCTTTTCTCCATAGATGGAATTTTCATTTTAAACATCCACGATTTCAAATGGCACATTTTATAGAATACGCTGCACTTTTTAAAGCGTTATAGGTATAATGGCGGCATTGCAGTCTTGCTATTCTTTAGTTCCTATCTAATAACCTAATAATTCTAGTACACCTTCTATGTACTTTAATATCAAACAGAGTTTTACTCATTATTAATACAACAGCGCCGACTATGTCAGTCTCTCTATCCTTGAATTGAAACTGAACCCTTCCATTTTATGTGCAAAAGGAGTATAATTAAAATGAATAATCGTCATTTTATTGTAACAACACCATTGACATGACAACTAGAATACATATTAAAGTTGTTCATTCAAGCTGCCAGCAATGACAGCCAACTGGCTAGAGTCATGAGAGTTTAATAATCATCTTAGACGCCCCACCTTTCTAACTGCCACAGTGAGTGACATAAATTAGCTTGACTTGAATAAATTATCAGATCCGTTTTATTACATGAACTCAAAGCCTAACCTTTATCCATCCGTTACACGTTAACTAATTTTTTTACTTCCAGCCATATAGTGTTTCATGCATTTAATTGCATATGTGTTGTACAATATATGTTCATGATGAACATGAAAAACTAAACTTTTATATATGTAAAAAAAATACAAAGAAAAAAAAAAAGATATCTAAAAAAACGTCTCTGATTCCCTTATTGGCTGACTGACTGTGTATGAGAGCGAAAGCAAGCGTACAATTAACAACAATTGTTGTTGTTTTGCATCTATTAAAAAAAATGTTTTTTCCCTCAACTAATTATTGTCATTTACAGTTATTTGTTTATAAAATTTGCAAAACAATCAAATAAAAAAAATTGCACAAGAAAAAACTCCAATTAATTTCATGAACCATTAAATATTAATAGGGCATAACTTCAACATGTTTTGATTTATGGTGTAGCAGAGATAAAACAAAATCAAAATTCGAATATCGCGGTTGATTAAAAATAAACAGCGGATGTAATACTTCTCACCTTGCACCGAAGGTTGCTCGCAAAAAACGTTGCTTTGTGAAATGACAGGCCCACAATTTAGATTTTCCATTTGCTTAGAAACTAATTTGGAGTAAATGAAATTTTAGTCCATCGTCCAAAATTTGATTCACATCAAACAAAACATGAATCTAAAAAAACTAATAACTGCCGCATGGAGGAAAGTACATCCATTATGAGTAATTACAACAGAATTTAACAGGATATGCGAGTGCTAATGCATTCAAATGAATTAATTATCAATCATATGTTTATTTGTGATCGTTCTTGTTTCCTTTCTCACGCACAATTAAGTGGGATACACTCGATAGGTTTTTAATTAATTGATTTTCAGACGAACACAAAATGTAACAACGTGAAAACAGAAAAATGGTTATTATTTAATGATAGGAGTGTTGGGTACGACAGATAAGAGGGGTATGATATAATCGACCACGCAATTACCAAAAACCAAATAAGTAGCTACTGAAAAATGAATAGTATTTTCATTTCGCTTCATTTATCGTCATTTATATGACCCGACAGCACACTTTTCATTGGAATGGAAAATTATCAGAAAGCAATGAAAAATAAAAAATATTTAATTTACATATAAAATAATATCCACAGAAACATTTATGATACTTTTGTATAAAATTATCATAAATCAGAAAAATTTACACACGTGTGATTAGGTAAGAAAAAAAAAACCAAAAAAAAATTAGTAAAAATAACTATATTTGACTGAGAAAAATTTTGAGTGGCCACCATCGATGCACGAAAGCTTCTACTGAAATATAAACTTTAAAAGTTTCTTCTTGTTCAGTTTTTGTTGCATTGTGGGCGTGTCGCTTCACCGATCTTGTCCCACTTCAATACCAAACTGCTTGTAAAATCTATCAAAACTTCCCAACGGGCCAAGTTTGGAATCGATATGTTAACTTTTTGGGACTAGAATAGTGACTAGTACAAAACATTTACATCGGACAGACGGACGGACAGAGAGAAATATTCTATGCTAATTCAAAATATATACACTCTATGGTGTATGATCCTCTATGATTCGAGGCCTACTTTTAGTTACAAACGCTTTGCACAGTACGTACCCCTATAGAAATATTGGTTGATACAAAGGCTACTGAGATAGAGAGAGTGATACATAATGCAGCAAAATTATTTCCACTCCATTGAATACATTTGCAATTGCCAGGATGTTTGTTATAATACAATTAGTACCTTATAAATATACAAATTTAATCAATAATTATACATTTTTCCAAGTACGTCTGTGCACAGAAGCTTTGAGTTTAAAATTGCACATTAAATGATATTTATTTTATACCCAAGATTTATTACTTTTAGGATATATCTGTTAATATATGACTATTTCTTTTAAGAGGCGAGTTTTTATAATCTCCACATAAAATGAGGGAGTGTACTAAGTTTGTTATTACCATGAAAAATACATGAGGAATTCCACAGAATATATTATTCCTGATCTCTAAATCAAATCTGAATCAATCCAAACATGTCCATCTGTGCTTCTGTCTACTGATACTGATTGAATAAATACTTTATGGATTTAATTTAAGAACTTCTTTTTAAAGATTGTTATCGAACAAAAATTGTTTTTATTTTAATTCATTGTATGTTGCAACTCGAAAAATCGTACAAATTTACATGGAAAGACAGATGTACAGATGGACATGGTTAAATCAATTCAGAAAGTGACTCTGAACTTCCCGTTGAGGAGTTACAATCACCCCTACAAATTTATTCCGTTTGCCATAATTAATTGTGAATATAATACATAAAATTGTTCCCTGTTTAATAAGAAATTGTTTAAAAACTTCTTTAATTAAATGTATGTTCTTTACACTCTTCCATATCCAATGGTTTTCTATAAATTTTTTCGTTAAACTTTTTCAGCTTCACAACAAAATATATTGTTGACATAAAAAGAAGTGAGAAAACTAAATTCGTCTTAGGCCAATTCTTAAATATCCTACACCTTAGTTTATTACTTGTGACGTAGCTTACATTCATGATTTTGTATTAAGTTAAATATACAACGGACTGTACGTCAAATGAAGTTTTTTGTAAATTGTGAGCGAGTATGTTATCCGACCACACCTATTTTTTGCATCTCGATAGATGAGCTAATTATAAATTTGTGTACAGATTTTCAATTTTTGTGGCAGTTAAATAGGTTTATATCGATTGTGAGCTTGGCTATAAACAAATTTTGTGCAAGAATTTATATACTTCATAGACTCTTTGATACCTCCTTTTGACTATTACATATAGAATGACAAATCTTAATATACACCCATCTGTTGTAAAGGGTGTAAAAAGAAACAAAACCAAAGGAAAGAAATCAAACTGAAAAAGTTTTTCTGGATATCCTACTGATTGCATTCTTTATTGTATTATGAATTCGTAATGAATGCAATCCGTGTGCAAATGCTTGACAGTAATATTGAAGTGAAATTAATTAAATTTGCATGCTATTACCAATGAGTTGAGTTGGGTTGAGTTACGTTGAGTTGATTGAATTTTCAATGGTGAAATAAAATTTCGCATTATAACGAATATTAATTTTTAGACCCTTAACATAAAATGAAATGAAATATATATTAAGTTTGTCATTCTATTTAAAACAACCAGAAGGAGGCCTCACAGACTCTACAAAGTATATATAATTTTGATCAGCATCAAAAACTGGATCGACGCCGACACATGTGTCCTTGTGAGATATTCAGTTGAAATTTAGTACATATATTTATAATGATCCCATCAATCGTTATGGTCGTGGTCGGATAACAGACATTCCCCACCCTCAAGCGATAAAAATCTCTATATCATCCACAAAAATTAAGCTATAAAATTGAAATTGGGTACGCCCACGCCCATAATTTACAAAAACCCAATGTCCGCGTAAAACTTGACTAACAAGCTGACATGTAAAACATACAACATCAGAGCGCGTAATGATATTCTTGCCACGCCCATCACGTATGTAGAGGTGGAGGGTATTTAAGATTTGCCCTAAGCCAAATTTAGTTTTATTGCTTGTTATTATTATTATAATACTTTAGAAATAAATTAAAGTTAATAATATTATTAAAAGTAAAGCGACACTACAAGGACAAAATTTCAATAAAAAATTAAGTTATCCCACTTTGCTTTACAAGTTATAATATCATTTATTTTTTACTTTAATTTTCCTCTTTAAAAATGTCCATATTTATATTGTAAAAAGGGCGCAAATTATAAAAAAAAACATCATCAAAACGCATTTTAAAATCATTCCATTTATTCTACGCGGCATTTAGCGTTTTATTGCTTTAGTGACATTACTTTCTCCCAATTCCCTTTTTCACTTTTCATTTCAAACAAGACTTTATTACTGCTTCAAAAACTGTAACAAATCCTCACCACAAAAAAAATAAAACAAAATGGGGACAACAATACAAAATGAAAACTATCTAGAGCGTGAAAATTGCTTAATTACCAGCGAACAGCAGTAAAGATACACAAAAAAGTTTTAATAGACAAAGCAATTGAAAATATTGACTTGATTCTATGACAATAAACTAATATCGACTTGATATTAAATCAAAGCAATTAAAACAATAAATCATCATATAAAACGTATGGATACTATAAATAGGTACAAAAGAAGAGGAAATGAGCCAACATGACATAGTATGAGGAAATTGTTAATCATTGAATTAATACTGAAAGAATGTTTATTTAAAATCACAAATTCGATAAAGAGTGAAAAGTTGCAAAATTTAAAAAATCAAGTAGGAAAACTAAATTTGACTTTGACCTAATCTTATATACCCTCAACATCCGCAACGATTGGCATGGCATATATATACATTCCGACCTCTAATTATCTGAACTTGAGTTAAGATACAAAATTTAAGAGAAGAACTGAAGGGTTGTATACTCTTATTGAGCAGCTTTTAAAGCTGAGTTGATTTAAAGATGTCCGTATGTCCGTTTGGATTGGTGGTCGCAAAATTTGATACAAATCTCGCTGAATGACGTAAAATGTTATACTTATATTAGAGTCATAATTAAAAGAGAGCCCCGTTGCATAAGTGTCATGTTTACACTTTATGTATAAATGTAGAGGATTTATAAAATTTGGTTTAAACCAAAGTTATCCTCTTGTTTTTTATTCACATATTTTTATATTGTCTATGAAAACAACATGGTTTTTTAATCAATCACTTATGTAATCAATATTTTCGGTCTTTGGTAAAAAAAAAAAAATGATTATGATACCCGTAATCAATTAAGCCAGAATTTAAAAATATAAAAAAATTGAAATTTTCTTTTACTTTAACTTTATATAAGCGCCATATGTTTCGATATGCATAAACTGTATAACTATACGCACACACCCTTACATATAAGCACTTAATCTATTATAAAATGGTAAATAACATTTTATGATTTTAAAAACGTATATATATATGTGTGTATGCGTGTATTGCATTGTGTGCGTGTATGTATTTCCCTTTATAATCTCATCATAACAGTAATTATAACGAGTTGTGTAGTGTTAATGTTGTACTGCCGAGTACTGAACTATCATGAGATGATACCACGAGAGAGAAGGCAGGCAAAGTACTCTGACTATGCACAGTGCTGCAGTGTAAGGACCACAAGTAAATGTAATAACCCAATACTGTAGCTAGAAAGCAATAAAATTAAACAAGTCATCAACACCAACGTTTGGGAGAATTTTTTTATAAATTACACAAATACACAAACAAACAGGCACTCATTGCAGTAGCAGTTGTTATAATACTATAATTATAATAATAATTTAAAAAGTATTTGTCCATGAGGGAAACACATTAGGGCAAGCTGTCTGTCCTTCTGTCCATTTCTGCTGCTGTTTACTTACGCTTGTCATATAAACGTGAGCATTTAAATATATGATGACAATATGTTTTAGAGTATTCTTGTGTATGTGTGTGTGTGAGTGAAACAATGTGTTAATTAACATAGTCAATAAATAACCTCTACTTTACCCTGTTTTTTATGTTTCTGCCAACCTCTATTAAAACATTACAAAAATCTTTATTTCATATCTCTCAACCCCACAATTGACTTGACTAATTTTGAATTATAAAATATATTCTCCATCACTTACGCTTTTCGTTCTCTCTGAACTGTGCATGTGTTGCATGCAATTAATTAAGAATGTAATGCCGTTACTATCACTGTATAAAACAGACAAATAACCATAAACACCAGATAGTTTCCTTTTTGCAAACCGTTCACGAACATTCAACACCATTGAGGCTACTTTAAGGAATTTAACCGAAGGAGTCAAACACAATGTTGAAACATCTTTCAAACTGTTAGGGAGTATAGAACAAGGTCACAATTGTAATATAACAATAAAAACCAACGCAAATCAGTGGCTGGATGCGTAGTAATAGGAGAAAGCCATGAAGATGTGAATGAAAAGATTTCCCATAAATATTAATAATATCTACATTCGCTTCATGCATATTTCAAGAATATTTAATATAATGTTTGACTTGTACTCGTTTTCTTCTTTTCCATCTTATGTATTGGTACTTTACATACAGAACCCTCACCATTATATGATAACAATCATTATCACGAGGAATGCCTGCGTTGCAATTCGTGCGGTTTAAATTTAACTGGGCCAAATCAAAAGCGTGCACGACGGTTCAAAGTAAGTGGAAATGAATGTTTTGTTTAGTTTTGAAAGTGTTGTAGTGTTTGAAATAAATAAATCAAATGTTTTTAGTACCAATCAAAAAATTTTCTAATTCGAGAACCCTCTTTTTTTCGATTATTTTACAAGAGCCTATCGATTACCAACACTTGTAAAAATGTGACTCATATTTTAGCACAAAACAAAATTTAGCACTTAAATTTTTCATTGCATGTCAATAATTTATGAGTTCTATAATACGTTGTAATGCCATTCAAATATTACATATATTTCCAAGTAGGCAACTAATAAAAATTCTAATGGTGTTTTATTGTGTTTTTATGAATTTCTTTTGCTCTCGTTCGGCTCAATAATATATGGCTTAGAACCAAATACTTTGCGACCTGCATTTTGCAGACGTTGCCCTAATGGAGTGTTCAGATTTCATGCAACAGCTACGAAGCTTCAAGCCACAATCATTGGGTTGCGCAGTTGCCAGACGTAAAAGTTCCACCACATTAATATTTCCACTGCCGCCACAGGCATGTTCTGGTATGTATAAAAAAATTTCATTTTTTTTTTTTGTTATTGTATAGAATTGAATGCACCTACACATACACATCCACATCCATCCCATACATATAATGATAACAATACTACTTAACGACTTTAGTCATTTGTAACAATTTCAATTGAAATTGGCGCCTAAAAGCCAACCATATATTTTTATACGTTTATAGTATGGAAGAATATAAAAGAATTTGTTTCAAAAAAAAAGACAGGGGGAATGGTATAACAACCGTATGGATTTTTAAGCCCAGTGTAAAAAGAAGACAAATTAAAAGACATGTGGCTTCACTCCCCCTTTTTCTCTATTTGTATTTCCTCGCAGATTACTGAATGAGTCAGCATATTCATTCATAGTATACATAAATGTATTCAGAGGTGTGTGATTATCATAGCGACTGGGATGAGGTTAAGATGAGGTTTCATTTCAGAGTAATTTAACTTTTCTGAATGCCATCAAACACACAAAAAAAGAGAACTTTTTCATGGGGTCACATTGTATGCATGCATGTATGAAATTCATTTGAGTAAAAGTATAGGGTGCGGAAGGAAGCAAAACATGCAATATTAGACTTGCTGTTCCACATGCCAATCATGCCGTATTACCAATCAATTACTTTACAAAGATTTTCAAAATAAATTGGAGAAAATGGTAGGAAATTCTTCTTGGGGGGTTTATGAAGTTATGCAGAATTTTACACTTTTCAAACTATTATCACTTTACTAAATATTATTCTTTATATTTTGTCTCTCAGTTAAAATAATAAACTAAGCATTGCGGAAAAGTTTCACTTTGTATGTTTGAAAATTGATGGAAACTTTTAAACTAATTCATGTATAAATAAAGCATACAATTAAGGGGTTCATGATTTATATAAATAGTGTGGCCTACCTTTGGGCCTGACAATTTTGTAATCTGTTGAATTTAATCGAATCAATGGTAATGCAATAATATTGCGCACACATTTTTTTACTATTTCATCATTTAGGAGGATTAACTTTAAATTCCATCACATTACCACGCGTAAGTCACACGTTATTACACCACAAAAATGTTTGAAATATTTTATAATGGAAATGGTTTGCGTGGTTTAGTAGTAACATCACAAAAACATATATTTTTCACTAAAAGCATGTATACGTGGTGTCGAACCTCTTTGGCTCGTATTAAAGAAAATGTAAGAATAAACATTTTATGATCATTCGTAAAAAACATTGTGTTAAAAGCGCCCAAATATAAATCGGATGTTTGTGAAAAACATATATATGTGATTTTGATTTTTTATTTTATTTTAAAGTAAATAAAATATTTCCATATGTTTTTTTGTTTGGTTTTTATACTCTTCACCATTTGAGGCAAAACCTATATTGAGGTTATGAGGATATTTCTAACCCCACGGTTGCCACGGTTACCTCTAATTATACCGATCGTTTCAGAATTAAAATCTCAATCGATTTAACCATGTCGGTCTGTCTGTCCATGCATATTTGCGCATTTTTTTTTGAGATATTTTTATGAAATTTATTTCATAGCCATGTCTTGGCTCACAAAAAAAACTTATAAAAAATGTACCGAGTTGAACCATTTTTAGGATCCGTTCCCATATGAGGTGTACAATATAAAAGTCTTTATATAGGAAAAAATCTCGATTCTTAATATTTTTTTACAAAATTTGATAAAGAAGCTTCAGAAATGACTCCAAATTTGGACCTTATCGCACCATTTGTAGAACCCCTTTTCATATAAAGACACTACGCCAAAAAAATTATGGGACAATACCCCGAATTTAGTGACACAACCTAACTAATTGTAGCAAAATTTGTGGTGTATTTTGACCGACCTTTTCACTTATTTTATTTTATTTTTTTCATTTTTATTTTACTCAGAACATTTCATAACATAATAAATAAATATCGTTTCAATGTAAGTATATTACGCAGTGTTCAAACATATGAAATGACTGAAAATATATATAAAAAAAAACACATTTCATTCAAAGGACTTAGAATAAAAATAAAACCAAGAGAGTCAAAAATTCATAAGGAAAAAAATCATATATGTAAAGCTATTATACCACACATTCACCACACCAATGACAAAATATAAATAAATCAATATTTTGAAAGTATATTTGAAAAAGGAAAAATATTCTATTGTTCACCAGTCGGACATCAAACTTTACGCAGAGTAAAGGATAAAAAGGAAACTCTTGAGAAAACATATAACAACCGAATCGAATAGTAAAAACGAATTGATTTAACGATATGAGTATACGTACGTACTGAGGCAATCATAAAAGTTACGGATCAACAAAAAAGAGGGTCATAGCTTACAATGCAAAGCAGCAGCAATTGCATTATGTGGGTAATATTATAGAACGCGACAACATTTGAATTTCAATGCAATATTTCTGTATAAGAATACTTTGTCAGTTTCCTTTGACAAACTTCTAACAAAAATTGTCCAAGTGTTTCAAATAATGAAAAGGAAAATATAAGAAAACTATATTTGTCCTAAACCAACGGTCGGTTAAATTCGACAATCACTTCTTTGTTAAAGAGGTTTCAAGCAAAAGTTAATATAACCTAAAATATCTTCAAGTCTCAATATGAAACTTTTTTTCTACCAATTCAATAAATAGTATTTAAAGGTTATGAAATAAATTCTTTTAGAAAATATTTCAAGCACGTACTTGTAAACTACTCGTTAACAAAGGCTTCTATCGCCCCAAACACCACCGCAATCTCCTTCAAATTACTAAGTGGAAAATAATAATGCGAAGCAAGAAAAAAACACGAATTATATATACATGCACAAACCATAAAAAGTTAGTTGATGAACAACACATAGCATTGCGTGACGTCGTTGCTAGAGTGACACTGCAACACCCCTTTTTCAAATGTCAAAAAATTATTTACAAACAAATATGTTTTAATAAAATGGGAAAAATTTTTTGATAAAAATTTAGTTAAAATTAGTTTTATTCAAAATTAGTTTTACAGCTACAGTTAGTATAGAGAGATGTTATTTACTAATAAGCTTTGAAGTCTACTTTAGGGATGTTTAATTTTAAATAATTGTAGTCTACTTTTTTGCTGAATATTTGGTTCTTTTCTTTCCTTTTAAAGACTTATCTAAAAAATTTCCATTTCAGAAACAGAAATAAGCAGCAGCATAAAATTAACACACACATTTTTAGATATTTATAAGATTATAATGTATTAAGTGTAATTATTGTTTTTGAAACAGAAGAGAAAACATTGTAGACTGTCAATGGGGACCATTACACACGCTATAGGGGTTGCCCTAAAAACAATTAGTAAACGGCTAATTTAGTCATACCAAAAACAATGAATAAACGAATGAATGAATGAGGGTTAATAACACCGCGAGCATTCCAACTATATTCTAGATCCACTCAGATTTTAATACTGATCAAAAACATATAATTTTCTCGGATCTCTGAAGAATAGGGTGCGATAAATGGAATAGAAATAAGGTAGAGGGTATATAAAACTGATTTGAAAATGGAATAACTTCAAAGTAAATGAAAAAAGCTTATTTCCGAGTTATTTCCAAATGGTGTAGAATCAGTTTCTATTTAAATATATTTAAAAAGCTAGCTGATAAGTATGTCGACAGACAAATGGGCATATATAAGTCCTTTTAGAATAGTTTGGTGTAATAAATGTAGTCATTCACAAACATTAATTTAAACTTAATACACTTTGTACCAAAAGGGGCGTATATGGTAGAGACAAAATCTAATATAGTTTCCTCTATTTCTCTCGTTGGTACTTTGCTTTAATTGAATTCATTGTTGTTGAAGACAATAGCAACCGACATGTTGAAAGGGGCTACAAAAAGGTCAAAGAAGAGTACAAGTAGCCCAAGAAAATACCAAAAAATAAAAAATATAATAGAAGAAAATTTATCCTTTCCCCACATATGTTATGTAGAAGATATTCTCCAATTGTTTTTATCGTATGAATAATATGAAAATACTTTTGTACTTGCATAAATTTAAAATCCTTATACTATATATGGAATGCACGTACAACAAATAGAGGTGTGTGCATGCATTTTATACACAAATGAATTACAATGTAATGCCAAGGGTTGTGTGGTGGTGCAGTGCAGTGTAGTGTACTTGTAATGGCATGTACAAGTATTTGAAAATATTCTCACACAATCACACACAGACTTTACCATATACATTTATACATCAATTTACAATCCCGTACATAAGTATTTACCTATATTACATATGTTGTAAATTGCATGCAGAGGGTATACAAGGATACACGACAACAATTGGATTACTTGTACATTGTAAAATGAATGAATAAACTTAACTCTGAGAACAGAAGACGATTTAACTCTTAATCAAAAAGGACAACGTGTACACATATATACATGGTATGTGTGTAAGAACCTTCCCCCCCCCACTTGTTTTCATTTAGAAGTGTACAATACTCAAGTATATAATTTTGTGAAGAAGTGCTTGAATTTTATACTTTAGTATCATTTTTATTCTTTACCAGACTAATACTAGTATTTACAGTATTATGTTAATGATGTGAAAATGTAGTAGTCAGTTAACTGCATTATTTTTCAACTCCACCTCACGTTTCAATCATAGTACAATCTATATATTTCATTGCTCTAAAAAAACAGTTTGAAGTTGGCCTTTATTTTATTTTCATCAAAGTTATCACATTGATTGATGCATACCGCGGAACAACAACTTGTGAGATCGTTGAGAGATTAAATTTACCAAATGTTCTTAAAGAAAGAAATCTATGAGTGTTCCGATCGGAACCAAATTTGCTGCTGCTCTTTATGCATCTTTTTCAAAACCTATTAAGAATTCCGATTTTTAAATGTGTCATCTTCATATTAGTACTTGTACGTCTAGAAGCATCAAATGAAATTTGAAGGCAAAGAGAAATTGAATCAGATTTTTATCAGCAAAAGTCACCCTATTATACAGACAATATCCACAATTAACAACAAAACTTCAACAGGTCTAAAAACTAATAAATTGTATAAATTGTGTAGGTTTTATAGTAGTACTTATAATAGTTACTTTTTATACCAAAACCCCACTTTTTAATATATTTCACTTAACAATTCTGAAAAACTATTCATGTGGCTTATAAATAATGTGATTATGATTTAGTTTTTCAATATATTTAATGAACTTAACTCACAGAAAGGATACAATTTTTATTTATGGTTTTAGAACTAAATTTCTACTCTAAGGCTTCTATTTATAATAGTTGCTTATAAAAATTTATGGCTGCTTCAATTAAACAAAAACTTTTCTAGCATTCTTTTACTCTTTACTCTTCTTGTTATTTAATAACAATTTGTTTTATTAAAGCAAAGGGATTAAAAGCACTGCATTAAAGAACAATACTGTTTAAAGCTTTTGTATTGAAAAAAGTCTTAGAAGCAATATAAAAGAACAGACATTTTTAAAAATTAAACTGTCATTTAGGAATGGTATAATTCCCTAAGCTTGAACTGCCTAATTATATCTAATACACTTACATTAAAAGCCTAATGAGAAAAAATGACTGAAATAATTTATTAGCGTTGCTAATCGTGAAAAGCATGAAGAAGAAGAAGCGTTTTTGATCTAATGGATTAAATGAAAAAGATTAAAAAAACAATCTAAATAGTTTATGGCCAATTTAATTAAAAAGAAAGTATACGTGATCTATTTCTTCGCCGCATTTCTTTGTCAGTCGCTGTAAGGTGGTAACAACAAAGCTGAGTTATGATATTGCTTGGTGTTACTTCTTACAGTGAGTGCTGGAGACCACAACCATTATTCTTTGAAAGTAATTTTATTCCATTGGCACGTAGCAATTGATGGTAATATATATATACTTATATAAAATTTAATAAGGCAACTAAAGTTATGTTTTTAAGAGATATAATCCAAGCCGAAAAGTACGCTTTGCTTTTATTTTTGAATCGAAATTAATTTCGAGTTGCAGGATAAAAGTTATAAAAAACGATTCCTTAGTAAGTTCTAAAAGACGTGTTTTCGAAATGATAAAAGGCGGTTAAGAAATTAATAATTAAAGTTGAAAGACTCAACTTTCATCTACAGGAAATAGATTTTCACAATTACTGGATGAATAGTGAAATGAATCTAAATTTCTTCGTTCTTATATAATTTCGAACATGATAACTCTTCACTATATCGATCCTGTGAAGGAGAGGAGACGGATACATAACATGTATTATATCAGAGCCCGTACTTCAGAAGCGGAAAGTTTCATGCTAAAACTCAAATTTGTAATCCGGTAGATTGTTTCCACAAAAATTCCGGAAAAAAATGATTGTTTTAAATTAAATCTATGCATGATACATTATCTTATAAAAGTTTCCTTCTAAGTGCCGATCTTTTAGAAAAAAAGGTCTCTTCTGCGATGTTTCATAAAGTACTACACAAATGGGATGGGAAGCTATCTAACCAGAATCACAAAAAAAGAAAGGTTAAATTATTATATTCACCACCTATTCCTACGTGCCTTATGGACCAATCCTTCTAAACTTTACTAAGAGAATGACAAAATTTAACCTCTCTATTAACAAGGGTGGTATTTAAAAAAGTCGTATTTTTTTTAATATCAGGTAATAGTGGTGACAACATTAAGTGAATCTATTAAATAATTCTTTTTTTAGTAGTCTTTTTAGTACTACTAAAAAAGTGTGTGAAAGTTAAGTAAAGTACAATATAAAAAATCATAAATTTTTAACTACTATTCTTCCTAACTGAACTAGTTATCAACTAAAGTTTCAACAAACGAAAGTGCAACGTTATATGCATATGTATTGTATGGAAAAGGAAATGTCAAATTATGTAACACTTTAACAACTACGTTACTATTAAGTTACTTCTACTACTTAAGCTTATCCCAATTAGCGACAAGAGAGCAGCAATCAATTTCATTTTCTTTTATATGATAAATATTTCAGTTCAATTTTATTTCATGACGAGCTTCACTATTGTGTTGTTTTTTCATCGTAATCTGGAATCTCATTTCCTGTTATTCTCCTTTTTTTTCCATAATTTGATTCAATTTTTAGATAAGCTTGTTATGTATACCATATTGATATTCCGTTTTTTTCATCCTTTGATGTGATATTCTCTTTGGTACATTCAGTACAACGTACATGTCTCAACAGTACGTCAGTTAACTAGCTATAGTGATACGTTGTTACAATGCTAAAATGAAGTTTTGCATAAATTTTTAATATTCTATAAAATATAAATGCTGTATTAATAACAGTAAAGGGAAGGGTAAGGAAAATGTCCCAATTATCATATTTTTTTTCTGGCAATCATGAAACCGAACAGGCTTTTGATGGGAAAGAAAAGAGGTAATTATTTTGCATGTCAGTTGAATGTTTGGGCTGCCAAGAAGCAGCAACGATTTTAATACCGTCCACATAAAATGAGGGGTATACTAAGTTTGTTACTCCATTTGCCCAGAATGAGGCTTCATATATACTTTGCCTAGCTACATTATTGATCAGCGTCTAAACATATCTAGACACATCTTTTGTTGACATTCTCATGGTCGTAAATTTTAAGATATTGAGATGAAATTTTGTGCGAACCTTTTTAGTTATTGTATGAAGATCGCTATTTAAAATTAACAAAATTTCTCAAGAACCATGCCCACAATCAACAAAAATCTTTGTACCTGCCACAAAAATTGACTTAAGAACTTATAATATAGTATGAATTTTTATAATTATCTCATCCGTCGATGTGCTAAAAAAAATGGGCATGGTCGGATAATAACTACACCCACAATTCACAAGAAACAATACTCAGTGTAAAACTCAACATGGAAGTGAATACGTAATACACACACTATTAAAGGGCGTAATCATAAATTTTGCCACAGTCACCGTTTGTAGGCATACGTGGAGGGTATTTAAAATTTGGTTTAAGCCTAATTTAGTTTTCTTACTTCTTTTATTCCTAAAATGATGACTATAAAAAGAATATTATACATATTAAGCGCTGCCTTTGTTTGGTATCTTCAATATTTAACCAAAAAATTACAGAAGAGGCATCTTTTGTCAAAGACAAGTAAATCTTATATACAATAGATGTTGAAAGACTAATGGCAGATAATACTCTAAATAATTCATTAAGTCAAAATACAAAAAAAATTTTTTAAATATCCTCCACATCTACAACGGTGGGCGTGGCAGGAAGAATTACTCCCTATAATATTTTTTGCTTTACGTATCAGCTTGAAAGTCGTGTTTTACGTTGGGTATTTTTGGCACATCGGTGGATATAGATACGCATGCCAAATTTTAAGTTCATAAGTAAATTTTTGTGGCAGAAAAATTGATTTTGTCGGTTAAAAGGAGAGAACTGTAAAGCATTAAGAAAGTCAAAGGGAATAGTTTATTATTTCTTTTATGATACATTTAAAAAATGTATTACAATTTCTTACATTACAAAGTTCTCCCCAACGAATACTACAATTTACCTGAAATTATATTCTCTTTGCGCAATGATGCAAAAAAAGAAACAAATTTTAAATTGTTTTAAATGTAAATATTGTTAACTAAAGAATAGTAAGTTTTAAGAATTCTGCATTGTATTTTAAATGTTTTGGAAAACAGACAAAAGGGAAATTTTCCTTTTAAAAAAAATTTTTCACTTGAAATGTATTTAACAAGCGTAAAATCAGTAAATCGTTCATGAAATTCACAAAAAGTAGAAAATAAACGAAACTAAACGAGTTTTTCTTACAATTTCTAAAAACAATACTTTATACTTGTTTTCAAATAGTTATTTTTTGTAATAATTAAATTATCCAACTCAATTGAATTGTTTTTAAATCCGAAAAAAATTAAGCTACTTCCACTTCCTCTGACTCACTTTTTCAATTTAAAAAGTTTACCTTCTCTTTCTGAACAAGACTTTTACGAAAAACTATCATTTTTACAAAATTTGAAACGTAAAAGTAACAAGGCAAATGAAAAAAATTGAGATGAGTTTTTTTTTTTTATAAAATCGTGCGTTATCAAATGAAGAAGGTAATGTTTTTCAATTTATTCATAAAGTATATACAACAACACCCGGAGAATAGAAAATATTTACTTTTTGCATAAATTTTTTCATTAAATTATTCACAAATATTTATGAATATGTATTATTAAAACTTTTGTAATACATCGCAGAAGAGTGAATTGGTAGATATCAGATATTAAATGTAGAGAGCAGACAAATCTTCGAAAGGTGTCATAAGGTAGATGAAAAGTAGGGCTTGACAAACTTGAAACTCATTCACCTATTGAACGAAGAATTAAAGTTACTCCACGATAGAGAACGCGTAAGCTTGTATTAGGATAAATATTACACAACTATGCCATTTAAGTAGTTCCGTCCAGGTCTCCAGTATTCGAAGAGGCGTCCATAAAAGAACGCCAAAGAATTGTGGAAAAACTATTTGATGCCTTTCCAATACTTGAAACACTTGCATGAACTGCAAATTCTCTTTTTTGAGCAGGAAATTAGTGTTACTTAGGGTGATCCCTAATTGAATAAAGTTAGGAATTAAGGGGTGGTAATATCGTTTTAAAATGGGCAAAATCAGTCAAGAACCGTGCCTCCACTTAATTGGCCAGGTGCCCCATCGATATGTACCGCATTATGTTGCATTCACAGCTTATGTACTCTAATAATTGCTTAAACTTAATGGCATACCTCTGAAGACTTTCTAAGATAACAGTCAAGTCAGAGTAAACCTAAATTTTCACTCTTCTGCATCTTTGAATATTCTGAACCAGGAGTAGAAATTTCATACACTTCTAACAAAAATATGACGAAGGTGAACCCCTTTAGGATGGCTTTTTGAAGTCTTGGTACGTGCACCCATTCCTCCATTACTTATAATAAACTGACGAAAACTCAATAAAAGTAGGGTGTTCTACTGTTTCTTAGGTAAATGCTGCTCTTATGCATAATTAATTGAGTTAAGCATTTGTAAAAATAGTTAATGTTGCCATTTACGTAAACGTATATATTTACCCTGCAAGTATATAAAATACATATTCTGGTCACGCTTATCTTTTAAGCATTTAATATCGTTTCTTGTCACAGCAGTATAAACAACATTGCTCTGGTCACCCTTCTTAATAACAACATGCTATAGGAAGTGCGCAGAAATTTTAAAAATATAAGTATTCGTACGTTATTATGTTATTGTTGTTATTTTTATTCATCCCTTCCAATATTTAAATTATAATTTAAGAGAACTTTCACTATAGAAATGAGACATAAAGCACGGCATACCTTAAGGATCCTTTTAATAAAAAATTTTATGGTATAGTTTACAGGGCATTTTATATATTCTACAATATTAAATTTTATTAACGATTTCTTGAATTGTTCTTTATGAATCTCTCATAAAGATAACATCATCTTTTTAACATTATTCCATTGTACTATTTAATTTATTAATTCATGTTATTTTTCATTAAATGTTAATGCCCACAAATAGTTAGTTGACTGGTGAACTAAGGATTGAATCATTTTTAATATCCCTAAAATGTCTTTTATATGATATTTGAGTCCTTTTATATAAACTAATGCATGCCTTTTCTTTATTTTTCTTTTAATTTAATTTTCTCCTTTACTACTTTCACCATAAATTAATTAAAAAAGATTGTTGTTGTCAAAACAAAAAGTAAAATAGAATTTTTATACCAATAAAGTTGTAACTTATTACTTAGCGTAATGAACATTATGTGAACAGTTCTTCCGGTTTCCTTGTTCTATATATAGCGTCGTTTTTATTCAAACACTATAAAATCAACAGACAATGACGAAAAATAAACTCTTAATAAAGAAAATTAACGTTAGCCCACACGTTCTCCTTCTCTAGCTGTCTCCCTCTTTACCCATTTTTATTGGCTTCAGCTCTGTAAACCATTGTCACAACAAATTGTTGCTATGGACCCTTCCCTTTTATTATACTTTGTTTTATGCGGATACATTATACGTACACGTGAGCTGCTTTTTTCTTTTTTTTTGGCTTACCAATAACATTTTTCGAATTATTGTCACGTAGCCAACTTCCGGTTTCCTGTAATTAAACTATAGTCGCCTTTTATGTTTGTTTTTGCTATTGTGTCCTTTTATCCTATTTTAAGGTGAGGGGTATAATAGGTTTGTCATTTCGTAGGAGGCATTAAAAACCCTATAAAGTATAAATGTTCTTCAAAAGTCCATTTCTGAAAATCTCACATTCGAGAAAATTTTGAAACTAAGAGGAAATTTGGGCATAGATTCTTTGTTTCGCTCAAATTATAGATGACTTTGCGATTTTAAATTGGGTTTATTGTTGTCTGAGTGGGCCATAACTTTATCTTGGTAAACTCTGCCCGTTGTAGGACACGAGTTCCATCCAACCGAGGAAAAAAGTGAAAGAGTTTCTTCATCTACAATTTGTTAAGCTAAGAAAATTACTGTGAAAGTTGAGATTGATTGGACAGGTCAATGAGTATTTAAGCTTGTAAAAAAACTATACATATTATAAATTTCCTAATAAGCAAAGTTTCCGCGTTTGGGGTGAGACCGATCCACAAGGGACTCTACAGGCTCCACTAGATCCCTGAAATGCAAAAAAAGAGTTTGATGCGGCTTACACGCTGGTGGCATCATGGGTCCCTTTTCATAAAAAAAAAATTATTGTTTAATATCAGCTAAGTCTGCTACACTTTTTTACTACTACTTGCAGATGTATTTTACCCGTTAACTATTATCTGTGGAGATCAGAGGATTGTGTCCGGAAGCTGTGGCTGTTGATTTATGCTTGCATTAATCAGATTGTAGCTCAATATTTCCGTCAATAAATTTCAATTATTCAAGAGCGATCATTCTTCTTAGAAGCGTGTGAATACTTATTAAATTAAAAAGCGTCGTTCTTGTGCACTATATACTTTATATTACAGAACTCTTAATCAGTTATTAAACTTCTCTTCACCCTGGCTCTGGCAGTTAAGCACTTGAGTGGCATTAAAAACTTCAAAAATTGAGATTTAATCTGATACACGCATACGTAATATGAACTCGTGTATGAAAACGTTTGAAATATTTTTCTATATTTATGAAATCAACCACATCTGCACTCACACCACTACCCATTCCCCATCCTTATTCTGTAGGAATGGCAGCTGTATTATTCAGCGTACTCGCTACATGGAAACGTGCTTGAAGGAGAAATATTTTTTGAAAAACCAACTACATCCACTTCTCAACATGCAATATTCATTGTAAAACACAGAACGTAGCAACGAGTGAAAACAAAAAAGGAAGACACGACATGATGAAATATCTACGAAACTGACAAGTACCCTACATTAAATATCTAGTAAATATCAATACTTTAGTTTATACTTGTCCTTGTCCCTAGAAGGCAGTCAAGCCATAAATGCACTGTACATGTTCATATTATAAAACGCTTATTACAACATTTGTTACGAACGTTTATAACTTTTTAAGTATATTCGTTTTTTTAATAAGTATAAAATTGTATAAAATGTGCTGACCAATAAACAAATAAAGTAAAGCGTGAGAATTTTGGCTTATGTTCACCTACACAGTATATTTCACATTTATAATGGCGGCAGGATATTGATAAGATAAAAAATGAAATTTTTAGTAAACTTGTCTAACAAACCGATTGAGAATTGAGTTAATAGATGAATACAAAGAATGATGAAGAATGAAAAGAAGAGAGGGAGAGAGAGAAAGAAAAAGGAAGAAAATTGTAATGAGGTTTAGAGTTACAATCCTGGACTATGTTAAATTTAAGCGAGGTAACTGTGATTAATTTTTTGCATCAAACTTGAATCATTTTCGAAACAAACTGTTCAATAATTGGTATTAATGTTGAACATTGCAAACTTGAAATTATTTAAATAAGTGCAAAACATCTATTAGAATAAAGAAAATGACTATTAGAATAAGTAAAAAGACATTAACAACACGAACAAAGGAACAAAAATTAAGTTCATAAAGAATAACAATGAAAACCACTATCACAAGTCATTTTACTTAAATAAAGTCCAAATAGTGTACAGCTACTGCAACAACAACAAAATGGGCAGTTACACAATGTCTTCATTTAAGTTAATAATACTCTTGATGGACAATCACATAATACCTTTAAGAAACTCTCTTTAAGCGTTGTCTTTGTTTTTGTTGCTTTATTTTCCCTTTTCTACATCCACCGGAAAGCAAGGAAACGAAATGTTTTGTAAGGAAAGTTCTTTTTTTTTGTCGGTCTGAATGAGAGAACACTTGTTTTATTCAACTCGAACACAATAAGATGCCACTTATTTTTGACGCGATAAATATTGCTGATAAAAGTGAAACAACAACAACAAACGATCGTGAGAAGAAGAGGAACAACAACAAAGTATACTTTATTTATATGTACTCAATTTGACTACAGCATACTCAGCAAAAGAATAGTAGTAGCCTTAAAGCCACGACAAAAATGAAACAACAGCGAAGCGTGCTTTATTTATTTGTGCTCAGTTTAAAAAGTAACCCTGAGAGTACGATTATTTTTACAAGAAAGAAAATATTTATTGTTGTTATTATTTTTATGTTCCCCATTTTAAAACTCCAAAATTTTATTTCTTCATTTATTTGGTACACGCCTACAATATACAAACGATTGAATTTAAAACCGACTTAAATTTTTAATTTTGAACACATACTTAAAGGGCGTACCTGCCACACTCACATTTATATAAAATTTTACTCTGGGCGGTATTTCAGAAATAACCTAAAATTGAATAAATTAAAATCCATTTGATTTTCGACTCTATAATATTAAAAACAACAGCAACAACAATAACACCTTTTTTAATGACGACAACAATAACACTTAATGAATATAAATTGCCGTTACACATATGAAATATTCTCATTATTCTATCCACAGCGTATACAAGTTCGTTTGTGTTTATATGTGTGCGTGCATATATTTAAACATCATTAATGAATATAAAGCAACAGCATCTGATGATAGGATGGATGATAGATTGTTGTGGTGGTATTTTTAGTAAAGTTGGCTAAGTATGTATGCATGCATCTGCATGTATTACCTGGATAAAAATGTGCAAACGATGCTTAAGCTGTACAGCTCAGTATTTTGGTTTTGTTTTATTTTTATGAATCCGTGGCTGCCCCTACTTTGTGTTTTGGGTTGACCAAGTACCCAAATAAACACACCCCCACCTACACACATACATTTAATCTTATTTTTAATTTATGTTATACCTCGTACATGGCGCACATATGCTTGTGTTTATATTTTTACTCATATATGCTGTATATACATAAATACATATTATATATGGGTGCGTAGGTATATATAAATATATATTCATACATCCATTAAAAGCAGCGAAGACACCGAACCGCTTTTACTAGTGAGGGTTGTATTGTTGTCACCCTTGTTTGATTGTTGTTTTCTATGTTATTTTTGTTGTTGTTGGCACATCGTTTCTGCTGTTGTTGTTAATATTATTGTTGTTATTGTAGTATTATACAAAAAATTTCAGGTTAAAATAACTTATTATTATACCTACCACCCTCGTAGTCGAGAGTACACTCTCTTTATCAAAATGTTGTAGCAACTGCAAAACAATATTACACATTAACTGAAATTCTGAATCTATTTAGTTTCACTTATCTGTCTATCTGTATGTGGTAAACATTCTTCCGCTCTAAAAAATTGGGATATCGACCATGAATTTCAAAGAAATATTGCTAGAAATGGTCACCCGAAAGTCACGCCCTCAATTGAACATAAGTTGAAAAAAAAATTTTAATAGTTTCCTCACCCCAAAAATCACATTTAGGCCCCGCTCCCATAATACATAAGCATCACTATCAATCATATTTTTTATTTTAATGCCTTAATTTATATGATGGGTAACCAAGATTCGGCGTAGGCAAATTAAACTAATTTTATTTGTTGTTCAGAAATTCAATACCGCTGTTTACTTATTATTTAATGATTTCTGTGTTTTTATACCTTTCACCTCACTTGGGACGGTATTCTAAGCTTGTCATTCCCTACGTAACTTCGAGATGTGGACATAGACCCCGAAACGTATATTCTTAATAAGTATCAAAATCTGAATCGATATAAACGTGACCATGTGTCCGTCTGTCGTTAGCATTCTCAATTTTGAGATATTTTAGCTGAAATTTTATACAGACTTTTGTTAAGAGGCACACCCACAATCGACAAAAATCGATTTATATGCCACAAAAAGTGAGCTACTAAAATAAAATTTGATACATATATCTACAATTATTCTATCCATCGATGTGGCAAAAATGGAAGTGAAAGTGGTTGAATAAGATATGTACCCACAATGTACAAATAACTAAACTCAGTTTAAAACTCGACTTGCAAGTTGATACGTAAAGGGCGTAATTATATACCTGCCACTCCCACCATATGTATGTAGATGTGGAGGGTTTTTAAGATTTAGCCTATTTAAGCGAAATCTACTATTCTTTCTTTTTTGTTGTTATTATTATTATTATTGTTGTTGTTGTTGTTTTGTAAATATTTATAAAGCACAAACATTCTGCATGACCTTTATTTATGTATTATCATCATAAACAACAATAGCAACTCAACGAAACGTAAAGAATGCAAAGAGCAGCTTATTGTAATACAGCTTTCAGTTTTAATTTGTACTCCACGAATATTCCACTCACAAGTGAAAATAGATGAATGGATGGATGTGAACATCATACACACCCGCAACAAATTCACCTAAAAGACTCGCACACAATTGGGAAGGGCTAGATAAACTTAGCGGGCCCCCACAACAACACGAAACCAACAACAATTTTACTATGGCATCGTCAGGAAGAGGGAATAAATCATGCAGAGGGCGGAAAAAAGCGACCAAAGTAATAAAGTAAATAAACCTTCAAAACATAGTTAAAAGCAAAATTCGAAATAATCTGTATGCATTACTCTGTACAATTTTATATGAGGCACAGCATGAATTTTTTATCCTTATAAACAAATCCCCAGAGTTATGCTTACAAAAGCACCTGAATGGAATTCTTTGGGTTAAGTTCTGCGGCACCAACCCAATACAGAATAATTTAAACATGATAAATGATAGATTATATATAGATAATATATATTTTTATCAATACTTTTAGAATATTGTGAAATGATAACAAAAATTTCCTTTTCCACGGAAATTGTTATACAAAGTTATTATTAAATCATCGATGCACTGAAGTCTTCTGAAGGAGTATATATGTCAATATTTCTTTACTTTACTTATATGCGGAAATAAGAATAACACGCAAAATTTACCTAAAAATTGCTCCTTTATCAGTTCTTTGTGTGTTGCTTAACCGATTCAGCCCAACTTCAATATCAACTTGCGTATGAAAACTACCAACACTTTTGCCATATAAAGTCTTTTTATGTAAAAAAAATCGCAATTCTTAATATTGTCACGTCTTTACTGACACAACTAAACTAATTGTAGCATATTTTGTGCAACTAAGTGGTATAAAGTATTAAATGGTCGGACTTGATTGACTATAACATTTTCACTTTTTTACTTCTGTCTCCAAATTTTCTAAAAAGCAAATAAAGTTTAAAAAAGGGAAGTATGTAGCAAGTACATTGTACATACTTTCACATGAATTGCATAAATGTTAGTAAAAAAACCCATACACGTTTCAATTTTAACTTACAAAAACCAAATCTTTGATTTAACAAAGTCAATAAAATTTCAAACACTAAGCATAGTGAATTTGTGTGTGTGTGTGTGTGTGTGTGTGTGTGTGTGTGTGTACTTTAACTAACCATAAAACATCACAAACACAAGCATTGTACTTACACACATTATTTGATATTGACTTGGTGAAGATTTGTTAGGACTTATGCTTAAGTTCATTGTTTTAACCACCCACAAGTAAAGCCATCAAGCAATATTCGGGTAAAGGTTAAACAGCATTTTGCAGGGTTAACTTAGTGTCTAAATAAAAAATTGAATAGGAAACAAGTGAACATTTCGTGGTCGGTCAAGGCGGATCATTTCATATACTACATCACCTAGTTCAGTAAATGCGAGATGTTGCCATATAAGTGGACTTTGTGAAATATTATATTATATGAAAGGGGGTTCCAAATATAGTTCGATCGGGTTCAAATTTGGCCCTTAATCAAATACTAACTATTTTTCACCAAATTTTGTCAAAAAGTATTAAGAATTGCAATTTTTTGCCATATAACGTCTTCTATTATATTAGAAACCTTACATGGGGAGGGGTTCTAAAAACGGGACGATTCGGTTCATTGTAAATAGGACTTCTTGCTGGGCCAATACGTGTCCTTGTATTAAATTTCAACGAAATATCTCAAAAAAATTTTACCCAAAGCTTAGAGACAAATTTACATAGACCGACAGACAGACGGTCATACGGATATGGTTAAATTGATTAAAATTTAGATTCTAAATCGATTGTAATAATTGAAGATGATATCTTTCTCTCCCTCTTACTTTTAAAACACTATTCTTTATTATTTATGAAATAATCTCTCTTTAAATTTCATAGTTATTATGTTCTCTAATAACGTCAATTGTCCACCTATTAATTGAGATCATTTTTATCAATTTATTATCGTTGCGGTCAGTTTATTAAGCATGTTAATTTATAGTTTGTGGCTAAAAAATGACAACAAACAACAGCAACACAAAACCTTAACTACACTAACGTCAATTCAATAAATTTTAATTATACTGACGATTAATAAATATGATATATGTGTCCGTATACATATATAGACGAATTCATTATTTAGAAAGTGGTATAAAACCACTTTTCCAAAAAAATCACAATTTTTAAATTTATAAAGAAATAAGACTCTTAAAATGAATCTAAAATAATGTATTCATTTATAAATTAAACAAGATTTACCAAAATGTGGCAAGAGTAGATAGCAGATTATTAACACGTATGACGTCAGCAATATATTCTCCCATACTGTAAATAAAGAGAAATAAAAATAAAAAATATAACCTTGCGATCAAATCTTTTATGCCTACCATCCTAATTCGTTAAAATACAATCGATTGATTATGTTTTTTATATATTGCGGGTGGGGTTTTTAAGTAATTTTAGGTTTCCTTCTTTTGGAAAAAGTGGATCTAACACTCTTTAGATTGGTATTCAATTTCTGCATTGAAACTAAACTTAATGCAAAATTCTACGAATATATTAAAGCATACTAAATACACTATTAGCGGGAGTTATGAGGAATATGCCACGCCCACCATGAAGGAGATAGTGAAGGGTATTTAAGATTTAACCTAAGCCAAAATTAGTTTTTTCCTTGTTTTTATTAATTTTTCATTTTACTAGCGTAACCAGATCTCTCGCCCTCTGTCCTCTTGCCAGTAAGTTCCAAGACACTCTATAAATAAGTGGCTGTAGTTAAGGTAACATTTTATTGACACTGAGGACGTAAATGAGAATTATATTGTTGCAGCAACTTTATGACCAAGCATGTAATCTTAATATGCTCTTACATAGAGTTTAGTAAACAAAAGCAACATTATGTATACGCAATATGTGTGTTTCCACATATGTATTACACTTATAACACCTCCCAAATGTCGCATTACATGAGTTCATATTATACTCATCCATTCACACGTATTATTGTTACGTAACAAGATTATTTGTCTGTCGATCCATCCATTTTAATATAAAATTTATACATATGTGTAAGTGTAGTGCAAGGCAAATATAAACTTAAACAAGAGACAGCTGAGAGTGAAAGGCGGTCTCTTGAAAGACGATGAAGATGAAGATCAAGTTGAACGCACATATATATAAAGACATTGTATTGTATGTGTGTGTGTAAACAATCTATTATTATTACAAACGAAGGCATAAGCATATATTTGTGTGTAAATTTTACTACACTTTATTTATATATTCATGATATAAACATTTTATGAATTTCCTTGCACCAACAACTACAAACAAACTAAATGGATTTCCCATATATACTAAATGTTATAATATATTACAGCAAGCAATTGAGACATATTTTACCACCCCTCCCCCTGTTACATACCCATACAAATATTTTCCAAGAAACATTTTATTTATACCACCACCGAACAGCTGCTTTCCAGTATAATTTTATGTTATAATACACTTGTATTTAGTAGATAGTTAAAGGACACAAACTTGAGATGTCTTCAGATGACGTTAAAATTTTGTGTAAAATAGTTTAATAAACGAGTTGTAAAAGGGAAGAGTTTCCACAATAATAGCAGAAAAACAAACTTACTTAACTATCTTGCTCTACTTGGTTCGCAACTGTTTGGTTAATTATGTATCACGCAAAGCAATTTTGTCCACTTCACTCAATCACTAGAAAATTACATCACATTTGAAAAAAGTTTGCAATATTTGGAAAGTAGGTATAACTTTAAGCACACCGTTACGAAGTAGATAAAGACGTTAATGCATTTTAAGTTTTACGAAGGGGGTTACAAAGTTTCAAAACAAAAAAGCTCTCTAACCAAAAATATATTTTCTTTTTCTTTGTAAATTAGATGAATTCTGTGAAGAACATCCTCACAATTTAATGCCTACTCCTGGTTACTGGATAGAATGTTCACGACAAAAAATCACTTTACCCCCAACACATACTAGCATTTGGGATGAAAGTGATTTAGAACATGATGATATATGTGGTGGTGTTGGCAGTGCCATTGAGGCTTATAAAGAACGAGAATATACAGATTTATATGAAGATGATGAGAACTCTGAGACTACACCCAGGTATTATAAAAAAAAAATTCTACAAGAGTTACGATAAATAATTTTGAAATGATTTCTCTAATTAAAGCCCTAGAAAAAAGACAACAATTGAAGAACAATGGGAACAAAATGGCGCCTTTGAACTTATTTCGGTGGAACAAGAAACATATGAGAAATATTTCTATGGCAGTGAACATTGGAATTATTTTACCAGTGATGAAGATTTGGGTCCGGTAATCTTATCCATAAAACAAGAAACACTTAATGCTAGAGATCAGTTTCGTATTTTGGTTAGAGCCGGTTCATATACTGTACATGGCTTAATACCTGCCTCTTGTGTATTTGCGGATAGGTATTTAAAAAGTTTTCATTTTTAAAAAATTCAAAAATAATAATTTTGAAAAAATAAACATATTTTTTTAATTAGATATAATCGTGAAGAAGTTGTAAGGTCTTTGGGTAAAGAAGTTAATTTAAATCCTCCTCTAACATTGGGTCAACTACCAGACACCCCAGAGGAATTACTAAAACTTGATCAGGTAAAAGTAGTAATACTCTCATCAAAACAAAACCCTACATAAGTTAAATTGTTTAAAAATGTGTCCCTATGTCCGTTTATATAATACATATATATGTTATAATATTAAAAAGAATAAAGTAAATTTACCGTTAAATTAGTTGTTAGTTGAATGTAGAATGGATGCATTGCGCTAAAGTAAATTGTTTGCTTATTATTATATTAATATCCCAACGCAATTGATATTTATTTAATAAAAAAAAAAAACACCAGAGATTAGGGACAAATGCCTTTGTAGGCCGTCGCAACTAACCTCCAAGTCCATTTAATACTTTATTTAGTATTATATTCACTCGCGTACCGCCCCGTAGTGTTTTTATTTTCGATTTAAATTATAAAACTTATATCAGAGCGTACGGTTTATTATTACACACACTTTGTATATTTAAAAAAATAATTTTTATTATTTTACACATTTTAGTCCTATTTTCTATTTGAAATTTGTTTTTTCCAACTCTGTTCTTATTAATATGCATGTCTAATCTTGACACATGTAACGAACGATCAAACAAAGGCATGCGAGCATTCGCCTAAATAGTCGGCAACCATTTGAAAACATAACATTTTCACATATATTTTATTAAATTTCACTTGAATTATTCTAAGAACTATAAAATTTTCATATTTTCATTAAATAAATCGTGTTTTTATGAATATTTTATGTATTTTCACTATGGCTGCCGGCAACTTTTGCTTTTTTCTTATTTATTCACTATATTTTTCACTTTTCACACTTTCTTTTATAATTATCATATCAAGCACACATTTAGTTGATAAAATATTATATAGTTTAATTTTTTTAAGTATATTTTACGAATTCATTCCTTTTGTAAAATTTTTCTCGCTTAAAAGAATTACTTCTGCGTATAAATTATTCACGAAACTAAACAACTCAGGTTAGTTGTTTTTTTGAGTATTATGATCTGTCACTAATATATCGCAAACTGAAATATGGAGAATTTGAGCATTTTAGAATACTAACACAAGGGAAATTACGAATTTTTTTTACACGCAGCAACAAGTCTCTCTTTCAATTATGTCTCTGACTGTAGGAACTAATTAAAGGTATTACCATATTTAAAAAAAATTGTATATCGTTGAATAATATGAAAAGTAAAGAAGGAATTGTTCCTAGAATTATATAAAATAATATAATTACTTAATAATTAGATTGAAGAATATTTTCCCATTTATAATAATGAATTTTTTGTTATTATTTTTACTTATTTATTATATGTGAACTAAAAGAAGGTATAAATGTATAGAATAATAACGGAAGTGTAAAGTTAGGAACTTTTATTAGTAAAGGTGTTACCACATTCCAGTATATTACAGAAAAATATAAAAAGTAAACGGAAAACTATTTATAAAAATTGTAACATATATGTTACATTTATAATAATTAAATTAAAGTATATATTCCCCAAATATAATATAATTAATTTTGTTGTTATTATTATTTTTAGGTATTTATTAAATCCGAACTGAAGGTGGGTGTTATATTTGTGAAAGAGAATCAATATACGGAAGAGCAAATATTAGACAATAATGCAAATTCAATATTATTCGATGAATTTCTAACCGTGCTGGGCGATTGTGTTAGATTGAAAGGTTTTGACAAATATAAAGGTGGCCTTGATACTGTACATGATTTAACCGGTATGTTTTGTTCATTATAAAATATATAATTATATTATAATTTTTTTTTGTAATTACCAGGTTTACATTCTGTTTACACGAATTGGCGCAATATCGAGATAATGTTTCATGTATCTACTTTGTTGCCATATGAAAAACATGATCCACAAAAATTGCAAAGGAAACGTCACATAGGTAACGATATTGTTTGCGTAGTTTTTCTGGAAGCAGATAATACACGTTTTAGTCCGGCTTGCATTAAATCACATTTTCTGCATACATTTATATTGGTAAGTTAAGCTGCAATGAAAAAAAGAGACGAAACAAATATAGAATTTAAAAAAATTTAAATTGTATGTTTTTTTATAAAAAGGTTAGAGTTTCAGCCAGAATTAAACACAAGCCTACACGCTATGAAATATCGGTTGTAACACGTGATGAGGTGGGTGCCTATAAACCGTATTTATGGGAACAATCGGTGTTTGAAAAAGGTCCCATGTTTAGGTACCAACATAAAAAAAACTCTTTTATAACAATTTATTGAAAAAATGTGTTCCTTAGAGAATGGCTGCTAAGCAAGATTGTGAATGGTGAGCGAGCTTCATATTCAGCACCGAAATTCGCCCGCATGCAAGAACGCACTCGCTCACAAATGCTGGAAGACTTAGTTATGAATTTATCAAATCATGCTGAGACTGGACAAATACCCAAACCATATCGTCGTGGCTCTTGGCGACCGATCGGTGAGGAAGAATATAAGAAAATGTTACATGCCCGCCTTTCAATTACATCAATGGCACCAATTACATCATCACCACCACCACAGCTATTGTCATCACCGACAGCCATCTCGAATATTGATGGTTGCTGTGGGCTCCTATATGTACAACATAGTATGTAAAAGGGAGAGATGAACCGTGTAGGAAATCCATTTCATTTCGATGCCTTAATAAAAATTCTACACAACAATTATTTTTTCATATTTCCCATCTTGAAAATGTTTTAAATAACATCCTCGTATAGTTTCGAAACCTTACATTGGTTGCTCCCCCTTTTACAGGCCCCCAAAGAGCATGCTATTATATTTTCTATATACCCCCCACATAACCGGCGTGATATTTCAAGTTAATCATTTTCTTTACAACACCCAGAAGGAAGCGTCACATCCCCAAAACAGTAAATTCTTGATCGGTATGCAAAACTGAATCGAACAAGCCATATTCAGGTGTCCGTATGTTCTCGGGAAAGGGTCAAAACGTTACTTTTCACAAAATTTGTCTTGTTGCGTATAAATGGCTAAAAAACCTTTAACGCAGAATCTTACTTGTAAGGTAGTACGTAATATACTACTAAAAAGTGTTATTACTTACTTACCACGCCCACGGTTTGTATATAGATGTGGAGGGTATTTAGGATATGACCTGAGCCAAATTTATTTTTTTTTTTTCTTTATATACATATAGTCTCTAATCATAAAGCATTTTTATAGGACACATGAGGCCTTCATCGCCACTGTTAGATTCAGTGCGTGATCAGTTTGAAGATTATGAGCAGTTAGCGAAAGATTTTACTAGAGTCTTTCTTAATGAGGAACCATCGTGCCTACAAAATGCTCACCTCTTTGATGTTGTGTTCCTGGTGGGTCAATCAAAACAGAAAGCACGCTTTATTGGCGTACGTGCCATTTTGGGTGTAAGAAGTCGGGTTTTTCAGGTAAATATTATTACCGCTTCTTCTTCTTCTTATTTTTATCATAATTCACTTTGTTTAGGAAATGCTTTATGGTATACAAACCGGTTTTGGTTCACCACAAATACCAGTTGCTGAAATATTTGCACGTCCAGCACCTTCATTGGTTTCACCGCAAAATTCAAAACCGAAAACTAATAATTATTTAACCGTGCCCGATTCGGATACAATGCGACCGAAAAGTGTTCCATCATCGCCCATGGTGAAGCGTGCGTTCTCCCGTTTGGGAAATATTACGGCTGGTTGGGGTCGTTCTACACGCAACAAGAGCGTCAATCCACTGAATCCGGAGGATAAAAAGAAATGGATTTCATCATCAGATTGTTCGAGTAAGAGTTGCCATCTAAATGTTAACAAATATATCGATGTGTGGTCTTCTTTTCCCTTTTTTTCCCCCAAACACTTTTTTTCTTCATGCGACATTGCCCCTCCCACTGTTTTGTAATCTACTATAATTATATGTATTATATGTACTCCATGCCGCTTAATGAGTTGATTATAACTTTCAAACATATGGCAATCTTTAAATTTTCATCTCTAAAATCTCTAATTACACATAACACTTATTAAATGCGGCACTCTTGTCTAACGCACTTTTTTTTGAAAACTGAACACGTATCTCTAAAAACTAATTACTTCACCTCTATTTTCACTTTCCAAAAATATCGCATTCACGGCTTCATTACGCTTTATTTTTACACCCTCTATTATACTATACTTACCAAACTCGACACTTTCCTTCAAAAATAAATATAATTCGTCTGTATCGAACTCATTTCTTTTATTCTAACTAAACTCACCACCTTTCTATCATAAATTATTTACTTTACTGAACTTAATAATCACTTCTCATTATCAATATTCACCACTAACCACTTTTCTTTAAATTTTTTTATGTAAAACTGTTAAAACATCACCTGTGGTCTACAACTGCAAGACAACTTCAAAAATACCAATCACCATAAATTCACCTTTTTATTTCTTACTCACCACATGTTAATTGGTGTTTAACAAATTATATTTAATTATTTTTCAATAATTTTTTTTTGTATTCTCACCATTCTAATGGGTTTTAAAAAACGTGCATTTTCTCTCTATCTCTTTCATTTATATTCATATAATTTGCTTGTGCTTCTTTTGGCTTTTGTTCTCTCTTCTCTTAAAATTTCTATTATAATTTGACCCTTCTATGTCCTACTACACCTGGCCCATTTAATTGGCCAAACAATTGTCCATATTTTACCAAAAACCTTAGACAGAGATAGCAAAGAGAAAGAAAAAGATAAAGCGATTGTCCATCAGCTGGCCGTTCCACGTCTATCGGTATGTGCAGATGCTCAGAAAGTGGATCGAGCTAAATTGGCCCAAACGGAATTCACCATTATTGAATTCGATGCGGACACATTTCGTGTTCTGCTAAACTATTTGCATACTGGTACTTGTCCTTTGACTTGCGTTTCTATACCAGGTAGATTACTGGATTATTATAATTTTTTATTCCACGATCTTCATCCTTTTTTTATGATATTTCTCAGGTCTGTTGTGTGCCGCAGAGCACTACGACTTACCGGAATTGTTGCAAGCTTGCTTTCATCACTGCAAACAGTTTCTACGTATTGAAGTTTGCTGCCCCATGTTAATCTCTTTGGAGAATTATTACTGGCGTTATACCTCCGCTTCGGAATTGGTCAATATGATTCTATTATTTGTGGAAAATAAGGCGCACGCTTTATTCAAATGTCCAGATTTCCTTAACATATCCGAATCCATGGTACAAATGATTATGTGCCGGGAATTGCAATGCCCGGAAATACGGAAATTTGAAGCTATGCTGGCCTGGGCCAAACATAAGATTTCCAAAATGAAAAGTCATCCCAACAAGGATGTACAATTCGAATTTGAATGCATTATGGAACGATTAACACGTGATCTCAACTTGTGTCATATCTCACCCAGCGAATTATTATCGATTGTGTTGCCATCGAAGGCATTGAAAAATGAACGCATCATGGAGACATTAATGATGCAAGTAAATCTGGGTACATATCGAATGCAAGAGTTGGATGAGTATCGACAACAATTGCGCAGTCAAGATTCTGCCGAATCGGCAACAACGACGCGTACTCATCGGGTTGGATGAGATAGTAAGAATGTTAGTTTCGATTTTGATCGAGGTGGTGGTGAAAGTGATAGAGGCGGTAGTGGTTGCGGCGCATATGGATTCAAGGGCAGTTCATCAAAAGCATATGATTCCGCTGTGGATGATGAGATGGAAATGTATGCCAGTTTTGATACTGCTCCTAGTACAAGTCGCATAGCCGCTCAAATGCAAGCCGCCAAAGAAGCCAGACGTAAACGTTTGGCCGGTGATGGAGCTTCGGCCGGTAATAGTAGTGATGCGGGTAGTAGTAGTGGCGGTGGCCAGCATTGTTAATAATAAATTTCAATTTTCCCACTTGCGGTAGAAGGTAGATTAAGTTTGAGGGGATGTCAATAACTTCCAAATGGATAAAAATAAACCCTTGACTATAATTATACCGTTCCTGTTCAGTTGTCTGTCCGTCTATCCATGTGCATGTACACAAAATATAGGTCGCATTGAGATTGGTACAAGGACACATTTTAGAGTGAAAGAGATCCCTAGTGAAAATAGATCAACGCAGATCATTATTCTTAATATTTTTTACTAAATGCCAATAAAGAAGAGTTGTTCGGGTTAATAATCGGTTATTTGCTTTTTTAAAAAAAATCAGTTTGGAAATGATATTTTTCCTTCTTCTTCTTAAAGAATCTTATTATAATTAATATTTAAATCAGACTTCGGACTATTTCTAGAACCACTCCACCCATAACGATCTTCAGCAGTGACTTTTATATACCATTAAATGATAATATTGCCAAAGCTATAAAATTTCGTATCCTGATGAGGAAAAATAAATTTTTTTTTCTGGAGGACAATGATGTAATAAAAAAATCGAAACTAACATATTTGACTGTTTTATCCACCCCGTGCAAAGAGAGAACAAAAAAAACAAAAACAAAAAAAGTAATAACAACAATAACAACTCAACATTTTACAACCTAATTAAAAACTATAAATATGTATTTTTACTAAAATTAATTATTAAAAAAGAAAATAAAACCAAAAAACAATTTACATACTTATACGCTTAAAAACATTTTACATAAATTAGAAATAAAAAAAAACAAAAACAAACAAAAAATTTTATACAAAATGTATGAAAAAAAGTTATATAAAAAATGATACAAAAAATAATCTTAACTTTAATGATTGCATTTGTTTGGTTTATACAAGGCCTTTAAATTACAAAACAAAAAACAATTGAAAACGTCTGGGAATAACAAATTATATGAATTATATATATATATATATATATATAAAAATAAAAATTTAAAAATAAAAAATAAAACCAATTAAAAAGATTAATAAAAACAATTCAAACAAATTATGTGAACTAAATCGATAACATAATGAATGACATAAATTAAACAATTGAAAATTGAATAAAAAAAGATATTAAAGCAAACTAAAAAATTAATATTTGCATATACATCAATTAGAAATTTTGACGTTTATGGACTATAGGGAACATTCTTCTATAACACTTCTCTCACTCTCTCTCTCTCTCTCTCTCTATTTCTGCGAAAATAAACCACTATAAAGCGCTAAGCCACTAGAAGAACTTTAAAGGCAAACTAAAAAATTTATAGAATCTACCAGCAAAGCCTCAAGGCTTTTGGAACTACGAATTCAGACTGTTAACCAACTTCTAAATCGGTATTTATTGTAGAAACATATGCCAACTATATGAGGCCGAACTTGAGAAGCCGGAACACATACTCTGCGATTGTTCAGCCGGCTACAGAAACAGACACCGAACTTTCAACGACAACGTCAAAGATAATCTGTAGCTCTGAGTCTAGAAAAGTCTTAAGCTATTTTAACTTATTTTAACTTAGGACTACTTAACTGAGGGGACAGCCTCGCACAAAAAATCCAATGGTCGTAATGCATCACAATCTAGATACAATGAAGACTTTCCCATGAATATTAATCTTAAGCGAACGAGCGAGAGTTAGCTCTGAAACCATTAACACTTAGAGAGAGAAGAGATATATAAGAATGTGCCTTAAAATCCAATTTTGACATAATTTTATTTATTTTTTATTAAAACAAGATATGAAAATATCGATATTTTATTTTCATATTTTATTTTGATTGATTAAAGTTTTTTTTTTATAAGAATTTTATTTGTTTCATTTTGTTTTAGTTAACTTATTTATATTTTAAATATTTTCTATTTTATTATGCCTTGCACCATATGCGCCAAAGGCTATAATAGAAGCTTATGTGGAGCGCAAATGACGTTCATTTATTATACCAATAAATTCAGAATCACATATCTGAATCTATTTAACCATTGTCCACACGTTTGGGTCGGATTGCATATTTTAACATATTTTGATGAAATTTGGTACAAGGACATCTTTCGATCCAAAAAGTATACCGAATTAAAGCATTCTTTGTAATACAATCTTATATAACGAACTCGCTATTCTTAGTATTCTTCACCTAAACATAATGAATAATAATTAATCAGCTAAATAATTGGCTGATACAACTAAAGTAACATTTGAGGAACTAAATGGTGTGGGGTATTAAATAGTAGGGTATAATGGACTACAACATTTTCACTTATTTTTTAATTAATTAAATCATTAAAACAAAAAATTGAAATACAACCATAGAGTACAATAAAAAAAAATCCACATTTCATAACATAATAATAATTAACCTAAAAAGTCACAATATTTAAGAATTTAAAAGAAAATATATAAAAGCAAAATCTAATAAAGTATATAAAAATGTTTTTTTCAAAAAATTAATGTCTTTAAAACACGATTTTGTTAAATTTTTACTTAATATATAAAAAACAAAAAAAAACAAATTATTGAAAAAATCCCCTTAACAAATAAAATGTTATTTTTAAAAACTAAAATTTATGGAAAAAAAACAAATGATATTTATAACTATACAAATTTATGTAAAAATAAAAAATATATTCTAATTATATACCTGTATGCATTTGTATGCAATATATGTACACTGAGCAAAAAAATTAACAAATAATAACAACTTTAAAGATATTAATGTTTTGATACTATTAACAATAATAATAATAACAACAACAGCAACAAATTAAAACCAATGTATACATGTTACAATTCCTATTTCTGTTATTACATTTAAATTTTTTTAAAATTTTTTTTTTTTTTGACACGGAAACAGTATACTTTTCATAATATGCGATGTATACTAAGTTTTTCATTCCATTTGTAATACCCAGAAGTAAGCGTCTATATATTCTTAATCAGCATCAAAAACTGAATCGATTTTATGTATGCCCGTGTGTCTGTCAGTTGTTGGCATTCTCACGAGCGTAAATTTTGAGATATTGAGCTGACACAGAAACTTTTAGTTTCTACACGCAGATTGCCATTTAAAATGGGCAAAATCGGTCAGAGGCCACGCCCACAATCGATAAAAATCGATTTATCTGCTACAAAAATTGAGCTATAAGCTTTAAATTTGGTATGTATATCTATAAATATTATATAAGTTTCATCAATGTTTCAAAAATGGACGTAGTCGGATAACAAACACGCCCACAATTTAAAAAAAACTATAATCACCATAAAACTAGACTACCAAGCTGATACGTAAGACGTACACTATTAGAGGGCGCAATATATATATATATATTTGCCACGCCCACACTTATGGATGTTAAGGATATTTAAGATTTGGCCTAAGCTAACTTGTTTCAATAAAATTTCCATATTTTTTTATAGTTTTATAATTTTCCTTAAATACAACACCACAACAACATAATATGTAATATATATATTATATATCTTTATAATAATTGTTACTAAAAAAATTACATATATATATATATATACAACAAATAAAAATAATGAAAAAACCCACCAATAATTATAATTATTGTATTTTATAAATAACAAAAGAATAAGTTTGTTGTACTTTTACAAGAAAAAAAAAACATAATATAAATGAACACAAACACAAATCCCTCAAATTTTATTTCATCTATTTTCTTGTTCTTTAATAATTCAATTTAATACAACATTTAAATGAACAAATATTATAGAAATAAATATGTCTGAGATAGTGCAATAAAACATTTGTGTTTTCTTTCGATGAAAATAATAAAAATGATAATAATAATATTGATACAATAACAACAAAACGAGTGTATTTGAACATAAGAACAAACTACTTTCTGTTATGTTACGAATTGATTATTGCACAGAGGGCTTAGCGAAATATTCTAAATATTGTAATAAATTTTCCTATTTTTCAGATAGTAACTCTGTGGTTACCAATGAAGGAGATACTGGCAGTCAAGAATGTGCCCGCAAAGTGAACGATCTAGACACATCACATAATTACTAAAACAAATATAAATGCAGTATTATTCCATATATACCAACCAGACAGTCGCTAATGAGCTCATAGCTTATAAGCTAATAATAAAGTTCATATAATTTTGTTCATCCCCTCATCACACCAAAGTGACCCAAATTCGAATTCCAAACTCTGGTCCGTCTGAAGAATTTCCGGTTATTCCGACATTTTCAATTGAATTTTTCCACTACTCAGCAGTTGACTTTTGAATTTTCTTTCAAAAATTTAAAACAACTTTTTCTCAAATACATTTTATAATCATTTATAATTTTCCTTCCACTCAATTTGTATATTTTATAATTTTTTTTTTTCTTCGCGTACCTTCTAAATTCTCACTAATATTTAATAATAAGCCGCCACCGTTTTAAACTGTTTCGATAGAATATTTAAAATTTTTGGTAAAAAGAAAAAATACCTCACAAATGGATGTAGTGGAAATAACTGATAATCCTAGTAGTGAGGACATTAGTTTAACTGTTAGTCCAACACCCAATAGGGATACTACTTTAAATTCGGGTATTAATTCGAATTATTATCTAGTTTGCAACTATTGCAACAATGGCGTACGATTTAATCAATTTGAAGGATTTCTACAACATGTTAAAACTGAACATCAGAAGGTTAGTGTCTCTGATCCTCATATTGAAGTGGTGAGTTGTACTTATGACTAGCAAATAACAGCGAAAAAATATTGAAGAAATGATTTTAAATTTTTTTTGCAGAATGCTGTGGGCATAAAGTGTGACACTATTGTAATAAGTGATACCGAAGAAAAACAAATGGTAAGTTTTGCTTTTCCAATAAATTCTTTACGAGCCTAATACTATTTCAAGTCTACCAAAGCAATAGTTATGTAAAACAGAACTTCAACTTAAAGCCTTAGTTTAAGAAGCGCAGGAAGACAGATCAAAGTTAAATTCTTTGGTATCGAACCTTCCTCATTAAACTTTAAACACATTACACTAAATTTGAACCATACTATATGGTAATGGGCTTGCTTAAGTCTGATTTAATTATATCGGAGTTCTTCCTTAAATACAACAAGACATAGAGATAGAACTACAACATAGTAGCCTTATTTCGCGAACCATTCTTTTACCCGCTTTAGAGACTTAGATAGATTAAAATTCCTAATCCGATTCCATTCCATTTAGCCGCAGAACACTTCCCCCCAAAACCCCGACACTGGCAAGGATTCCAAAATTTACTACGACTTGCAAACTTTATCGCGATCCGCTTTATTCGATATTATCGATGTATTTGGTCAATGTGCGTGTTTGTGGCACGAGCCCACACGCCAGCGTTCAGCCCAAAGGGATCGCTTTTGTGCTTATTACTTGATATTAACGAAACTACAAGAACATCAAAAGCAAGCTACCTTACCGGACGTACGTAATATTGTACGTCAATTGGTGAAGAATTTCCAGAAAGCCCTGGAACCATGTACATTACATTCAGGCGATCAAAACGAATTAGAAACGATTCCAGATGAACCACAGCCGACAACTTCACATACTGTTTTAGAAAGATTAATGTTCTTGGCTTCCGATAAAGAATCTGACATAAAAGAGGTAAAACGAAATGTCTAAATGTCTCTACATTCATACATATTATAAAGAAATTTTTTGCTTATTATTTAGGTGAACATTAATAAACTGTGTAGCTTCTGTAATAAGGGTTTTGGCACCTATGAAGGCTTATGGGCTCATATGAAAAGTGTTCATGTCGTTTTGAAAACTTATACTCCAACACCTAATGAAAAAGCGCAAGTTGATGAAGTAGGGGATGAACAAAACAAAGAAGAAGAAGAAGCTCCAAATGTTAGTCATGCTTGCAAAGAGAAGACTTCACGAAAAGCTTTCAATAATTTTTTCGATATTTACAATGATAATAAATCTGAAGATCAATCAGATGCTACGGAAGAAAGTTTACCGAATACACGTTTGCGTAAAAAAAGAGGCGCCAAAAGCCGATTGCAAAGAGTGCGTAGTGAAAATCTAATTTAGTTGGAAGACATTATTAAGTATTTTTATTTCTTACAGAAACGTTCTTATTATGAGACTACGTCCGGAGAATCCGATTTGGAAGAAAAAGTAAAATGATTTCTATATTCTTCCATTTGTGAGAACTCTCTTTCTAATTGATTTGCCTTTCTTTGAATTAGCCCTCTTCCTTTTATTTGAATGAATATAATGACGGCTTTTTAATTAAATTTATCGATTGCTTTCGCAAAAATGAATGTCTTTGGAATACCAATTGTGTCATGTATCACAATCGTGCTCTCAAAGAAAAAGCCTATGAAGAATTAGTGCAAGTGTATGTTAAAATGTTATCACATCAGCCAACACCTGATATTGATGCTATTAAAAGTATTATACGTCGTCTGAAATATTATTATAAACGCTATCAGAATGGTACGCCCAACCGACCAGTGGCACGCCATTATATATGGCAACTAATGGCCTTTATAGAAGGGGGCCGGCGCCGCAAAGGAAATCGAACAAACTTTTCCGGGAATGGTGACTCGGTTAGCACTGGTAGTTACGATTGTTCTAAGTGCTCTAAAAAATTTAAACGCTTCCGTTTTTACAACTGTCACATGTTAAGTAAACACCCACCTACTGAATGTCCCAAATGTTCAGAGGATTTCGATAATGCCGATGATCTGAAAACCCACCTATTATGGTATCATCGCAAAGACGAAGAATGTCCGATTTGTACTACAAAATCTAAAGATGGGGCTGGAGATTGGAAGTCAAGCATTCATATGGCAGAACATTTTCACGAGCATCATTGTGACGATTGTGATCGAATATTCTATGACTATGGAAATTACAATAAGCATAGGAGTCAATGTCGCCAAAAATATAGAGAATTTACGTGTAACCAGTGCAAGGTTGTTTTTAGTAATCACAACAAATTGTACCGTCATGCCATGCAAAAGCATACTTACGGTATACGTTCGACTAATAAACAACGAAGCAAGCAGACCAAGGCGAAGCCTAAGAAGCGCAGTTGTTATTGTTGCTAAAACTTCAACTTCCTCCCAAAGCATTGGACAGATTTGTGAAGAGTCTGAGAGGGTAATCAAAATGAGTGTTATACGAGTGTCAATGCAATACAATAATACATCAAAATTTTTGCTACAATTTTAATGAAATTGATTACAAATAAATATGATAAACATTAGTTGTGAGAAAATTTCTTACACAGCTTCCTGTAAGAAATTCCAACTATCTTTGGTTAAAAAAAAATTATCAAATTAATTATTCGTTCTTTTACTTTAAATATTGTATATATACTTCCACCGCTATTGGTAGAAGCTAAGGTTAGTCCAACGACAAATCATTCAGGATCTAGAAATCGCCATTACCTTTCATGTAAGATTAATAACCGTGAGACCAATTAACCATTATGGGTCTCTTTCTAAATCTTTATGAAATTTAGTCCTGAAGTGTGTAAGACATTATAAATCTGTTTTTCTTATTCCACATATTCTTACCAAATACTACGCCATAGTGACAGAAAACCAAGCATATCAAAGGCCAGTCACACGCAATTTACTAAACTAAACTTACTGACATTATCCATAAAAATTCATCACAATGTGCTTTTCATTTTAATAGCCACTACATTAAAGATGTAAAGTTCTTTCACCCGATACTTCGGGGACGAAATTTGGATTAAAATTGAAATCAAAAATTTTATTTTTTATACTTAATATAATTGCACATTTTCGTTATAGACTGGTTTCTTTTATAATAAAACGTTATATGAGGAAAGGTTCTAAAAAGGGTATAATCGGGTCCAAATTGGGCGCAGTCAATTATTAAATTATTTAACTATTTTTCACTATATATTACGAAAAAATATTACTATTTGCCTTATAAATACCTTTGCTGTATAAAAAAGGACCTTATATGGAGGGGGATTCTAAACATGGTCCGATCCTATCCATTTTTCAATAGGTCTAATAGATATCCTTGCATCAAATTTCATCGAAATATCTCAAAAAATAATAGAACCTTATATGGGGAGCGTTCTAAAAATCCGATACGGTCCACTTTTGCCACAAGTTCTGCAGGGTATAAAAAGTAAAAAAAAAAAATTATTTTGATTTTTTAATCATTTTCAATTTTTTCATAATACAAGTAAATATAAAAAAAATTTTAATTCAAAAAACAAATCAGTTTTCTTTTTTAAGATACTTGAATAATACTTCAAGTCGTACATTTAATTATTTCACCTTTTTTCTTGACACCAACGTTTTTTGGTCGAAAACGAGCATTTCATTCAAAATATAAACTGTTTGTATATATGTTAAGATTTGTTAAAACTTGTACCTTTTAATAAATTTATTTCACATATGCAATAAATGCTCTCAGTATCCAAATTACATAGATTTTCTATCTACAAAATCTATACGACCATATCTATATAATCCATTTTGTTAGCAAAACGTACAGCTGCTAAAATTTCAGTATTCACTATATCACCGCCCGCCGTTAGAGATATTTTATGGAATCCTCTCCGTGAACATCAATGGCAAATAAATCCGATAATTGTTGCGATTCATCCTCAGAGCATAACACCCAAGGTAAAAAATTCATACATATAAGAACACCATAGAAAGCATAACGTGAAAAATGTTTTATAAATTCCTCATAACTATACAGATCGAGAATGGTTTTTTTCTCTTCGTAAGTTTTCGTTGATTTGTCCAATACAGAGGACAGAACAAATAGTACATTATCATGATAACATCGAAGCAATGTAGACCAAATTTCTGAACGAAGCTGTTGGGTAGTGTTGAAAAACATGAAAAAGCTTAAATCCAAAGCGGGGGAACCATAACGTAACTCCTAGAAAGCAGAATATTAATTAAACAAAAACATTTAAAAGTTGGTTAGCTTATACCTGAAAATCCAACATTTTCATATTAAACGTTTCCGATTGTTCATCAAGTTGAAATAATACATTATTACGATTAAAATCACCATGTAGTATAACGCCGAATGCATCATCTGCTGCATCGCTAAAAATTTTTGTTCTCAATTCTTCTAATAATGTAGTCGGTTCAGTAAAGTATTTATTTTTTAATTTAGTCAAATTGTTTAATAATTTTATATCTTCGTCCTCGGTTTTATCAAATAATGACTCGTTTTTATATCGTTCAATATAATCAAAGAAACGTTCAAATGCTACACGATATAAAACACGATAAAAATTATGCTTCTCTAAATTATGATCTTTTTCTATAAATGGTAGTGGAATGATGGCATTTCTGATGATTAAACTGTGATGATTGTATAGCTTTCATAGCGTACGACATGCCATGATATTGTCCCAATAGTTGAGCCATTAATTGTAAGTGCTTGGTATCCAAATAAATCTTCGGTCCTAGTTTATAATTTAATGGCTGTACATGTTGTAACACTAATACTGAGTCTTGAGTCTGTACTTGAGAATCCTTCAATATAACCAAATTTTGCTACATAACATTTCGGTATCCAATCCTGTACGTTAACTAAATCTATTTTCATATCTTTCAAAAACTGCTCATATGCCGGTAATAGAAAATGATAAACAAAGATTTCATTAGCAAATTGTTTATAAGATGTAGAAGCCTCACGGAATGTTTTATTACCTCTCATTGTTTTGAGAAGTAATATATGAGTGCGTTCTCTACAAAAAAAAAATTCTTATCAGTATTATAAAATTTATTGATTCAATCATTTTTACCTTGTATCCGATATAGTTTTTAAATAGATTTTATATATATTGGACATAAAACCATCTAAATTTTGAGACGGTTCGACTTTATAGCTTATGAGTTGTTCATTTTGTAATGTTTGCACAATTTCTGGTATTAAATAATCATCCAGATAAGTTTTAGTTAAAGGAGAAGTTAAATCATCTGCTTCCGCTTTGAATAACGTCATCACTGTCAATTCGCTTATATCAAGATATTGACTAAATTCAATACATATACTTCAGTGGTTGCTTTAATTCAAATTACCGCTATTTTAACGAATGTTTTATTCCTTGGTAATGCAATTGTTGATTTTATTTAATGATAAACCACACATTCACAAACTATTATATATTTAATAAATAGTTTACACTTGTATAACTACTTTTAATTAATTGATTAAAAACCTTTTATCCTTTTGTTGATTAAAACTTTATTAGAACGCAATTTAGTTACACAGTGATGCCACGTAAAGAATAAAACATATGAATAACAGCAACAGTAAGCAGTAACAAACTTTTAGAGAAACAGAATCATTATTATCATGACATAATTGTGGTATAAATAATAGCAATTTTTAGGAATAGTTAGACCCGTATGCTAACATATGTGAAATAGTGTTGGCTACTCGGCCTCTCTGGATATTCTTTACTCTTACGAATAACTTTGGCAACCCTATTTTAATTCGTAATAGGAGTAAAGAAAAACAACTCTGTGTAGATAACAATTTTTTTTGGAGTTTTTCAATTTCTCTAGAAAATTATCAAAATAAGGAAAATTAGTGAAAAAATTAAAGAAGAAAGAAAGAACAAATTTTTTCTACTTAAATCAAATACTTCTATAAATTTTGAATTAATTTTTTGTATAAATGTTGTCATGGATTATGGGACAGCAGTGGAAACTTGTCGCGTCTGTGCAACTTGCTTTCCAACCAATGAAATGGAATTTATTAATATATTTAATGATTGTACAGAATTCAATGAAGAATTATTATTTATACGGAATGAAATTCAAAGTTGGCAATTGCAAGTGAGTAATTTATAAGGCGGAGTAAGAAGAAGAGTTCTTTATTTTTTTTATTTTTATTTTTTTTGCATCGTACAGATAATACCCAATGATGGTTTACCACAAAGTATATGCGCCAATTGTTTTGCCAGATTTTGCTATATTGATGGATTTCGGCAAGAATGTATGCAGGCTCAAGAATATTTAACACAAGCCATGATGGCATTAAATATATGTAACACAACTCATGACCAGCAACAACCTGATGATTCTTTAACAGAGGATCAACTATGTATGCCGATGTTAGGCAATATAAGTACTAATAGTGAGAGTGCCATTTTAATACATTCAACAGTATCCTCTACTCAGTGTGAAGTCATATTAAATGAATCTTTAGAACAAAATTTTCCTCAACTTATGGATGCTTCAGCTACTTTATTAGTAAATCAAGTAATTGATAAGCATAATAATAATAGTAGCAAAACAATAGTGGCCACTATCACCCCAGATTTAAATGAAACGAATACAAAAGACCTGAGCTCGAACGATAACATAATTGTGGACAATAAAGTAATATTGCCGGCTAAACAAACAACTGCTACCATAGAAGATTTCGAAGATTTACTACAGCATAGCATTATACTTAATAAAAGTTTACAAGTTAATGATGAAGTAAATGAAGAAGAAGAAAAAGAAGTAATTCCCGCTGGCGAACCGTATACTTGCTCTTATTGTGATTGCACTGTAATAAGAAAAGGCAATCGCTCGAAGCCGTTGTCATTTCCCGACGCTGATCAATTGTCCCAACATTTTTTTGCCGTCCATGATCCCAAACGGCCCTATACCTGTCCCGCCTGTGCCAACACCTACACCGCACAAAATTTACGCGATCATCATTATCGTTTGGAACACTTGCTCTCCACCAATAAAAAATGTCCATTTTGTTTCAATCCAACTGAAAGCAACATGGAAGAGCATTATGATAAATGTTTCTTCACCGATGATTGGGAATGTGATACATGTCATGAGCAATTCATCGATATCTCATTAAAAGAGTTTCGTCAACATCAAAGGCAGCATGACAGCGATGATGACAATTGTAAGAAACATTTTCAATGTCGTTTTTGTGAGAAAACATTTGTACGTCAAGCTAATCTGCAGGCCCATGAAAAGAGTCATACCGCTAAAGGTAATTTGCCAATATGCCAAATATGTAACATAGGTAAGAATTGTTAAAGTAAAATTTTATAAATTGAACGATTTTTTTATAAAAAAATATTTCTATGTTCTTGGCTAGCTTTTAAAAACATCCACGAATTGAAACATCATAACTGTTTGCAACACAATGGTGAACCACCTATTAAATGTGATCATTGCCATAAAGGTGGGTTGTACTGTAATGTAGTGTACTTCATATCACAAAATTATATATAAAAATTGTATTATTTCAATAGTAAATGTGAATATCGCTGTACTTAAGCACCAAAATAGGATACTTAGGCAGTAAATTTTTAAAAAGTAAACAAAATTACTTAATAATTCCATATAATGCAAAGAATTACTTTATATAATTTATTTTGATAATATACAATTACCAATTCTTTAAATAATTTAATTACTTAGTATTCAGAAAATACTCTAACGCCCAAGTATAAACTTATAGTACTTAAATTGTAATATGAAGTAATTAAATGCTAATATCACATATTAAAGTACTAATTTTAATTAATTTAGAGTACTTAAATACTAAATTTAACTTAAGAATTGTTAGTACTTATGTATTACATATATTTTTTAAAACCAAATACTAGCTGATAATTCTTAATAAGCAAGTATTAGAAATTTAGGCTGTGCTCCCTAATTACCATTCATTACTGTATAGTTGATTCAAACAATTTTAACTTTAATAATGTAATTACATTTTTGAAATCCTTTTGTTCTAATAATATAATTATTTTGACCAGAGTACTTATATGCTAATATTCCAAATTTTTAAATATATTTTACTCACCTAGCATTTATTACGATACAAACATTAAGGTCTCATTTACAAAATGTACATAAATTAACCAAAACGGAGCGAAGACAATATCTACTCAAATATTCCACCAAAAATAAAATAAATCCTACGAAAAATTCTAACAATAGCGATAACAATTCACCAGAAAAAGAGAAGGGTTTGCGCAAATGTTATACGTGTTGCCAGTGTTCGCTTCGATTCCGTTGGAAATCTCAATTGGAGACACATTTGAATACACATTATATACGACCGCTGTCCCATCAATGTCAACACTGCTATAGGCGTTATGGTACATTAATTGAGCTAAAAACACATATGAATATCAAGCATGGAAAACCGAAACAATTTATATGTTTGGAATGTGGCAAATGTTTTGAATATGAAAATGCTCTTAACGAACATATATTGCTTCATCATAATGGTATTTATCTTTTATATTTTTGTAAAAAAATATAATAAAATAATATCAATTCAATTAACAGTTCATAATAATAACACAGAGATGTTTAATGGTAAAAATAACTCTAACGAGATTGCAATACAACATCAGCAACAGCCACACATTGTAAATGAAGAGTATGCTGATTACAGTAACTGTAGGAGCACTAACAATTTTATTGTTATTAATTACAACAACAATAATGACAATGATAAAGAAGGAATTCCTTTAATTACCCAATCAAATATAATCTACAGCAGTAACGGCAATAACAATGCAATAGCTGAAACAGCTCATATGGTGCATAACGGTGAAGAAATAACTAATTCCACTCATCCCACTCTTTCGAATAAAGTGGATACAACACAGCAACAAATCACAAACACTACAGATCTCTCTCTCAATATATTTAACGGAAATTTAATAACCCCTCAACTTTCAACACCTTTAGTATATGATAAGCATTCTAAAGAGCAGAATGCAAACTATAATACAACAGCAACAACAGTACCAGTATCAGCAGTAACAGTACCACACACGACCAATGATATATTTTTAATACCCAATGAAAATGGGCAATTTGATCAGTATTTTGTGGCCTCTTTATTAGACCCTGAACAAGAAGTCATTGTGACATAATAGTAATCGATAATAAATATACACGAGGTCTTCATATAGTTCTTTTTAATAAGACTAACTAAACGATAATAATAATATTATAATTGAGTATTAAGTGTTTTCGTATTTTTAGTTTTTAAATTGATGAATAATTTTTTTTTTTTTGTTCCATTAAGTTTTGTTACAATTTAGCTGAATTTTAAAAAAATATAAAAATTTATTTACCTCAAATGTAACGTAATATTCTCTTTCTGTAGCCAATTTTAATTTACTGCATATTACTATTAATTACTCCATAAAAAAGCATTCGCGCCTCTTTGTTTATGATTTTGTGTATAATATAATTATCACAAATTTTTTTTTTTTAATAACATTACTCAACAATGAAAAAAAATTTCCCACCTTTCTTTACATAAGCACCAACTTGTACTTAAACACTCACACACACACAACACGGTGCACCATTTGGGCTGCCGCACCAAAAATTTTGTTTCATTATGTATTGCTCTTGATTATAAAACAAAAACTTATTTATTTACCTCAAATAGCGTAATTTTCTCTCTGTAGCCAATGCTAATTTATTACGTACCACTTTGAATTACTCCATGAAGAAGTATTCATAACTTTTTGTTTTTATTTATAAAATAATTTCTATTACTAATTTTTTTTAATAGCATCACTCAATGAAAAAAAAATATACCGCCTTTTTACTTACACAAGCACTAACTTGTAGTTGAACACACACATTTACAACACGGTGCGCCATTTGAGCTGCCGGCATGTTAAACAGGCACTAAAAAATTTTGTTTCATTACATATTGCACTTTATTATTATATAAAACAACAAATTTTCTTTTACTTGTTCTATTTTACATACTGTTCTTCTTTAAATAACACCTTTTTTATTATAACAATTGGAATGTATGTTATTAAAACTTTTTTTAATAAATTTCATAAACCAAGCGTATTCCGTAAAATTTTCTGAAGACGAGGATGTAGGATATTGTAGAGTTGCATGCTAATAATGTTCTCAAAGTTATATTTTTATAAGAAAAAAAAAAGCAGATAGCTCTGTTTCTTTTTATATAATTAACACCTCTGTTCCAATCTTTCCTATGTGTGCGCATAGAAACTATTTCCGCAGCCGGTGTCTTATATTAGAAATTTATATAAATATTATTCTGCTAAAAGTTCTCATCAACTAATAATATATAAAAAAAAACACTCTTCAATAATATTATTCCATTCTCAAATATTGAAGTCTCTTCAATTGTAATTACATATAAAATCCATTGAGCATTTTTTCTTCTTGTTTCCTTCCTGTGTGTGTGCTGTGTATCCGCTAACAGAAAAAATATTCATTATTTCCTTATAATTTTTTTATTAATGGTAACACTGTTACTGAGATAAATAGAATTTATCTTTTATATATATAAGACAGCTGTTAATTTCATCATTTATTGCGCGCATTTCAGCAGAAATTTGTCCTTAACTTACAAATATCTCTGGAAATTATTAAAAATCATTTTATTCTAAAAAATTGCACTAATATAATGCGGTATAATAAATAGAGTGTCACAGAGATAATGAAAAGTGAAATAATATAAAAGTTTAACAAAAAAGAAAAAATCCTAAATTTAATGTGAATATATTAAAAATTGATAATATTGTTAGCAAGATCATCAATATACGCGTAAAATAGAGTATATTAAAGCAATCGCTTTAAAAATATAAAAATGTGATGAATTCCAAGCAAAATAAATTGTATATGTATATAAAAAAGAAGTTATATAATGTATGCCTTGAAGGCGGCCCACATAGAAAGATTAAAAAAATATTATAAAATAATTTATAAAGTGATTGTCCTCTAAAGAAGGCAAAATAAAATACAATTTTTGTATAATAAAGTAGAAGACGTCCATATATTATATAAGGGTTTCAGTTGCTTAACTATTTCAAAAACCAATCATGCCATACCAACTGTAATATAATGAAAATTTTGAATTTTTTACAAATACACCACGCCTAAAATTACGGCGACATAAATAAAGGTAAGTGTTATAAATCGTAAAGTAGGTATTTGATTTTGTCTAAATGATTTTATTTTAAAGAATTACATTTTTCAGTATTTGTGGTCAAGGATAAATTAAGTGCATCTGTTTGTGTGTAAATCCTAAAAGGCTGCAGCAAAACCCATCTTTGATTATGACAATCCTTTCAGAATCACTCCAAATCCATTTATATATGTCCGCGTTTCTGTTGGCCATACAAGTTCTAATTTTGAGGAGCTTGGCTTAACCCAAAATTGTAGCTTGTTGAAAATTCTTACCATATTTTGTGAAAAAAGATGTCATACAACGAATTCTTAATATATTTTTTCATAAAAGTTTATCATAATTTATTGGCTTAATAATTGTCTGTCCCAAATTTAGACTGCTCTCTCTGTTTCTTCAAGTATGTGACAAAAACTAATTTCTGATATTTATTAATGAAAATTGCTAGATTTTATTCTCTTAGCCTAAAATTTGTGTATTCTCAATGAGACAATTGGCACACCCTCTACTTTTTTTTACTGTAAATTGACGTGGTCTGAGATCGCAGCTCATATGTCCATATAGCTAATTTTAAATTTATATATTATTATTCTAAGTGAGTTCAAATTTCAGCTGCAAAACTTTTTTCCTCAGCTGGATTTGAACCCGTGTTTTACAGTTAGTAAATATTAGAAAAAATTTCGAATTGCTGTACAGTTGCAGTGGTAGCATAGGGTAGTGTCAGGCTTCACTCTTTTTTAGTTAAAAATCTTTTTCAAAACTATTTAGAATTTCATTTTCCCCTTTACTTAAGCTTTTGAACCATTCCGGATCCGCGTTGCACAATTCCTGCGGTCGCCCGCCCTTGTGACGATACAAATACTCTGTAATGCCGTGACCCGGCAAACCATTAATGCGACAGGAAACAAATTGATTAAAAATTTTCGAATTCCAATTCGTTCCAGCATAACGCACTGCCGATGTTTCTTCACGTATTTGTACAAAATATTTAGCATTTTTTGTTGATACTAGAAAATTTTTGTGCTGTGGCGGTGTGCCCTTCTCACCATAGGTATATAATTCAAAATTACAATCTGTTATGGGCGTATAATGTCCATCTGCCGAGCATATGTAACCGACTTTGAGCGAACTTAAAAAGAATGCTGGTTGACTTAAAGCACCCACGACCATACTAGAACCATCCGATAGAAATAAAGCTACGTACACATAACGATTAATGGTAGATAGACAACGTTCGGTACCAAAACTATGATCACGGAATCCAGTTAGATGGATATTTCTCACTTTTTCTTGAGCGATCTGGAAGCTTCCACTTAAACAGCCACTTTGTTCATAATGTAAACGTTTATCCAAAATTTTATCAACATTTCGTACCATATGATAGAAGTTATGATTCCATGATTCACGAGCTACAGCATCCGCTATAATGGCTGAACTTAAATCACGATTATAATTGAAACAAGGACCCCGACTTGTGAACTTAATATCCAAGTTCACTTTTAGTTTAGTGTCATCCTGCAAACATTTTAAGCTTCCCGTATAAGTAATACGCCATTGCTTTAAAGGTTTCTCGGGATATATGAAAAAACCACCACCTTTAAATTCTTCACAATCCTGCTGGCCATCCGTAATGAAATGCAACATATCGGGTAATTTGGGCAATGCCAATAAACCATAATCCGGCAGCCACAAATAAAGGCAAGCTTTTAGAATACCATAACGTCGCCTTTCTAAATGCACAAATAGTTTTTCTCCCTTATCATTGGCCCCCACAAACGAGACAACATCATAACTGTCTGGATGTTGATTTAAGGGCTGTACATTGTCATGTTTTAAAGTGGGACAATTTTCATCTTTCGGATACATTTTATAGCGCAATTGTTTCACCAAGACTCGTGCGATATAATATTTAATGCGATAGAAGAAACCTTTAGGTGGATAAATACCGAAAATTAGATTCGTGGGTAAACTAAGTAATAATAAAATAATAATTATCACTAAACTAGCAACAGTTAAATATAAAAAGAAAGCTATTGGAAACATTTTGTAGAGATATAAATAATGAAACGTTATGAACGACGACAAAAGAAAAACTGAATGGGTGAAGGCGTTTGAAGGCGATATCGTCGAAATTGGTCGTTACAGTTTGTGTAGTTATTATAACTGGCACAGAAAAAGATGTGATATGGCCAGGTCTACAAAGAAAAAAAATTACAGTCCTAAGGGTTATGGTCGAATATAGTCGCAACACTGCAACTGTGAAGCAAAAAATCATGAGAAACCTCAGTTAGTATTAGAATAAAGGTCATGCAGCTTTTATTCTATTTGTTTTGTCTATGGGTAAAGATGGTTGAAAGCGGCATGTCATTGAAACTCGTCGTTAGACTTTGTGTAGTTATTAGATCATGTTCCATGTATTAGTCTCTAACCTATTCTATTATATATATCTTCCCGATCCATGTATATTTAAAGAGTAAAACAGTCGCTGTCAACTATCCGATTGCATTCTTTATCAGTATTTACTGCTATTGATAGAGAGTTGACCAGTTTTGTAGATTTGATTAAACAAGTTTTTCATAATCGTCAATTACAATTATAAAAAGATTTCTATATTCTTTATGGCTAATGCAACTCAAAGTAATGATAGAAGAAGAAAGGGTGTACACAGGTAGCTGACTCGTTTATACCATTATTATCAATAATGAATAATTTAAAGAATTTATTTATCACTTAATAAATATTGTTAATTTTAATATTGAGTATTGTCAACAATGTGTTATCCCGGGGCAGAGTGCAACCTTTAAAGATATTCGCTAAAACCCGAATAATTATCAAAGGGTTATATTAGGCTCTACGATACGATACGCTTCTTCAACGTGCAAAGATTATTTTGAATAAAATAAATACAAAAAATTTACAGAAAATTTATTGATGTCGGAATATAAGCGATAATTGAATTAGAAAAAATTAATTGAAATTCAATCGATGGCAGGGCATGAACTAGAAATTTTTTATTTTCTGTAAAAATTTAAGGTTATGCTGAATGAACCATATAAACGGGTTATTTTGATAGCTGCGTAAGTCCTGTGAAATTTTATAAGACTTGCATCACTTTCGAAATTACCCAATTAGATATAATTGATGGGTTCTTAGGGTAAACGGAAAAATACACTTAATTTACCATCACTAAATTGACGCAAGTGTGCTTACGGAACCGCTTCTACTCCGACGGGGTCATTAAATGATGTCAAACATTTTACATGTATATGTATAGATGCGATACCCTTCCATTGGGAACTTAATTTTTGTTCTTTCTTTTTTCTTTTTTGCTTTCCCATAAGTTTTTGTAAAGTTTTTTAACAAAACTTTCTTCATAATTACTGATCCTTTTTATATCCTCCACATATGTTGGGGGTATACTAAGTTTGTTATTCCATTTGAAACACCCAAAAGTTAGGTCAGAGACCTTACAAAGTATATATATACTTGATGAGCATCAAAAACTGACTTGATATAGACATCCTAGACGTCCGTGTGTCCATGTATCTGTCTCTTGTTAGCATTATCAAGATCGTAAATTATGAGATTTTGAACTAAAACTTTGGGTACTTATTTTTAATTTTTGAACGCAGATCGCTATTTAAAATGGACAAAATCGGTCATGAGACTCGCTCACAATCGACAAAAATCTATATATCTACCACAAAAATTGAGCTATTTAGTTGAAATTTGTATGCATATTTACAGTTGTCCCATGTATCGGTGTTCCAAAAATGGGCGTGGTCAAATAATACGCCCATCATTTTATAAAAAACCATACTCCACGCAAAACTCGACTTCTAAGCTCATACATAATACATATATACACTATTAGAGGGCGTAATCAGCCAGCCATGCCCATTGTTTTTATGTAATTGTAAAGGGTATTTAAGATTTCGCCTAAGCCAAATTTAGTTTTCTTACATGTTTCTAAATAAAAATCCTCGGAAAAAAATACACTAGTAAGTTACGCCTTTAATAACTTTTCCTTCAAAGACAAATTTTTTATCGTTTTACAATATTTTTTTTTTTTTTATTAAGGGTTATTAACACGTGCTGCCAATGTTAGAACCAGTGCTGTGGTACTGGTGATAAAACTTTAATAATAATCAGTGATAATTAATTTGTGGTATTAAATGATAAATCGGTGTGAAAAACTTGTTATGGTAAACGTGTCGCTAGTGAAAAGAAAAAGATTTATATTAAAGGAAATAAATATTTTGCGGCATCCTTAATATTGATTATTACATTATAATTTTCATTATTCGGGATAACCTTTTAAAAATGTAATCGGCTTTGGCACAGGTGTCGAGTCTTAATAATTGTTTAAACTTTTGGGGAAGATTAGTAGTATAAAAGAAATGCATACACCAACCAATGCAGACTTTCCGAAAAAAAACACTTTTATTATTTTTTTGACTTCTATGGAGCCCAACTAACTACAGTTCCTTAAACAGGAAGAAGCATATAATAGCATAGTCTTAGTACAAAAAGTCATAAATTGATATTAATTTATAGTTTATTTTCGATACTAAAGCCTTAGCTTGAATTCTTGACGAAATCGCCTTGAATGGCGTGTGTTGCATTTAATTGATTCAATTTTTATAAATCAGATGAATCAACCACCGCAGTTGTATATTTAAAGAAGGCGTGCGATGATTAGATGACCTCGTTACATCAGTAGAATTTCCCAAGGAAATTACACAATTCTAAATAACTCCGACCTAAAGTTCTTCCTTATTTAATTACTTCATTGGAATCCCCTTTAAAAGTACAGCAAGTCTCTGAACCGACCTACACATTAAATAAAAGACTGGTCCATAAAATGATAAGGCAAAGTCAATAAATCAATCAATCCCCTAAGAAACAACAAAAATTTAACATAACCTTTCAACTCTCCACCCACTCTTATCTTAAAACCTGTTTTGAGTTTACTTTTGATTCTCTCTAGATTTGATTGTTGGTCGAGCTTACAAATGATTCATTATTATTATCCTTTCTACGTTTATAACCGGAATCATCCTTATTTCCAACTGGTGATAAGGTATTTAATAATACCGCTGTCACTTCGTGAGTTTTACGTTTTTGTTGTTTAGTTTGTTTGGAACGTGTCTCGATGCCACCATTACGATTATTATTGGTGGTGGTATCTGCACAATCTGTGGTCTCAATTTTAATAAAACGTTTCACCATAATAGGAATAGGAAGAGGCGCTATCATTAGTAAATTGTTATTATTAGTAACTTGCAATTGTGTCTTAGTACCAGCATTTAATTCATTCTTTGGAAGTGAACAACCTTGACTATGTAATAAACATTTCTGCGAACAGTTATTGTTATTCAATTCACTTTCTTGACGACTTTCCGCATTGTCTTCATCTTGGTCTTGCTCTTTTTGCCATTCTAAAATTCCTGACAACAGTTTTATGTACTTGATAGCTGAACGTAAAATCTCATTTTTTGATAACTTTTTATCGGGTGGATGAGTTGGCACTAATTTGCGCAGTTCAGCAAAGGCCGAGGAGACATTTTGTTGGCGCCACCTTTCGCGAGTATTAGTGAAAACTTTACGTACGGTACCCAAAGCATAACCATTTTTATTGGGAAAGCCTCCTTCTACCTCTCCCTGTAGTTCTGATCCATGATTATACGATGGTGAGGGTATCAAAGGTAACATACGTGACGAGTCTCCCGCACAAAGAGCAGAAGCTATTTTTAAAAATGGATATCGATCTGTGATTAGAGATCATCTTGAAATATCCAAAGCACAAGTTGTTTACCTTCACTTTGATTACCATTAAGTAATATACAATTGCGAAATTCTTCCTCATCGGTATCATTTAAAGAGAAATCAGATAAATCCCCATCGGATAGGGTTTCAGTTTTTGGTGTAGTAGCCGTCACTGTATTGTTCACTAAAGCTGAGGTTTTGCTGAAATTTTTAGCCGTCGGTTTGTCACTGTCTAATTTCTTGGATAAATTTAAACTGAGGCTGTTGGATGATGCTGCAGTTTCCACTTTAGTTAAATTACTTTTCGCAGAACTTTTATTATTGGTTTCCTCAGTGTTATACAAAGATTTATCATCTTTATCTTTGGGCCACACCATTATCTTTTTTCTTGAAAAAATTTCCTCAAATATTTTTAGTCTTTTCACGGCAACTTATACTAACAGAATGCAACATCGTTAGATTAACAAATTTGCTGTATATATAATCTTAAACGTTATTGTCATTATGGTGACCACAATTGAAAACTACCCCTTTCAAAATGGGCGGTGCTTAGATTGTTATATGTATGCATGTACCGAAGATTCCAATACTCGTGGTGCAATAGTACATTTTTGTAGAACTCACCCTTATTTTCTGTGAACTTCCTGGTGTTTGTAACATACACATTATTAGGATGGTTCAAAACAGAATAACAGCCAGACACTTCATTTAGTTAATGGAGCAAAATTATATTAAAATTTATATATTTAGTTTAGGGGAAAAGCCTGTACCATTTGTTACCGTACACCCATGTAATCTTGCTCCAAACGTATTTCGAATTATACTTTTCGAATGGCGATGATGATTACAATCTTTACCTTCTCTACAAAACCTCCACCTCTCCCGTGCTTCTTTTTATACCCCCCACCTAAGATCCTAGGTTTGTTCTTCCGTTTGCAACCCTTGCATAGACCCTGCAACATTTCTTTTGGCTAATACTAGGAGAGAAACTTTAAGTCGTGATACAACTAAACGCCTGAAACTTCAGTGGAGTTATCAAATGTTTAAAACCCTGCTAACGGACGGCGTAAAAAAATTGGAGGAGACGCAAGCACACATCGATCCACTGTACCTCAGACCAAACACCCAAGTTGAGGTCAGCAAATCTTCAAAATAAAATCTTGCCAGCTTAACGCTTCAGTTTTTAAAACTCACTGGGATTTTAATCCCAAAGCCTAGTATACGAAATAAAATATACTGCCCCATAAGCACGTATATTCTATCAACTCTATGCCGTTGCTAAAAAAATTTTTCAATTAATATTCCATCAAACAAATCATACCTTATCTCTGCTTCCGGGATAAATAAATTTTTTATTTTGCCTAATAAGACCTATTAAATGTTTTCTAATAACATTTTATGGCACGTGTTATTGGTTTAAAAACGGACACACGTCCACCTTTAAAGTAGAATTGATTATGCTTATGTGTGCTGTATTTTGAATGCTTTTCTTCATCTCTTACAGAGTACCTCCCTTTCTCTCACGCTGCAGCAGCCATTTACTGCCACAATCTGTATTTAACTGATAAAATTTGTAACCAGTTAACTATCAACGACTCAACCACCCTTAATTTTTGTCAATTTGTCTGTTGATAAGTATTATCGTTATGAATATAAATTGTTGCTATTGCAGGATATTTAATCCTCTTAGTGGCACAATTATGTGGCATAAGTCAAGTAGCACCAGACACACGTGTCCAAAATAAGCTGAATATGTCAACAGTATCATATCTACTGCATATATTTGAGTATGTGTGACTTTCTAATGATTGAATTTCAATTTGTGAAAATTCTCATGCATCACTTTTTAATAGAAATATAGTCTAGCGCTAGCCATCTCATTGAAGCAAATGTTTGTTACATTTTACTGATTAATAAAAGTGAAGCTTTTCCGACATGAAGAGCTTATTCAAAGCTTTCAGGAACCTTCAGAGTAGAAAATGTTCTTCAGCTTATTTAATCCAAACGTTCCTCTTTTTACACCGCAAAACAATTAGTGAAGGTACAAACCTTTAAGGACATTTCCTATAAAGCTGTTTACAAAAGCTTAACATCACAAATTTCATAAAATATTTAAGGATACAGACAAGCGCAGTTTAGAAATAAGGTAATAGACTTAATTAGGCTTTAGAGAAAATGTTTAAAAACCTTCTAATTACAGCTGAATAATAAATCTTGAAATTAGGACTTCTTTTGGACGGTTCCGTTTCAGTTTTCTAAATCAAAATTTTGCTTAAACCATATTTGAACCTTTAGGTTGTCCTCTAGGTAGTAGTATGATTTGAATTTGAGACCTAAAGCAGTGAAAAAAACTAAAGCTTACCTAAACTATTATAATAGGTAAATTTTATATTCAATTCTCTTTATAAGTTATGGTGATAGAAACTTCCTGAACCCAAGAAGCATAAACATTCGGAACCATCAGCTTTGTGACAATAGTTGAGTTTCCTAAAGAATGTCTAAATATTCATTAGGTTGCTTTATTGTGCAATTTCCCGAATTGCAATATTCAGGGCTTTCAATGAAGTCAGAAATTTGGTCTTGGGGTTTTGAGTAAGACCGTTTCTTTTTGAACTCTGCATGTCCAGATCTAAATGAAAAGCAAAGTAAGACAATTTTTTAGCTGTACCCAGCAAATGAAACTTGAAATCTAGTGGCAGTTAAGAATGCTGCCATGGAAGTTGATGGATTGAGTAATTAGACTAATGAACTCCAAATTTGAAAAAGTCACATCTTTTGGATTTGTCTTTACCGTTTTCATACATGTACATACTAGGAAACTTCCTTTTAAAGATTTAAGGTTCAGCTTGATCCCCGACAGGTCGATTTAGAAAATTTCTAATCTTAAGTAGTGATAAAAGTAAGACCGTCACAATTTGAACGCTACAACATAAGTTAAGCCGAAAAGCCTTTAAAACTCAAGCTAATGAAGCAGTACTACCAAATAATGTTTGCTTAAAATAGTTGAAAGTCCATTAATTTTATTCAATTTTATTCTCTTTTTTATTAAAACGATTTCACAATTATTTGTTTAATGATTTTTACAGTATATTTACAAAAATTTATTTACTCTTTCGTTCTATAAAAAATTGATGTGTATCATAAATTTTTATGAAAGATATTCGCATAAAATAAAATAAATTTTTTTTGTTCTTTAATATATTTCCATTTAGGATACTTCTCTTGTTAGTTTTTCTATGGTACGCGTATTGGTTAAGGTCATCCATAAAGGAGTTGATATATTGTCCCTACTACTACTACTCGTTACTGGATATTTGTGATCAGCTTCTAAAGATTTCGATTTCCTTATTGATCCCTTTTGTTTCTTATCTCTCAATGCATGAGAACATTCCAATGTTAGGTTTTTCTTTTTCATTCTATTTATTGTGAAACCGCCAGGACTAAATTGAACTGTACTCGGTAACAGTTCATTGGTTTTTTCATTATCCGTTTCTTCTTCAATTAGTTCATCTTTGGTAATCGTGTTTGTTAAGGTGGTAATGATACCGCCAGACGATGATGATTTTGATGATTGCTTTGAGAGGACTCCACCAGAGTCCGTTTTCAATAAATGTTAGCTGCTCGAAATGGATATTTTATAGGACGTAGTATCCAAAGGTGATTCAACATGAAACATTTCAGTTTGCGTTTGCTCTACATCACTGCCACGCTCCTCTACAACAGTGTCCAATTCTATGGAAGTGAAACCTTGACTTAAACTTCTTTCAGGACGTAAACTAATGGCTCTGGATGTTCGTTGTTGAGCTGCGTTACAATAAAAAAAACAACAAACAAATATGCAACGCTTGAGATATGTTTTAACAAGTGAGGCAAAGAAAAAAGAGTCTCAAATAAAATTAAAGATTAAACAGAAAAAAGATTTTGCACCATCACGTGCGTAGTCAATAAACAACATAATATACATATAAAACACAACAATTCACTTTGTTTTCATAACAACAAAGACAATACTCACTAAGTCTGTGTATAGGACTAAATCTGACCAAGCTGACAGCATGGTCCTGCATATCGTAATTGCGGCGACGGTCACGTTCTCGAGCCATTTTGGCACGATGCCGCAAACAGCAAATAACAATTAAGGCCAATATGGGGAAACCCAAGATGCACGAAACGATGGGTATAACAATCGATTCGGGCGAAACTGAAAAAGATAAAGAACAACAACACATTTGCATGAACGCAGGATTTATTTGCGTATATACTACAATACCTAACGCATAGAACTCATGTTCATGCCACACCAACAATAGTGTTGTGTGGATTGAATAAATTTCCTTTTATAACCTAGCATTGTATGATAAATGAATATACAACATATTGGATCATAACTTGATATCTGATTGAATTGAAATGAAGTTAAATGAAAACCAAATGAAAGTGTTTTTAGTCGGGCTTAGACCAAGTCATTTTGCAAAATATCATTATATGGAAAAGTATTTTGAAAATGGTCCGAACGTGTCAAAATTTGCTTAAGCGTCACCAAATTTTGTCAAAAAATATTAAAAATTGCAGAATTTTCCCATTTAATTCATTTTAAAAGATCGTTATATAAAGAGACCTTCAAAAATTGATCCAATTCGGTCCATTTTCAATAAAGTTTCTCTCTAAGAAAATACATGACTCAAATTTCATCGAAACATTTGAAAAAATTCACAGAAATTTTAGTTGACAGACAGACAGACAGACGGCACATGTCACACCTATCTTCAATTATACCCATCGAGTCTGAATTAAAATGTGAATCGATTTAACCAAATCCATCTTGTCTGTCCATCTGTACAGGTCGCATTTTTTGCATTTTTACTTGTTAATCTTTTGTAACTTATTCCCTTAAAGTTACCCAGTGCTTGAGTACTAAACTTTTAAAAATAATGACATGTAAAAACATAGAAGGCTACTTATGTAATGCACAGGTGTGGTTTGTGGTTTTTATTTTCAATTTTACTTCTCTAACACGCATAACGTGACAGCACTTTTTTCCTCATATAAACGCAATTTTAAGGTTCAAAAAAAAAAGTGTCCATACGCTGTGTTATTCACTCACCCGTAGGATAAACAATTATGGTGGTAGCGCGATTTTTATTGCCTGCCATAAAGGTAGTAGTGCTGGTGATAGGTGCTGTTGTTGTGGCCACACTCAAAGCAGCATAAGCAGTCGTTGTTGTTATATGTTTTTTAACTGCCTTCGTTACACTCGTATTAATGTTAGTGGTGGCGGTGGCGGTGGCGGTGGCGGTTTCGATGTCGCTGTCGGTGCTAGTGGTGGTTGTTCTATTGTTTGCTGGCTGTATTACAGCAAAATCTGGCGTTACAACTTTATGATGATGTTGTGAATTATTATTATTATTATTATTATTATTGTTATTGTTGTTGTTATTTCCTACATTGTTAAATGTCGTCAATATGGTTATAGAGGGAATATTATCATTAACATGCACTAAACGTTGACTCTGTTGTGGGGATGTGGCTGTTGTTGTTACTGTGATTGTGGCTGTGGCTGTGGCTGTACTTGAATTAGTTTCCTTTAAATGGCTTCTAAGCGATTTAGTTAACTTTTCATTGAATAACCATCGTTTCGCTTTTAAGGGCAATTTATGATTGATATTATATATTTGTTGTTTGTGTCGTTGTGGTTGTTGCTGTTGCTGTTCATCTAATCTATCATATTTGAAAAAATTCATTATTATTACTGTCATAACTATTAAGCGTACAGTTGAGTAAAGCTAGTAGTTGTAATAGCTCTATTATTGGATTGTAGTTGTTGCTGTTGTAAAAGCATTTCTTTTTATTCTGTTTTTTTTTTTAATTAAAAGCGTATTTTGTTGTTTTTTCGTATAGTCAATGTCGAGGATTGTTATTAATAGTGATTGTTTTTGTTTATCTTTTTTTTTTTTCATCTACATTTCATTGCTTGGTGTTAAGAATTTATGTCTCAACTTATTTCCTTTCACTTTATAACTTATTCCATTATTTTATAATTATTTTATACATGTTGTAGTTTGTTTGTTGGTTGGTTGGTAGTTGATTTCGGTTTCATATAAGTTTCTTTCGTTGAACTTTTAGAGCCTTAATGACATTTCTTGAACAAAAAACCAGTGAAAATGTTATAGTCAGTCAATGCTGAACATTTGAAACTCTACATCATTTAGCTTCTTAAATTAAAAAAAGAGTTTCTAAAAATGCTCCCATCGATTTCAATCGATTTACTCTTTACTAGATTTTGTCAAAAAATATTAAAAATTGCGATTTTTTGCCATATAAACTTTTCCATTTTATTCTTGTTTCTAAAAATGGTCCGATTTTGTTCATTTTTAATAGGGTTTTATTTTGAAGCCAAGTTTTATTTTTTGTGCCAAATTTTATCAAAATATCTCGACAAATGTGACCTGTAGCTTAAGCACAAATTTATATGGACAGACAGACGGACATGGTTAAATCATTTCAAATCAATTTTAATTCTGAATCAATCGGTATAATTAAACATGGGTATGACATTTACCGTTTAGAAAAGTCCTTACAAACTTTAAAATCTCGTTGCCACAAGTGATACAGGGCATAATTACTTGTGAATGAGATGGACGGCTAAACAAAATTTGTTACACCCAAAGAAAGGCCTCAGAAAAGCACTACTAGTAGAAATAATTAGGCATCTGGCGTACATATAATTTATATAGATATATGTAAAGAATATTTAAGATTTATCCCAAACCAAATTTAGATTTTTCACTTGTTTATTACACTAATGAATTAAGCAACGTACAGTAAAATGATGTGAATGAAAAAAAGTCGCATTCAGCACTAAAGTCTAATCTAATCTAAGTATTTTTATAGCACTCTATTTAAGGTATAGTAACCATTTAGTATAATAAGTAACATTAAAGCCATTTGAACTGGATGGAACCTTTTTAAAAACTTCTTCTTCTTCTCATATAACGTATCATTTTGCAATAGAACTTAATGTTTCAAAAATTTCAAGTTCTTAATATATTTTTAACAAACTTTTCAAAATGAATTTTCATTAAATCACACAATTTTCACGATCTCTTTCTATTAAACACTAGAATATCTTTATAAGATAATAAAATGCATCTTCACAGTATTCAAAATTGTTAAAATTAAAAAATGGTGCGCCCATTTCTACAAATTGGGCACGCCCTTTTCCATCTTGTACACAAGAACTAAATGATCTGATTACGTGGGCGGAATTTATCATCTTATTCCGTTTGGTTTTTGTTCGAATCAAAATAAAAGTTGATCAATGAATTTTGCTTACCGTTAATATTATAAGTGTAAAATTTTGCACCGATTTCACCTATATTTTGCTAATTAGCCATTTTGCAATTGACGGACGTCTAGAAAAAATATACTGTTGTATACGTTTGAGTAAGTTAGAATACAAAAAAAACCTAGAGCAGAAATTGTAGACAATGGATCGCAGTCAACCATTGTTAGAATGTTTCAAAAACGAAAATTTATATAATGAAAAATCATAAATTTTTCAAAAAAAAAACGTTGATATAATTTATTAAGTCTAAAATTTAATTTGACATCACATTCGACCTCTCATATTTATAATAATTTTTCACATTTTCCATGACAAAGGTCAAATTTTGAATTGTATGACAAATTGTTTATAAAATTTATTTGAATCTTTATGGTGTAGGGTATTAAACAGTTTAGCTAGCTAAAATCATCTCCATTGTTTTATTTTAATCACTGAGTGCAAAGATAACTAATTAATAATTGTTTCAGATTGTTATATAATTAACACACTGCCAGTGTTTTCATGTGCGTGCCAAAGTGTGTTTAGAATGCACGCACCCTTGCATTAATATCACTCATACGTACTGCGTAACAGTTTCTTTTTGATATTTCCCCCTCTCTTGCACTTAAGTTGATTTCAATTAATTTATGAATCCACTGACACTGTTTTGTGGTGTTTTAGATATTTTTCCTTTTTTTTTATTATTCATATTCATTTCCATATGATTCGTGAAAGTGAACGTTGTCTTCCCGTTTATTGGCGTGGCCATGATAAATATTTCGCTTAATGAATTTGTTCTGATGACAACATACACGTTTTCTTCAAATGAAAACAATAACCGTTATTTGTGTCGTATTTGAGAAATATTCTTTTTTAAACTTTCTAAAATTTTCTCCCACACACGTTGTAATAGTGCCAACCGCCAAATGACTGCCATTCTAGAGCCACTGTAACAATATTTATAATATTATATTTATTTGTTACATTTCCAGTGACCATCTAAAGAGAGTTTCATTCAAATAAAGAGCAATTTTTTGATGTATTAACAAATTCTCTTACAATAATGTATAATATACAAATGAAATAGATAATAAAATAGTTTTTGGTAATTTCCTGCTAAAAAATAAAATTCTTCCTCCAAAAAAAATTATTTCTAAAAATATTTTATCAAATTTTTTTTACTAAAATGAAAAATAATGAATATCAAATTTATGTAAATTATTATTTTTTATTTATTTAATTATTTCTTTATTACCAGTAAGCCAGTCGCAGCTTCTTCCGCTCATAAAACAATTGTACAAAAAATTTTATTTAATATAACAATTTCCAAATATCTTTTAAGATTTATACAAACTTTGACAGCTTCAATTATATTTACCACGCCTTTTTTTAGGATTCATTCACTTTAAGATTGTTTTTGAGGCGAATAATTGCGTCTATATCTTTGTCTATGTGCAAGCATTAATATTATAGCGAAATGGGTGCAGTCACGCCTTAAAAACTGTTACAGCAACTGTCAGCATATTTCAAAGAAGGTACTGTGCAATTTTGAACTCAAACTGTTTAGTGGACTTCACGGTAACTTATTACATATAAACGCCATATGATTGATTGATTCATTCTTTGCTTTGTGCGGGGTCAGCATGATTAGTATGAGTTCTAGTTAGTGAAAGTCATTCTTCTAGGCCATATAAATATGTCTTCACGTCGAATTTCATCCTGATCGTTAACTAAATGTAAAAGACTTATGAGAAAAACTTGTTTGAAATAAGAAGTAATATTTCCTCAGTCAACTGTATCTGTAACTGTATCAACTTTATATAGACTAATTGAGAAATGCCTCTGTGATATTTTTTTTGCAATTAATGAAGAAATATGGGGGCAGATCTGTACTGTATTCTTCTTCTCGGCAAATTTAGTCCACAATATTCTCTAAGGTATCTATTCAGGACTTCTCTTGCGATTAGTTAAGAAGTGTTGAACGCGTTAAGACAAACCCGTTATAAGAAACATTTACATAAACTATATAAGTTTCCTTCTTGTTTAAAAATTACTGCTGCGCAAAATTTTTTGTGGATATATGAGAGGAGTTAATTACATTTTTTATACCCTTCATATAAAATTGGGGGTATATTACGTTTATCATTATATTTGTAACATATTCAGAAGGAGGCGGTAGAAACTCTACAAAATTTGTATGTTCTTGATAAGTATTAAGAACTAAGTCGATCTAGTCTAGATATTGAGCTAAAACTTTGTACATAACCTTCTAGTTGTGCACACAGAACAAAATCGATCAAGAGCCACGCCGGACCATTATCCTAAACCACTCAACTCTTTAAAATGTGTCAGTAAATGCGAGGTATTGCCATATAAGACTTTTCGTGAAATATCATTATATAGAAAAGAGGTCTAAAAATGCTCCAATCGGATCCAAATTTGGCCAAGCCAATATTAAACCAATTAACTATTCTTTATTAAATTTTGTCAAAAAAGAATGAGAATTGCGATTTTTGGCCCAATAAACACTTCCATAATATTATAAACCTTATATGGGAAGGAGTTCTAAAAATGGTCCGATTCCGTTTATTTTTAATAAGGTTCTTTTCTAAGCCAATAAATGTCTTTGTACCAAATTTTATCTAAATACCTCCAAAAATGTGTCTTATAGCATTCGTACAAGCTCGTGTGGACAGACGGACATAGTTAAATCGATTCGGATTTTGATTCAATCGTTCGTTATAATTGAAGGTGGGTGTGGTATTTGCTGTTTAGGAGCTACAAACTTAATATAACACCACAAGTGGTGCGGGATATAAAAACTTATACAAAATTATGTGCTACCATCATACACTCTTAATTAATTAATCATTCTCAATGATTGATTAAGTACTAAAAATTGTGTTAGGTTATGTAGGTAGCATTATAAATTGAAATTTTGATTATATGCTGAAAGAATTTCCCTTTATACAATGTGTCTGTTGTATGTCTTATGAGTAAAACACTCATTTATTCACAAATGAAAAATTATGTGTTACAATTATTATTGAGTTGTGAAAAGATTAACATATTGATTGCTTATGATTTATATAGAACGAGATCAAGAGAAATGAATTTCTTTCATTATTACAAACATTTGCTTTAATTCTATTAATAGTAAGCGGAGTAAGTGGTCATGCAATCGAAGGGAAGGAGGGAAGTATAATAATATTCAAAAGAGCTAATAGCGACATCTCTGTTTAAGCAATGTAAATATATTGCATTTCTGTTAATTTTGTATATTGTTGTTGTTGATTTTATTTAAGCCATAAATTGTTGATATTTCTGAAATTATATTCGACGAGAATTTCTTTGCTATAAATTATTTATAGTTTGTAATAAAATCTTTTATAATATCTGTCCGTTAAAAAATGCTTTTACTAACAAAATTAAGCTTTTCTCCTGGAAGCTGAGCAAACTTTTCCCTATTTTACACATTACAAATTATTTTGAAAGGGCTAAAAGTACATTTTTCAAATATATCGATTTATCCATTTTATTTAATTAATTTTGAATATTTCTTTGCAATCTTTAAAATAAATTGCAAAGGTATCGAAAAAACCGAGTTAGGGTTTTTAAATAATCTAATCATATATATATATATACAGGACATGGACAAAATAATCTGAACACCTGACATAAAGGGTTTTAAAGTTTGTAGCCTTTTGATTAAATATTAGCTCCACAAAACTACTATTTAGTATGGTGTTCATATTATTTTGTTCATCCTAAGTGTACAAACCAAAAAATTGTGTTCATGTATAAACATAAAGAAGTATAAGCAAAATGACTCTAAATTTTTTTAATTCTGTGTTCTTTTTATTTATCCATTAAATGTTCATTTGTGCAAAGAAGGGGAGAGATCGACAGTATATGTGTTTGGGTAATAATGTAAAAAAATAAAATCATCCATTATCGATGACGTTAGTAAGACATTTTACAGCCATTTTATATAATTGAGAATACAATAATTACAAAACATTAATAATCATGATAATAATAATAAAAATTAAAAACTATGCTGCTTTGTAAACCTAACGAAAATTCCACGTTAAGCGATTTGTAAGAATAATTTTATTTATGACACCAAATATAAATTTTTTTTTTTAATTAACCTGTCCAATAACTTTCCTTTCGACTTAAACAACATTTTGTATCCAATTCAATGCACCGCGTATACGGCGTAGGTGAGCTCTAGCTAGAAAACTGCAAATCAATATGTATTCAACATAAGTACGACGCCCGGTTTGTTGATAATTCTTAATGGAGCTGGCCAATGATGATGATGCGGATGGCGAACTGGTAGATGAAGCCAAAGAACGAGCTTCACACATAATTTTACTGGTGAGCGAGAGCAGCCATTGTAAAATCTGAAAGGAAAAAATTTAGGATTAAATTGGAAAAAAATTTATTTCGGGCATTTTTGTTTTCCGACCGCGCCCATTTTTGGCATTGGATGGGGCAATTATAAATATATGAATAAAATTTCAACTGAATAAGTCAATTTTTGTGGTAGATAAATAGATTTTCGTTGATTGTGTGTGTGATTGTGTGACCGATTTTTTCATTTAGCAATCTGCGTACAGAACTAAAAGTGTCTGCAACAAATTTCAACTCAATATATCAAAATTTACGCCCATAAGAATAACAACAACAGATCGACACCTGCACGCACATACGTGTCTACATCGACTCAGTTTTTTATGCTGATCAAGAATATGTATACTTTGTAGGGTCTCTGACAACTCTTTCGGGGTGTTGCATATGGAATGACAAACTTAGTATACCCCCCATCTTGGAGGATACAAAAATAAAAAATGTAGCCTTAAAACTTAATTTGACGTAAAAGAATTTCAGTACAAGGGAGTAACATTCACCTCTGGACTATTGGGCATATTACCCTCTTTCAACCAATGTGAGGGTGCCCATAAAAACAATTGCATAATATTGGCCGCTATGTCGGGGCTGACACGTTTCGAGGGATTCGGTGACAGTATATTGTGAACCAAGTGTTGAACTAACTTTGGACACTCCTCACTTAACGGCGGCAAATCTGCTTCGTTATAATCAGAATTACGCAACGGTTTGGTGGCGTCCTGTTTGTTGAAATCCAAGCTTTGATTTTGGTAGAATGGATTGGGTAAACCAAATATCTCATAGGCGATGGCACCACATGCCCACAAATCAGCTTTGCCATAATTCAACACCGCAAACGGGCCGGGTTGTTTATTAATGATTTCCGGTGCCATCAATGCCGCATTGCCGCCTTTGTCTATATCATAGTTATTGTACGGTATCTGTAAGCCATGTACACGATCTGCCAAACAGCAACCAAAATCAGATAATACCAATTGCGGTGTCCCGTTATCAGCACCGCCATCATCTACATATTCCAACAAAATGTTATCCGACTTTAAATCACGATGGGCTACACCATGACGATTAATGTGTGCTACAGCTTCCAATAATTGCGCAAACAACAACAATTTACCGCGTCTTGACACCTGGCAAGCATCCAAATACGAACGTAAACTGGCATCGTAACGTTTCATTAACAAGTACAAGGACATATTACGACCATAACCTTGAGGATTAATACGTTGCGGTTGAGCAATCGGATACAAGAGATGGCCGTCGGGAAAATTGCCCACCTCATCACAGAAATAGCCATACATGTAAACTATATTGGGATGCGGGGGCAATACTAAAGTTTGATCTTGTAACTGTTGCTGCCACATTTCTTGCACTTCATTTACATAATGTTGTCGGGCCGGTATTGTCTCCTTATACATGGCCCTCAATATAGCCATAGCGTTACTTTGGATGTCATAGTTGAACATCATTTTCAAAGCTAACGGATAACGTTGTATGCTCCCCTCCTGTAGTGGTATACGTTTAGAGGTAGATAAAGTTTCCTGATTGGGTGGAATTAAAAAAAAAAATTTTTAAAAAGAGATTTTAAACGATTTTTATATATTTACCGCAAATAAGTTGTCAAGTTGAAAATTTCCCGATTTGTTTTCTTCACGTTCTCCATTTTCATTAATTTTGCGAGCGGTTAAAGTTTGCTCAAAAGCTGCAGCAGCCGAAGTTTGGCTGAACAATTGCAAATTGTCGACAGACGAACCAAAATTATGAACAAAACGTGACATGTTATGTAAAGGTGTCATCAATTCAGGCCTCATAACAGCAGATGGTCGATGATGTTCCACTGTATTTATTTTAGGCGGCGTAAGATTACATTCCATTACATTCTTATCGACATTTTGCGGTTTTAGTGCAGCCGCATACACAACAGCAGCACAACCTTTAGCTATGGCCGATCCAATGGACAATTTATTAATGTTAAATGATTCATCCAATGATTCAGAAATTTCATCATAACTCCAAGTGTTTTGTAAGCGTGATGCTGCTTCACGTATTTCCCAACAAACACCCTCTAATTCATCTTCTTTGGTTAAAACACCAGCACCTGATGCCAAACTCACACCCACCAAAGCAAAGAAAGGAGCCGAATCACCATAAAATAATTTCTTTGTAGCTTGATGACGCACTTCAGCTGAATAAGTGGTAGTGACACGATTTAATATATTATCGATGAACAATTTTCGAGCATGTTGACCGAAACGAAAAAGGCCTGGAGAACGGTTTACATTAGCAGTTAATTGACCGGTACCAGAAGATGTAGCATTCAAAACCTGTTTAGCGGCATTTCTCTAAAAGAACCAAAAAAAAAAATTAAAAATTTTCTTTATGGTAAAAAAAATTGAGATACAAACCTGACCAGTTAAAGCCGTGAAACGGGGTAGAGAACGCTGACGTTGAGTTTGCTTTTGTTCCAAAATGTTGTTATGTATATCTCTTTTCCAATAGTTTTGTAATAAAAAACGACCATGTTTGAGTAGTCGTGTGGTTAGCAAACGTACAGACATTTTGTCTTTATGCTAAATACAACAATGTCTCTTAATATATAATGCGAACGAACTTGCAATCCTCTTAAATGGGTGCAACAACCTAAGCAATATGAATTTTAAAATGAAAAAGCATAATAAATTGCGTTTTATTAAGTTTAATTGCTTTACCTTGATATTTTGTTGTTTTTATTATTTTCCTCAACAATTCTTTCTTCTGTAACAATGCAATGGATATTTCTTTTTTTTTTTTTGCTTTTCGTTTGTTATTCTTCTCGTATATGTTTTTGTTTTTATTACCGTTTATTATTACTTTCTTCTTATTTTTTATATATCTACACTTTTCTTTTTCGATTAGGTAATCGCTAGTCCAGCAGTGTTTGCTTTATTGTTAATTAATACAATCAGGTTTAAACTTTTTTTAACATAAATTAATTAATAATTAATTTTAATTAATATGTACCTTAAAATTTTTAATAATTACCTTAAACAAATAAATAATATTATCCAAATAAATTTTACGTTGTTTTCGTGTTAATTGATTAATATAACTAAGCAGCTGATTTTTGTATGAACAGTATTGCCATAATAAAATTATTACAAAATAGTAGCTATTACCATCAATATATATTTTGAAGGGGAAACATTATTTCTAGAAAAATTATCAATTAGAATTTTAACTTACATATTATTTCGAAACTGAAATTTTATCACTAATTTTAAAATATATGTTTAAGTTTTTGCCCAGGTTTAATTGCTATTATTTTTATTTCAAAATTATTATTATTATTAATTTAACAAATTTATGATATTTTATGATTTAAATAAGTTCTACAAAATTTAAAGGGATGCACAAATAAAATTAACAATCATTCGAATGGGAGTCGTTCCTATGTTTATATAATGGGGCAGATAAAACAGTTCTTTAGATTTTTCGTGAAATCCCAATCAAGAAATGTAACATATTTAAATAAATTAAAGCAACTTTTTACTAAATATATTAAAATGAAAGCTTTTAAGCTTTCCTAAAATTAAACAACTTTGGTATAACATCACCACACTTGGCAGATAATTTAATATCAGCCAAATGATCTCCTCGTGTTTCACCAATATTTACAATAATTACTGGTAAATTTAAATCCTTGGTTTGTAATACCATACGATAACCAGAAAATACCAATAAACTGGAACCCAATACCAGCAAACCATCGCTGGTATATAACATTTCTGCTACACGGTCCAAACGCTCTTTAGGTACATTATCACCAAAGAACACAATTTGCGGTTTCAAATAACCTTTACATTGCGGGCAGGCAGGTATACGGAAATTATTAATATATTCCACAGGTATTTCCACATCACCATCGGGACGTACCATACCGGGGGCATCCTTAAATTCCGGATTTAAACTATTGAGTATGACTTGAAAGTCATGACGATCAATAGTGTAAGGACAGGACAAACATTTCACTACATAACCAGAGCCATGCAATTCGACAATATTTTTACTGCCAGCTTTAGTATGAAGACGATCGACATTTTGTGTGACTACACTTTGTATACGAGCTTCACGTTCAAACCGTGATAAAGCATGATGCGTACTGTTGGGTTCAGTGGCAGAGAAACGAGGCCATCCTACAAAATTGCGCGCCCAATAGCGACGCCTAACCGAACTGGATTGTAAAAATTCTAAATGTTGTATAGGTTTATGGTTAGAACGAGCATATAAACCCACACCTTCTGAACGATAATCGGGAATACCTATAAAGAGCTTTTCTTTAATTATATTATTGCCAAGAATGTTTGTTTACGGCCTTAACCTGATTCCGTTGAGATTCCGGCCCCTGTCAATACCACAGTATTCGGTTTACTTAAAAGAAAATCTTCTAGTCGTTTAATATCTTCTTCCAATACGGGATTATGTTTAGGTACAAATTGTTGTTGCCTAGCCACAGAAAAATCCTGATGATTTAAACATAAACGCAACCTCTGCGTAAAACGCATTTTCCTTAATGCGTTTTATTTTTCAATTTTCTTTATATTAAATATTACGATAACGATTAAAAATAGTAAATGCAGCTGTTATGTGACAATATATTATTATCTCTTTGGGAAAGGTTTTAAAAAAAATAAGAAGAAGACCTATTTAAAGTAGAGTTGCCTCATTTTAATAAGAAATCATTTTAGTTAAAAAAATGCATTCATCGTGTTTGGTTGATATATTTGTTGGTACGCTAAAGTGAAAAATTGCAAACGTTTATTTATATATCTATTCTTTTACTATAAAATTCCATTCTACTTTAATTACTTTTTCCGAATGCCGGTTAAGTGTTAAAACGAATAAAAGTGTAGTACAAAGAAAATCCTGTTATGCTTGCTTTTAGGTGTGCAATAAAGTTTTTTTTATTAAAATTTGCCGCACGGATAAGCCATTAAAGGAAAGAAAGTTTTACCCACAATTTCTACAAAGAATGTGACAAAAAAACATAAAATTTAACGGAAAGTAAAGAAATAAAACACAATAAACAATAAAACGTAATGTAATGTGTCATCATTATCATTGTTTGTCTATAACGCGTATGTATTATTGGAGATTTCCTTCTACTCCTGTTTGTTGCACAGTCTCCATTTCATAAGTGTTAGTGTTGTCTTCTGCGAAAGAAGCCATTAAAAAAAAACAATAAAAAATTGGACCAAATTGAAGTTTCTGTAATATTTTTTATAGATAATATACACGTTTATAAAAATTTTTCATAAGTATTAAATTAAAAAAAAAAAAGATAAGACATCATCATTATGTCGGAAACAAAAAGCGTAAGTGGGAAATTTTTCGTTCTTTTACTAAAATGTGCATAATGTAGTGTTTCTTCAAGGGCGCGGTTGAGTGCGTCAGTCGGTTTTTTGTATATGAGTGTATTTTGTGTCTTTTTTGATTATTGTTACCATTGCTTTAAATGTGTGTATACCTTGAGCACATGGTTGTTGTTAATATTGTCTCTTATTTTTATATATAAATAAATATGTTTTACATATACTCATCTTTACATCACGGTTTCAAGAGAGTTTATCAATAAAATTCATTGTTTTATTGAGACACACAAAGTGACTTTCACATTAAAAATTTTGTTTATATAAATAAATATTAGACGTTATCAATATAAAGTTAATTAAGCTCTGTCATTACTTTCATTTTCATATGAAACTGACAAGTTTTACGCTTTCTTTATTTACTCTTCTTTAAATTTAACAGCCTTTCATCTCCGTTACTTAAACTCTCGCATATAACAAAAGCAAAAACCAATATTCAACGGACATTCCATTGAATTAAGAACGGTAACGATGCAATGATCTTTTTTATTTAATTAAAATGTTATCTCTAAAAAGAAGAAGAAGATCAAGCATTTATAAGAAGACATATTTCTGTTTATTTTAAAAACCATATTAGCTTTATCGATAAAGTTCGTATTAATTAATGAAGGAATTCAAAAAAAAAGTTGACTGAACTCCCATCGAATATTTGAATTAATAAACTAAAGCAATGGCTAACTTTAGAATGGGTACACTGTATAAATGATGCTGCTCTGCTTCAACACGTTAACAAACAAGTGAGCACACATACATAGCTTATACAGTTAAATTTTAAATGAAAAAAAATTTATTTAATGTGAGTAATATTTGTATGAACATGTAGAAAGTTAAATTTGTGCTATTAAAGAGTGGTGAGAATGATGATTGGTAAACATTCATTCCACTCCATTGCCTCTTACCCTCTTACATGCATATACAAAACGAGAAGAAAAAAATTTAGCACTTAAAGGCACTTGCTTGTGCTGCTAACACTTAATATATAATTCCATTTTAAATGCGCGCTATTTAGAAAAAAAACAAACAAATTGAAATTGTACCGTTTATATCTCCACGTTTTATTTCATCTTTCTCTCTCTCTCTCTCTTCTGTTATAAACATATAAAACATAAGAATTCATTTACGTTGACTACATAAACATTCTTTTTTTGTACCTTACACATAGGTTGGGAGTATACTAAATTTGTCATTCCATTTGCCACATCCAGAAAGAGTTCATAGATACCCTCAAAAGTATATATAATAATGATCAGCATTAAAAATTTGAGTCAATGTGTGTTCATATCGGCACCTTTGAAGTTTTGAATTGGAATTTTGTACAGATACTTATAGTTTCTGCGCGCAGACTTAAATTGGGCCAAAATCGATGTAGAGCCGAGCCCTCAATCGAGAAAAATTTATATTTATACCACAAAAATTGAGCTTTTGAATTGAAATTTAGTATAAATATTTATAATTACATAATGCATACACTGTGAAGGGATTTGGCTTAAACGAAATTTAGTTTTTTTACTTGTTTTAAATTGAAATCAATTGAAAGTATAAACATGGCTATGAATGTATTGAATATTAAGGGATGTTTTGTTGTTTACTTTTCAATAGAAGCAAAGAGGAGCATTAACCTGCTATGCAAAAACAATTTTTTTAAGCTTAAATATTTATTTTTTCTTATTTCCTTAACAGTATTGCTTCTTTGCCTTAATTGACAAGTGCAAGTACCGCCAATTAAAAAGCGTGGGCAGCATTTCAATTTGTGATTCAATAATACACTTGTATGAGTTCTTTAACAATACAAACATTACCGTAAATTGCATGAACAATTAATTGACACTTTCTATTGTGCTTTACAAATACTAACGCATACGATTAGTGTTTTTTTTTATAACTTTGTTTGTTTGTTTATTTATATAAAATAACAACAACAAACCATCATGATTTCACACAATTCAATTGGAACTAAAACGTTCCAATTTTACTTTTGCGAGCATCTTACAACAGCACACAATGGAGAATATTTACACTTCATACATTTAAAAAAGTTCATATCATACTTTTACATGAATCTGTAAAAATGTAAAAAAAAAAAATAAAGACTTGTTTCCTAATAACAATTATTAGCAATAATTATAATAATTGTTGTTAATTTTAATTTTATGAGAAAACTGTTGTGCCAACCTTTGGTACATAAATGAGTTATTTTGAAAATTGTCCATTTTTCAAACATATTATAATAGCTGTTTGAATAGCGGCATAAGACCTTAAAAATTAATTGTAATAGTCAACCATAAGGAAAATAATATTTTAATACTCATAATTCTACATAATTTTTTAAATCTTGTTGTTTTTGAGGAAATGGTTTTATAATAAAGCAGAGAACATTCTCTATATAAATATGTCTCAGTAGGTAACCTAAAAACATTTTTTTCACATAAAAATGGCGATAAGCCGTCAAAACATTTATATAAATTAAAATTTATTTAGCATATATAAAGAAATCATTTATCAATAAATTTAAATTTAAAATTTAAATGAATGACTCATTTAAGCAAACATACATACAATATCTGAAAGCAATATGTATGACTGTATGTAAGAGCGATAACAATTCCCATTGGAAAAAACATTTAGCGTTATTTTTGTATATGTTACAGCAATCAAAACTACCGTGAAGTTATTATGTAATTTTTATTATAATTCGTTTGTTTTTATAAAATGAATATTTAAAGCACTAACTGCAATATCAATTTTCCACACAAATCACAAATTACGGTAAATTTACTGCTTCTCTTGAATTTCTAAAAAAAAGACATTTACACAAAGGCAAAAGAAAGACAATATTAAAAGTGTGAGAGGCTTTGGACTATAGAGATATATTTAATTTTTTTTTAATATTTATAGTTAGCATTTAAATGCTCTTAATACATGCTTTAAACTCAAAAAAAGCTATAACTTCAAAAGTATTAAAATGACTAAGTTTTACATCATATATAATAATAGACAGTTTTTAAATAATACGCGTACCACACAAAACAATAATTCCTCCCTCATTGTATTCCCTTTTCTCAAAAGTACACTATTACCACTAAGCTATATAAACTAACCGCATATTAAGCACTTTGTAACATACGTGCAACTATGTGAGTAAGTTGATGGGTTTTGTATAATCGTCTCAGACAAAAACTTAGCAAACAATTATTTTTTAAGCTTTCTTTTTTTCATTTCATATTGTGTTGTTTTGTTTTCTTTGTGTTTCTACGTTCGTTTTGTATATAATAAATTTAAAACTGTTATTTATAACTGGGTGAGTATATATGTCTGACCTTATGCTCCTTGTTTGTGTGGCAATAAGACAAATGAGTGGATGAGTAATTTTTATTATAAGCGAATAAAAATATTCATGGATTATTGTTAATTGCTATGTAAAAATTTTATTACAGAGCTGGTATTAATATTGAATTTATTTAATATGATAATTTGTTCCATATATGTTTAAATTTGATTAAATTGGCAACACCCAGAAGGAGACGTTAGAGACGTAAATTTTACCATGAAACTCAGAAGACAAGTTCGTTCTCTCACTATCTTTATAAAAGTTTTTGTTTCAATTAGGCAAATGCCACGCCCATATAATCGCAAAAAATATCTTGCATCCACAAAACTAGAGCTAAAAGCTATTCATAGACGAAGTCGAATAATAGCCTATAATTTTCAAAAACCTTTATTCAGCACAGTAATAATGTGCCTGTCACGCCCATATTTTAAATTTAAATATTTGTGTAGAACGTTTTAATTCTATTTTTTTATTTGTATAATATTAAAATAATACTTGAAGCACTCTATTACTCTCTCCGTTGTTCTTTCAGTTTTCCAGTATTGAAACTCCCGGTTATGTTGGTTTCGCCAATCTACCGAATCAAGTACATCGCAAATCGGTGAAGAAAGGTTTCGAATTCACTCTAATGGTGGTGGGTGAATCGGGTTTGGGCAAATCGACATTGGTTAACAGTTTATTTCTAACCGATCTCTATCCGGAACGTATTGTACCGGACGCTGTGGAAAAACAAAAGCAAACTGTTAAACTGGAAGCGAGTACAGTTGAGATTGAAGAGCGCGGCGTCAAATTGAGACTGACAGTGGTGGATACGCCCGGTTTTGGCGATGCCATTGATAATTTAAATAGTTTTAGCGCTATATTGGAGTATATTGATGAACAATATGAGCGTTTTTTACGCGATGAAAGCGGTCTTAATCGTCGCAATATTGTTGACAATCGTATCCATTGTTGCTTCTATTTCATTTCGCCACAAGGTCATGGGTAAGAGAAGTACATGATATACTTGATATACAGTTTGACATGTATTGTTTTATAGCTTAAAACCATTAGATGTGGAATTTATGAAGAAACTACACTCCAAAGTGAATATTGTGCCGGTTATAGCCAAAGCTGACAGTTTAACTAAAAAGGAAGTAATGCGTTTAAAATTTCGCATTATGCAAGAGATTGAAGATCATGGCATAAAAATTTATCCACTGCCCGATTGCGACTCCGATGAGGATGAAGATTACAAGGAGCAAGTGAAACAATTAAAAGCGGCTGTACCGTTTGCCGTCTGTGGGGCCAATACCTTGTTAGAGGTTAAAGGTAAAAAGGTACGTGGCAGATTATATCCGTGGGGTGTTGTGGAAGTGGAAAATCCAGAACATTGTGACTTCATTAAATTACGCACCATGTTAATGTATGTATTGTGACAAAAGAAATGAATTTTTATTTTTAATTTTATCTCTTCACCATCATTTTAAAATGCACAGTACGCATATGCAAGATTTGCAAGAAGTTACTCAAGAAGTGCATTATGAAAATTACCGATCTGATCGTTTGGCCAAGGGCATTAAAGGGAAGGAGAATGGTCTTATTAGAACTGAGCGTGAGAATGCGGTGCCCGCTCAAATTGTTGCCAACAGTGTTTTGGGTGAAAAAGATCGCATTCTGCAAGAGAAAGAGGCCGAACTAAGACGTATGCAAGAAATGTTGGCTCAAATGCAAGCCAAAATGCAAGCCCAACAGTGAATTTGCGCATATTTTCAGTAAACAACAACTAGTGCAAGTGCGAGGTGCCGAATATTTTTTTTTAATTTTTTCCTTCTAAAAATTTGAAGAAATACTATGTACTTGAGATCCTACCATTTAAGTTCTCTACTAGTTCTATTTGCTATATTTTTCTACATTACAGATGAAAAAAAAAAATGTTTTTTAATTAATGAAAAAACTTAATTAAAATAATTGTAATTCAATATTTTGTGCTAATTAAAAATTAATTTAAACTCTAATTATTTTTATTATAATTCTAATTGTTTCTTTTTACTTATAGTATTAATTTAAAAATTATAATACATATAATTGCATTAAATTTTTGTTCTTATTTTCTTAATTAAGAAAATGATAACACAAAATGTTAATTAAAATTTTTTTTAATTTAAAAGTCAATTTTGATACTTCAACTATGTATTAATTAAAAAATATTAAAAATATTTTTCATTCATTTTTCAAAAAGTATAAAAAATTCTAGGAAACTAGTATAAAAAATACTAGGAAATTTAAATACAATAATTTTTCATAAAAAATGTTTTTTGGACCATAACCTATAGAAAACTAAAACATATACATATGTGTGTATATAAAAAAAGTGTTATATAATTATAATTAGATTTGAAATGTTTTAGCTTTCTTCCAATGTTGGGAAGACCACTTATTCCTATAAGCGTCCTATAACAATAAAATTTCATACTATAAATATATATATATAAGCGTAAATAATTGGCTTTTTACTAATTAAAGTTTTGATTATATAAAAAATGATTTAAAAATTATAATTTTGCTTCAACGAATTGCATGTAACAAAAATACACAATAAGAAAATATAACAGACACTAAACGATTTATATAACCTCTTTTAAGTAAAGGAAACACCATAAATATTTACAATTATTAAAGAAAACAATAAATATATATATATATATAAGCGCTTTTTATACTCAAGAAAATTAAAAGTTGTTTCATTTTATTGAGAGATCGGTTACTTGAAAATTATTTATTTACTCTTGTTCTTGTTCCGTATAAAATTAATATTTCGTTGTTCAGTCAGCTGTTTCTGTATAGAGCATTTCAAACTTTACTTAATGTTATCGTAATTTTTTGAGAGACAAAAGTACGAAGAAGAAGAGTTCTCAAATATGATAAATACAAGTAAGAAAAATAAGTGGTACATCATTTATACAAAGAACCAGCGAAACTTTAGTAATTTAAATTTTAATATAATGATAAAATAGAAAATTTAAATAAAATAAAGTGCTTTTTTTTATTATAATAGCTCACATTAATAAAGTAAAGTGACGATTTTGTGGGAAAGTTAAATAACAAAAAAGAATTGGAAAATTATGAAAACAAAGAAAGAACGCAACCATCTTACCTCCCGCATTTTTTCAACAAAAAAAAAAACAACACAAAAATCTGATGTAATTCCAAACAAATGATTAAACAATTTTATTCATTCATTTAAATGAATATTAATTATAAACTTGTTATAAAAAACTATTGAAAGTTTGTAAAGGTGATGAATTTTTTATTTTAAATAAAAAAAGAAATATGAGAAGTGTAAAATAACACGTTAAGTTTTTTGCATAAAAATTTTATTTTTTAAGTGATCGAAACCACATAGCGTGCTTGCCTTGGAAATTTTGGAAAAATATCTAAATATTTGTGGATTACATGTCTTTAGCAGACAATTACAATACTGCTATTAATTTCATATTGTAGTGTTGTTGTAGATTATAGACAACATATTCGCATTTAATATGGCCAAAGATGAAGACGATGATCCATTACCTGACAAGGATGCCGCCAAAGAATTTTATGCCAAATATGAACCTAAAGAAATTTTGGGCAGGTAAATGTAAATAATATTAAAATATTAGTGAAATATGTAAAATTTTGAATCTTGATAGAAAAGCAAGATTTATTTAAAGAGAGAAACACCCAAATATTCACTTGCCATCTAATAATTGCATCAGGTAATGACAACTTGTTGTTTATATGACCGAACATATATGTAGATATACATTCTTGCAAAATAATGTAATGACGCTCTTGACAACGTTAGGTTTTTGGCTTTATTACAGAAAAAGACAAAGGCGCGTATTAAGGAAATCGATTGATAATATATTTATATTACATTAGTTAGTAAAATCAAGCAACAAATCATTGTCAAATGTAAAATTTTATTATATTTTCTTACGCCATATGGAATTTAAAAATTCCTTAATGTCTAATATTTCTTAACCAAAGTTTGGGGCAATAATATTTGGAAATGGTTATGAAACATAATATATGGTGTAGATGAACATGCGCTGGAGTTGAACTCACAATAGTATATATCTTGTTTTTGAAAATAAATGGAAATAAGTATCACGAAAGATAATGTCCATAATTGCTAACAATTATATTAACGTTGAATGGGATAACAATAAATATGTGCATCAAATTTTAACATTATGGGTCAATTTTTATGGCAGATATAAAGGTTTTTGTCGACTGTGAGCGTGTATGTTAACCGACCTTGCCCATTTTTGGCATATAGCTTGATACGATAACTATGAATACGCATATCAAATTTCAAGTTCATAGGTGAATTTTTGTGGCAATGCCTTTTGTCATTTTCTTTTCTTTTGATAATACCTACCAGCGCACATAATCGCTTAATTACAGTTTTTACAATGTTTACAATAAGTTTCACTTTTACTAATATAAATAAATATATCTCTGATTATATGTAAACGTGCAATGTCCGGATTTCTCTCATTGGAAACATATAACTGTATATAATATTTTATCACTATAATTTATATAAATTATTGTTTTTATTGTTATTACACTGCGTATTCCATGAAGTAGTTCAAGGTTAAGATTAATTATTTGATAGTTTGTGTAAATATTGGTATTTCCTAAACGTCAAATGTCAGAATAAATATACGTATAGACTTGGAATCAAAATCTGAATCGATTTAGGCATGTTTGTCTCTTTATTCATGTATTTCTTGTAATAAATCTTTAGACCGCAATTTTTGGTATATAATGAAGCAATTTGGCTCAAAGATGTCTTTTGGACCAAGGGCGGTCACTATTGCAAATGGAACTGAGTCGTAATTTGTATGCCCCCAAGCATTTTTACTGTTATTATAATAACAATATCAAGATGATAAATTACTTTAAACAAGTAAAGAAAACTATATTTGACTTGAGTACCCTTTACCTAGGCACCAAAGTTTCCTAATGAGTATAAAGTTATATATATATATATATATCTCAATGATATTTTAGGAGTCATTTGAAAACAATTTCTTTAAAAAGTTGCCCCCTTTTAATTTTTTTTATGCATTGTGGGCGTGTCGTTTGACCAATTTTGCTCAATTTCAACACCAATCTGCATACGATGTGATTTCTACAGTACACAAGGACAGACGGACAGACAAACATGACTAGAACGTTTGCGGAGTCTTCGAGACCTGTATCGGAGCTTGGCAAACGTTTTCACAAAGTGATAGTAGGTATAAAAAAATCAAAAAAAAATATGTATAAAACGTAAATTACTTTAATTAACGTGAGATGTATAGTACAAAAGAAGAACAAGAAGCACTTTACGTAATTGAATGTTATGATAAAACAATTTCAAGACAATATTTGCCTTTAAGCAAGTATGTGTGTGTACATGAATAATCAATTATTTAGACTACAATATTGATAATATTGAGGAGTGGTTAATTAGACATCTAAGATTCCTTCTAAGTGTTTGATTATTAACATTTTTATATACTAAAAACAACGGAGAACAATGTAGTTTACTTCTAATTTTAAATACTTGTAATTGTCGACTCATAAATTCTGCAAAATTTATATGAGATCGGTATCAAATGAAAGGGCTTGACGAGTAGAACAACGGCCAAAAATCTGCACAAACTTCTGCTCTATTCCAAGCACTGTAGGGTATAAGTTGTCTTTAATCTTGACACACGTTCTTTATCCAGAAAATGGCTCCTTATCTTTATCGTTAAAGCGTTTTATTAAAACAATAAAATTTCAATATTCACACATGTGTCAGGTTTATGCAAACATTAATTATTGCATTGTTATTGTTGTTGTTGTTATTATTATTAAACAAAACGTCAACAAAAAACCTATAAAACACAAATCAATAATTGGAGTGTATAAATTAAACATATTCGCTGCGTCCCTAAAAGCAATGAGACAGACAAGTAATTACAATTTATTACCCCGTACCGCGTTTTAAAATAATCACGTGCTTTAATTTCTTTATTATTTATTTACAATTCTATTTATGGTAATTATTGTTATTGTTGTTATTTTATACAATTTTTAAACAGAGGCATCAGTTCTACGGTGAGACGTTGCATAGAAAAACTGACGGGCAAAGAGTATGCGGCCAAGATTATTGATCTGGGTGGTGCTGCCACGGAGGCGGGTGATACCAATCCGTTACATATATTGGAAGCTACCCGTCAAGAAATCACCATTTTACGACAAGTTATCGGTCATCCTTACATAAGTACATTAAATTATATAAAACAACAACAAATAAATTTTTATATATTTAATAAAATATTCTGGTTTTTTGTCGCATATAAAATAGTTGAATTGCAAGATGTCTTCGAGTCGGAAGCATTCGTATTTTTGGTTTTCGAATTGTGTCCGAAAGGTGAATTATTCGATTATCTGACCTCGGTGGTAACATTGTCTGAGAAAAGGACACGCACTATAATGCGTCAAATATTTGAGGGTGTTGAATACATACACGCAAAGAATATTGTACATCGAGATTTGAAACCCGAAAATATCTTATTGGATGAAAATCATAATGTAAAAATCACCGATTTTGGATTTGCCCGCCAAATAGTGGATAATGAAATGTTAACGGGTATGAGACAGACAACACATTTATTACCATCATATCATTATGATTTTCTAAATGATTAAATAGATCTTTGCGGTACTCCCGGTTATTTGGCACCTGAAACATTACGCTGCAATATGTTTGAGGGGAGTCCCGGTTATGGTCGTGAAGTGGATATGTAAGTATTTTATTAGCAGTACTAAATCTATTGTGAAACTGTAAAAGTTGGCCCAAGCGTGTCAATTATGTATAGCCTTTTTTGGTGATGAGGGTGCACTACGTTTGCTATTCCGTTTGCAACACCTAGAAGAAAGTCTCGGAGACCCTATCGGATCATTTTTAAAACCCCTCTTCCTATAAGGTCCTTTTATAACTGAAGTTTTTATATGGCAAAAAATCGCAATTCTTAAAAGTTTTGGATAAAATTAGATGAAGAATAGTTAATTAGCTTCATATTAAGGCTGGGCAAAATTTTGACCCGATCGGTCCATTTTTCTCCCGTTTACTAATACAACTAAAATAATTGTAGAATAATTTGTGGAGTTAAGTGGTATAGGGTATTAAATGCTCGGGTTTGACCAACTATAACTTTTTCATTACTTTAATACGCATTCTCTCCCTCTTTCTCACTCCTTCCCTCTATTACAGTTGGGCTTGTGGTGTTATAATGTTTACCTTACTGGTGGGTTGTCCACCATTTTGGCATCGCAAACAAATGGTTATGTTACGTAATATTATGGAAGGCAAATACAGCTTTACATCACCAGAATGGGCGGACATTTCAGGTAAAGAATCGATTCATTTACATGTGTTGATTAAAGTCTAAAATGTATTAAACTTTTTTCATTTGCGCAAATTTTTAGAAGAGCCCAAAGATTTAATACGCAAATGTCTAGTCGTTGATCCTGCCAAACGTATAACTGTACACGATGTATTGCAGCATCCATTCTTTAATCAAATGGTAAGTGAATATAAAGCAATGTAGTGGAGAACAATATACTTAGTCAACCAAGTTTTTATTGTATAACATAAATTTTGTTAACTTCTTTATTATTACAAATCGTTTTTCAAAATTTATAAATTACACCATTTTAAATTAGTTATTCGAGCAAAATATTGATGGACTTAAGCGCAGCTTGTCTTTGACATCGGGAAGAATGAGTCGCATCACAGAAATAGCATTGGTAACCATTTGCTAAAAATGCTAAATTCATTAGTAGTACTAAAAAGTATTTGTTATTGTACAAAGTGATTGATGGCAAAGCAATAGCTTGTGATAAACTAAAAAATCACTGAAATGTACTAAATGTTGTCTGGGTAGTGATAACAATTGTTGATATTGTGTGTGTCCTTTGTCTAATTTATTGTAACATAAATTTTTTAATATGTTTGTTAACAAAACTTAGACTGTGTGAGTGTTATTTCAACTTAAAGTAAAAAATCAACCTTCGAGGGTCTATTGTCAATAGAATGCCGAAGATTAAAGGTGCATATAAAAGTATTATTCGTTTGATTTGAATGAACACTTACGAAATTTTAAAATTAATTTTCAAAAAATACCAACCAATTTCTCTAACGTATATGTCTGTTATCTAACCACGCCCATTTTCGGAAATTAATGGATTACTATAAATATGAGCTTTGTAGAATCTCTGACGCTTCCTTCTAGGTATTGCAGACGGAATGATTAACTTAGTATTCTTGTACTGTACAAACTTGTCAAAGAATAGAAGAAAAAAAAATTATAAAAATTAATTATTCAAATCAATATTTAAGTACTGATATTTAAAAATCCAGCATATAAAATACTTTCGCAAGTACCGGAAATTAGTACTAAACTAAGGTTTAAAAATTTGTGAAATAGGTACTAAAACAAGTATTTAAGTACTTATAATTAAAATACGAGTACTTAAGTTCTATAATAAATATATTTTTTACCAGTACTAAATAAAGTTCTAAAGTGTGAAAAATCATCTGTTCTAAATTTTGGGAAAATTTGTAAAAATATATATCTGTCGCGCAATATAATTCAATTACGGTTAATTATGGTGTGGTGATCATTATCGGATGGTTTAAAAAAACGTCTTAATTATAATAAATAAAAAAGCAATCTTTTACTTTATATGCCCTACATATAGGTTGGACAAAAGACTACTTACCATTTGCGTGAACAGAGTGTTCATAGATTACGAGAGCATTCGAAATATTTTAAAGTTAATCATAATGATAATAAAACATCATTAGCACTACAACAGCAGCAGCAGCAAAATTATGGAACATTACAACAACAGCAACAACATTTAACAGCATATGAATGTGATCAGCAACAACATGCTGCTGAATACGATTTATCATTATCATCGGTTAACTTATACTATCCTAACAGTACAACACAAATACCTGCTAGATCTCAAGCACAATTATGTTATGACCCCGGTAACCTAACCAGCAACTTTACTAATAATAACGGTAACAGTAAGGATAAGTTGTTTGTGGCACCAACTCAAGTAGAACCCAAAGCCAAGGGCGTGGACAACACAAAAATAGATTTTCATGAAGAATATCATGCGGAGACAACCTCACCATGCGGCTTTTTCTCTAACACCCAACAGGCAGGTTTTTTGTTTTCCTTTTTCCTTTCTATAAATAATTTAAATGTAACGCAAAATTGCGCAGCAATGGCAAATACAATGTATTCTTGCATATGCACCTTTATGCTTCAATTGGTAAAGATTCAAGTTTCTATATAATAGGTGTATAATTTATGTTATAATGTTTGGTGGTTTTGGTTTACTAATGTGAGCGGTTGTAAAAAGGTTAAAAATACGATTAATTGAGACATTTTTACTTACATTATAACAGTTGCGGCAACATAATCCGTTCGAAGCACGCAAGAAATTCCAGTTTGTTATATTGGTAGTACGCGCTGTTATACGTATTAAACGTTTACGTTTTACCGCTGAAACTTTACACATCCAAGATGCTATACACGATCCCTATAGAATAAAAACGCTACGCAAGGTTAAATTAAACTGAAGAATAAAACTAAAAATACATAATTAAATACATTCCTATGAATTTATAGGTAATTGATGGCTGTGCATTTCGTGTTTATGGTCATTGGGTGCAGAAGGGTGAAGGACAAAATCGTGCAGCTCTTTTTGAAAATACACCACGCACCGAATTACACACTTTGTACACTAATAATTTAAATCAACAGTCAAATAGTATTAAGTAGAAATTTTTTTTAATAATAGTTAAAATTGTACTTTTTTTGATTTTTTTTTTTTAACAAGAATTTACTATATTTCTTTTATTTAGTTAACAGTTTCCTCTTTAACGAATATAATTTGACATTTTTTAAGGAAATTTCTTACTTATATAAAATTAACAAACTTTTTATTGGATCAAATTTTTAAAGTAATAAAAAAAAAATGAAATAAATAAAAATATTTAAAAAAAAATACTTTTATGTTACCCTGTACTTAAATTAGAACAACATTGAATATATGCTGAAAACCGTTTTATCTTACCATATTCAATAACCCGTTAGTTTTAATTGATCTAATGTCTGCAATAGATTGTTTAATAATTTCCTTTATTAAAAGATATAAAAGAATTTTCAAATCAAAGAAAGTATAATTAAGTGATCTGGCGATTTATAAAGATATTTATATATTACCACCATTTAAACAACCAAATTGATTTTAATAGCACTGATTTTATGCTTGTTCTTGCAAGAGTTTTACCGCACCACTTTCAGTATTCTGTTACACTCTCTATAAAATGTGTTGTTAAATTAGTGCGTTCGTTTTACTACATAATTATAAGAACAAATTAAAACAAATTCTTACATAAAACAAATATAATTTAATAAATTAATAAAAATAATATATAAAAGTGAAACAAAAATAACTTCATAAATCAGTGATAGTGTTTTTTACAATTGGCAATGCTTAAAATGTAAATAATTTCATTATATTACATTTTTTCCTCTCACATTACAAACAGACAGTGTTTTGTTGCATTTCCTTTTGATAATGCTGTAATTCGTGTTTTTTCAATTCGGCATTAAATTTAAAGGCCTCCGGACATTGCTTACAACGATAAACCTTTTCACCCAAATGAGTGCGCCAGTGTTTAACCAAATCGTTACGCTGACAATATGAACGTTCACAATATTCACATATATAAGGTTTTTCACCAGTATGCGTGCGCTTATGACGATTGCAATTATCTGCGCTGGCAAATCTGTATGAAAAAAGTGGTTTGCCAAGAAATGCGGTAAGTTGAATTATATTTCCTTTATAAATATGTGTATATACTTACGATCTTGGACATTGATTACATTTGTAACGTTTTAAGCCGGTATGTAGTATTTTATGTTGTTGTAAAGTATCAAGACGTGAAAATCTCTTATCACATATAGGACACTTGTAAACTTTACCCTCGTTGTGTGTCATCATATGTATATAGCGATCTGATTGACATTTAAAACGTTTAGGGCAATGCGGACAACTGTAGGGCGTTTCATTGCCATGACGTTGCATATGTTGAATGAAATTGCTAGGTCGATGGAATGTCTTGCCACACAAACTACATAAATAGTTGACCTGGCCAGTATGCAAACGCATATGTTGCTTCATTGAACTTTTATATGTAAATGCTAAAAATGTTGGAAGGGATTATTAATTTTTTATTCACACACAATGTGCCGCTGGCAACTTACATTTCTCGCATTGATTACATTTAAAACTTTTAATACCGTTATGTCGATCCATGTGTATACGCAGGTGTTCTTCAACCACAAAAGCTTGATTACATTTCTCACATGGATAAGGCTGTAGGGTGGGGTGCCGTTTAGACATGTGCTGCGCCAAAGCACCCACCGACGTATAAGCCATTTCACAAAAATCGCACTGATATTTTTTAACATGACTTTTGATTTTCGTCTCTTTGTCATTTGTTTTCTTTTTAATATCACATTGTAAGCCGTGTCTCCTCACTTGATGTTCTTGTACCAAATGAGTATATTTGAACCGGTCATTGCATAGAAAACATAAGTAACGGTATATGCTAGAGTGTTGCTTTTTATGTTTTCGGAGTTCCGTTAGTGTCGTAAATGTGGCCGGACACTGTGGACAGGCAAAAAGCACAGTTTTTTTAAATTTTTCGTTGATTTTTTGTTTTGTGTTGGCTTTTTTTGTTTTATACTTATTATCGTACTTCTTTGTATATTCACTATAAGGGAAAAAACCAATTGAAATAATATATAATAATATATATATATATGTAGTGCAGAGGGAATATAAAATTTTATAAAGAATTATACATATTTACGTATTATTGTGACTTAACGGCACAATCTCCGAAAGTATATGTTCATGCGAAGGCTTCGTGATATCATTATCATTTCTCAATTTAATAGCTGCGTTATCCTTAGTATCCGCATATTCTCCCAATATGTGATACTCTTGCAGTACATCAGAAGTTTCTTTCCGTAAATTATCTGTTATCCGTATCGATTTTATATGAAATTCGTTTTCTTTTATATTCGGTAGCAGTTTCTCTAGAATAATTTTTGGTTGATGATGTTGGCCGATATGTTTCATTAGCATATAACGAGTGGTAAGCTTAGTAGAACAAATGACGCATGAAAATGATTTAATATCTTCATGGGCGTTAGCTCTTTGACTACAAGGCAATTGTACTGTTGTTGATTTAAACAATTTATCACCTAGTGAATGGAATGTTAAAGAATATCAAGAATAACCTTAGTATTTATATTTATATATACCTTGAGTGTCCTTCCACATTTTAATTAAACGTTGGTTAGTATTCAAACACATTTTGTAAAATTTATAGAGCATTTCCAGTTGTTCCATACATGTTTGGCATATTTCTTGAGGTAATACAATCTTTTTAGAAGGTACTACGGTGGGTACGATTTGTTCCAGCATATCTTGTAACGTCATTTCCATTTCATCGCCATCTTCGACATTCAATGAGATTTTCTTCTTTAGACTAATATATTTCGATGATTTGCACATACAAATACGACATAATTGCCCATATATATTATGTAAATTCATAGTTTTTGCCAATTTTATTTAATTCTACTTCGATTTTTTATTGAATTTGCTTATAATAAATTCTAAATAAATATAAACAGCTGCTCAGACACTGCTTTAACGACCAATTCTTATTCACCACATTAAATAAATGCAACATTTATATTAGACTTGAATGACATATAAATGTGAAGTATTGCAACAAAGCAATAAAGTATCTAAAATGAATAAGAAGACGCATGTAAATATGCATATATTTTAGCAATAAGACTGCAAGGACCAAAGATACTTGAAAAGATTTATTATCCATACTTATTCAAAGCATTGAAACATGTGATAAATAAGGTCGACACTGAACGGTATAAAAATATCAAAAATTTTGTTCAAAAAAAAAGAGTTGTTGAGTTTGTTTAATAGAAAATTAAAACAAATTCCCACATTAAAGAAATATAACTTAATAATTTATTTAATATAATATATAAGTGAAACAAAAATAACTTTATAAATCAGTGATACTTCTTTTTACAATTGGCAAATGCAAATAATTTCATTATATTATATTTTTCCTTCTCCCACGTTTCATTGCCATGACGTTGTATATGTTGAATAAAGTTGCTAGGTCGATAAAATGTCTTGCCACACACACTACATAAATAGTTGACCTGGCCAGTATGTAAACGCATATGTTGCTTCATTGAACTTTTATATGTAAATGCTAAAAATGTTGGAAGGATTATTAATTTCTTATTCACACACAATGTGCCGCTGGCAACTTACATTTCTCGCATTGATTACATTTGAAACTTTTAATACCGTTATGTCGATTCATGTGTATACGCAGGTGTTCTTCAACCACAAAAGCTTGATTACATTTCTCACATGGATAAGGCTGTAGGGTGGGGTGCCGTTTAGACATGTGCTGCGCCAAAGCACCCACGGACGTATAAGCCATTTCACAAAAATCGCACTGATATTTTTTAACATGACTTTTGAATTTCCTCTTTTTGTCATTTGTTTTCTTTTTAATATCACACTGTAAGCAGTGCCTCCTCACTTGATGTTTTTGTACCAAACAGGGATATTTGAACCGGTCATTGCATATAAAACACAAGTAACGGTACATGCTGGAGTGTTGCTTTTTATGTTTGCGGCGTTCCGTTAGTGTCGTAAATGTGGCCGGACACTGTGGACAGGCAAAGAGCACAGTTTTTTTAAATTTTTCGTTGACTTTTTTTGTTTCATACTTATAGTCCTTAGCGTACTTCTTTATATATCCACTACAAGGGAAAAAACTTATGAATACTTGTTAAAAATTGCGCAATCCCTTTAATTGAAATAATGTACTCAACGTAGTCTAAAGAGAATAAAAAATATTATAAATTTACTTATAATTGTGACTTAACGGCACAGTCTCCGGTAGTATATTTTCACGCGAAGGCTTCATGATATTATCATTTCTCAATTTAATAGCTGCGTTATTCTTAGTATCCGCACATTTTCCCAATTCTTGCAGTCCATCAGGAGTTTCTTTCTGTAAATTATCTGTTATCCGTATCGATTTTACATGATATTCGATTTCTGTTATATTCGGTAACAGTTTCTCTAGAATAATTTTTGGTTGATGATGTTGGCCGATATGTTTCATTAGCATATAACGAGTGGTGAGCTTAGTAGAACAAATGACGCATGAAAATGATTTAATATCTTCATGGGCGTTCGCTCTTTGACTACAAGGCAATTGTACTGTTGTTGATTTAAACAATTTATCACCTAGTGAATGGAATGTTAAAGAATATCAAGAATAACCTTAGTATTTATATTTATATATACCTTGAGTGTCCTTCCACATTTTAATTAAACGTTGATTAGTATTCAAACACATTTTGTAAAATTTATAGAGCATTTCCAGTTGTTCCATACATGTTTGGCATATTTCTTGAGGTAATACAATCTTTTTAGAAGGTACTACGGTGGGTACGATTTGTTCCAGCATATCTTGTAACGTCATTTCCACTTCATCGCCATTTTCGACATTCAATGAGATTTTCTTCTTTAGACTAATATATTTCGATGATTTGCACATACAAATACGACATAATTGCCCATATATATTATGTAAATTCATAGTTTTTGCTAATTTTATTTAATTCCAATTTGATTTTTTAATAATTTTGCTTACAATAAATTTTACAATATAAGCATAAACAGCTGTTCAGACACTGCTTTAACGACCAATTCTTATTCACCATATTAAATAAATGCAACATTTAATCTAATCCGTTATAAACATTTATTCATGAAATATTGTTTAAAAAAAATTTTTGCTCAAATTTTAAATAAAATCATAATAAAATGCGATTAGTGTTCGATATAAAACTAATATTAGGAAGCATCCATCTCTATCTATTAGATTTTTCAATGACATACGGAGAATTGTAGTTTTTAAAAAAAATATATTTTTCTGTTACCAACCCTGGCAGATTGTGCAATATTACTTTGGAGACGTGAGAATGTACTCCTGACCAGATACTTTGTGGTACCCCTCAGGATAATCTGAAGCTAGGACTTATTTTAGATCTATCTTAGTCTAAAGGCCCAAAGATTTGCCCAATAGGCCATATGATTGCGTTGCATAAATAATGGTTTATTTGCATAATAAAAATATGTTATTTTCGTAATAATTCAATTATTATTAATCTATATTCAATGCCTTCACTTCAAATTCATGTACGTTTTATATTTTATTTTCCTCCATTTCTGTTGTTGTTTCTGTTCCAGTTATTGTTGTTGTTATTGTTGTTGGTGACATTTGTTGTTTCTCCTGTCCTTCCTCTTTCTCTTGTAAACTTTTCAATAAATTTTGTGCTTGTTTGAAATGATCCGATTGATGTTTACGCAGTTCGGCCTGATATTTAAATGCCATCGGACATTCGGTGCACATGTAAGTATTCTGGCCGACATGTGTACGTAAATGTTTGGTAAGATCACCACTTTCAGCGTAAGCCCGTTCACAATATTTACACTTGTACGGTTTCTCTCCCGTATGGGTGCGTATGTGACGACGCAAATGATAACTGATGGCAAAACTACATAGAAGAGTAATTGTATCAATGTGTGTGTGCGTATAAATATAGGAACAATTTTATACTTACGTCATATTACATTGTTCGCATTTGAAAGGTCGTTGTCCGGTATGCAGGACTTTGTGTTTGGACAAGGAATAGGCACGAGTAAACCGGGAACCACATAAATCGCATACATGCGGTTTACTGTTGCTATGTATGGACATGTGTTTAATGCGATCCGATTGGCAGGAGAAGCGACTAGGACACTCGGTGCACTGATAACGTTTTTCAGTGCCATGTCGTTCCATATGTTGACGCAAATTGCTGCCACTACGAAACGTTTTACCACACTGTGGACACAAGTACGGACTCTCGCCACTATGCGTGCGCATATGCTCCTTTAAAGCATTATTATAATTGAACTCTAAAGTTAGAATCAAAGGGAGAAATTAGTTTTATTTATTTTTTTCATTACTTGTATATAACGCACCTTTCTCACACACCAAACACACCAAATTCTTGTTGCCCACATGACGATTTAAATGTTCCACCAGATGACCGTGCAGAACAAAGGATTTTTCGCATTGATTGCATTGATGTCGAGGCACTTCCGGATGTTTATTAGTCATGTGTTCATTCAGCGAACTCATATTAACAAATTTTCGTTCACAAGCTGGGCAAGGGTATGTGGCAATATTGGCAGCACGGGTATGCGTTTGACGATGAGCGGCCATTGATGCTTGTTTCTCGAAACGTCGTGGACAATCCGGGCACTTGAAACCATCAATTGGGGTGCGTTGCAGATTCCTGTCCAGCCCCTTAGCGTGCATTAGTTTGTGGGCTTTTAATAAAGATTCAGTTAAGAAGCGATATTTACACATATCGCACTGATAGGGACGCTCCAGCGAATGAACAGAACTGTGACGTTTTAAGCGATAGGGGCGATCAAATACCTTTCCACATTCTTCACAAGGAAAACGACCATTGCGACGATTGCTACTGTTAGGTCTGTAGAATTAAACGAAAGAACAAAAGAAACTTTGATTTGATTTGTAGGTAATTAAATTACACCCTTTCAACGCCCTACACAACTTGGTTCTTTTTCTCATTCATCTGGCTCTCACTAACTTATTGAACTAATTAACTATTCTTCATAAGTATTTGCCATAGATTTAAAAAAAATTGCTAGTTTTGCTTCATGTGGTTCTAAAAGTTTTTATAAAATTTTCGATTCATATAGATCACCCATTTTTTTAATGGGATTTGTTGTTTTTTGTCTTTGAAAGTAAGCGATACCGTTATATAATGTAGACTATCCGATTTCTACGGTTCCAAGTGCTTTTTCTATAAGCATAAAGAATTGATAATATTCGGTACTAGCTTATGATGGCACACTCTAAAAACTTCACAACATAATCTAAATAAACTAAAGTCATTTTGTATTGAAATTCATTTAGTTTTTATTTATTTTAAAAAAGTAAAGATTAAAATTTTACTTTTTTGCTCGCTTTCGTGTTTCTTTTCGGCAATTTTCGATTAATTTTTTTAATTTTTGGTATTTCAACTTTATTATTCTATTTACACCGGGAAGGCTTTTCATTGATTTGTGAGTCGGCTGCCGACTACTCTTCCTTTTTGTTTGTTTGTTGAGATGTCGATGGCGCAATCGCAGTTTCTTCATATGCTGCTGATAAATGAAATTGTTGGCCACTGTCATCGTTTTCTCCACTTGATTCTTCAGCTTCATAATCCCGCTCATTGAATACGTCTGGATCAAATGGGCAAATACCAGTGGATCGGAAGCCTGTTTTAATGTTGGTGGGTGTCAATGTGAAGTCTAAACATTTATCAAGAATGCCCGGTATGTGATGGATTTCTATTGCTTTTCCTGCATTATTTTTCATCCAGGAGTTACATTCAGATTTATAAAATGATTTAACAGCCTCACAGATGGACACATCTAGTGGTTGTAAATAATGGCTGCAGTGGGGCGGGAATGACAGAATAACTACACCATTTTGAACTGCCATATCGAAAGCTTCGATTGACATATGAAAAGTGTGATTGTTAATCAATAGGAGGGTGGGAAATTCTGTCGAGGTTTTTGAGTATTTTATGAAATGGTGCATAAAACTGACAAATTCACTTTGCGTCATGCAGCCATACTCATTAGCAACAGCCATTGAACCAGAGGTGGCATTGTCCAGGAAGGGGCGTGTCATATTTTCCCTTGGATAAACATAAAAAGGTGGTATTGAAGTTCCCGCAGCGCTGACTGCAAGAGCCATTGTTATCATAAATTTAGGGTGCTGTGATGTCATTAAACCAACTCTACGAAATCCCTTTTCACTGATCACTTTACCAACTTTAATTGGTACCGTTGAAAAGCCCAAATCACCCATATTCCAAATCGAGGCCGGTTCAAATGATAATTTTGTAAGTACGCCATTTAGTTGGTGGAAAAAACCATCGATATTTTCCTTACAAAAAGATTTCGCTCTTTTGGCGCTGGTCTGTTCCGGTGTATGTAATACCAAGTTCGGATAACGTCGCATAAATCCATAATACCAATCTTTTCCAGCTTTGCCATTTTCATCCCACAGTTTCGGATAATTCACGTTCAACTTTTTAGCGAAATCATACGCTAAAGTTTCCAATTCTATAACTTTGAGGCCATAGAAAATTTGGCTGATATTTTTTACATAATCGACTAATCTCAACTCTTGTTCCCTTGTGAAAATCTAGAAAGACAATTATAACCAGTGATCATGTTATAATAGATCAAGTCCGTACAATTAATACCCCACACCAATGCCTTCCATTTGTACAGCAATCCAAGTAATCGAGCTTGTTCTAATGAGTGGGTTTAGTAGTACCGGTAAATTTGAAGAATTTTTGTGAAAATCGTTATAGGCAGAGATCCGATCCAAATTTAGAACACCCGAAATTGTTAAATAAATGGTTTGTTTTAGAAAAAAAGTTATAAGCAAAATGTTTCCAAAACTGTACCGATCCGGTTCAAATTTGGTACAGTCACTAATGAACTATTTTACACCAAATTTTATCAAAGAACAAAAAAAAACAAATTTGCTTTTTCAAACACTTTTTCTACAAAAGAGACCCTAAAAGTGGTCCAGGAATAATATGGGATTTTAAGTTACAAAATATCCACTGAAACATAATGCACCGCGTACCACAACTGGTGTAGGGTATTAAAGCATAAAAAGTTCTATTTGGCTTTAACCAAATCTTAAATACCCACCACACCACCTCAAAGCATTAAAATACATGTAAATTGTAGGCGGGGTTTTATAAAAAATTTTAAATGAAATTCAACTCAGTCTTTAGTTCAATGTGGGCGTATCGTTTAAGTGCCAGTGGGCATTCTTCTCAAAAGTTTGAAATCAATATCACAATTATTGCTTCCAAGGGAATGGATTCTATATCCAAACGGACTAATCGATGTAATTAGATCGAGCCAGTATCCCATACAGATTCTTAATATTCCAATCACTTGGACCGAACCCCTAACCCTAGAGTGGTGGGTATGAGGAGATAAAACCTAGACAATAAACAAAATTATTTTAATTACCGTTGAAGGACCATACGAACAAATATTCTTAAGTTTTTCCATTAACTCATCATCATCGATTTTAGAATAATCGCATATTTCTTGATTTAACTTTGATATATATCGACATAAACTTCTTCGTGGTATTTTAAATAATCTTGAAACACTTGCAGTTGATTGTTTCCCAATTTTAATGCTCTTGATGGCTTCTGCCACCACACTTAAATCTTTAGGACCACGATTTGGTCTCTTTTTGTGTAAATCCATGCTGAAATTTAGGAAAAAAGCATGCCATCATTCGCTATGTACAATACTTTCTCTCTCCACTCCTTTCTCGCCGAAAGGCATTTGGCCATTAGACCCTTATAGAGAAAAATCTAGACTTACTTTCAATATATTAATGAAAATACAACCAGTGCTCAGAATATATATGAACTTGTAATTATTAGAATAGAAATTAAAAGTATTTTATGGGAGCGGTCTATATATTTGAGTATTTTTATACCCTCTCCACATAAGATGGGGGGCATACTAAGTTTGTTCTTTAGTTTGCAACATTCAAAAGGAGGCTTCAGAGACCCTACATCACCATTAAAACTGATTAGATCTAAAAAAATATATCCGTGTGTTGAGCTGACACAAACACTTTTAGTTTTTGCATGCAGATCGCTATTTAAAGTTGGGTAAAATCGGTCAAGAGCCAGGCCCACAATCGACAAAAATCTATATATCTGCCACAAAAGCTAACCCTTTGACCTACACGCTATCTGCCGATTTCCCAAGCTATAGTAAACAAGAAGTTCGATCGCGCGCTGTGCCATTTAGCTATCCAATCGTGTGTTTAAAGTAGAGCAAGAGTTATACATTTAATGACAATTATATTTTGGATAAAAAAGCAATTGTGAAATGATAAAAAATTTTAGGGGACATATAGTATTTTCAAGACGTCTATGGTGTAATCATGATTAATTGATCAGTTAACAAAAACATTTATTTATTTATTTCAAAATGGATAATGAATCATGATTGAATTTGACGAAAATTAGTAGTCTTCAACTGTATGGCATATTTCGAAGTTCTTACACTCCCACGTAGTTTTACTCCTTTTCTTATGCTTCGTACATACTTTCAAAGTTCTTGGGGGATTTTTTTTCGATGGTGTAGGATCTATGTTTCGGAAAGTGTCCCCAGTATTTCGCCTGCAGCCTCATTGGTATATTCCCGTTCGATAATGAACTAAAGAGATGAACCAATTTTGTTCAGATGCGAATGATATTAACAAATAGTGATTAAAACAGAATATCCACGTTTAACGAAAAAATACTCGACGTGAAACAATTCTGATTGCTGGTTGAAATAGTATAACGAGGCATTTAATTCACACTTTTCTCACCACGAATCTAACTCGTTATTCGTTATAACAGAAATTTTCTACCACGAGTTAAACTCGTGGCTTTAGTTTGTGGCACAAATTTTTTACCACGAGTCACACTCGTGGTTAAAGGATTAAGATCGTAAAGAGCTAAGCCAAAAAAAAAAACTATGTAGCATTTTGATATGTCTACCACTCTTAAAAATGGGTGAAAAATCTTTTGTACAATTTTGCCATCATATGCTAGTTTCTCTTTCATCTTATAAAAATTACTAAAATAATTAATTAGGATATCATACATACTTTTCTATCTCACCAACGCCAGTATCAATAATGTCATCTTCCATTTTAACACTTTTACGAGTTTTCGTTTTATGTTGTCTTTGTATACTGGAATCGGATAGTTCGCTTGATGATGATGATTCATTAACATTATCTTCTATAAGCGATGCTGCCTTTAATTTTGACTGCCTGTTTGAACGTTTACTTGGTGTAGGGGTTTGTACTACTTTTCGTGATTTCCTTGCACTTCTGTAAGTAAAATTTTGTGTATTTTATTAAAGCACCAAAACATTACATATTCGTTTTTACGTTGTTGTTGCTTTTCTTTTCTTTCCTCTCGGTTTTAAAGATGTCTTTTTTATGGAAGAAATGTCTAAAACATCCTCGTGATCACTACATTACAGAAATAAAAATGATTTATTTCAAACATAATTTAATTCATAAATATATGGATGGTTACCTTAAATTATCATCCTGCAGCCAATCAACGGCTGCATTAATGGCCACCTCTAATTCTTCGGTATTGACCTCCTTCTCAATATCAATTTCCATTTTAATATCAGTGGCCATTTGTACTTCATCAATATTCAGTGTTGGCGTTAAAGTCGTCAAGGGTCGGTAATCTTCTATTTTTACACGAGGGAAATTTTCTAAATGATTGGATATGTCCGTTGCTGTTGCGGTTGTTGTTGTAATGTCTGCATTTTCCTTTTGAGTTGTTAAGGTTGCAAAATGTTTATCACTTTCCATACATAATTGTTGAAATTGATATGCGGCCACTAATTTTTCTACACACGTTTCACATATTAAATCCGCCATCATATCCAAATCGAAATGTAGTTGAGGCACCAATGAGGACAGCATTTCTACAATTGTGAGATTTTCTTTGGGCTTATCCAGCAATTTATGATAATGTTCACTTTCACTTATGCAAGTGCGACATATTGTAGCAGTCATTGTTATAAATTTTTATGGAATGTGTTTTCTAATACTATTTTTTTGGTTTTGTTAAAAAGAAAACTTAATGTTTCTAAAATTATTTGAGAAATTTTACTTTTTTGTAGTTTTTTTCGGGAAAATTTTGACAAATACAAGCAGCTGTTGTAATTTAGTTTAATTTTTGTAATCATTCACAAAAAATGCAAATTCAAGTTTTAATTGTGATCTTAAAACTATGTTTTTATTAATCATTCACACTAAATAGAAATTGTGCTTTTCAAACTGTATACATTTTTTCCTCTACATACTGATTTACCGTTTTACATGCAAAGCACCTGTTTATCGGTGAGTTTGCAAAAATTTATATAAAAAGATATTTTTAATTGTTCTTTTTTTTAATAAACCGTACATTTATCGGAAATCATTAACATGAATTATTTAAAACCACATTTTAAATGTGTATTTTTTAATAAAGCCTGTAATTTAAGACGAATTGTAAGCTCTACCATTAATGAAATCCCAGCTGATGACAGTCAAAGTTCCGAACGTACAACACATTTTGGTTTTCAAACAGTTAAAGAAAATGAAAAGCAAGAAAAAGGTTACAAATTATTATATATAAAAATATAAATATTTTGCTATTATTATATGTTTTTAGTGCACAAAGTATTTGAGGATGTGGCCAAATCGTATGACCTCATGAATGATGCTATGTCTTTAGGCATACATCGTTTATGGAAAGATATATTTATTGAACGTTTAGGTCCGGCTCATGGTATGAAATTATTAGATATGGCCGGTGGTACCGGAGATATTGCCTTTCGTTACATTAAATATTTGTACAATACACCGAATCCAAATAAGTACTCAAGCCATGTGACCATCTCCGATATAAATGAACATATGCTAGAGGTGGGCAAAGAAAGAGCTAAAAAGCTACAATATACTGCAGAAAAACTGCCAAATATTAGTGTGGAATGGAAATGTGCAAATGCTGAAGAATTAGATTTTGAGGATAACAGTTTCAACGCTTATTCTATAGCTTTTGGTATAAGAAATTGTACGCGACCACAAAGAGTGAGTATTTAATAATTTATACCTAATTATTTGTTTTAAATTTGTACATATATTCTTAGGTTCTAAGTGAGGCTTTTCGTGTTTTGGAACCTGGTGGCCGTTTTATGTGCCTTGAATTTAGCCACTTAACTAATGATACATTACAATGGCTGTACGATCAATATTCTTTTCAAGTGATACCTCCAATGGGCCAAATTTTAGTTGGACAATGGCAACCATATCAATATTTGGTGGAGAGTATACGTAAAGTACCCAAACAAGAAGAGTTTAAGCAAATGATGGAAGAGGCTGGTTTCGAAGTGGTCACATATGAAAATTTAACATTTGGTATGGTCAGCATTCATTCTGGTTTTAAATTATAAAATTTGAAATTTCACCCGAAGAAGTTCTTTAGATGTGGTTTTGTGAGTTATGCTGTCGCTCACGTTTATGTTGTATTTAAATTAAATTAAAATTGTCATTTTTTATTTATTGTATTAATGTAACATTTGCTTGAATAATTCTTACCACAGCATTTAATGCATTTACCGGTATTGAAAGTATTTTTTTTGTAAGGGTGGACAGCATTGGGGCAGAGACCACAAAATATAGAGACGGAGTGTCACTCTCTTTCAAATTTGTTAACAGAATCTCAAGATTTTTTCAAGTCAGGTACAATGCATACAAGCAAATGTATACGCAAGTAATAAATGTATACAAAAAATCAAATATTCGTATACACAAATATGTTTCTTGTTTTGTTACGCTGCCTTGTGTGACCTTTCCACTTTTCGACTATTTATACATGTTTTCTTGATGTTTTGTAAAGTTGTTTTTTTTAAGTTTTTTTATTGTATTATGGGGTAGAAAAGTATTGAACAATTCTTTAAAAAATATATAAAAGTAGTTAACACAAGCTACATTTGATAACACAAGGCAGCGTAACAAAATAAGAAACATATTTGTGTATACGAATATTTGATATTTTTGTATACATTTATTACTTGCGTATACATTTGCTTGTATGCATTGTACCTGACTTGAAAAAATCTTGAGATTCTGTTAACAAATTTGAAAGAGAGTGACACTCCGTCTCTATATTTTGAGGTCTCTGATAACAGGCATTTTTATGTTGTATACAGCGGCATCTAGAATATATAAATTATAAATAAACGGCGTCATCTAGCATAAGTTTATTTTATTGATCCAATGGACCGCCATCTATATAAATTGTTTTCAATCTATAAAGCGCCATCTAGTACACGAAAAAACTTTAGTGCCATACAGAAAATATTTTAATGTTGATTGCATTGTGTTATAGCACAGTTCACACTAGATGGCAGCATTATATAAAGAAATTGACTAATGTTCAGAGCTCTATAACTTCTAAACGGTAGCTCCGATCGCTCTGAAAATTTTTGCACCCCTTTTTCTAAATTCGACAAAGAATCTATTAATTGTGGTTTCATGGTTCTAGGACAAGCCGTTTCGGAGAAAAAGGACAAATTGTAAAATGGTTTATATAAATTAAAGAGGCAGTGCCACGCCCACCAAATGTATCTCATTGAAAAACTGAAGAATTTTCCAGGTACGGGCAATTGGTTTGAACAAGTTTCATCGATTGGTTCAAAAGTTATAAGCTGTTGAATGCAAACATTTTGATAATATTAGATAAAAATATTTTCAACTGGTTTTGCTAAAATTTTATAAAAGACAACAACCACACTAACACATATTAGAGAGAAAAATTGTTCAGTTTATAACTTTAACTAAAGCTTTGATTTTATTCATTTTTTTTTTGCAAATATTTGAAATATTTCATAAATTTTTCCCAAATATATAATATAGAGGCGTAACAACGCCCATTTGATAAGGTATCTTTGGCAGGTGTCTGCAATTTGTCAATTTTCCTTGTTCTTCTTCTTTCATTATTCATGTAGTAAAATAATAAATAAAGTTTAAACCACATATATGTTCACAGTTATTTCAAAAAGATTTTTATTTTTTCCTTTTTTGTTTTTGTTTTCTTTTTTTTGTGTGTGTTGCTTGCATATTTTGCTTGTTTGTGTTTTCTAAATACTGAGTATGGTGGGGACGACGTTGATGTTGACGTTGATGTTGCTGGTGTTTGTATATATTTCATATTTTCATATATATACACAAAAAACACACGTCCACTCACATTCACATACATATACAGAATGCACTTAAATACATACAATACACAATTCACATATACTTTTATATGCTGAGTGTTGTTGTAATAATAATATCATCATAAAATTGTTGTTGTTGTTTTGTTTAAAAATATTTTGCATTTATGTTGTTGTTTTTTTGTGTGCATAATTCCATATTTAAAATTTTTTTTTATATTTAATGGATACACACATAATGACATACGTTTTTACAAATTAAACTATTTATTTATTTGTTTATTGTTAATTTTTTCGTTAAAAAATAAAATAAATTTTTTTTATTTGTAATAGCTAAAACATATAAATACAGAAATATGCTACTTTATGTTTTTTAATTTTTTATTTTTTATTTTTTTGTCAGGAAGAGATTATGGTGCGTTGTTGTAGACATTTAGTTAATATATTTAGTTTTTAACATTAAAAAATATATATGTTTATAATTCATTTAAACAAAGAATAAATAATTAATTAAATTAAATATATAAATTAAATTCTTGGTATATAAAAAATTTGATTTTTTGTGTTATTAATAATATTATTTTGTTTTTTATTTTATAAATTATTAAATATTATTATATGCATACAAAAATCTGAGCTTTTTTTTATTATTATTATTATTTCTATTTTTTATTATTGTATATAAATTTTTATTTTTTATAAATTATTAAAATGTTTTTTTTACATATTTTTTTTATATCTATATAAATACCTTACACATACATATACACAAAAGACACAGATACATTGAAAGTTTTTATATATTTTTATTATTATTTTTTTTTAAATTTTATAACTTAAATATTAATTCGTTAATATCTAATTAATTGTTGTTGTAGTGTGTGTGTTGCATTGTTTAAAGCACAAATTTCTAGGAAAACACATGGAAGTAGGACAATTTATGTGATGAGAGAGAATGGAGGGGGAGAGGAAGAATAGTAGTAGACCAGTTAACAACCCTTAAGCTTATCATTTACATACAAAACAAAGACCCTTGCATTGTGGCCTTTTATTATGAAAATGGTCTAAATTATTCTTTTCCAAAAATATCAAAATTTGAAAATTTATAGAGATGTATGATGATCGTTGTGTTTGAACAATTAGACTTAGACCACTTTTACCCATTCATTAATGCAAACGAATCTTGTACAGTCGTAGAGAAATATTTTTCCTCTTTGCTGGTTTAATAAACAATGATAGTAGGTTTGTGTGGAGTTATTGGGCGTGTTCGTTCTTTTTTTTGTTAAAATACATGTTTTTTAAAAAGCTTACGTTTTGTAAAATTTAATTTCAACTAAAGGAAAAGGAAAATAGTTTACAGATTCATAATTAAAACAAATAAAAATAACAGGTAAAAATATTATAATCGATTTCAATCGACTTTTTAATACCCTACATCACTTAGTTCTAAAATTAGTTCAGTTGCATTAGTAAGCCTTAATAAAAAAAAAGCGTTTTAAGAAAGAGTTGTAAAAAAAATTGTTCATTAAAATCTAAATTTGGCACAGTCACGATCGCTTTGTCAAAAATTGCAACCTATACATTGATTACAATAGAATACAATAGACAGACAGACAGACATAATTCTATTGTTTCAGCCGATCAATATAATTATACATGGGCATGGCATTTATCATAAACTCTTATACCACTTTGTGGTGTAGGGTGTCAAATATATTTAAATCACATACACATACACATATATATATATTGTATATAAAATTATTTGTATATAATGGTATAAAAACTAGTTTATAAAAATTCCGCTTATAATCAAAATGATATAATACAACAATATACAGTGAAAACATTTATCTACTAGGTAAATATGACAATGACACATGACACACAATAATACAATATAAATATTTCAGATATTCATCTCGTTTTACTATTCAATCGTTTTCAATGGTTCTCTTTCTATCTTTTACTTACAGCTAAATATGTATTTTTATAAAAAGGACTCATACATACATACATACATACATGTATATGTATGTGGTATTTTGTGGAAATGATATTTTGTATATGAATGATCGGAGTCTCTTGTGAGCACCATTATATCTATAGCACGCATGCAAACTTACACACATTCATTTACAATGTAAAGCACAGACAAACGCACACGCACACTTTTTCACTTACACTTACATCACAACATCACAACAATATATATGAGTTCGTTTTTTTTTTTTTTCTTCGTATTAATCTAATCAGTTTAGCCACACAATTATGAATTAATCAATTAAGCGACGATGACTTGTGTTTGTTTTTCATTTTTCCTTGTTTTAATATAGTGATAATGTAAACAGTTATTGTATGATAATGATGATGACTCGTTAAGTGGTGGCATATATCGTATATATATATAAAATGAGTCTTATTTTCCTTGAATTTTCCGCTTCTTTCGCGTTGGACTGCTTCTTAATTTTATACCATAACAAAGGCGTCTTTGTTGCAAAATAAATATGGAAATTGATCGATCATAGTTTGGACAATATCTTCCAAGTATGGTCGCAGTTGTTCAAAATGACCCATATCGGTGAAATCGATGGGTATTAAGGTGGGCCACCAACATATGGCCAAATTTTTACTATCCATACTATTCAATTTGGAATTATCGGAAACGCTATTAGAAACGAAAAAAACTTCATATTTTATATATAACAAGTAAGAAAACTAAATTGGTCTTAGGCCAAATTTTAAATAGTCTCCACATCCATAACGGTGGGCGTGGCAAATGTATATATAATAGGGTATGTCTTACATATCAGCTTGGAAATCTAGTTTTATGCTGAATATGATTTTTTGTAAATTGTAGGCGTGTCCGTTATCCAACCACGCCCAATTTGGTATATCGATGGATGGACTAACCTTTAATAAGTGTAATAAATTTCATGTTCTTAGGTCAACTTTTGTGGCAGATATAAAGATTTCGATTGATTGTGGGCGTACCTGTTAGCGGATCACGCCCATTTTTTAAACATCGAAGAATCTTATAGTTATAAATGTACATACTAAAATTCAAGTTTATAGCTCAATTTTTGTGGCAGATAAATCGATTTTTGTTGATTGTGGGCGTGGTTTTTGACCAATTTTGCCTATTTCAAATAGCGATCTGCATGCAAAAACTATTTCAGCTTAATATCTTAAAACTTACGACCATAGAAATGCACACGAACATGTTTGTGGAAACGTTTGTAACTTCTAAACATCGAAAGCCACCCACCAAGACTTAGTGACAATGGCTAATAATTTATTATACTTACTGTACAAAATGCTGGAATATATATTTTAATATGGCAAAATTGAGCGGTGGTAGTTTTTGTAGTAGAGTCTTTAAAGCTATTAAACGACAGCTTCGATCCGTCTTCACTTCAACATTCATTTTGGAACCGCCACCACCCACATTGCGGGATCCTATATATAAATGATCGATTTACTTAATTCAGTGCAGCTTAACTTGTTTTACGGTTCATACAAATCGAAATGCTCGTTTATAAATGATTCGTTTCAAATTTATCCACTTACCAGCAATTTCCTCCAATTCTTTAATGATATCCTTATTGAATAGTGATGGCAAACGTTTCGAGAAGAAGTCTTTTAAAGCTGTCGCCACCGCATTTACGGGGATATCTAACAATTCTATAATTGTATTAGGATCTATATAAAAAAAAAGTGAATAGAAAAGAAAAAGTTAGGTTTTAACGACAGTTAATAACGTAAAGGTTGTGAGCATTTGAAGGTTTTAATCACTTTTTTGAGCTATAAACATACCCTCTTCAAATTTCTGAAACAATAGATCCACATGAGCTCGACTGCCCGGCACTCGATATATACCTTCCGAGTCCAAACCTTCTTTTTCTATATATTCGATGCATTTACTTAAAAAGATCGGAATCTCTTCGCCGTCGTTGCCAATCATTAGTTTGTTGAATTGTGATTCTGAATTTTCAGTAAAACCTTTAGAATTTTGTTTGACTTTACGTTTAAGCTTCTTCTCCTGTTCCTTCTCTTTTTCTTGAAGTTTACGTAAACGGGCCGTTTCTTCTTTAATGCGACGTTTTTCAGTTTTTTCAAACTCCTTTAAACATTTGGCATTCATGTTGTATTCATTTATATTGTCACTAGTAAATAAACTACTCGAGGCATCGGGTACCAAGGAATACTGCAAAATTGGGAAAAGTGAAAAATTTCAATTGGAAATGTTTGAAGAATTATAAAAAAACAAAACAAGTACGAAAACTACATTTGACGAGTCTTGGGCTGAATTTTTGTCGATTATGGGCGAGGCTCTTGAATGATTTTGCTTATTTTGAATAGCGGTCTGCGTTCAGAAACAAAAACAAAAGTTCAGCTCAATATATCTCGCCTCCTTCTAACTGTTGCAGCGGGAATGACAAACTTAGCGTACTCCTCGTCTTATGTGGAAGGTATAAAAAGGAATCTAAGGCACCGTTCTGTTTACTGTTGGCGTGGCGAGTACCTGATCACGCCGAAGGAAAGAAAATCTTGGATCGAATTGGCATATTTACCCAATTGGGAGAGTTCTGAATGTAATTTTTGAGTAAAAACCAAAAAATAATATTAAAAATTGATATTTTTCAGTTTTTGTTTAACAAAGGGCGTGTTTTTTGATCGATTTTAATACCAATCCGCACATGGGACAAGAAAACTTTCTTTCAAGTTTGCTAACTTAACTTTTACGAAACAAGATAATTTATACCACAATCGAATAGACATAACTAGATCTGTTCAGATGAAGAATTTATATACTTATAAGGAGGATATAAAGAAAGCTTTGTGTATATACCTCTGGCGATTTATCATTTTTCATAACATCATTAATGGGTGTATCATTAATTTTCTCTGGAAGAATTATTTAAAAAAAAAATTAATTAAAACATAAATAATAATAAAAAGTTTTCAAAAACATACTTTTCTCAATATTAGTCATGCGCTGATAATGTAGCGGTATCTCTGGCGGACTAACATAAGAGCCAAACATCGGCACCCTTGGCGTTTGAACGGGTATGGCGACTTTCTTCTTCTTAGTTTTCTTATTATTACCACCGCCTCCACCTCCCGCTCCCACTCCCACTCCGCCACCACCTAAACCACCGCCACCCCCACCACTGCCTGCTTTATTGTTCATTTTATAATAAGCATTCTGTTGGCGAGCTTTTCGTTCAGTTGAACTGGCACAGCTATCTGATTCAGTACAGTCTGTAATTAGAGATTAATTCAAAATGTTTGCATAAATTTAAATCACAATTTTTACCTTCGTTTTCATATATTTGCTCATATTCGGCCAACTCTTCAGAATCATCATCTTCGCCATCCAATTGTGAATGATCGAATTGTGTATAACGTTTCGGATCTTTCTCACCACCACCACCACCACCACCACCACCGCCGCCGCCTCCACCGGTACCATCAATGCAGCTGCTTGACAGATATGATTCACCGAAATTCATTTTCGCTACAGCATCACTAACAATTTGAAAGTTTTTCATATTCAGTTTGCCAGGTTGCTAAAAAAAACAAACCAAATAATTTCATTTCATTTTAATTGTAAATTTCTCTTTATTTCATTTCAATACCTTTAACGTCTGTGAGGGTCCTTTTGGGCGTATTTTATTTAAATTAGAATCGATATGTCTGCGGCCCGTAGTGTAGGCATGTGTTGAACCACCAAAATTATTCCAAATTGAATTTTTATTTACATTACGTCGCGCATCATTTTTATCTTCCAGCCATTCTGCAAATTAGTTTTAGATAAATTTAGTTTTTTTTTTTTTTTTTTTTTTTATTATTATTAAAATATTTCACATAACTGCTTCTAATCGCATCTAAGTAAAGTGTTAAGGGATAAATCCAGGCAAGCTTAATGCTAACAACAATAATTGCATTCGTTTGATACAAAAACAAAGGAAAAGCACACTACCCCCTACATCCAGAACGAAATTATAAAAATGAAATTATAGATTTTGCTTCTATAACGAGGTTTAATTAAGAGTTAATATTAACAATTTCTTTTTTTTTCTTTTGTTTACTCAAGTGGGCAGCATGCAGGTCAAAGGAAAAACTTTCTAGCATTTCTTTATGTAAAAAATAACTATTTGTTATTATTCTGAACTAATCTGGAATTTGATTTCTTAGTTATAAAGTAAGTCAAGAATTTTCCCAAATTTTGTCAATTCGTCATTTCGAACTCCTACAAAGTACCTAAATTATTGATCAGCATAATTTATAATCGATTTAGCTATATTCGTCCGTGCGTCCACATGTAGGCAAAATAGATCAATAGCCATGCTCACAATTGATAAAAATCTATCTGTCTCAGTCATAATGGCCCCGCCCTGAAACGGAGTACCGGCAGGGTACTCCAAGGTGCAAGGATCACGGGGCAACAGTAATATGCTAAGATCCATATTATACAAGATACCCTGGACAAGATCCAGGTATCACAATAAAGTCGTAGCAAATAATATAAAACGGGACACCAGCCCGTGGGAAATAGGCTACCTGAATCTGGGAGACCCCTAGAGGTCGACAATCCTACCAAAGACTAAGTTTGGTACCGCGGGGTACTGGAGCCCCAAGAACCCGAGGTTCTTGCCAGTACGTACTTTTGGGTAGGCTACCCCTGTGAGAGCTTCGCGGTGGCTGTAAAATCGCTGGTAGTGTATGGTCGAAAACCCTGTCACCTAGGGGTGAACTTTACAAAGCTTATAATGTAAGTTCTAAAGTTGGGACCTCCTTCTGGGGGGGCGCTGGGGACGCTTAATAACACCTATAAAAACGTCTAATAAGTCTCCACGACAGGTATAGACGTAAAACAATAACTTCCTGTCTCAGTCATAAATATTGGGCTTTGAAGTTAAAACTGAAAGTTGACCTTTTTCAGGCGTGTTTTTTGACTAATTTTGTCTACTTTAATACTAAAAAGTATGCGATCTGAAGAAGGAATATCAGGCACAGCATATAAACGTCAGAGAGTTATAGCTGAATTGATTTCGACGCTGATTTACAATATATATACTTCATAGGGTCTCCGGCGCCCGCCTAGCCAATCTTGGGTTTGTGGATAACAAATATATATTATTTTAAATTTAAACGGTTCAACTTTTGCATACTTTTTTAATATTTAAATTATATTAATCCGCCACTAATTCAACAGTTTTGATAATGTTTGCTTCAGTCATCAATGAAAAGAAAATTGGTGTACTATAAAACAAGTAAAAATGTTATATTTGGCTCAGGCCCAATCTTGAATACCCACCACCTTAAATTATTAAAGTAAAATAATGTTAAAAACTATGGGGGCGCGGTCTTTAAAACAATTTCTCAGTGAAATATTGGGAAAAATCATTTCCTTTTATATATTAATTTTATTTTAATGTACGTGATTAATCCTCCTGATTTTTGGGGAAACGTAGAAAGATTCTATAAGGATTATGTGTGCCAATTTTCTACCCTTTATCTATTATAGTTTTTTAATGGCGAACGAAAGAAAACCTTTAAAAAATTGTCCTTTCTTTAGTTTTATTTAATCGTGGGCACATTCTTCAAGCGATTTTTTTTTCATTTTCAATACTAACCTAGATGCTAGAATCGAATCTCAATTTTTGCAAACCGGCAGAATGTTTACCAGAGAGCAACACAAAGACGGACAGACAGACATGGCCACATCGATTCAGAATCTGATGCTAATTAAGAATATTTGTTGAGGATCCGTAGCTTCCTTGTAGATTTTACAAACCTTTTGACACCCCCCTGTTGGTGATGGGTATAAAAACATAATAAAAATATTTTTAAAATATCTAGATTTCATTCCAGTTTAATCTACATACGTAGAGTGCAAGTATGTGTAGAGTGAAACAACAAAGCTAAACAAAGGAAAACAAAGAAACATAAAATTAAGCGTTAACCTGCATCATGGGTGGCCAACGAATCCTTCGACCCGCTTACATCCGCTGCTTATGATTTTTATGCAAAAAAAAAAAAAATACAATTTTTTTTTTCATATTATATGTATTTGTTCGATCAAAATGATTTGCCACAATAGATGAATGAATCAATGAATAAATGAATGAATGAATGGAGAAGAAGATAAACAAACGGAGAATAAGCGATGAGTTTATATATATAAATATGAATAAATTTTTCGTGGGCAAATAACAATGCAATCGGAAAAAGAGAAAAAGAGAGAGAGAGAGAGAATGAGGAAAAAGAAAAGAAAGACAAACAAGCAACAATTACATGTTATTTCTTCCAAACTAGACTCAGAAGCTGAGACGAATTGGCTCTTGTATGAGCATGTAATGAGCTGATGGTCTGGTGGGGCTGGCTCTGGAGGTGTGGTTGGAGGAGGAAATATCTGGAATCCTGCGTTTTTTATTTTCGTTTTTGGTTTTTTTTTTTTTTGTTTTTTTTTTTGAAATGACACAAACAACAAACAACAACAAGAATAACAGCACACACACACACACAAAATATGCAGCAATGACAAATTAAACAAAAACATGGTTAAATGGTTATGTTAAAGTCGGTTACAACCGATCATTTAATACCCTTTTACCACTTGGTCTTCTATAGTAATCAAAATAATATTTTATTAACATTTTTCCCTTGAGAGGTTCTAGAAGATCTCCGATCAAATTTGGGATATTTAAATTTTATGCTTTCTAAATGATAGCCACAGATTTTCGTCAAAAAATTTTTTTGAAAATAATGAAATACAGTAGACCCTCTATAACGCAATAGATGCGTTCCGTGTTATATAAATCCGTGCGCTGTCCAAGGCGATTAATAAGAGAAACTTTATATAGAAAGGGGTTTCAAGGAGGATCCAATCAGATTCAAATTCAAAGGACTTAAAAATTATCATAGTCGGTCCATTTTCAATAGGAAAAGTCATTTATTTTGACACCAAATATTGCAAAGCCTGCTCCGTTGAAATTGAACAAAATTTTACGTGGACCAACAGACCGACATGTTTAAATTTATTCGGAATTTTTCTTTATAGAAGTCTAAATAAAAACTTAAAAACTACGCAGACCACACAAATCTTCATATTAGGTTAACTTTTCTATAAGTTTACACATATTTCTTAAATTTATTTTGTATTTATATTATTGGAATAAATTATGTGAAAGGAAAATATTTTATGTGGTTAAACGGTTCGTGGACTTTATTTTTTCGCATCTGATTTAGTAGAATAAACTTCGGAACGGACTTGTTTTTAATCGTGTTGTTCGCCTATGGAACAATCCAACACTTGAGGACTTTTCTATTGAAGCTGATGTTCTCACATTATTCCCTCCACAACTTTTCTCTGTCTCTCAAGCCTTTCAACCATACCAAGACTTTAACATATAAGAAATTTTCTCATTATTTATGAAAATGGGGTAAAGGCCCATTATGGCTAGAAGCTGCAAAACACCTCGAACAAATTCACACACTAGAGTGTGTGTGCCACAAGTGGTGTAGGGTTGAAAAAACCGAATCGTTTACAATTTATATAAAAATCATCATCATCATCATAATAATTATTATGAAACTTATGTTATGAAATAATTACATTTAAAATATATTAATAATCACAAGTATATAAATGTGGTTAACTAAATACTTAACGAATGTTATTATGTAATAAATAAGAGTCGATTCAATCCGACCATATAATACCCTAAATCTCATAGTTTCACAATTTGTGCTATAATTAATAGAGTTGAATCATTAAAGGCGCACCAGGCGGGCGCAATTTAGGTACAGTTAATTTTTAATTGAAACTATTCCAATTTCTGTCAAAAAATTTAAAAATGGATTTTTTCGGGGATATAAAATATATAAAAAAAAATAGATATATTATGGAAGGATTCTAAAAATGGTCCGATTGGGTCCACAAAAGATGTCCCTGCGCCAAATTTCATTAATAAATATCAGATCTATAACCTGTAAATTGATTACAAGAAGGAATACGTAGACGGACAGATAGACATCGTTAAACATTTTTAATCTGACTTGATTGGTATTATTAAAGATAATTTTGGCATTTCTATTTTAGTTTAGCACAAATACAATACATCCCTGTATTACTTCGTCGTGTAGAGCATAAAAATGTAACTGTTAACAAGAAAAATATGTACGTTTAAGAAATCAATAAAATATTATTGTGTCATATAATGTATGGAGCGAGAGATTGAGAGAAAGAAAGAGAGAGTTAAAAATGACACCCGTTATATGTAATGGTGCGGTACACCCAACATTCTGGATGAAAGGTTCGTATAAAACAATGTTATATATGTTTGATAATCTTTAACAGTGTTAAGTGGTATGAAAAACATAAGTGAGACAATGCATTTAATCGGTTAAAATGATGTTTTATCAAAGCTTAGGCCATATGTTCTATAAAATACAAACTATAACGAATGAGAACCTTTCACAAAGACCACATGGTAACGGAGAGAATGACATTTTAGGATTAACTTCCATTTGAGATTCACTTATTGGGTACAAGTGAATGTTTGACGAACTGTCTTTGCTTACGAAATATATAAAATTCATTTAGCAAATTCCTTTTAACGTTCTTTACGAAAAAGAACAAAAAGAATAAAAATTAATTTCATTGGCCTGTGCCATAATTCTTTACACACACGCATATGGCATAAGCTATTACGCAAGTATGTACAAAGTTAAACATATTTATTTGTATTATATAAATTAAGTTATTATTATATAAATAATGGATAGATTTTGTTTTCGTTATTGTGTAACCACAGACCAAAAATCAAACAGCGGACTCGATTTTTTATACAAAACTTGTAATATTTTCATTAATTCAACAACAAATGTTTCTAAGCAATTTAATTTTTTTTTCCAAAATTAATAATCTTAATGAACAATTGAACATAAAAATGAAAAGAAAACTAAAGAACTTACTTTGGTGATGAAGCTTTGGTTTTTCGTTGTTTTCTTCATAAATTTCATCTAAAGATATGTCTCTTTCTTCTGCAAACAAGCAAAAACAAAACCAATTAATGAATCGTGTAAAACAAAATAAACATCAAGGCTTATTAAATGATTTTTAAATCTGTGTGAGTTATAAACATGACTACTTACCATTTAGTGAATTGAGAGATCGTGTAGGAAGCATTTCATAATTTTCACTACCCGAACCATCTGTACCCAAAGTACTTGAAAGCATATAACTTTCATGACGAGGCGGTGGTCTGGGCAACTGATTCACCGAATTCTCTAAAGTACCCTCACCCGAATCCAACGTAATTGACTCTTCCACATGTAAATTTTCCACTTCATATTTATTATCCCAAGCATTTTTCAAGAAGGGACTATAAAACGCAACTGGAATATAAATAAAAACATTTAAAAAAATTATAAAAATTTTTGCAACATCTTTTTTTTTTTTTTAAATCAATGAACTTACACTTAACATACTGATCAGCAGAGAAAGTCATAAAATTGGCCTTGCAACGATCTGCCAAAGAGTTGCCTTCGGTAATCAGAAATTGACAGATTTCACTGCTGAAGAAAGCATTCGCTCCACCACTCTCTGTTATGGCAATAATCTGTATTGGAATGTTGGAGTTTTGCGATGCTAGAACACTTGATTTTTAAATTATATATAAAAAAAAAATATAAAAATAAACTTAAATTACATTTAAACAAGTAGAGTTAGCAAAACATACTTGAGATTAGCTAAGGAGGAACGCCGTTTGGCTGAATAGAAGAATATAAAACCATAAATTAAATCATCACGATACTGATTAATGCCATGATACGATGTTATAATAAATTCGACACGTTTCTTTGAATCGCCTATGAAAACGTCAACAACTATGGAATGTTCGCTAGCTTTGCAAAATGTCGCCTCAGCCATTAGTGGACTTATAATATTCTCAATATCATATTGATCGCCGCAAAATAGACAGACCAATATACGTAAATCGGTTTGATTGGGTGGATATGATTCGAATGTTTTCATTTCGGCCAAACGCAAAGACATGATCACTATGTTGAGTATTTCGTAAACATATTTCTGTTGATTCTGTTGGTGATCAATGAAATCACAATGCAACATTTCCGCTAAGCGTAAACCTTCGCTACGTAAATACTCTACTTCATTATCTTTGAGATCTTGCGGCTGATACACCAACACAATGGGTAGATTTTCAAATTTATCTTCCAATTCCAAATTGCACAATAAAGTGCGCTCCAGATTGTCTTTTAATGTTTCAAACGATTGTTGATTGGAATAGACGCATATTAAGCCTGTGTTTAAGAAATATTTTATTTATTTATATTATTTTATAATAAAAAAAAAAAAAGAACTGACTTACCACTTGAGTATACATCGATAGCTTTGAATGCTTCCATATCACCATTGGCTATACGATAATTCAGATAATATGTTTGATTTTCGTAAATGTATTCCCCTTTGGTGCCCGTACACATGCGTATATCATTTAATAAATCGCTAGCCAAATGTTCGGAGCCCACAATCAATAGATTTAACGTTTTATCTGAACTTTGTTGTGTCTTCCAACCGCTCAATGTCTTGTGTGGATGATGATTATTTCCTGTAGATTTGTCGCCCATCAGCTCTTCCAATAAGTTATCCACACAATTATGATAAAAGGGGCAATGTTCTCGTATAGGGCAATGTATAAAGCCCAAATGCTGTAATAATATTACACGACGATCCTGATCTAAACGATCCAAAATCTTATACCTTATATTTGAAATAAAATAAAAAAAAAATATTGTTTTTTGTTTAAGAAGTATTTTTTTTAAGAAAATAAATATTTTTTTAAATTTTAGCTTTATTAATTTAATTTTTAACACTTGAGCACTAAAGCGTTGAAGCTTCACCTTCACCTTACCCTTCTAAAAACTCACCTAGAATCATCTTGTATAACATCCGTTATCTGACGCACATCGTCTTGGGTGATTATATCGACATTTTTAAATTGCTGAAAGAATTGTGCATTCTCTAGCAATAGTTCAACAAAATTCTGCTTACTCTTCTCAATAATCTCCTCCTGATGAATATCATAAATTTGTTGACAATCGTGTTCAGACAAAGCCTCAAAGCATTCTCGGCCCATAAATAGAACACGCACCTCCGACAATTGTTTGCCAGGTGTTACAAAACCGCTCTCTTCCAATAATAGTTTAAATTGTTGCTTCCACCTGAAAAGCAGATTTGGTATAAATTTTCAACTTCATTCTTATCCACCCAGCATATTCATATTCATGGTGGCCTTTTGTACATACCCAATCTTCTTTTTATCCTGTTGTACAGAATTTAAAAAGTTCCTAAACACGGTTTCCGCTTCACTAGTATCTAGTACATCATAGGGTAAGCGGACCTCATTTTCCGTTTCATCCATATCGACCAATTCCTGCCATGACGCTTGAGGGCATTCGAAAAAATATTGATCGAATTCGACATGATTTCTTAAATAAATTTTGGCACATTCCCATACATCATCCACATCGCTACTGGTGCTGGCTTTGGCCAATACATTAATATCGGGCAATAGATATTCCAGCGTGTGAGCAAACTTATCCAAATACTGATGAAGTTTTTTATTCAAATGATCGTCACGTAATTTCTTCATGTGACGTCGAAACAATTTTTGACCAGCTTCCATACCAAACGTATTAAGAAATTCGGTCCATTCGCGGAATTGTGACAATAATTTGGAACCTTGAGACCACAATATATGATAATCGGTAATTTGGTTGCGTATCAAACGGGTAACAGCTTCCGAACGACTCTCCAGCAATTCTTTGCGTGACTTTGCGGCCTCTTGATACGCGATAATCTTTACGCGATTCTTTACTTTATCAATCATTTGAGCTAATATCAAAAAAGCCATATCTATATTGATAGACTCATGAGCTGACGTCTCCACCAACTGTACCGCACCCTTGTACTCTTTACGCTGACAAATCTTTTCCGCTTCACGTATGTACAGTTCATTACAGTCATCATTCTTCGTAGTGACCAACACTAATGGTTTCTTATTTTTCATAATCATGGCAATAGCGTTATGTACAAAATCCACCTGTTTCTCTATACTACGATTCGGTACCGGACTGACATCGAACACCACCACATAACCATCAATACTTAAACGACCCTCGGGCATATATTTCTGTTCGTATTCCTTTTCGATGCCCAATTGATTTTTACATATGTACATGAGTTTTTCAGCTGAGAATACTTTGGTGGTGGTGCAACGTTTCAGATACGGTTCCATTTTACCCACTTTGAATGGCTGAAATGTGGAATCGTCTACAAATTCGGTTTGCTCTACTACATGGAATGTATATTCTGTGCCATCGTCTATTGTTTTACGTACATCACCCCAATACAGGAAGTGATCATTATTTACAATGCGCCCGCTAAAATCACTCTAAAAAGAGGAATAGAAATATATATAGTTAGAATTAACCTACAACACTTTTTAGAGTTCTACAATTTATGCTCTAATCAGTTGAGATAGATAAGTAAAAAGCGCTTTATCGAAAGGGGTTTTGAAAATAGTTCGATGAGGACTAAATTTGGCAAACCTATGTACCATTCTTGAACATTCTTAAAAAGGGATGAAGACTTCTTTTAAAATACACTTTAGATTATATACAAAATGGTGCTAAAAGTGGACTAAGTAGTAGACTTATCAATTTCAAAAGGGCCTGTTCTCAGCCCAAAAAAATTTTCCAGTTAAACGTCGTCAATAAATATCAATCGGAGAACCCCAGTGTTTGATATCTGCAACTGTTGAACCCGCTTATGATGAAGAAGAGTGGATGGAGGGATTTTAAAAATGTTTTTTGGTGTAATTGAAGGGTAATTTTTATATCTGGGCGGTAAGATCGGCATGATGCTATGCCGTTTATAGAAGACATTTTCTGAATGTCGATTTTTAAAAAAAAAAATTTTTTAATTCTTGCAAGCTGTCTCTTGCCTACACGAAATATATGGACGGGTATGATTAAATTGATTTAGATTTTGTGTCTGAATCGATTGATGGAGTCGTGTAGGGTATAATTAATTAAAATGAATTTTTTTTAAATAATTAATAAAAAAAACTTACCTGACTTAGTACTGATATGTGATCGATGAAATAATCATCAGCCATTGGCCTTATAAATCTGTTGCATAAACAGGATTTACCCACACCGACCTGCCCGCGATCCTTTTCGGTACCAGATAGGCCGATCACCGATATGTTAAATTGTTTCATTTTCGTTTCTGTGTGTCTGTTGATTTTGTTTTTATTATTATGGATGTGTTTTACACTCTCACAACTTTACTTTCTTCCACTACTTCTACCACCACACTACGGCCACCGAGGTGTCTGCTTTGGTTTAATATATTCTTATATAAAAAACTTGGTGGCTAACCCTAGAATAAACAAAAAAAAAAAAAAAAGAGAGAAAACATAAGAGAGGAGAAAGATTACAGTGAGATTACAATGTGACAAGATTTGATATAATTAATCATTAATTTCTTAATTGCGCTTTTGCACATACGCTATCTCCCTCTGTGTTGCTATAAAACATTATCGTAATATTAATGAAAATTAAACATAAATTGTTGGTGTTAGTGTTGTTGTAACAGCACTTGGAAAATTTATTGGTTAGCATATGGTTGATTGGTCGATTTGGTTTGGTTTGGTTTTGGCATATAATCATGGCACAGCATTGGTTTAATTTGGCATGGCCTGCAGCTTTGACCCCTAAAGCTAATTGTGTCTCACGCACACACACACGCTTATAGGTATCTACATTTTTAAACAACACATTTCAATTTACAATTTATGGAATTAAATGCGCTTTTCCATACGTACACACACACACACACAAGGATTCATGTGTATGCACAATACATAAACAATTCCGAATAAGATGTAAATTCATTTATCGCACACTATGCGCTGTAGCATGTGTGTTTATATGCATATTGATGATATTTATACAAATAACTGTTCATGGTACAATTTTCATGTTTTCTTTATAGTGCGTGAGCAAAGAAAGAAAGAAAGAAAGAAATTATAACGCATTGAAATAAATTTCTTTTTTATGAAATAAAAAAATAAACACGGTCTCACAATATATCTCCACTGCCTCAATCATGGCCTATAATCCTATCATTTATAATAGTCTTCTTCTTCTTTTTTTCCTCTGCATTTTCAACCATTTTTTCTCATTTGCAGCACATAACAAACATTCTTAGCACAATACACATACATTTGTACATAATATGTGCGTGTTTCAGAAACTTATAAGGCATCTGACAGATATTTCAACAATGTTGACTTGGCCATCATTGCATGAAAAAAAAAATTGATTTATGATTACTTATAAGCCGCCAATGCCTGCCTTCTCTACAATGCAACGTTACACCCCCCTCTCCTCCACAACAATAAAAAATACTACAAAAAAAAAAAATTTTAAATATTCTTCATATCTATATACACAACCGAAGGCATAGCAGGTTGTATGTATTACGTATAAACTTAAAAGTTCAAATTCGGCGACAAATAAAGTTTTTCTCTGTACATTGTAGACGTGCCTATACCTACTCATAATTTTAACAATTGCGCCTAATGGAGATTTTTATACATTGTGGCTGAATTGTTTTTGTATATTGTGGACGTACCATTTACTTAATTACACCCTCTAGGGGTCCGTAAGTATTATGTAATCATTTACAGTGAAATTCTGCACTAAAGGGCTAATATTGGACCCCACCAATTCTTGATGCATCCCTAGATAGGATAACCACAATTTCAATTTTAAAGGCTTATGTAACTGACAGTAGTATGTTAAAAAAAATGGTGGAAGGAGAATAACGGACACTTGTACAATTTAAAAAAACTCTATTTTATAAAATATTTGATTTGTACGTTAAAACACAATTTATTCTCTATTAGAGAGCACAAACATGTGCCTGCCACGCCCTAAGGTTACCTATATATATACAGATTTTTCAAATTTAATCACTTTTTATCTGTTCATCACTTTTCAAATTATAAAATTGCTTCATCTCTATGTGCTTTTCTCTCTCTCTCTCTCTGTCTGTTAACCTATCTCATTCTGTCCTTAAACATAATATGAAAATTTTGGCAATTAAAGAATGTTCATCACTACCAACCAACACTAGAACATAATTGGATTTACTTTTAATTCAATTTTATAAAATTATAGCAACCCAAGTTAGTTTGGCGGAATTAAATGAAAAAAAAAAACAAGTTACAAGTAAAAAAGGGTTATATTAAGAGTATACCAAATCTAGGTCACCATCGCCATCACCGCTTTATTATTTCTCCAATGGCAATATTAGCATTTTTTCCCAACCAAACAACCCCCTTTTTTGGGGGCACGTATTCCAATTTTCAGATCCATTTCAAAAAATATGTAATTGTAGGAATGCTAAAAGGCACGGCTTTAGGACTTAGCAGGTCTTTTCAGGTATCTCCTAATTTTTACTACTTGCAACAGAAATCCATAGATGATAGAATCGTAGATTGCGTGTTCCAAATTTTAGCGTGATATCACAATTTTTGAGACCAGAAGAGTTCCAATGAAAATGCCTAGAAATCCTCACAGATACAAGGACGGACATAAAGACTAAATCGCTTTAAAATTATGTGCTGAGTAAGAATGAGGGTAAACCGATATAACCCCATTTTATTATGATGCTGGGTATAAGAATAAAAAAAAGGCGGAAAACATTAAAATACAAATTGCTGGAACAGCAAAATGTCTTTCCGCTTAAATGATTTTAAATTTATAATCTCTCATTTCTTTTATTAAGATTTCTATACAAAAACTTTTTCTATTAAGTTTTCCTGTTAAAAACCTAAGAAAACTCATCTTCGAATATTCTTTACACACGTATAGATATATGTTCCAGAAACTTTATCCAAAAACGAGTAGAAGTTTTTTTTTTGGCTTAGGGCAAATCTTGACTGCCCATCACTTAAAATCATTAAATTTAAATGATGTTTATAAATTGTGGGCGTGGTCTTTATGAAATGTGGAGATCATATTAAATATCTTATCGTTTTTGTTAAATATTTTTGGGTGGGCATGGTCAATTGTATTTGTGTATCAACTGTCAATCTTTTACTTTTTACAGATTTTCAGTAATACGAAAAAAATCTTTAAAAACTTCTTTTTATTTGTGTTTAATTGTGGGCGTGTTCTTCAACCGATTTTACTTAATTTTAATACCAACTTGATCTAATACGTATTCATATATATTTACTACAGTCAACAATACACATGGACGGAGAGACATGGGTAAATTAATTCAGAATTTGATGCTAATCAAGAATATATATATTTCGGAGGGTCTCTGATAGTTCTTAATCTAAGTTACAAACTTTTTCGACAAAGTAAGTATAACCCTCATGGCACAAGTATAAAAATCTCTTTGTATTTGTATAAAACAAAAACTGATTTAAAAACAGAATTTAAATAGAGTTCACTTTTGAGATGGGGATGAATTGAGTTTGTTATTCCGTTTGCAACACCCAGAAGATGGCATCAGATGCGCTAAAATGTTTATGAGTATATATACTTAATCAGCACCAAAATTTAAGTCAATATAGGCGTGTCTACCTGTTTGTCTATGTGTCCGTCTGTTGTTGACAGATAAAATGTTTTATTAACATTCCTAGTTTCTGCATTTAGAGTGTTATTCAAATTTTAAAAAAATCGCTTGATAGCCATGCCCACAATCGACGAAAATCTATCTATTAGCTTCAAAAAATTAAAATTAATTAAGCTAAAAAGTCAAGATTATATATTACATTAAAAGCCCTTTCGTCCATTTGTCAAAAATTGTGCGGTCGAATAACAGAAACGCTCACAATTTACAGAAAACTATACGTGTAGCAAAATTTTACTTGTTTCTTAATACATAATATATACACTGTTAGAAAGTGTAACCATTATAGAAAAAATACTGTAGGGTATTGAGTATTTGGCCTATACCAAATTTCATTTTTTTTAAATTTGTTTTTTATAACTGTTTTTTTTCTTCTTCTTTTATCTTATAAAATGAAAAACACGTTCATTGTTATTGCTCTAATTAAAATGTTTCTATGTAGAGAGAAGTGGATTTATCAATATTTTCTTTTTTCTTTTTACCAATTACAATGAAACCTGAAACCTGAACTAAATTTTATATATATATGTGTTCGGTTTAGCTTACACCAAATTCTCAGATAACCTTTGTAATCATATATCTAAATTGTAGGCGTTTCGTAGGTATCTCTCATTATTATTTTGTATTAATAACTATTAACTTATGGAGTCGCTGAAGTATTTCTTCTTACTCAGTATACCTCCCACTTTATGCGGAGAGAGTATAAAAAAAAGAAGAAACCGATTAAAATCTTCACATCTACAACAGTGGGCCAGGCCGATACATATATTACGCCCATTACATATAACACGCATAAGTTTGTGAATCATGTTTTAACTTATAATAGTTAAATTTTTTGTGGTAGATAATATCTCAAAATTTAAGCCCGTGAGAATGCCAAGAAGAGATGGATACACGGACATACATATGTAGATCGACTCAGTTTTTAATGCTTAGTGGAGGATATAAAAAGTTAAAAAACCTATTATTTGAAAACAATGTAACAGTTATTTGATATCCAAAATTGTTTCACTTCAGAATAAACATAAATTTGATTGACTTTTGGTTTTTTTTTTTTTTGTTACTGTGTAGTCACCGTCTTTATTTTTTTCGTCATTTTTATTATGTTTTTAATAGAAGGAAAAGAATTACAAATTACTCTTTTACATTCTATTGTGTTGAAAACATAACGGTGTGTGAATAAAAAAAACGATGTTTTTTAATAGGCTATATAATACTTGTATGCAGCGGACAGAGTACAGTAGAGTAGAGCAAGGATGAATATTTGAGGATTCAAGGTTAATATAAGCAAACATTACACAATCAAATGGCTAGAGTAGGCTAAGCAAAGGCAAACATTGCTGCAGCAAACATTCTTTACACATTAGCGTGCCAATCCATCCAACCATTCATCCATTCACACAAAGCACAAGAAGACACCTCTTATTAAGAATACAAAAAACCTTTTTTCTCTTTACCATACCACTCATGTACAAATATTTGTTTGCTTTTTAAATAGGAACATGTACACTCAACTCATTGCTCAAACATTCACTTACTCACTCGCATTTTCATCATGTGCTTGAACGTACATACATACATACATGGATGAATACGTCCGTGCAGTGTTGTGAAAACCTCTCACTAAATTGTAAAAACTAAACGCAAATATTACTTATATATTTAAAAAAACTCGATGAGATAGAGAGAGATGGAAAATTCATATAAAAAGGTACAAACAAACAACAACATATAAGAATACCGAGATATGTGAGAAAAAAGAAATTGTTTACCTCGGACAACTACCGTATAAATGAACACCAGAGTAAAGCTAACTTTATTGTATGTACTTACAATACATTCTTTACTTATTGGAGAGAGGGTTCACTAAACCGATGATGCCATTTGTTGCGTCCAGAAAAATACATCAGACACCTCATAAAAATATCCTTTATTAGCATCATTAGTGATATTTATATAAATTGATTGATATATAATCGCACTACTAACGCAAGGCGTTATTTTTATAACTTTTTTTATGAAAGCTGAAAACTTGTCTATTGCTCTCTCTTTAAAACGCTTATTTAAGTTTAAAAAAACAATATGAAAAACCTTTAACAGTCACGCCCACAATTAAAAGAAACTTTAACGTTCGATACATTCACATAAATTATAACTTATATATTTTAAAAGAAGGAGTATACAGTATAAAGGTCATACCCTTTTTTTTTATATAAGGCTGACGTGGACCGAGCTCACAGCTCATATGTCCACTTAACTAATGAACTTCTTTGCCCCGTTATTTTGTATAAAACGAGTGCGCGCAGACCCGTCATACATCCGTCAAGTTCAGAAGTCAAAGGCGCACGTATAACGCACACTTGCAAAGAAATTTTATATTAAAATAGACTGAAATAGACTCTACAATGGGACTTGACCCTAGTTAAAGCTGTTATTACACTTGTTTGCTGTAGCAGAAGTTGTTGAAGTTTATTATTGTTGTTTTTGTTGTACTACACTCTACTTTGATTTATTTAAAAGTTTTTACTTACGTGCAAGTCGTGCTAGCATGTAAATGCATACAAGAGCACGCATTTATTTACTTTCAATACATGTTAAGTACGAGGGAGCATTAAAAAGTAATGTTGCTTTAAAATGAGAGTAGTAGTGGGGTAGCACAATAAGCGAGTATGAGTACACAAATGTCAGCATATGTAATAATGGCTTCTCATGCGCTTTTACCACACCAATATGTTGTGTGTTCTTTGCGTTGTTGTTTTTTTTTGTTTCTTTTTTCAATGGTATAAATTGCAACAAATATTTACCGGTTACCGTTACTAATAGCGATGGATACAAAATTACATACACTTATGTATTTACTCGTATTGATAAAAATAGTTGGGGAACATAGTTAACTATAAGGGAAGCAGAGAAAGAGAGAGAGAGAAAATATATGTGAGTAACAGGCAAGTGGCAGAGATTAGCGGGTGTTTTTTTTTATATACACATATATATTTTATGCGGGTGTGTTTTTTTTTAAACACACTTTTGATAAACGAAAAATTGTACGTAATTCTGGTTAGTGTGTAATCAACATAAAAGTGCAAAATAAAAACAATATTTCGCCATACAAAGGAAAAGAAGAGAATAGTGATTAAACTATCTATCATATACACGGTTATCAAAAAAATTAAATAAAAAAAATATAAACTAATTATGGTGTAGACATTTCTTGTGATAACAAGAAAATTTTTCGAAAACATACACCCACACATACTCACAATCTTACTTTAGAAGAAGTAAGAAAAAGTATTAAAAATTTATAATTTTATATTGATTTATAAAATACATGCAAATGTTTTATGAAGAAATTTTTTTTTAAACATTTGAATACACACGAGATATTTAACATTTATTATCAAAAATGTACATCATGATATATAAACTATTTCCTCAATACACGATTAGTTCTCTTATTGCAGATAAACTTCTTTTTTCTTTGAAAATTATTTCACATTTTACACATTTTTCTTCTGTAAATTCTAATAATCTTTTTACTTGGATTAAAAATTTTAAGGGCGAACGCGACACATTACACAAAAATTTTTACACCCTCAACTATTATCAATCTGTTCATTCGGTGAAAAAGTAACAAGAAGAACAACAACACCAACAATAAATAACCACAATCATCAAAATGAAGCCATATTACATGGTGTTTGAGTAGACCAAAAACAACAAACACACACTTTACATATACAAATATATATATATATAAAAAAGGGATAAAGCCAATAGGAAATATTCTGAATAAAATCATTTTTACTCCTACGAAAAAATTTCGTAACAAACTACATACACAGTCACAATTTTTCGTTCTTACAATCAACAGCTTTTTTTACGTTTCTAGTTTTATTTACCTTTTTATTTTATTTGTTCTAGATGGTATATTTTTTTCTAATAATTTCACTAATAAATTATCTTTGTCGCGTTCATTAATAAATACGCAAAAAAATGCACTTCTTTTACTGCAAAGAGGCTGCTTACTGGCCTGGAGAATTCTGAGCACATACACAAAAATGTCCTTTTCATATGAAAGCAGACACACACGCATATACACTTAACTAACATTTAGCAGTAGCAGTGAAACATTTCGGAAAATGTGTAAAGGAAGAAAATCATCAAAAATCTATTAATAGAGTGAGCATGACAAAAGAGAGAGAGAGAGAGAGAGAGGAATGATATTAAAACCAGAAGCACTTTCCGACAACACTGACTTTTCGGTAATTTCCTGTAACAATTATTCAGAGTTTTAATTCTTAAATAACGTACAAAACATTAAATCATTAATTTTTATAAAATGAAAAATCGTAAACTATACACACAGAACATTATGAAATAATTTAATTAAATTGAATAACTATATAATAAAATATTAAAAGTCGTAGCGAAAGATTTTCAATTTCTTTAACAATAAATATTAACAATAAATATTTTTATATACACTAACATTTTTTATAATATATTTTTTTAAATTCTTTACAAGTAATCACTATTAATATTAAATCCGGTTTCCGTTTATTGAGATTCTTAACATGTATTGCTTACACATAGAATAAAGACACTGAGCTGACTGAAACTTTGAGAGGGAGAGAGGTGACACTGAGACTACATGCATTACAGGAAATTTCCTTTAAGCTAGGCATAAAATGTGGTTGCCACGCTTGTAAAAATTGCAAAATATTATGTGGGAAATAGGCTTGTGAAACGGGAATGGGATTTTTTTATAATAGTTATAGAAATATTAATGAAAAAATATATGTTTAACGATTTTGAGAAAAATTGTTTTGAGTAAATTAATGTTATTAAAGTTTTAATATGAACATTAAAAAAAATAATGTTACTTTATATTAGAATTGATAATTTTTTATTAAGATTTAAATTTTTTTGATTTATATTATACAATTGAAAATATATATTGAAATTTTCTTTTGGTTTGATTTATTTTTGCTTTAATTTATTTTTTATTTTCCAAGTTAATTTAAAATTAAAATTATTTTTATTAATTATTATGAATTAAAACATACAAAAGGTGCGCTAATAAAATTATATACCACATTAAAAGTTTAAACACTATTAATTCAATTAATCCTTTCTTCTTATCATTCCCTTGTATGAGATTTATTTATCACTTTAAAGAATTTTTTAAAACTCATATATATATAGGTAACAAGTGTAATTTTAATTTAAAAAAAATTCTGCAATCCACAAAAACTTCTGCTCTACATAGATGCAAACTGTAAACTGTGATGCAACACTCAAACAACACATTCAGATAGTTAAACAACTAGTTACTCTTGCATGGTACTGTTGTGTTATAAAGCAACAAATACACCACTTTTTGGTTTAATAATTTTTATTTCTCTGGTGCTTGCGCACAACCATTACAGCTAATAATTTTGTATTAAAACATTAAACACTTCGTAACATTGATGATAAACGATAGAGAGAGAGAGCAAAACCTTTCGTACAAGTCTGGACCACAAAAAGCAAAATTTATTATATGAAAAATTAATTTCACAATAGTTATTCTTCTTCTATTTTTACATTTTAACTGCCACAAAAAAACAATGTTGCGTCAAACTTCATACATATTGTAATGTATTTGTTTTTTTTTTTAATTATTCATAATATTAATCATAACACCATGCTTACATAGGCAAACACATTGGCTACTCATATACTTAATTACCAGCTTTAGCGGCAGCATTTAATTATACGCTTTTTGTAAGTATGGATAATAATGGTACAAATTAAACTAAATAAGCATTTAGTTGGTACGGCTGCTGCCGCTATTGCTATATGAGGCAGCGTCTCTGCTTTGCGACTGACAAACACTTTGCACATAAAATCACGATTTTAGTAAAGGGGCGAAAAAAATTTTCTTGGCTTTTTTCTAACCTTGTAATTTTCACACTTACAACTCAATTGTGTAGCGCGATAAGGGCGTTTAATTGCCCTTTTCTATAACACTGAACTTTCCCTTATTAGTTTTAAGCACATTAATTAAATTATTACATTAGATCTTTCTTTTTTATCTACTTTATTTATCTTGGAAGGATTATACGAGCATCACACAGTTCACTACCGCCCAAACAGACAACAAATGATACACAGAACTCCGAATTGTGAAAGTTATATGACGGTACAAAAATTATTAGGGTTGCCAACTTTGGTATATATAAAAATGAAGCATATAATTATAGAAAACTGGTTAAGTGCAGGGATATTGCATATTTTCAGATAACATTTTTTTTAAATCATAAATTAGTATAATCACCTATAATAATATTATTACCTTGCTATTTTAAAAAAATATCAATTCAAACATTCCTGTTTTATTTAGTTTCTTACAACGTGGGAACTACAAGCTGCTGTAGTATAGTTTTTGTGTGGCAATGCTTTTGTTAAGTAAAATTGTTTATTAAAATTCATAATAACGATAAATTATAGAAAATACATGATAAATACAGTTTTTACAAAAACTTTTTGTAAAAACTACATCACAATGGCGATAAACAGAAAAAAATGTGTCCTTCGCACCTGAGATTCATTTTACACTAAAAAACTAAAAAAAAACTAACCCGAGCGACTACATAATAATTTAATTAATTTTTCAATTGTAAAAACTCTATTACAAAATCTTATCTACAAATTATCTTACACAGAAAACTAAATGTATGAATGAAATTGTTTTAATATAATTCTACCTTATTAATAATACGTGTTATCAATGTCTCAAAAGCCTCCTCTATCATGGCTATATAACGTTGAGTCTCTTTGAAACATTGATGCCGCGTATAAGCGGTCAATTGCATTTGTGTCGAATTAATACCTAAAGTACTTTGTGAATATAAACTGCGACCAGTTAACATTAATATATTAATACAATCATCCGTTAAAATCGGGAAAGCTTCTGCAAAACGGATTAAGGCCGGCAATACATGCTTTAAATATTTACACTTTACATCGGTTGATAATAAAGATAAAGCCGATTGTATGGTATTTATGCAAAACTTTGCTACACTTAAACTTCTCGGTATGGCATACTTCAATACTAGGTGGGAGCTCAATTCAATGGTGAAGACTTGTTTATCCATTTCGGGCATGCTGAGAAATTCATGTAGGAAATCAATGCATATATGCATGGATGGGACACCTTTCACTATCATGGGTATCACTTCGTGTGGATAAGTTTGGAAATGCACCAGTTTGGCTAGTGAGGGTTCGGAGATGAAGGCCTGATGTATAAACGAACAGATAATGCCTTGAGCTTCACGCAACTCCAAGGCAGCCACGCGGCATGAATTGTTAGCATGCATATCACTTAAGACCTCCAGTAGAATATGCACCGCTGCACTCTCTTGTGAGGCTATCAAGGCCTTCTTCAATTCCTCCCGTTCCACATCAATTTGTACTTGACCATTCTTATCAATAATCTGCTTCGATTGCATTTGAACATTGAGATGAGCTTTGGAGGCTGCCAAACTACCCTGCAGTATGCGCAGCAATATGATGAGCGTATGAGGACAATAGAATATCTCTCGGGAGCAGCGTAAAACCTGCAAGGGATCCAACATATTCTCCACCACAAAAGAACAACGGTTTATATAATCTTCCGAAGCCATAATTGACGTTAGAGACTTGCGCCAAAAGCTTATTGGCAATACAGCATTCAAACGCAACCATATATCCAGGTATAAATTCTTAATGGCCCGATAAACGGGACGTTGAAAAACTTTGGGTAAATTCGTTACAATCAAATCAGCATTTTTGGCCAGCTCTTCGGCCGGTAGTTTCAATAGAGCGGTGAACACTGGTATCGCCTGACCCGGTTGGCTAACTAGTGCATCAAAGTTGATCTTTTGCAAAGCCAATTGTATATGTTTTATAGATGTAAAGGAAGAGGAACGATTTAAGTGCCTTCTGGATGATAGACAATGTTCTTCCAGCCAATCTTCCACCATACTCAAATGAGGATAATTGGAGATAATTAAACGTAATAGCGGATGAAAAATGCCAGCGTAATCATTGTGATATTGTTGGGCTCGTTGCAATAAATATTTCATCGGCAGTTCGGATAAGAAATTGTTGGTGTACTCTTTCAATTTACGGCCACTTAACGCAGCTGTCGACAAATTATTAATGCGTGTGTCCTCATACAGAACCAAATAATATAAAATTAACAGCTGAGCTGTTAAAGGGCATTGCACCTGATACTTGATCAGATCATCGCTTTGATCTGAAGACGTTGCTGATGAAATTTGTTGTTGTAAATACGGCATTATCGTATTCAATTCACCCAATATATTATAACTTTGATTGGAACGGAATATATGCAAGATTTCCGTTTCCGAAAACGGTTTATGCATGTGATCGACATTCACTTTACCCTGAGGATTTGGTATAATCAACGTATTCACGTACACTTCAATTAAAGCGGGCATTACCGGATGCAAAGGTCGCGATGAATTGCATATCTGCCGATATATCCATGATTTAATGGGGACTTTGTGCTTCAAGAAGGCTCTAGTCTTCAATAATTGATGGATACAATGCACGGGCAGGTAACCAGGTATGTTGGCATTCAATTTATTGGTGACTGGTACTCTAACAGCATGCACTGCCACCACTTGTTCGGTAAAGAGATCCTGTGTAAATAATTGTTTCATACGATTGGTACTGTTCGGTCGTATTGGTATTTTCATGGCCAGTGTTGAGCAAACCAATTCACCAATAGCAGATATTTGATTACTGTGAAAGTGGATCGCCAACAATAGCAGCATTTCACCCAAAGATGTGCTCGCATCCGAACGTGTACCAAAGAAGGCGTCCTCCTTGATTAGCCATTGTAACCATTCAATGGCACGATTCTCTAAAGCTGGGTTAGAGATTAGCGAAGGGAAGGCTATTAGCATACAAAGGGATAATGAAACGAAACGCATGCCCGAATTGGAAGGTTGGGGACGGCTAGTGACCAAATGAGCCAAAGCATTGATTTCATTGTCATTGAATCTGGAAAAACAAATTGAAAATAGAAACTTACACGTTGGATGCAGTGCCTTCCTCATTATAAATTTCAAAATTATATAAATATTCAAGTGCAGAAAGCGTCAATAATTAGTACTTGAGTGCTAAGTGAAATTTTATACTCAAGTAAAGGACGCAGTAAATTAAAAGAAAGCTCTTAAATACTAAAAAAATTACTAATTAAGTAAAAAATGTAATTAAAAAAATTAAACTCACTTTAAGCCCGCTATACCCCTTAGAGCACAATATAAACGCATTAACACTGCTCCAGGAACAGTAAAATCTTCCTTAGTACTCAAAGCAGTCATCGTAGACAATTGTATAATATTCTGCAATTGTTTTAATAATTCGGCTCGAACTAAGATTAGAGCGTCACTTTTACGTTTTTGACTGGAGTGTACATACTCTGCAAACCAAGTTCGTACATTCTGATCATTACCCAACAACATACCGGTGAGAAAAGCAATCTTTTATAAACAAAAACACAAAGTTTATGTTAATAATAATTTGAAATTATTTAGCGGTAGTACGTACCAAATCTTTAGGATATTTCAAACATAATTTCAACATAAACGATGGCACCTTCATAATCTCTACACAAATGGCGCGTGTTGATAACGCCTGTGATGGATTGATTTCACTTAAAGCCATCAATAAGCTTAATTTTAATTTGCCCTCTGGCGACTCTTCATCACAATTCATAATGACATGAGTAATGACATCTCGATAACAATCTGGAAAATTAGCTACTAAAGCACAAATAATACGATGCCCATTAGGTACTTGAACCAAAGTGTCTGTCAGTTCAAGTATATTAAGCAGGGATGGTAATTCAGCTAAAGCAATACATAAAATATCAACCACTTCCTCCAAATAAATGCCATCATCCAATATCTCAGATTGTACGGTATGTGCTGCTGCTTTTTGTTCATTTAACATCCATTGAACGTTAAATATTTCTGATAATACAACACGAACTTTACGTGTTACATCGGCCCGTTCAAAGCCCAAAGCAATGCCAGTTTGTAAGCCATATTCTGTTTGCTGTTGTTGTCCTTCGAAATACATTGATTTCTGACGCGTTTGTAATTCTTTTTTCAACTCTTGCTCCAATTCATGATAATTAACTTGTAGATACGATACAATACTATTAACCACCTCAATACCAATTAGGACAGCTAAAATTTGTTTTCGAGATTCCATTGATGATTTTGTATTATCTAATGGCGAGAGTAAACTCATGCGAACCAATGCTGGCAAAACGGGACGTATTTCATTTTGTGGATAGGTAGCCAAGGCAGTGATGTCTAAATTTTGCATAGCAGCAAATACGCGAGCAGTCACATCCTGCATTTTTGATAATGTTAATTAATTTTTAGTTCTAATAAATACAATTCTTAATCCGCCAATAACTCAAACGAAGAATATGTGGATTACTAAACAGCTGTTAGGGTTACCCAATTCTCAAAAAAAAAAACAACGAATCTCAGGACAGCAATGCCAAGTTTGGAAATAACGAATGGTATAGTTTTCTAAATTATTGCATTCATATAACATTAACTCTGCAATGCTGCTAAATTTTTAAAGTACTTCTCGGTATACTAATTTTTTTCAGTATAATTGCTGTCGTTTTCTCATGTTGATATATTGGATGATTGGATATAAGCGGTTTTTCTAAATGTAAATTTGTATATTAAATGAATAGATTTCATAAAATTGTGTTAATATAGTGCAAATTTGAACAATTAATTAATCACCGATAAAAATTTTATAAAAAGCAAATTGACGAAACGGCGGTAAGTTGTGTGTGTATGAAAGAAAAACCGTACTACAATGGCCGAAAATTTTATAAATTATGGCGAACATCAAAAAAAGTATTGCAAATATTCAATTAAAACCAATAAGTTAAGGCAACGCCCTTAAATATTTATTTGCTATTAATAATATAAATAAAAGTGAAAACATTCCACAAAAATCTAAAATAGAAATTATCCGGTGATTGTTTTTTTTTCCAATTCCCCAATATAGTTTTTACCATTTTAACATTTATTTGCAAGCAATATTGGGGTGCTTTTGAAAAAAAAAAACTTCCCACAAACGAATGCGTACTCTTCGTTTAAATAAATGCGTATGTTTGTTTGATGACATCATTTCTCTCGGTTAATACGTTCACTTGTGCCTAAAAGCTTATTATTCACTTGATAGTTTTAATTGGACATTGAACGTTTATTGAATCGCATTAAATTAAAGAAAAAGCAATTACAATAACAAAACCGGTAAAATTGCTTATTATTTATTTCATTTGATTTAAAATATTTAAATAAAAATGTTTAAAAAGTGCAATATATACATAAGTATAAAAGGAAAATAACCAAGCAAAAGAAAACATAATTAACTACTTAAATAAAGTGGAGTAAGTAAAGAACTTTAACAGTACATTGAAATGAGGAAATCTTTATAATAATAAAGAAAATATATACATTACATAAAAGAAAAGAAGGAAAAGAGCGATGGGGAAAGTTTCTAAATAAGGTTCATAGGGCGTATTCTACACATTCCACTTGATTGTGTCAGTTTTGCTTATTATTTATAAAAGTACACGTTTGAATGTGTGCTGTTATAAATGCGTGTGCTTGTTTATAGTTTTTTGCTTGCCGAATTAAGAAAGTGTAGAAGAGAGAACGAGTGCGTATTATTAAAAAGAAGAAGAGGAAGATTTATATAAATAAAATAGTAACAATAACAAACAACCGTAATAAAGTAATGTGTACAATGAGAGAGATAGAGAAGGAGAAAAAACTTCTATTGTGTAATTTGTGTGGAATAAGTATGAAAAAAGCACAAGAAAAGAAATTATGACAAGTTAAAATATTAAGAATAGTCCTTGAGACTGTTTTATCAATTAAATAATATGTATATTAATTAGTTTAGTGCAAAAGGTTAATACAAGCAATAATAAATTGGGATCAATAAATTTTTATATATCTACAATATTTGATGAGACAAGAAATTATGTTGCTGTGGAATGAGAGCAAATTTGCGTAATGTGTGTTAAAGTAATGAAAACGTACTTTTATTAATAATACAACAACAATTAATTAGTAATTAAATATGATATAAGGAAATATATACCTTTGTGCTTGTGTGTTCGCCTCTTTGCAATTGCTATAATTCTACAGCTAACAATTGCCAAAAAAAAAATAATTGACTACATACATACATATAATGTACAAAGGTGGACTAGCGCCATATACTTATAAGACTTTGCACTTTCTTAAGCAAGTGAATTCATGATATTGATTGTACATATAAATGTTTAGTAGAATACATATGAATCTTTAACTATCTGAATATTGATTCCTATATAAGGTATTTTAGTGAAAAATCGAGAATTTAGTTTTTCACATTACAGTGTTAATTAATTGAACTTAAAATAAATACAAAGGGTATGAAAATAATATTGCGGTTGCATCATATTATAGGAGGGACAATATTTCATAGTTAACGGACAAAGATATAATGTGTCATTTCGTTTATGTATTCATACATTCGTACATTCAATTAACATATATGAAGCAAAGAGAGAATTTTAGTAGGAATCATTTATATACACATCGCGCACATACACCAAAAAAACAAGTAAGAAAACTAAATTTGGCTTAGGCCAAATTTTAAATACCCTGCAGATCTACAAAGGTGGGAGTGGCAAATATATATACATATATATATATTACGCCCTCTAATCAGCATGCAAGTCTAGTTTTATGGTGAATATGGTTTTTTGTAAATTATGAGCTTCTCCGTTATTCGACCACGCCCAGTTTTAACACACCGATGAAAGGAATACTTATATAAATGCATATCAAATTTCCAGTTCATAGCTCAATTTTTGTGGCAGTTATAAAAATGTTTATTGATTGTGGGCGTGGCTCTTAACCGATTTTTCCCAAATTAAATACCGATCTGCGTTCAAACTCTAAAAGTGTCTGTACAAAATTTCAGCTCAATAGTCAAAATTTACATCTGTGAGAAAAGACAACAATAGACGGATACAGGGACACATATATCTAGATTTTGATGCTAATCAAGAATATATATACTTTTTGGGGTCTCTGAAGCCTTTTTGTGGTTGTTGTAAACGAAAGAACAAACTTATACTAAGTTTGTGGAGGGTACAAAAATGCACAAAAATTGAATTGAGGTCATACAACATCTTTTGTTACCCTTTTTTGTATTGTCAGTTGTTGAAACTGGTTTTGTTGTTATTTATGTTTATTATATATATATTTGTGTGCATATGCACTATAATTTTTTATTAATGCCCATCGAGATTCAAAGAATTTATTTAGGGGAACGACTTTTTAGTATATATTATACCCTTCACTATTGCTATTGCTATAACATTCTCAGAGGCGGTCTAGGAAACGCGACCAACGACTTGCGGTAATAATTTTCATAACGTTGCTCGTTTGTCAACTTTACCACAATAAACTGTTTGTAAAATTTACTACAGTTAACCTTGATTGACATTTTGACATTGACAGATCATAAAAAACGTTCAAGTGTGCCTATGTCCCTATTAATATTCATAATCGGCATCAAAACATATTATGTAGGTCCTATAAGGAGGGTTGAAACGTAAATTTTGAGATATCGCGTTGAAAAATTTTACAAAATTCTCTAGTATCTCTTTAAATTGTGCATTAACTTAAGCCAAATTTACTTTTTTTACGCCTTATTTTATAGATTTTTTTAAAATAATATTTATGATACGAAATTTAAAAATCTAAATGATTTAAATCGATCTAAACAAATTTTGCTTGCTCTCCCCCTAATCAGTTACGAAATATGTATTGTATTCCCATGTTAAAGTTCTAACCTCTTTGTTTTTTCTGTACCCCTTCTCTCCTTTTCTATATCTGATCATAAATAACAGTTTTTTTTAATGTTATCGTTGATTTGATTTACTTGTAAGTTCTCCCCATTTAATTATTATGGGGGTCCCTTATTGTCATTTGCTGTTGTTGTGTTTTTTTTTTCGCTTGCCATAGTGATAAGTTAAATAAACGACATTGCACTTTGCAATTATTAACGGTTATATGTGAAAAAAATCAAAATAAATTTGCCATTTCCAATATTTGTGTGAACATATAAGTAAATTTATTTATCTAAAAACGATATCTTGAAATTGTGTCAGATTTCGTAACATTAACGCACTAAATAAATACCTCTGTATATGTTTTTTTTTTGTATTTGTATTTTCTATGATGTGACAATAATGTAATTTGTGTAATAAGTGATATAAACTCATTTTTTTATAAATATTTATTTAATTCAGGGCAGATAAATAAAGAATATGTTAGTAAAAAATTTCAAAAATATAAAACTACAAACATGCACAGTGTGTGTGTACAGTTATTTAAAATTATAGTTTTATTACATATTTTTACGCGCCGATGAGGGTATTTATGTTATTTATTCTCCATCTACTTTTTAAAATCATTCTTGTTTGTTTAGTGTATTTATAATAAAAAACATGCAAAACGAAATTTTTATACTTAAGACCGATAAATATAAATATGTACACGAAATCTCAACACAATGTTGGTGATAGATAAATAGATTTTTGTCGATTGAGGGCGTAACTGTTTACCAATTCTGCCCAATACTTTAAATAGCAATCTTCGTAAAGAAAGTAGAAGTTTTTATATAAAATTTTACCTTAATATCTTAAAATTTGTTACCTTGAGAATGACAACAGACAGACACACGGATGTACAAGTCTAGAGCGACTGAGTTTTTGATGCTGATGAATGTGTAAACCTTTTGGGGTCTGCGACGTAAATGAAATGATAACCGCAGTATACCTCCCATCTTATGAGGAGAGCGTAAAAATCATGAAAAAGTGCATACGTGTAAAAAAGTATCGTGTAAATTGAGGGATGGGTATAATTCTTCATTTTCTCTTCTTGTGCATGCTGCAATGAGTCAATGAAAAGTATTTTTATTTTTAAATAATTTTCAAATCAATTTAAAATAAAAAAATCACTGTATTATCTCATTGGGTTGATAAATATAAAAATTAAAAAATATTAAACGATTAAATATTAAATTAAAAATAAATAGAAATATACAAATAATAAAAAAAAAAATGGAAAATGTCTCATCTTATAAATACTTTTTTTTCTTCTTCTATAAATAATTGATGTCTGTATTACTTAAATTAAATTTGATCGCTTGCAATTTCCGGCACATTAATCATCTACTTATTTACACAATATTAATAATACGCATAATTTCAATTGTGTGTGTGTGTGTTATTTAGATGTACAACGAAACCACAAAATCTCCAAACCCCAAAAGATAGGTATACTGTATGCAGCATTAACATCATCCGCCAGTAAACATTAAACTTTGCCCTGAATTGTGTGAAAATGTGTTTACACACATATTGTATGGATTATAATTGCATTCAAATTGAAATGTTCTAATTAAAACGACACAAACAGTGTAAAGATAAACAAATGAAAAGACAATTGAAACTTGCTAATGTTTACACAACTTGAATATTTTGTTTTTGTGTTTTCTTTTAGGAATTATTTTTAAACGACAACAGCGATAATGACGACAGATATATCAATTGTACGTTGGGACCCTAGTCAGGGCCCCGGCAACGAATATATTGATGAATACGAATATGATGGCGGCAATTCCAGTTCACGTTTATTTGAACGATCTCGCATCAAAGCTTTAGCCGAAGAACGTGAAAATGTACAAAAGAAAACCTTTACAAAGTGGGTGAATTCGCATTTATGTCGCGTGAATTGTCGCATTGGTGACTTATATGTGGACATGCGTGATGGTAAATATTTAATCAAATTGTTGGAAGTATTGTCCGGTGAGAGACTGCCCAAGCCAACCAAAGGCAAAATGCGTATACACTGTTTGGAGAATGTTGATAAAGCGTTGCAATTTTTACGTGAACAGCGGGTGCATTTGGAGAATATTGGTTCACATGATATAGTGGATGGCAATGCCTCATTGAATTTGGGCTTAATTTGGACAATAATATTAAGATTCCAGGTAACTAGCTTACAGTTGTTGCATTTCTTTCTCATTTTCTTACTCACACTTACTCTCATTTCAGATTCAAGACATAACCATTGAAGAGGTCGACAATAAGGAGACAAAATCCGCCAAAGATGCTTTATTGTTGTGGTGTCAAATGAAAACGGCCGGTTATCATAATGTCAACGTACGCAATTTCACCACCTCGTGGCGCGATGGTTTAGCCTTCAATGCCATTATTCACAAACATCGTCCAGATTTGGTACAATTCGAAAAGTTATCAAAAGCAAATCCCATCTATAATCTAAACAATGCTTTCGATGTGGCCGAAGATAAATTGGGTTTGGCCAAACTGTTGGATGCTGAAGATGTGTTTGTTGAACATCCGGATGAAAAATCCATCATTACCTATGTGGTCACATATTATCATTACTTCAGTAAACTGAAGCAGGAGACAGTTCAAGGCAAACGTATTGGTAAAGTGGTTGGCATAGCCATGGAAAGCGACAAAATGATTCATGATTATGAACATTTCACCAGTGATTTATTGAAATGGATTGAGACAACAATTGAAGCTCTGAGTGAGCGCGTCTTTGAGAATTCATTGGTGGGTGTACAAAGTCAATTGGCTCAATTCTCGAATTATCGCACTATAGAGAAACCACCCAAATTCGTGGAGAAGGGTAATCTGGAGGTGTTGCTGTTCACGTTGCAATCAAAAATGCGCGCCAACAATCAAAAACCCTACACCCCGAAGGAGGGTAAAATGATCTCGGATATTAACAAGGCCTGGGAACGGTTAGAGAAGGCTGAACATGAAAGGGAATTGGCCTTAAGGGAAGAATTGATACGTCAGGAGAAATTGGAACAATTGGCTGCACGTTTTGATCGTAAAGCGTCCATGCGCGAAACGTGGCTGTCCGAAAATCAACGTCTTGTCAGTCAGGATAACTTTGGCTTTGATTTGGCTGCTGTAGAGGCGGCCGCCAAGAAACACGAAGCTATCGAAACCGATATATTCGCTTATGAGGAACGTGTCCAGGCTGTGGTAGCCGTTTGTGATGAATTGGAATCTGAACGTTATCACGACATTAAACGTATCCTGCTGCGTAAAGAGAATGTTATGCGATTGTGGAATTATTTATTGGAATTGTTAAGAGCACGCCGCATGCGTTTAGAGATCTCCCTACAACTGCAACAAAACTTCCAAGAAATGCTCTATATACTGGATAATATGGAGGAGATTAAACAATTGCTGTTAACCGATGATTATGGTAAACATTTGATGGGTGTGGAAGATCTGTTACAAAAACACTCACTGGTCGAAGCGGACATTAATATATTGGGTGAACGGGTCAAGGTGGTGGTACAAAATTCACAAAAATTCCTTAGCGATGATCCGGATTCGTATAAGCCCTGTGATCCGGAGATTATCGTTAGCCGGGTGCAACAGTTGGAGGATGCTTATGCTGAGTTGGTGCGCTTGGCGGTGGAAAGGCGCAGCCGTTTAGAAGAGAGCCGCAAATTGTGGCAATTCTATTGGGACACTGCCGATGAGGAGAATTGGATTAAGGAAAAGGAACAGATCGTATCAGCCGATGATATTGGTCACGACTTGACCACCGTTAACTTATTGCTGAGCAAACATAAAGCTTTGGAATCGGAAATCGGCTCACACGATCCCCAATTGCAAAGTGTCGCCAAGGTGGGCGCTGAACTTATAACCGAAGGTCACTTTGGAGCTGATCGTATTAAGGATCGCCTTAAGGAAATCCTATCCAAGTGGGATCATCTCTTGGACTTAACCAAATATCGCCGCCAACGTTTAGAAAACGCTGTCGATTATTTCCAATTGTTTGCTGATGCCGATGACACGGACAACTGGATGCTGGACACACTACGTATAGTATCCAGTGAAGATGTGGGTCACGATGAAGGTCATGTGCAGTCTTTGTTGAAGAAACACAAAGATGTTGCCGATGAGTTGAAGAATTATGCCGAAAATATTGAAGCATTGCACAAGCAAGCCAAGGCCCTGAAACTGAACGATACGGAACGAGCCAATGTCAACAAAAGGTTGGAAGCCATCGATACACGTTATAAGGAACTCACGGAATTGGCAAAATTACGCAAACAGCGTTTATTGGATGCTCTCAGCTTGTACAAATTGAAATCGGAGGCGGATGGTGTGGAGCAATGGATTAAGGAGAAGACCAAAATGTTGGACACTATGGTGCCGGGCAAGGATATTGAAGATGTTGAAATTATGAAACATCGTTTCGATGGTTTCGACAAAGAAATGAATTCGAACGCTTCCCGGGTGGCCGTGGTTAATCAGTTGGCACGGCAATTGTTGCACGTTGAACACCCCAACTCCGATGAAATATTGCAGCGTCAGAATCGTCTTAACGAGGAATGGTCTTCGCTGCGCGATAAGGCAGAAACCAAAATGGATGAATTGAAGTCAGCGCATGGCGTGCAAACCTTCTACATAGAGTGCCGCGAGACCATTTCATGGATTGAAGATAAAAAGCGTATACTCACCGAAACGGATAGTTTGGAAATGGATTTAACCGGAGTTATGACTTTGCAGAGACGTTTAAGCGGCATGGAACGGGATCTGGCTGCTATACAAGCGAAACTGTCCAGTTTGGGTAAAGAGGCCGATAGCATTGAATCTGATCATCCGGACGAAGCTAAAATAATACGTGAACGTATCGCTCAAATTGAATTGATTTGGGAGCAATTGACGCATATGCTGAAGGAGCGTGACTCCAAACTGGAAGAAGCCGGTGATTTGCATCGTTTCCTACGCGATTTGGATCACTTCCAGACTTGGCTAACAAAAACACAAACAGACGTAGCCTCAGAAGATACACCCACTTCATTGCCCGAGGCTGAACAGCTGCTGAATCAGCATCAATCGATACGTGAAGAAATTGACAATTATACGGAAGATTATAAAAACATGATGGAATACGGCGAACGCTTAACGTCCGATTCGAATACAACCGACGATCCCCAATATATGTTTTTGCGGGAGCGCTTGAAAGCCTTGAAGGATGGTTGGGAAGAGTTACATCAAATGTGGGAAAATCGTCAAGTTCTGTTATCGCAAAGTTTGGATCAACAACTCTTCAATCGAGATGCCCGGCAAACGGAAGTGTTGCTTAGTCAGCAAGAACATTTCCTTAGCAAAGATGACACCCCAGTGAATGTGGAACAAGCTGAAAATCAATTGAAACGTCACGAGGCATTCTTGACCACCATGGAAGCTAACGACGATAAGATCAACACGTTGCTACAAGTGGCGGATACGTTGGTGGAGAAAGAACACTTTGATGCGGACAAGATTGGTAAGCGAGCTGAAAATATTGCCAATCGTCGTGATGATAATCGCAGGCGGGCATTGGATCAGCATGAAAAACTCAAGAATCAAGTTAAACTGCACGAGTTCCTGCAAGATTTGGATGAATTGGCTGAATGGGTTCAAGAGAAATATGCCACCTCTCAAGATGAAACGTACAGAAGTGCTAAAACCATACACTCCAAGTGGACACGCCATCAAGCCTTTGAAGCGGAGATTGCCGCCAACAAAGAACGACTATTCGAAGCTGAAAAAGCAGCCGAAGAATTGTCTAAAGAGAAGCCCGAATTCAAGGACGTTATACAACCAAAATTAAAGGAACTGGGTAAACAGTTTGATGATCTAGAGGAGCATACTAAAGAAAAGGGTGCCATGCTGTTCGATGCCAATCGCGAGGTGTTGGTACAACAAACGTGCGACGACATAGACTCTTACATTACCGAATTAGAGAAGCAAATCATCACTGCCGATACCGGCAACGACTTAACCTCGGTCAACATTTTGATGCAGAAGCAGCAGGTCATTCAAACACAAATGGCTGTTAAGGCTCGTCAAGTGGAAGAAATCGACAAACAAACCGAATACTTGAAGACTACAGTGCCAGAAGAGAAGATTGAACCGATTGTTGTTAAAAAGACAGCCGTGTTGGATCGTTTCGAAAAAATTAAGGCTCCATTGTTAGAACGCCAAAAACAATTGGAAAAGAAGAAGGAAGCATTCCAATTTTGTCGCGATGTTGAAGATGAAAAATTGTGGATTAAGGAGAAACTTCCGGTGGCCAATTCCACCGAATACGGCAACTCCTTGTTTAATGTTCATGTCTTGAAGAAGAAGAATCAATCGCTTGCTACCGAAATCGACAATCATGAACCGCGCATTATGTCGATTTGTAATAATGGTCGCAAGCTTATCGACGAGGATCACGAGGACGCCAAGAAATTCGAAGCATTGATTAGCGATTTGACAGCTAGGTGGCAAGAATTGAAAGATGCTGTAGAGAACCGCAAGAAACATTTGTTGGAATCCGAAAAGGTACAACAATACTTTTTCGATGCGCAGGAGGCTGAATCGTGGATGAGCGAACAAGAATTGTACATGATGGTGGAGGATCGCGGTAAGGATGAAGTGAGTGCCCAAAATCTTATGAAGAAACATGAAAATCTGGAACAGTCCATAGAGGACTATGCCAATACTATCCGGCAGTTGGGCGAGGTAGCGAGAAAATTCAATGTCGACGATATATCAAGTGGAGATGCTGTGGCTTTGAAACAATCCCAATTGGATAAATTATACGCTGGCCTTAAGGATTTGGCAGGCGAACGCAGAGCTCGTCTAAACGAGGCACTACAATTGTTTATGTTGAGCCGAGAAGTTGACGATCTAGAGCAGTGGATAACCGATCGTGAAGTGGTGGCTGGATCACAAGAATTGGGGCAAGATTTTGATCATGTGACATTGTTGTCGGAACGCTTTGGTGAATTTGCCCGCGATACTGAAGCGGTGGGCAGTGAACGTGTGGCCAAAGCAAACGGCATTGCCGACAGCCTAATTAAGGCTGGCCACTCTGATGCGGCCACCATTGCCGAGTGGAAGGACAACTTGAACGAATCGTGGCAAGATCTATTGGAGCTGATTGAAACGCGCACACAAATGCTAGCTGCCTCACGTGAATTGCACAAATTCTTCCACGATTGTAAAGACGTCCTCAGCCGCATTATTGAGAAGCAACATGGCGTCTCCGATGAATTGGGTCGCGATGCCGGTTCAGTATCTACGCTACAACGCAAACATTACAATTTCATGCAAGATCTGACCACACTCTACGCCCAAGTCCAACAAATACAAGAAGAATCATCAAAATTGCAAGATTCCTATGCTGGGGACAAAGCTAAGGAGATTACCAACCGAGAACAAGAAGTATTAATGGCCTGGGCCAATTTGCAGGCCATGTGCGACGCACGTAAACAAAAGTTAGCTGACACCGGCGATCTCTTCCGTTTCTTCAATATGGTGCGCATTCTTATGATCTGGATGGAAGACTTGGTGCGACAAATGAACACTTCCGAGAAGCCGCGCGATGTCTCGGGTGTGGAACTGCTCATGAATAATCATCAGAGCTTAAAGGCCGAAATTGATACGCGCGAAGACAATTTTGCTGCCTGTGTATCGTTGGGTAAAGAACTGTTGACGCGCAATCATTACGCTTCCGCGGATATTAAAGAGAAATTATTACAATTGAATAATAGTCGCAATGGTTTGTTGCGTCGTTGGGAAGAACGTTGGGAAAATTTACAATTAAGTAAGTGCCGCCATGTTAATATATAAAAAATAAAATTAATAGAAAAGATTTTTTTTTTTTTCAATTATAAAAAGTTTTGGAGGTTTATCAGTTTGCGCGTGATGCTGCCGTGGCTGAAGCTTGGTTGATAGCTCAAGAGCCATATTTATTATCTTCCGAATTGGGTCACACCATCGATGAAGTGGAAAATCTTATAAAGAAACATGAAGCTTTCGAAAAGTCAGCAGCCGCCCAAGAAGAGCGTTTCAGTGCCCTTGAGCGTTTAACAACGGTAAGTTGTTGAATAGGATTCTATACAAATACATTTTATGTAATGATGGTTTATGTTGACTTATGTTTTAGTTTGAGCTTAAGGAAATGAAAAGACGCCAAGAAGTGGCCGAAGAGGCTGAACGACAACGAATTAAAGCCGAAATGGAAGCTAAAGCAGCAGCCGAAGCGGCAGAGGCGGCAAAACGTGAAGCCGAACGACGAGATGTTGTGGATATGTCCACCGCTGAAGAAGCTGCCGGTAAGTAGTGATTTTGTCTTAATTTTATTTATATTTTTATGTTTAAATTAAGTGTTACTAACCTTCCTTTTCCACTGTATTAAATGATTGCAAAAATATTTCTTTAAAAAAATATATTTAATGCCCCCTTGGAAATATAATGATAAGAAACAGCTGTTGTCGATACAACAGTTGAAATTGAACGTACAGCAGAAACACAAACAGGTAATTAGACAGAGACACAAAGAGGGAGAGAGAGAAAGAAAGAAAGAGAGAGAAAGAGAATTTCAAAGAAAACATAAGTAAATAGATAACAAATATATATATTATATATAGTTTTTCTCATAGAATATTATCAGAGACCTTTAAATATAAAAATAATAAAGAGACTGCCGGCAAAATTTACTCCGACACGACACTCCGTCTCTATATTTAGAGGTCTCTGGCTAGAACTTAAACGAAGAGAGAGGTTAGTTAAAATTGTATAACAGCCACATGAACAATTGACGAAAATATAGCTGTAAAGCTTAAATTTGATTAAAAGAGGACTTTATTAGACCACGATTTATAAAAATACATTTTCTGCAGTATGTAAGGGGAAATGTTACCATTGCAATACTCTTCGTTTCAAGTTAAGATAATATTCTATTGCTTTCCTTTAATTTATTTGTGATAGAAATTTTTATTATTCAAGTCTCATTGTATGATTTATTTATATATTTATTTATAATAAGAACGTTCGGCTGTGGCGGGTGGTGAAGCTCATGAAGGCTTCTTAACTAGAAAACATGAATGGGAGTCTACCACTAAGAAAGCTAGCAATAGATCTTGGGATAAGGTAAAAAATGTTGTTATATCAATTTTCATTTAGTTTATTTTATTTCTTTAAATATTGCATAAATAATTTTATATCATTGTGTTTTGTGTAGGTGTATACCGTGGCTCGTGGTGGTCGTTTATCTTTTTATAAAGATCAAAAGGGTTATAAGAGCAATCCCGAGTTGACTTTCCGCAGTGAACCGATATATGATTTACAGAATGCTTCAGTGGAGATTGCCAGTGATTACACCAAGAAGAAGCATGTCCTAAGGATAAAGTAAGCCCCTCTTATGATTTGTTAAATATACAATCTCTTATATGTTGTATGTAAACTTTTTGCAGACTTTCAAATGGTGGTGAGTTTCTATTACAAGCCCATGACGATCATGAAATGTCCCAATGGGTGGCCGCTCTTAAAACCCAAGGTGATTCTGCTGCTGTGGCGGAAAGCCGTTCTCAAACATTACCGGCCACATCGCAAAAAGATGAACCCAAACGCCGTTCTTTCTTCACTTTAAAGAAAAAATAAATCCCTGTAACCACACGGATAAAGATAAAGAGAAAAATTAAAAAAATATCCGACCTTTTTCAATACTGCTTACAAAGAAATTAATTTTTTTTTTAAATATATTTAAATATATAGTTCGCGTAATTATAAAAAAAAAAACGAAAAAAGTAACAAAAAAATTATTTATATATACATACAATTATATATGGTATATATATACAAATTGCTTACATTAAACATTAAGATGAAGACAACACAAAAAATCTATTGCACGTTAAGTATCAGCAGCTATGGACTATAACAAAAAATTTTACATATACAATACGTATATATTGATTGTATCTTATTTATTAATTACGATAACAAAAAAAAAAAACGCTAATATTTAAATCTTATAAATATGCATTTCAATGTATTCAATAAAAAGAGAACGATTGTTAAAAACATTTATTGTTGAATTTCTCTTTTTTTTTAATAAAAAGACAAAACCTGTTAATTAAGTGTACTATTACACCTAATTCTCTTTTTACACGAATTGTTTTGTTTTAACATGATTTTCAATTTTTTTTTATCTGGAACCAATCTACTATTCCTCCATTTAGCCAATATCTTTTTTACATGAATTTTTTGGTAACGTATCTAACGTGTAAAAAGAGAATTAGTTGTACTTTGACTATTACAAAACTTACAATTAAAATTTTTAATTTTTAATGCGTGTCTTATGTGAGTTCGCCCATTTTTAATAATTTTTTTGATAGGCTAAATATAATTTTGCAATAAATTTTAAATGATAATTCTTTTTATGTTTGTGTGGCTGTTTTGGTCTATTGTGGGCTTGGTACTGGACCGCTTTCGCCTAATTTATATAAAATCTCGGTTTTTTCTTGCACGTCTTAATTAGTTGTGGTTCCAAAAGTCTCAAGCCGTTATTAATTAAATCGATAATGTAATCGTTAAATGTTCACCACCTGTATTAAATATACGTGTACAAAATCATTCGTTCGTTCGTAAAAAGTTGTATTCGGTTGGTGGCGATTTACTTGATTTACTTCAAGTTTAGTTTCATTTAAAACTAATCGTTGTGTATTAAAATAACATAAACTGCAAATTTTAATTATATAACATAATAAGAAATACAAAAGAATGCCTGTATCAGCTAGTGCAACTAATGTAGGAAGTGGTTCCCGTTCACCTAGTAAGCTATCAGCACCACGTAGTGCTGCAGGTGGTGGTAATTTAAAACAACGCAAGACCACAAGCAGTAGTAGTGCAGCAAAAAGTCGTGCCACAGGCGGTGCCGGCACAGGTGGCATGTGGCGTTTCTATACAGATGATTCGCCTGGTATTAAAGTAGGTCCTGTTCCCGTATTGGTCATGTCGCTGCTATTTATTGCATCCGTTTTTATGTTACATATATGGGGCAAATATAATCGCTCTTAATTAATGAGATTAACATTCGATTAATGGATGAATTAGGTAAATGCCGATGTCATCAATTTAAAAAAAAGTTCGAAAGATTAAAGCTAACATGCAAGTTATTTATATAGAATTTCCATATTTTTTTTAAATTAAATCTACCAGAGATTTAAAAGGATTTATAATGTATATGTATAAAAAGTGTGTGCATTAAAATGTTTGGTTTCCTTTTTTTATAGCAAATAAATATGTAAGATAAACTAACGTAAACTAAAATACGATTTTTTGATCAAATTTGCTAAGAAACGACTCTGGCCATTCACAGACCTGATTAAATCAATGCGGATTAAAACTATATAAATACCTTATAGGGTCTCTGACTCATCCTTCCAGGTATTGGAAACGTATTATTCAAGTAAGTATACAAGAAAAGTTCAAGATTTTATCAAAAGCCAACGATCTGTCTTATAAACGTAAAATTTTTATGCTTTAAGTGCCTATGGTTAGGTTTGGAATTCCAATCAGAAAATATGGATCATTTATAAAATATTTCTATCAATCTGATTTCTTTGGGATTTACATATAACTAGACAAAAAGAAAATTAATTTAAATTTTTCTTAGCAAACTATTTGTTAGCATGAAATATGTAAAAAGCATCCATGCATCAAAGTTTATTAAAGTAGATGAAAGCTATGCATTTTTATATATAAGCCGCTTTCTCTATTCATGAATGATAAGGGCCTTAGAATAATGGCAAAAAAGACAACTGTATGATTTTTATTTCAAATTTATATATATTGAAGCATTTAAAGATTATACAAGATGCATGCCTGTTTTCTATCTACTTCCAGCCTTAATGAAGAGTGTGTCTAGTGCGGTAGGCATATCGTAATTTCATAACTTGTCACCGATTATCTACAAACTCTTCGTATAATGCCATCTCTAATTGACACGTCTTTTGCATCATATGGTCATTTCATATATTTGTGTTTGACGTGTTTTAATATATTTTGTATTTCTTGTCTGTGATTTTTCATTGAGTTTAAGGGATTTCTAAAAATTAAAAAATGTTAGATTTTGTGGTGGTCTTCACAAAAGGCGGTATTATACTATGGAGTTATAATACAACCGGTCAGAATGTTAACCATTGCATCAATAATTTAATACGTAGCGTTATATTAGAGGTATAGCATACAAAGAGACAGAGAAAAAGAAACGAAAACAAATGTCAAAAGTATTTTATTCATGTTTTTTTTTTATATGTATATATGTATAAACAGGACCGTAGCACTGAATCAAAATTATATGAAGAAGATAACTTGGCTGTACAATTCAAATTAGACAATGAATATGAATTGGTGTATGCAGCGGTCTATCAAAAGGTTATCCAATTACCCTATTTGGATGCTCTGCTCTTGGATTTGCAGACAGCCTTCAAAGATAAATATGCTGATTATTTAACTGCCAGTGATAAATTACTTGGTATGGATTATGATTTTGAAAAAGAATTTCGTTTTGCTTTAAAAGCGAACGAGACCAGAGCAAAATTAAATAATAAAGCACCGAAACAAATGCGCTCTTTTAATGAATCGTTAAAGTCGAAAAAAACAATAGCCTCCATGATAGAGACGCCCACTTCATCGACTCAGGATAGTAAAAAATCAGAAACATTAACAAAAAAAGTGAACATTATTGAATCTACAAAGCCTTGTGCCGAAGAGAGAACGGTAAATTATGAAGATGTTATACTGGAGAATCGTAGAAAATTAAAAGAGAAGCTAGCAGGTAAGAAAAGTCCTTCAACACCAAGAGGTGAAAGAGAGAAGGCTGGAAAAAAACCTAGAGTATGGGATTTGGGTGGGAGCTCCAAGGATGCGGTTATTTTAGATCGCTCCAAAGATATACAAGTTAAGGATCAATATAGAAATTTACAAAACGATGTAAGTAAACATATTGTTGCTTGGTAGAATAACATCTTCATTATGTACATTTTTAGATTGTTGGCACAATGCAGGGTAATATAAAAGATTTGGAGGTGGAGAATGACTATGATGATGATGAATCTGTGAATAATATAAATGGCGAATATCAAGAAACGCTAAACCAAAAACCTCTGCTGCATGAGCACAAAAAGAAATTCGGCATTTTGTCCTATTTTAAAGGTATTGTGAGCGGCAAAACCTTAACGCGTTTGGATGTTCAACCAGCTTTGGAAAAAATGCGCGATCATTTGATATCAAAAAACGTAGCCGCTGATATAGCAGGTAAATTGTGTGATTCAGTGGCCACCAGTTTAGAGGGCAAATCAGTGGGTACTTTTGATTCGGTTGCTGCTTTGGTGAGGGATGCTCTTAACACATCATTGGTGCGTATTTTATCACCGAAATGTCGCGTTGATATAATACGTGATGCTATGGAGGCAAAACGTAATCAACGACCGTATACGATCATCTTTTGTGGTGTTAACGGTGTGGGCAAATCGACCAATTTAGCGAAAATATGTTTTTGGTTGATCGAAAACAATTTTAATGTATTAATAGCGGCATGTGACACTTTTCGGGCAGGTGCCGTTGAACAATTGCGCACACATACGCAACATTTGAATGCTTTACATCCGGCAGACAAACATGGCGGCCGCTGTATGGTGCAATTGTATGAGAAAGGTTACGGTAAAGATGCTGCCGGAATTGCAATGGAGGCCATAAAATTTGCACATGATGCCCGTGTCGATGTAGTGTTAGTGGATACGGCCGGCCGTATGCAAGACAATGAACCACTTATGCGTTCCTTGGCTAAATTGATTAAAGTTAATGATCCCGATTTAGTTTTATTTGTTGGTGAAGCTCTGGTCGGGAATGAAGCGGTCGATCAATTGGTGAAATTTAATCAATCATTAGCCGATTATTCCTTAGAAGAAAATCCTCACATCATTGATGGTATTGTTTTAACCAAATTCGATACGATTGATGATAAAGTGGGTGCTGCCATTTCAATGACTTATATAACCGGTCAGCCCATAGTGTTTGTAGGCACTGGTCAAACGTATGCCGATCTGAAAGCTTTAAATGTGAATGCCGTAGTAAATTCTCTTATGAAATAAGCAAAAAGAAAAAACATATTCTTATTTTATCGTTAATAATATTGTTTGTTGTTATGTAATTTTTGTGTTCGATTATGTTGGTCCTGATTAAAATTTAAGAAAAAAAGCGTTTCCTTTAAATATAATAGAAAAATTAACTTTTATTAAAAATTATACAACTATATCATTTTCTTTAGATGGTACTTTAAAGTAACAAAAATTTCGGCAAAGACATATACAATAATTAAAAACCTTAATAAAAATTATTAAACAAATTTTTTATAATAACTACAGAATCAGAATTTTCTCTATATAAAGGATGGTTGTATGGTAATAAATACATAAGTTTACATAGGTTAAAGAATTCAATGAATAAAGAAACAATTAATAGCAAGAAAAAGATAATAACAGTTAATTTTTAATTATATTAAATAGCTCGTACAAACACCGGATCTTGTTATTATTTCATAGTGCATTTTTAATTAAATCAAGAAGAAGAGCATATATTTTCGTTTAAAGTGAAGTGAAAAGTGAAAGCACAATTGGTGTTCAAAAAAAGGTTTTAAAACTTAAAACAATAAATATTATATACAGAAAAGTTGTATGTCTAATCTTAATATTTTAAAAAAAGATTAAATCAGTTTATTAAGTTCTTATATATACATATTCAATTATAATGAAAATTTAAATTCGTTTGTTATTATTTCATAATGCATTAATAAGAGAAGAATAGTGCGAATTTTCAGTTGCAGAAAAAAGTTATATCCTAAACTATAAAGGTTTTAAAATTTCATAATCTTCAGTGCTTAATTAAAAAAAAATGCCTTCTTGTTAATTAGTGGTTTATTAGAAGTGTTAATTACATGCCATACAGTACAATGAAGAAAAAAACGTAATAAAGTTTGTACCATTTTATTTAATGAAAATATTTTATGAAAACAAGATTTTTTATAAAATTTATTGTGAAATTATTAAAAAACCTAATACTATTCCTTTTGTTGTATGGATAAGCAAGTTGTACATAATATGAAAACTAACAGACGTTTAATTGTAAAATTTCTTCTTAATCAATGGTAAGTTATACCTTTAAAATCATATTTTGCTATATTTTAAAGTTATATTTTAAATAAATGTCGGCTTATATATCTAAAAATCAGTAATTAATTTTTTTAAATGCACTTAAAATGTTTAAAAGTATGCATAACATTAATATTATTTATGGATAATTAACCTCACATCCAGACATTTTAACTAAGAGAATCTTTAGCCACTTTTGGATTTATATAGGAAATAACGCTACTTTGACTACTATCGTCCTCCATGAGGTTCTCACGTAAACTTTTCGCTAAACCGCTAATCGTTAATGTGGAAGAGGTGGCCATTGCCGGTGTGGTAGGGGAGGTGGATATGGTTTTTAACAAATTGGCAGTGGGTGAAGTATTATGATTATGTTGAAGATCATCAGTCTTAGTATAATGGCAGCTATCATTGTCATCCCGATTTAGCAATAAACTGGACGAAGTACCATCACTGCAACGGCGATTGTCCAACATTCGCGAAGCGTTTGGTACTCTACGTTTGATAGCTTCGTACAACTCATCTATAGAGGCATTAATGCCCATACAATTATTCTCTTCAGGCGGCTCATGATCGTTATAGTGAAAATCTGAATGTGAACCAAATGCCGATAATTCATCATCGAAATCACTAACATTTGAGGAGGGGTAGCGTAAATCATCAGCCAAAGTCAAGTCGTTATCGGCTTGTGGAGCATACACACCGTGACTACGTATACTTAGTTCAGAATTTTGATAATTTAAATCACTTTCATTGGTGGGACTAGTGGAACGCGTGCCATTACCACCCGCCTCTTCCGACATATGATATAAAGAACGGTCACTTTCTGCATTAGGATTGGTGGTATTATTTAAAAATTTATGTGAATTGCAGGTGGACAACAGCGACGACGATAAGTGATGTTGCCGATGACGGTGGTGGTGGTGTGGATGCTGGTTTTGTGAGGCAGAACTTATCGGTGTTATGCTTTTATTGTTCACATTACGTCCCATTGATTGCGAAGGATATTTATTCTTAAGCTCTTTCAGTGATTGTGATAAATGCTGGAAGGATCTCAATTGATGATTAAATGTGTTGACAATATTCGCGGTTGATGATGGTAGTGAGCTCTCCTCTTCAGTTTTTAATTTCGTGCCGAATATATCATCTAGATTATTCAAAGATTTAGATTGTTGTTGTTGGGCACAACGTATTAACACCGCTGGAAAATCGTCTTCTCTATCAATTCTTGTTGTTATTTGTAAAGAATTTGAAACATAAATTTCATTTGGCTGAAAAGTAGGCTCTTCCTCCTCTTCATCACTACTACAAGATTGTTTTGTACTTTTGTCCACCTTAAATGCGGTGGTAAATAAGTTGGCCGTTGGCAATCCTAAATTATTCATAGCTTCTACTTCTTCGTGGTCTAACAGTAAAGAGGTTTGATTGTTTTGTTCCGGGATAGCTAAGAAGTTTTTTTGATTAGGAGGTTTTGTTGGTATAAAAGGGCTGTTGTTTGTGTTTTTGTTGTTGGTAAATAAAGTTTCCATATTAGTTACGGCTTTGGTATTTTCATAAAGTGGTATATTATCCTCTAAACTACTACTATCAGCGTCATTTTTATGCGCCTCATCCTCTTCCATTTCCTCCAATTCTTCATGGTGTTCTTCTAGAGTTTTTAAAGAACGTGTCAGAGTTTTCACTGGATTATTAACCCCCGCTATTGCACTGCCAACTTCTCTCCCTGTCGCCTCTCTAACTTTATGTATCTCATGCTGAGGCTGCCCAGTTTCCGGTATATTCGTATAAATATTCATTGCTAATATATTTGCTCTCTTTTGCATGGCAACACTATTATTATTGTGCTGCGTTGACTGAGCACAATTAACAGCATTATTAACACTGTGAATAACAGTTTTGTCGCTCATTTCTAAATTGTTTACAATCGGTTGAGCTTTATAACTAACATTATACTCCGGTTTATAGTGAAGATTGGTGTTGTTAACTTTGCCCACTCCACTACTCAGTAATTTCATGGTCATGGCATTGTGGCGGCGAGAATAATAAGACGGCTGACCTATGGCACTGCCATTGGTCGAGGAAGCATCACTGCTATTCATATCATTGTGTACAGTTATTCTACCACCACTACGATCCATTTGACGTTGCAGTTCAAAATTATTACGTTTAGCGAGACGTTTTTGTTTTTTGAAAAACTTTCGCGCCACATTAATTTGATTGGGATTATAAAAAATATCAGCGCTGGGTATCTCGTGTGTGAGATTTAAATTTAAATGTTGCTGATTATTAATAATGGGTATGGGTGGTGCGGTAATGTTATATGTGCCGGAAACAGGATTATTACTGCCTCCTAATAAATGTTGAGTAGTAGCATCACCGGCACCACCACCGCCACTTCTTATGCTACCACCGCCACGATGTCGGGAACACTGTGAATTGGAACGTGATGCTCCCGAATTATTAGCAGCTATAGTGGCCGCCGCTTCATATGAGGATTTAAATGCCAATACTGAGTTGGCTACCGGCGCTACCACATCATCTGTTGAACTTTCAGCATAACTGTTTAAAAATTTCGCCGATTGACAACACGACCGTACATTCCATTGGTAACGGACATCATGACGTGTTATAGTATAAAACATTAATATAAATATTCCCAATAAACAACAGCATACAGTAAATATTAAAACACATATGTCGCACCAAACATTAAGCTGTTGTTGATTGTTACGCTCATTCGACGAATGCATAATGAAAGCTAAAGCGGTTAACCAAGCGGTAGCGAAGAGTACAAGGAAGATGAAATGAGCACGTAAGTGAGCCAAATTGGAACGTTCACAATCATCCACTATACTGCTAATAGCCGACTGGCTTAAAGTTAAACTGGTATAACGATCAGTGGGGCATTTTTTGCTTGCTGCTGCTGCTACTCCTCCGCTTACCCCCAAATTACTTAACTGGCCACGACTACGTTGCCGCGTAACTGGCGCAGCCGCTACCACTGCTCCCCCATCTAACCAATCCATGTCAATATTTTCCGTAGCTTGAGTATTATCCGAAAATTGTGGTTGCTGCTGTTGTTGTTGCTGTTGTTGCAACAAACTTAATGGTGAACGTTGTGTTAATTGATAATAAATGGTTAAAAATAGTATAAAAAGAAATATTAACAAAATACCGCCCGGCACCAATACAGCATTCATGGCTGCTGCATGATGTAGAAAACAAAATGAATAGCCGGCATACTCGTTAATATTAACAGCACCACTAATACCGCAAATGATCATGCTAATACCCCAACCCACCAAATAGATACCCATAATGGGTTTGCGTTGGCGAAACTCTTTCGGTAACTCTGATTCGGCCGTGATGCGATGATGCTTCGATAAGCGTTTGTACATTGTACTCAAACTAACACTCAACCATAACAGAACACTTAAAGTTAAATAGTGTACTAGCAAGCCCAATGAACGACACACGTCTTGACGTTCGGTTTGTTGGATACCCAAAGTAAAGGTGACACACAGAGTTGCCAAAGCTAGCCAAGTATTTACAAATGAATGACGCTGTTGTCGATTTATGCGTATTGCTGAGCTGAACGCCAGATACGTAGCTATGTTGATGGACAAGCATATGAAAAGGAAACCGGCTCCTATGTATACAGGCAATGGTAAAAAACGAAATCTGGCACCGGAGCCCTCGCTGGCGAAATCATTTAAATAAGCGGTACGTTGCAACAGGCCATAGTAACCGAAACGTTTACAGGCGAACACCACGAGGCCGCGATGTATATATAATTGTTGGCAAGCATTTAATTTCCATTCTCTTTCTTCTCCATTCCACCAGACCGGTTGGGGGGCTCCCTTGTCATCGTGATAGGGATGAAGTCGCAACATAACAGTAACGGGATGCTGTTCCAATTGCATAATCAATGAACTCATATCCTCCATAATTGTGTCATCAGTAATTTTCACTCCAATAATGGGGGAGGACAGTACCACCGAATCATTGCCTTGCAAATAAGGCAATAAATTTGCATTACGAAAGACAGCCATCATTATTTTAATAATTAAATGATGCTTAGTGGTATGCACGGCAAATAAACTTTTCAAAGGTATTTGTATGCCAGCATCTACAGAACGGTCAAACGAGGGAAATGTATCATTGGCGGTGGTGCATTCAAATGATGATGAGCTACTGCTGATGTGTGGTGTTGATCTTAGCCATACACAGGATATACCCGCAAAAGAATCGGAGGGTATAGTAAAGTATTCAACAACAAATTGGCGCGGCATACTAAGCAACGAAAAGCGTTCTTGAAAATGTATAGAATTATCGGCATCGCCACCTCTGGTTATCGCTATATGACCGGAAGCTTTTTCCACACAATTCAAGAATTTCTCACCACTCTGGTACAGCCGTTGAGCTTCGTGAAAGGTTTGTGGCGGCAATAGTAATAATTGTGATACAATATCCAACATTAAACGGGCCAATTCATTTTGTTCTATTACAAAGTCCAGATATTTTATAAGAGTAAGCGCCAAAAAATCCAAATCAATGGGATCACGGATACGCCTTAGATTGCCAGGGCTATGCGTAAAATTGTGTAAACTTCTTGCTATCTCCAAGACGTTGGCCTTGTTCAAGCTGAAGTTCTTGGTAGCAAATTGTTCTAAAAATCGTGTTATTGGACTAACAAACGGGCACAGGCTGATATTTAGATTAATCCAAAAACCCTGCTCATTACAGTGATATGAGGCCTGCGCCATAGCTAATAAGTCCGATTCTTCTACGCATGGCTGATAAACCGTATGTTCGCGCACTGTTTTGGGCCAAATATAAATACCCTTATTAGTAGTTGTTGTAATGCTGGGACAATATTCTGTATTTTTAGCTATAACAATAACAGCTATGGCATGCGAGAGATTGGCTTGCGGTGAACGTAATGTACAATCATACATGCCGGTATGATTACGCCGCACCTTAGCTACTCGCAACAATGAATCGAGTATACCCGATTCGGGAGTGTGCTTGCTATCCACATAAACATCATTGAATAATTTTGTCGGATCACTATAAGTGTTATTCTCGCTGGAATTTTGCGTTAAAATTTTTTCCGACCATCCCCAATACACATTAATGCGACTGGGTAAATCTTCAGAGTCACGTGGACCAACAAATGCTACCCGAGGAGCACGACACTTTAACAATAATTCATCACCTTCAAATACCACCTACAGGAAGAATAAAAATACTTAAATTGAGTAACAGTAGTAATATTTAAAATAAGAGTAAACATGTAACAAGAATACATTCTTCAATTTATGGCCAAAGTATTCTTCTATGTGCTTATTTTCTTTAACGAAAAGTAACACGAAAATTTCAAGTAAAAAAAAATACACCAAACCTGATTTTGTTTTGGTATAAATTCCAAAATCGGCTGTAAAGATGTTTCACAATGTAAATCAATGCCGACGCGTAATTTTTTTAAATAATTCCCTTTAAAATATTCCGGTGAATCACATTTCGGTGTTGGCGTTAACTTCACTTGATTATTGGTAGACCAATTAAGCAACCAAATAAGATCACAATCACATACCAATGGATTATTGGAAATATCTCTAAAATGAAAACAAATAATTTCACTTCTGTTGACTTTTTAAAACTTTGTGTACTTACAAAATCTTCAGATTTGTTAAACCATCGAAAGAACCCGGATATATATGAGTTATACTATTATTGGATAAACGTAAACGTTCTATACCGTTAAGTATACCATTGAAAGTGTTTTTATTAATCTCTTTTAATAAATTAGATGATAAGTCCAATCTTTTTAGTTCCGTAAAATTGTGAAAATAGTCCTTATCAATTGCTGTGAAAGCGTTTTTACTTAGATCTCTACAAAAGATAATAATCATATATTATATATATATTATATAAAGCAAATTCAACAACAGCATCTAGAACATCACTTACAATATCCATACATTGATGGTGTCTTCATCAAAATCTAATGATTGATAATCTTGCAAACGTTCTTCATTGCCCCCACATTTAATTTTTAAACTCCAGCTTGCTTCAGTATTATTCTTACATTGACATTTTTCCGGACATTTTCCATTTACCAATGTTGTTAGCAAAATTAATCCTAATATGCTTTGCCAGAGACAAATGGCTAGGCATTTAAATTTTAGCATATTTATGAAGCAGGAGACACTTTTTTACTTTGTTTGTTATTTATTACTTATCATGTTAAATAAACATTTTTATGGAAGAAAATCTTTTATCAGGAAAGAAGCCACAAAAAGCAATAAGCAGAAGCAGAATATAGAATGAAGTATAATGTTCTATTTATTATAAAATTAAGAGAAGTTAACAGATCTTTTTTGTAAAAAGGTTCTTCACAAAAGACAAATTTAAATGTTATAAAACTCGGAAAAGTTTTTGTAACCAAACGGTTATTTTTAATAAATATATTTTTTAAGAAAATAAGTTAAAAAAACACAATTATAGAAGGAGTACGAATTAAATTCTTAATTTAAATTATATATAAAAATGTGTAGTTTATCATAAAGCTGAATGCTCCAAAACTAATAATTTGTTTATCGAAATGTACATCTTTAATAAAAATTATACATTTTGTTAAAAGGCGTGTTAAAATTTCATGCAAATAATCTTAAATAACAAATTTCTTACCTCAAAATCCAAATAAATGGAAACACCAAAGGAAAACAAAAAGCCAGAGGAAATAAATGAGCAGTCTATCGAAATAAATAAATTAGAAAGTCCCCAACAACAGGAAGACTTATTATTAAAAGCACCGGTCACCGAAGAACATCCACATCAATCTCCACTACAGCCTCCTGAATTACCAAAAGATGCTGCAGAAATTACTACCGGTTACGTCCAAACACTAACATCTGGTGAAAATGAAATAGAAGAAGAGGAAGATGAGAAAGATAATTCTACAAATTTAGTTATAGACTTGGAAGATGAAAAGGAAGAAGAAGAAACAAAAAAGGAAACGGAGGTTATAATAATATTAGAAAGTAAAGAAGAGGAGGATCAAAATGGACCAATTACAGCAGCAAATGAAAGCGTAACTAAAGAAAAAACTCGAGAAGAGGCCGTAATAGCTTTGTCGGATGGAGAAGAGCAAGAGAAAGTCGTTACTGCATCAGTGGATGTAGCTCCTAAAGCAGCTAAAGTACAAAAGCGACGGAGTATGGGTAGTGCTGGGCAACAAACCAATGAAGAGGAACATTATCGTTTAAAGAGACGCAAAATAAATGTAGAGGGTGCTCCGAAAATGCCACTAACAGGTAATTATCAATATGATTCCCTCGCAATAAAATAATGTGACAATTGAAGTTTCCTATTCGTAGGTTATGTGCGTTATATGAATGATCGAAGAGAATCGTTACGTAAGGAACATCCTAATAAAACAGCTATGGAACATACAAAAATGATTGGTGAAGAGTGGCAGACTATGTCGGCTGAATTAAAAGCACCGTATATGCACGCAGCTGAACTAGATAAACAAAGGTTTGTGAAAATGTTGCCTTTAAGAGAAATCATAACCTAAATCTCTTTAATATAGATATGTCAAGGAATTGCATATATTTTTGAAATCACGACCAGATGTTTTGGCAAGTGAATTGGCTAAAAATAAATCACGTAAATCGTTAGATAGCTCTATAAACATCAGCTCTGGAGCAAATCCAGTTAATGCAACGCTTAAAGAGAAAATTCCAGTGCAACCCTTACCACAGGATAACACAAAGTCCACTATGGCCACAAAGGATGAAACAAAAGATAAATCAACAAACAAATCGCCGCTTTTAGCAACTGTTACACCTAATACCAACTCAAAAACAAATCAGGAACAATTGAATGAGAAATCCAAACGACAAAACACTCCTACACCACCACTATCATCAACCTCTGATGTTGCACAAATATCAACAGTAGCAGTAACTGCTCCAACACATACCACAGAGAATAACGAAAATGTTGCAATAAATGCACGATCATCAGCTAGTGTTGCTGTGGCAACACCAACTCCCGGTGAAATACCAATCTTTACCAATGAATTTTTAGAGCATAACAAATTGTATGATACAGAGTTGAAAACTTTACGTAAATCGAAAATCGATTTGGAACAGCAAAATGCTGTCTTGGAAAAGTATGTGGAAAATATGAAAACAGGTCTTAATAAAATGGCCAATGAAAATAATGAATTGCAGGAGAAGAATCGTTTACTGGAAGTATATTTGGATAAATTAAAAAGAAAATTAGCACAAGCATTGAGTGGCTTGCCTTTGCCAACTGTACCCAATGGAGCGACAGTAGAGAATATTGAACAATATATGAAAGAATTATATAGTATGTCTAATACTAATACTCACGGTCCGGCTACCCTGAATAAAGCTAAAGATATAATACGCAAGCTAGATTTACAAATTCAGTTGTAAAGGTAAAATAATATAATAATTATGTTTAATTATTTCTTAAATTTCTCCACAATAAAATATGAATTCTTTTCAAAAGAGAAAACGTTTTCCTAAAGAGGTTATAGTTTAAAAAATGTAAACAAAAGCAGCTGTTTTCATATTTACCTTTTACTAAATAAGTTATATAACGCTTAGCTCTCATATGCATATGTAATTTTATACTATATGTTTATGATTCGCCATTTTTGTTTTAAAATATTTCGCAACAATTCAGTAATGTGGGAAATTTCGGGGAAAGTACATCAAAAGCAAAAATTGTTTAATAAATTAATATGAAAGTGAACAAACATAATTTATAAGCTGCAAAGTGCAAAAAGGTGTAGAAAAATTAATATAATTTAAAGGGGGTTCATAATTTTTTGTGTGACGAAACAATTTATAATTGCGTGTGTGCCAGGTGAAACGGAAAATATCTGGAAAGGAAAATTCTTTAAAACACAAACTCGAATATTAACAAATTTAAAGTAATACCTAATACATTAAAAAAGAAACTAAAGAAATGGCTTTGAAAGTGTTGGTTGGACAAAGTAAGTGTATATTATTTAGATGGATATTAAAGATTCAATTCCTATAAATTTGCATTTCATAAGACCATTTTTTTATTTCTAAGTCATTATTGATTTTTCCCTTTTAATTATCATGTACAACAAAGTAGTATGTGACGACGCCCCCAAATCGACCTTTTCGTTATTTATATATATTATAGTCCACACCATCCCCAATAAACTAACGTATTTATGCGCATTGTATATGTATTGTAGGTATATCATGCGTAATCATTTATTGTGTATTGGAAGGAATTTCTCCATTTATTTAAATATATGCGGCAAAATTTTTAATGCATATATTTGCATTTGTCACTTTGTGACGTCATCACTTGCGTTATTACTGTAATTAAAGAAGACAAGATTGTTATAAATATATGTTTGCCATTGATGTAAAGTTTTTTTGATGAAAATTTTCTTTAAAATCATGACTCATTTATTGTTGTGATTATTGCATTGTACGCACAAACATGATTAAACACAATGCGTGTGAATATTACTAATTCATACAACACCTTTACTCGTGCGCTAAGTTAGGAAATATTTTTAGGTAACTATGTATTGGCAAATGTTTAAGGCTTTTAATGCAATGATACCCTAATCTTAAGGTTAAGCTTAAGATTGATAGATCTTTGGAAAATTTCACCAAAGTGATTAGAACAGATTGAAGAATAGAAGACGAAACGATATGTCCAATTTTTAATATTTTTAAAGAAAAGTCTGTCCAGAATAGTTGTCCTGGACTACATTGGACTGTATTTTAAAAAGCAAATATTCCAACATGTGCAAAGATACATCGCGGTATGTTTTTTTGTCCATACGTCCATCAATTGAAGAAGGTAGCCAGAACCCAAAATATGTATCTGATCAGCCTAAAGGGAATGGTTAAGCTGGTGTTTCTGGTAAATGTATGTATCAGAGATGGTTATGTTGAATTTGAATTGGATTGCTAATTTTCGAACAAGCGTTTTTTGAAAAATAAAATCGCTAAAATTTACTTTTTTAACAAACATTTCAATTTCATTTTGGGTGTTTTTTGTTTTGTTTTTCAGAAATTATGAACGAGGTGGTGAAGTATAAGCCACCGCCACCCAAAAAGGCAGGAGTTGTGCAACCTGCCAATAAAGGGAATTTCGATTGGCGTGTTTTGGTGGTAGATAAACTGGGCATGCGTATGGTGTCGGCGTGTACGAAAATGCATGAAATTAGCGCTGAGGGAATTACCTGTAAGTCGAAATAAAATTTTTAATTTTTAAAAACTACTAAAAAATCTAAATTGGACTTAGGACTTAATTACCCCTCACTAGCGCCTAAGATATAATTAATATAAAGCAAGCAATAGTAGAAAATAGTCTAAATTTTTATGAAACATATTAATTTTTTTCTTTGACAAATAACAATTTAAAAAAAACAACATAAAAAAAATAAATAATAATTAATTTATCAATCCCTATTCTCCCATACTCATATCATACTTTCACTCTGGACATTGCTCAGTGGTTGAGGATATTAATAAAAAACGTGAGCCGTTGCCTACCATGGATGCCATTTATTTGATAACACCTTGTCAGGACTCGGTCAGCGGCTTGATAAGGGATTTTGAAAATCCCGCTCGTCCCATGTACCGTTATGCTCATGTCTTCTTTACGGAGGGTAAGTTTTATTATTTAGTTTGTGTGAATTTTATTTTATTGTATTTTTTTTTTTTATCAAGAAACAAGACTTCTTGGTTTGGTTTTTTTAAAACCGTAAAACACTTTTTTCATTTTTTTTTTATTATTTATTTTTATTTATTTTTATGTTTAAAAAAACATTTTTTTTTTAGCCATACCCGATGACTTGTTTGAATTATTAAAAGCTGAAAAACATTTTATACGCAATTATTTAAAGACTTGCAAAGAAATTAATGTTGCCTTTGTAACTGTTGAGGAACAGGTATTTAGTCGGTTTTACATACGATTTGTTGCTTAATGAAGCATTTGTGTGGTGCGTGGGTTTCTAACTTAATAATTACACTGATGCCTTGCATTGTCACTAATATTTTATAATATTTATTTGTCTAATACTGTCTCTTGTCTATAAGCAAATAATGCTTTTCCATGTGGTTAGGGATTCATCGTGTTACTATTCTCTTTCTAAAAAGACTACAACTACATAGTGCACTATACATCATTACTGATATGTTTATGATACATTTTTATATCAACCCAAGAGCCTGCTTTTATATGAATTTATCAAACAATACATCATTAGGCTGACTTATTTAGTATATCTCCGTCAGTCTGTAAGTTAGATTTGTAATACAAATAACCAGCGTCAGGATAGAAAAATTTCGAATAGATCAATATATGTTTTTTTTAAATCTAAAGACATTTTGTGTCTTATAGTCTTATTATTTTATTTGTTTTTCAATTAATCTCTTAATTATAAATTATATTGTAAGATTTTTCATATAAAAAAATTTAAAAAATATTTCAGTAGCAAGGGTAAGATTTCTTATAAAAAATATGAAAAAAAAAACAATACTACAATTTTTTTTATTCCACCTTAGAATGTCCTTAAAATAGCGTAAAAAATTTTTGTTCAATTATTTATATAACGCATATTTAGAATTTATTTTTGATAAATACATATTTTTAAAATCATTTAAGCTAAACCTTCAATTATAGCCGGAGGGTTATTATGTAATAGATTTTTCTCTTTTTATTTTTATTTTTAAAATAAAAACCAAACTATTTTTATATCTTTTATACACAAATTATGTTTTATAATACGTTGTTTGACTTTTTTAGTATAAAATAAGTAATTAAATCTTTATTTTTTTATTTTTATATAATTATTATAAAAAATTAAATAGTTTAATTTATGTTTATAATAAGACAACAAAGTAAACTAAATTTGGCTTAGGCCACATCTGAAATACCCTTCACATCTACAATAGTGGGCCTGGAAAGTATATGATTACCGCTCTTAATAATAGGTCATGTATTGCGTGTCAGCTTGCAAATCGAGTTTTACGTTGTGTATGATTTTTTTAAACTGTGAGCGCGTCTGTATTATTCGACTACATCCATTTTTGGCACATCTATTAATGGGATACTATAGATATGCATACCAACTGTCATGTTTATAGGCTGATCTATATGCAAAAATTAAAAGTTTCTATTTTAGTTCAATATCTCAAATTTTACGCCCGTGAAAATGCCAATAAAAGACAAATCGACTCAGTTGGATGCTGATCAAGAATATATATACTTTGTAGGGTCTCTGACACCTCCTTCCTGGTGTTGCTACCGGAATGACAATTTTAGCATATGCCTCTGTCTGAAGTGGAGGGTATAAAAAGACTTAGGTCTTGTATTATTTATAATTGATTTCATTGAATTATAAATTTTATATATTATATATGACAAATTATAGTAATCTTTATAAAAAAAATTATGAACATTTTAAATAATTAATTTTAATTATTTACGTTATAAGTTTTCTACAAAAAAATAAAATTATAATTATTTTTACATATTAATTAATTAATTTTTTAATTAACTAATTAATAAAATAATAAATAAATTAATAATTAATTTATTAAACATTATGCTACTTATGTCATTTTCACTTGTATTTCCAAGTACTGTAATCAATCAAAATTATTGTTTGTACTTTTTTTTTTAACAATTATTTAAAAATATCTATGCATATATATATATATTTTATAGTTTGCCCAGAGGAATTATTTAACGATTTGTGTAAATCGTGCGCTGCAAGAAAGATCAAAACACTAAAGGAGATAAATATAGCATTTCTTCCCTATGAATGTCAGGTGCGCTTATATAAAAAAGAATTAAACAACAAATTCTATCCCTCCAAAAAGAAAATATAATAAAAAAACTACAACATAGTCCAAAGTACAGACAATCCTTAGAAAAATAAAAACTAACAACAGGAACTTTCTTACTCCAAAATACCACTTAAAGGTCTCCATAACTGTCTCTTTAACACTCTTTCTCTCTGCCTCTGTCTCTGCCTCTGCCACTGTCTCTCTAAGTGGCCTAAGCCATTACGTGTGTATTTAACACTTTTTGGTTGCATTTTACAACAACCATAAACATTAATAAACTTAACCCAAATTTAATGTTATAGTTACAGTAACAACAATAACAATAATCACAACAACAACAACAACAACAAAGAAAAGAAATAATTCAGAAGCATTACTGTGCCAATAACAACAATACCTAACAAATACTATATCTATTAGTGTGCGTGCGTGTATGTGTGTGTGTATAATTATGTTATAAATGTTGTTTCTTTTCCTTTAATTTTACAAGCTTTACATACATAAATGTTGTGATTTAATCTTTCTTCTTCTTCTTCGTCTTGAGTTCAATTCCGGCTGCCGCCTTATATGTTACGTGTATACATATATATGTTGTAATATATTACACCTATACAAATGCATAAATGTGAATGTTTATGTTTTATACAAAAGTCTAGTCTTTTTCCTCTTCTGTTGGGAAAAGACAATATTTTTTTCCCTCCATTTGAGGTTATTAATACCCTCCAGCTCTAGCGCTTTCAATGCGTTCAAACTGTAAGCCTTTTTTAATTAAAAATAAAAAAATAAAAAACCAAAAAACACAAAGTTCAAGTTCATTAACAGTATAAGCACGGCCTATTTACCGTGGCCCGCCCCGATTTTTCCCCTTTTATCTAATTAACTACATCTCCTTGGGTTTTGTTTTACTTGTTTTGTAGTGTTCAATTTAATGTATATGTACTGTTATATACAGATAAACAAATCGTCATCTGTTTATACTATATAACAAACAATCAAACAAATAACAACAAAAACATATAATTTTAATAACAAAAACAACAACAATAATAATAATTATTATTTACATGAATAGACAAATATATGCCAAATTACATACATAATAAAAATAATGTCACTATGTACCAATTAAACCAATCCACCACTCAACTAACCAATCAATATATAACAACCAATCAATATAATTAATAAAAGAGAATTCCTAAATTCTCCTTTTTTATAATGATATTCTCTAAATAAATGCCTTCAAATTATTCCATTTATTTCCACATATTGCCTCGTACTCTGTAAAGTTATAAATGAATGCATAAAATTGTTTCTAAATATATATAATTACCATAACTTTAACTAAAAGATGTTCTTTCTCTCTCTGGGTTTTATCAGTTAATTAATACGGCTTTCACATAATGTAAGACCCTTCAAAGTATATATCTTTTTGATTAGCATCAAAACTGAGTCGCTTTAGACATATGTCCGTATGTCCGCGTGCTTATCTGTTATTGACATTCTCTCAGTAGTAAATTTTAAGATATTAAGCTGAAATTTTGTACAAATATTTATAATTATATTTTCCATGGATGTACCAAAAATGGGCATGGTCGCATAACAGTCACGCTTACAATTTACAAAAAACAATAAATCAAAGTAAAACTTTGGAATAATCTTAATTGTCGGAAAAAACTTTTCCACTCAGCTGGGTTTGAACCCATGTTCTATAGCGGGAAAGTTTACTAAAGCAAAGCCTTAGCCCATCTATTGAAAGTATGATACCGAGGGTTTTCATTGTTGTAATATTACGACAGAGAGAAAAATAGTCTTTAAAATAAAAACAAAAAATTTTATGCATTGATTTGTAATTTTGTGATGTTATGTAATTTGACATATAAAACTCCCGGGCAATATATTTAAAAGAAAAGCACAATAAAAAAATTATATAAAAAATTTCAATAGTAGCTGCTTCAATAATTTAATTTGCAACAAAAAACATAACTGTTGGTAGCTGTTGTTTAAGTTTTTCTATAATTTTCATTTAAATAAATCATCCAACATCGTATGAGGAATTTTAATTGTGAGCTTTAATAAAATAAAAAATTAAAACATATCCCAACAAAGCCTACTCAAGTTATGCCCATTAGAGGTGTAAATATATAAATAATTGTTACAAGGAAAAGTTTTTATAAAAAGAACTCATACGAGAGTTTATACTTAACTATCTGTTGTTTTTGTAGCACGATTGTTTATGAGTATGTATTGTAATTATATACATTCATGGTATATAAATAACAAAGCAGACGTATTTTTCCATTTAGTTTTTTATAGTAGTTCGCGTATCTAGACTGCTTCCCACCATGCTTGCCTTTGCTGCATACTTGTTGATTGTTGCCTGGCCTTGTCCTTTATATATATATTACGTCTGCCTATTATTTACCTTCACTTTATATGGTGGAGTTTTTACTATCTTTTCGTAATTATATACAGCGTTAAACTAAATTTATTATCATTGCATGCCGTACCCTGAACAAAACACAAACGAGTAAAAAAAGTTTTATTTCTCTTAATTAAAACCCTGGATAGACTGTACTACACCTGCCCCACTTAGTACATTAGCACTCGATTACTAAAAATGACACATTTAGCGAACTCTAAATTCTTAAATAATATTGAAAATGAAATTTGTACGTTTTTTAAATTGGAATGTTAAGTACGTGGAAATGATAACTCCAATGGTTAATTGTTTCATTTTTCAAATCGTTTCTTTTCATTTGAGTTATTTGTCTCCATTTCCAATCGTGTTATTTGTTTATATATCTCTTTGAGTTTAATTACTGAAAAAGTCTTTAGAGGGTTCAGCAGCATAAGCAAACAATTTGTGCAATAGATTTTTTAAAACTTTGAAGACCCCAGATATTGCGGAGTCAACTTTTCCTGTTTACGAAGTAGCTTTGTTGTTCGGGTATTAATTTTTCTACTTTTAAGTAATTATTGAAATGCTCAAGTACTACTTTTTAGTACTAAAACAACATTGATATTAAGTTTGCAACTCCTAAACGGCATACGTCACACCCGGTACCAATCGATTTAGAATCAAAATCTGAACTTAGTAAATTTGTTTGTTCGTCTGCCTGTCTATGAATAATTGTAAGTTACTGGTCGCCATACAAGGACATATCTTGTCTTAGAAAGGGACCTTATTGAAAATGGACCGAATCGAAACATTTTTACAATCCCTCCCCAAATAAGGTTTATAATATAATGAAAGTCTTTATATGGCAAAAAATCGCAATTCTTAATATTTTTGGCCGAAATTTAGTGAAGAATATTAAATTACCTAAATATTTGTATCTTATCAGATCACTTTTAGAACCTCTTCCCATGATGATATTTCACAAAGTAACTTATAAGGCAGGGACTCACGTACAACTAAATTAATTGTAGCGAAATTTAACATTTTTACTTGTTTTTCATTTAAATTTGTTTTGTAAATATGATAAAGTTTAGATTGGACAGGAAAGGATGTTACGTTAAGGATCGGACATATAATTATACGAATGCTAATGTACTTTGTATTAAAAGCAATGAAATTAATCAAAACTGTTTTGCTTTTTTACTTCTTTGTTCATATTAAGTGGTTCACTAAACTTCCAAAATACGACCAAACATCCAGAGTTGAATTAATTCCAGCCAATCATAAATTATTTACACATACACATACTAAGTTGAAACTATCACTAATTTCCCCCTAGTTAACTCTTTTTTGAACTGCTATAATAAACATTACAACAACAAAATAAAAATAAATTAGCTTTCATATCATTTATCACTTGATTCTGTACATAATCGTAAATGACGTTATTTTTTTTTATTTCTCTTAAAATACACAAAAAATATAATCCTGCACCACTTTCTGTGTTTGAACTAAACCGGCGCACTTAACTTCTAACTTTCTAACTGTGTATGCGTTGAATGCCATACCAACTAAATTGTGCACGTTTACCAAAACCATCCGCTACTATAACAATAACAACTAAACACCGGCAACATTTGCTTGACCACCGTCCACCAATACTACCACCACCGTCACCGTCACCATCACCTCCACCACAACCCGGCTTAAGCAAAACGAACTTACTTGATAATCATCAAACTGCAAAAAAAATTACACACGTTCCATATCGAAATAAAATATTAAAAAACAAAAAAACAAAATACAACCAAAAAAAAAATGTGCTTCTCTTAGGTCTACTCGCTCGATTCGCCAGACAGTTTTCAGTGTTTGTACTCACCGGCATTTGCTTCGATACGCGCCAAACATCTCGAGCGCATTGCCGAGCAGATTGCCACATTGTGCGCTACGCTCGGCGAGTATCCGATGGTGCGATATCGCACTGACTGGGATCGCAACATCGATTTAGCTGCTGTGGTGCAGCAGAAACTGGATGCGTACAAGGCTGACGAGCCAACGATGGGCGAGGGTCCCGAGAAGGCACGCTCTCAATTATTAATCTTGGATCGTGGTTTCGACTGTGTCTCACCACTCCTACACGAATTGACACTGCAGGCGATGGCTTACGATTTATTGCCCATCGTTAATGATGTCTATCGTTTTACACCGGGTCCAAATCAGCCAGAAAAGGAGGTATTATTGGATGAGAATGATGATTTGTGGATGGAATTAAGGCATGAACATATCGCGGTGGTCTCTACACAAGTAACGCAAAATTTGAAAAAGTTCACCGATTCGAAACGCATGTCAGCCTGTGAGTTTTGTCATTGTCTGTGATGAATTGCAATTAAAATAAGTTCATTTTTTCTAATTGAAAATATTTAAAAAGAAAAAATAATAATAAAAATCTTTATTATTTTCATTGCCCAGCTGACAAAGCGTCTATGCGTGATTTGTCGCAAATGATTAAAAAAATGCCTCAATATCAGAAGGAGCTGTCAAAGTATTCAACCCATTTGCATTTGGCTGAGGATTGCATGAAATCCTATCAGGTTGTCTTATTAGTTATATACGCTACAACAACAACAATATGAATATTTTACTATACTTTTAAATACCTAGAACTATGTGGATAAGTTATGTCGCGTTGAACAGGATTTGGCCATGGGCACTGATGCCGAGGGGGAAAAAATTAAAGATCATATGCGTAATATTGTACCCATTCTATTGGATCAGGTAATGTTTACATACAAGGGTATAATTTTATATTTTCTTTTCTATTTATTTTTGTGCTGCATTAGGCCGTTTCCAATTATGACAAGGTACGCATTATTGCCTTGTATGTTATGATTAAAAATGGCATCACCGAGGAGAACCTCACCAAGTTGTTTACCCATGCTCAGTTATCACCTAAAGATCAAGATATGGTGCGGAATCTTAGCTATTTAGGTGTTAATGTAATTGCTGATGTAGGTTAAGTTTTTTTTATTGGTGAATGTATATACCACTCACTCTTGTTTTTTTTTTCTTTAATTTTTATTATAGTCGCGTAAAAAGCAATATACTGTACCACGTAAAGAACGCATTACCGAACATACCTATCAAATGTCACGTTGGACTCCCGTGGTTAAGGATGTTATGGAGGATTGCATTGAAGATAAATTGGATCAACGTCATTTTGCTTTTTTGGCTGGTCGTGCACAGAATACCAATTATCATGCACCAACCAGGTGAGTGGTTTATTGATAATATTCAATGATGCATTTGGTATAAGCTGAAAGCTGATCCCTCTTAAAAGCTGGACTCAACTCTTTTTTTATGGCGTCCTATTTTAAAAAATAAGCTTCTTTGTGATGGAAATTCACAATTCTTAATATCGTTTTAAGAAATATGGAAAGAGATATTTGGCACGATGATTAGATAGAGATGGAATGCCACGCTCTTTAATTTGTGGTTTACTATCCCACAGACTTTCAATTTATAAATTTCTCAATAAATTTTACAACGATTTCACATATATTTAGGGTCAGGCAAAAATTAATAAATCATTTGAAACTTTAATTACAAAAGTTTAGATGCCATTCAATGGTAATTATGCAAATAATTTTAATGGTGCTAGTTTAAAATTGATCAGGTCACGGTTGCTAAGATGATTTGATTGAATACTTTGCCAAAAATCCTTTTTAACGCTCTTGTTAAGAAAAAATAAGATATTTTGAACGTATGTATAAAATTTTTAATAGATTTTTCCGATTGTAGGAATGGCTCTTGACTGATTTAACCCTTTGGCCTATAACCACGAGTCTCACTCGTGGTAAAGAATTCGTGTTATAAACAAAAGCCCCGAGTCTGACTCGTGGTTTTCGCTATTTTGTACTACTACTACCTAAACATTTTTTAAGGCGCGAGACCGACTTATAGCTAACGCAATTGGCAGATATCGTGTAGGCCAAGGGGTTAAATAGCGAAACTTAAAGTGTCTGTATAAAATTTCAGTTCAATATCTCAAAATATACGCCTATGAGAACAGACGAATACACAAGACTACATCTCTGATGCCTCCTCCTGGGAATGACAAATTTTGTATACCCCCATCGTATGTGGAGGGTATAAAAATATTGTGTATTAACCATAACTTCGCAATCATGTGCTTTTTTTTTTAATTTTTTATTTCAAATACACACAGTGCTCGCTACGGCCATTGGCATAAGGACAAGGCTCAGGCGCAAGTAAAGAATGTGCCACGTTTAATAGTGTTTATTGTGGGTGGGGTATGCATGTCAGAGATGCGTTGCGCCTATGAGGTGACCAATGCATTAAAGAATTGGGAAGTTATTGTTGGCTCCACACACATTCTGACACCCGAAAACTTTTTAAGCGATTTGGGCTCCTTATCTAAAGAAGATTAAAATGCATAGTAATTAAATGTATAATTAAAAAATATATAAATATATATATACAAATAATTTATTATATAAAAAGGAAAAAACAAGATCATTATTATTAAACAGTAAATATATTGTGTCACTTGAATTATTAATAAAAATATAATTATAAAATTTATCAATAAGAAAATGGAATAATATTGATTGTATTAGAGTAGTGAAAACAACTAAAAGGTGTTATAAAAAACCGGAAATATGGATAACTATATTTAATCAACAACAACAAGTATCATAATTGAATAGCTCCTATATGATTATAATTATAAATGTTTAGATTACTAGAGCATATCTAATATTTAATAATAATGTGAATATGTATGTGTATCTCACTTTATTAACTAAACATTCATGAGTTTAAAACAAACAAATGCATATTGACTTATTGTCCCATATACATAAACCCGTAAAAGAGTTTCTTAATAGAAGTAGCGGCCGAAACTGTAGAAAAATCAATGTGTGAACAAAATAATTAAGGGCAAGGTAAAAAAAAACAGACATAGACAAATATATACAACAAAAACAACATCATAACAAATCAATTTATAACAAAATGGTAAAATGGAATTCGAACATGCACCAGACAAAAACGAGCAACTTTTCAAAATACATGATTTACAATTTAATCATAAAATGTGCTGGGTTTATATAATAATATATATATTAAACAAATTAGTTAATTAATTAGAAAAAATAATTAAAATATTTAAATAAATATAAGAAACATTTTAAACTAATGTGATTCTTCAACCGCATAGATAACAAAAATATATTAAAACAAAAATTCAACCTAAAGAAGAAGAAGAAATTGAAAAAAAACCATACCAACAAAATAATTGATTTTGAAAAGAGCACAAAAGTGAAATATATTAAATTATGTCTAGAGACGCATAATAAAATAAAATAAAATAAAATTGAAGTAATGAAAAGAAAATAATTTGTTTAAAGACAACTTAAAAAAAATAGATAATAAACAGATAATAAAGAAACATCTAAAAATCACTTAATTAGAAAAAATAATAATAATTAATATAATTGTTGCAATTAACAATAAACAAGTCAATGTTAATTTAAAAATTTACTTAAAAATATGATATAGAAAATAATTTCAAAAACACGTGGACAATGTTGCAGTAAAAATAATAATAATAATAATAACAACAACAACCATAAATACTTCAAGTATTTTACAAAACAAAAACATTTCGAAAAACATTGCAATCTAAAGGAAATGAACAGTTATAAATAACATATAATTAAAATAATAAGTTCTAAAAGTAATTGAAAGTTTATTTAGAATATAATTAAATTCCATTCCATTCAAACTAAAACAACAAAACTAAGAATATGTGTTATAGCTTAACTGTAAGTGTTTGTTCTACTTTAGTTTGATTTTTTTGATATTTTTTAATCATTTTACATTTAATAATAAATATTATAAATAAATTGTGTTTTTTAATATTCTTTTATCAATATTATATATGCATAAATATTATGTATAAATATTTTTTATTTTTTAATAATTTAATACAATTAATTTTTATATGTAAATGTCTTTCATTAGATTACTTAAAAAAACTTGAAAATTTATATATATTTTTTCAAATTTATATGTACAATTTTTTATTATTTATTTTGAGCTTCTTTGGGAAAAACTTTTTTCAATTTAAAAGTGTTTTTTTAAATTATTTATTATATAATGATTATTTTGTTTTATATTTATATATATTTTTGTATTTCATATAAATATTATTATTATTATTTTTTATAACATACCATATAAAAGTAACTAAATTCTATAATTAATTGTCAACTAGTCGACATTAATAATAATAATAATAACAACAACAACATGAATCAACACCAAATGCTACATTAATAATAAAAAGAGAAAAAAGGAAAAAAAATCAAAATTTAGTATTAAAACAAAATGGCTTAGCAACCCTCTACCCAAGTTTTCCAAAACAACGAATTGGTTACGGCTGGTAACCGATTCCTTAACATTATTATCTAGACAATGATGAAACAAAAAAGAAGAAAATCATGCTACAATATCTATAATTTAAATGTGAAATTAAATAAAGAAAAAATGGAAATAATTTCTTAACAAATAGTTTAACAGTTATACTAAATAATGCAACAATGGAATATTACCAGCCTTACTAAGGATTTGTTTATTCCAACTAATGATATAAATGGTAATGTTTATTAAAAAAATATATATATATATATATATATAAAATATAGAAAACTAAGTGTAAAGTATTTGTAAAAGTAGGAAAGAATATCATTTAATGTAGAAAATTACATACATTTAAATATGAATATACGTATAAAAGATTATTTACAAGTATATAATGTCCATATTCTTAGAAATTCATGGAAGAATAAAAAAAAATGTAAGACATTACAATATAATGACTATATCATATGCAGTATAATCTTAAACATCTATTTATAACCTTGTATACTTCAACGTATATAAAAAATATATATATATTTATATGTATATATAAAAAATTTATCTCTAAATATCTCTTTAAATTGAACAAAATGCAACATATTACTTAAACTATGGTATAGAACAAGCACAACAACACATAACTGTAACGGTACATTACAAAAACAAAATATGCTCCCTTTAAAACATTGATTGATTTCATAGGAATATGGAATTATTTAAAAATTTTAGCACATGTTATTAATCGGGGATCTTCCCAAACAGATTTAAGGGCTTTTTATTGTAACGATTGTTGCCAAACATTTACTCGTCACAGTTGTTATTTACATATATTGTAACACAATTTAGACGAGTTTAAAAAGCTTCATTTCTTTGATCCTTTTTAATAATTATTTTACTCGTCATAATTTTTTTTTTGTTTGTGTTTGAAATTATGACGAATTTGTTTGTTTGTTTTATTTTGGTTTGAGGTTCTTTGTTTTGTTGTTTTTGTTTATGTTTGTTATTTTTTTCCTTTTATTTTATTTTATTATTATATTTTGCTTTTAAACTTAGTACGTAAGCTTTGTAATAATGTGTAATGAGTTTTTTTGGCTATATTGACTTTCCCATTATTTATTTTGTATTGGGAGTTTTTAAGTTTAAACTGAAACTTAATTTTTTATTTTTATTTTTTAAAAATTATGGATTGTTAAATATTATTTTTTAATATGATATATTTTAATGTTTAAAATAATTTTATTACGTAATGCGAATAATTCTTGTTTTTACAATTTTATTTTAATATTTTTAATAAATAAGGTTTCTATTTTTGTTTTTTATATTTGTTTAATTTTTTTTTTATGCATTTTATACTGAATAATTTTTTTGTTGTTTTTTATATATTTTTTAAATATTTCTTATTTATTATAAATTTTATTTTCATCAAATTGATTTTAATTAAATATATTTTATATATATATAATATGTTTTTTAATTTTAATTTCAAATTTTTAATTATTAAGCATTAAAAGCAATATATTATTTTTTAGAAATATATATATAATGCAATATATAACACAAAAACAATAATAATAAAACTCAATTTAACAAAAAAAATTCTAAAACACAATTTCTAATTTATATAACAAACAAAAATCATATATATTGACTACAACCACAATTTTCTTAATTATATTTATAATCTAAAAAACATATAACCCCAAAAACATATTCAATCTAATACAATAGCTAATAGCATTTAAGCATTAAAATAATTATAACAATAGATTTATTAGCTAAAAATTAAGCGAAAAGAACAAGCAACAAGCTACATTTGGCTAAGAAGAAAATAAGGAGAATCCATTAAAGCTTCCCGAGTAGTGTATATGTCAATATATTTACAGGACTGACTTTATAGGTAATACGGAAAATTTACTTAAAAATTCTTATTTCAGTTATTTTTGAGTTATGGGCGTGTTGCTTCTTACCCATTTTCAATTTCAACCTGTGTACAGTACCAACGACCAAGTTTGGAATAGATGTCTCAAATTTTACGGCTCCGAGAGTAATTACCGCGGATATTTAAACAGACTGACAGGTTGTCTCAGTATTCGCTTCAAATAATATATATTTTGTGGGGTTGGTGGACGTTGTAAATGTTTTTTTGAAACGATATTTATTCCCAAATACACATGATGGTGGATATAGAGAAAATAACTGTATTAAATGAATTGAGTTGAATATTATATGAAAGCTATACAACAAAATAAAATGAAAACTACGAGGATAGTATGGAAAAATTCTCGGCCTATTCTTCTAGAGGCTTAAACAATAATTTTTGTTTTAATTTATTCTGTCTTATCTTTTTTAATGACATTTTCCGTCATGAAAAAATAAATGTAGTTTTCATGTGTTTTCTCAACACTTTTTATATAAATTAGATGAGAATTGCTCCCACACAGAACGACCTTTAAGTCTGTAATGGAATATTTTACTGTTTTTTTACGGTTCTACAGAGGAAAAAGTCAAAAAGTTTCCTGAATAATATAAAGAAATGTTATGAATGGCAGGCGGCGTTTGAAATCAAAACTACTCGCATTATGTCTCCTAACTTGACACTTCCAAAGCATGTATTAATGATGACATTATCCTGAGAAGAAACTTTTTCAGTGTTTAATATCTAACAAAGAATCACAGTCCAACTGAAATAATGATATCTGAAATAGTCCAAGATTTGCTTTCTCACTCAGCGACTCTTATAAACTTCGGTTGCAACTTATGATTAAAGCTTAATTTAGACTCTGCCATAGAGGACTGAAAGGTGAAATTAAAGCTTCAGAAAATTGCGATCGTTTAAAGTAGACCACTGTTGTGTATTGAGTACATATAGAAGGGGTGGCAAACATTAAGTGAACTGTCAATTGAAAAAGCAGTTATTTTCATTCTTCTTTTCTACTTCTTACTTATTCAATAGTCTTTTCTTATTCAACTACGTTTCATACATAACATAGTTTAAGACATTTAACAAAAATTATATACAAGAAATCTCTATTTATAAGGAAATATTTAAAACAAAGCTAAGATAAAATTTAGGAAAATAATGACGATTCACAGTAATTCAAACAATTAATTAATTAATAAGATTATTAACATTAAACAAACATAAATATGTAAGTATAAAAATGATACTAGATTTTTAGATTTTTAAGCTAACAATTATTATTAAAAAAAAAAAAAGAAGAAAATCTTTATTACAACTATTTAATACTATACCAAAAGAGAAAAGACAAGACCAAAAATTCTTAAAAAACGAAATTTTTTATATAAAATTATATTAATCACATATAAACAAACTTTTTTTCCAATTTTTTACATATTCAACCATAATACTTCAAACACAAATAAAAACACTTGTAACACTTGCATGTAACGTTTTCCTAACATTTACCAAAAAGTAAATTATAATAAAAAATATTCTAAAGCAATGAAATTATTTAATTAAATCACTATATAAGAAATATTTTCTCTATATATCATCAATATAAAAAATATATAATAAATATTATTTTTTATTTTTTTTAATAGGTTAGTGTTTTGCTATTTATTAATCTATGAAAAGAAAAATATTTTTTATGTTTAAAACTATATTTAGGAATATATAAAAAAAAAAGAATTAAGAAAATTGCATTGTTTTAAACAACTCAAGACAACATCCATCTAACTGAAGTATTTCCTTACCACAAAAAAGTCAATTTGCTAAAGGTTAAAATATATATACATATTTATAATTATGATGATTTTTTAAATGTTCAACTAATTTTTTAAAAATTTACTTAATTTCAGTTTATTTTTATTATTACAATGACTACTTCGTTTGTATTGTTATGAATTATCATTATTTCGTTTATTTTATTTTAAACGTTTAAAAGATAGTTAAATTTTATTTTAACTTTTTATTGTTTTTTATTTATTTACTTATACATCTTTTATTTTTTAATGAATTATAAATATTTAAAATTATTAGTTTGTTAAATTTTATCTAATTGTATTGTTTTGAATTAAATTTATTTTAAATTTTCATCTGTTGTTTTATATAATTTATTAATTTGACTTCATTTAATTGATTTGTTTTATTATATTATACAACAATTAAACGATTCATTTATTGTATATTTTTACTTTTTGTTTGACAATCTTTAATGAAAATACATATGTGTTGTTGTTGTTAGGTATTATTATACCTAACAGTTGGTTTATATTTAAACCAACTTTTTCTTACAATTTAAAATCCCCTAATAATAAATCTGTTACATTAATTTGTGTTAATAACATGTGCTCTGCTTCTATTACTTACACTATCAATGTATGAAATCAAATTTAAATACAATTTAACAAAAAAAAATCGTTATTGATGACATTTCAACACTTATTAATCGATGTAAACTCATAGTATAAATATTTCCATCTTATTCCTTGCCAACTTCTAATAAAATGTTTAAATAAAAGTTTCTCTTAAATAAAGACTCCAAAAAGAAAAAAAAAAAAAAACAATTCCAAGAACAAGCGAAAACTAATTGTGATGGTTTTTCATTTGATACTTTATTACTGTGTATGGTTGTTATCGATATATAAAAATGAAAAGTCATCTGGTAACACTGAACAATTTTCATATAACGCCATCTAGTGTATGAATTATAAGTATACTTTAACTGTTTGAAATGCTTTAACAATTACTTTTTGCCACAATAAGTTTAACATTGCTCTTGCTAGATGACGCTAGAGAGTTATGAAATTTACAAATCTTTAAAGCGTTATAACTTCTAAACGGTAGTTCCAATTGCTCTGAAAATTTTTGCGCCCCTTTTTCTAAATCCTCTAAGGAATCCATTAATATAAGTCTCATGATCCTAGGGTGACCCATTTTTGAAATAAAGATAACATTGTGAAATGGCTTATATTAATTAAGTGGGCAGTGCCACGCCCACTAAATGTATATCATTGTAAAGCTGAAAAATTTTCCAGCTACGGGCAATTGATTTGAAGCAAATTCGTCCAAGCGTTTACGATTTATAGGCTAATGAATATGGAAATTTTGAAAAAATTGGAAAAAAAAATTTCATGTGATTTTTGCTAAATTCTTTAAACAACAACAATAACCATACTGAAAACATCATAATATTTATTTATAATAATATTTGGCTTATAAATTTAGATAGAGAAGTCATATTTTATTCAAATTTTTTGCAAAATCTTTATACAATCATAAGCTTTCAGCAGAATTTTATTTTATGGGCGTGGCGCTGCCTATTTGCTTAATAAATTATATATTTAAATTGTTTGCTTTATTCCTAATAAATAGTCAGTGCCACGCCCATAAATTTTATACCATTGAAAATCTAGAGAAATTCACGATTATATGTAATAATTTTTTATAAAATTAAATTAGTGTGTGTATGTAAAGTTATAAGCTACCGTTTAGAAGTTATAACGCTTTAAAGATTTGTAAATTTCATAACTCTCTAGCGTCATCTAGCAAGAGCAATGTTAAACTTATTGTGGCAAAAAGTAATTGTTAAAGCATTTCAAACAGTTAAAGTATACTTATAATTCATACACTAGATGGCGTTTAATAAAAATTGTTATGAAATGCCGAGAGCTTGTTTTTAATCCAAACATTTAAGCATTGATTTAGTTTTTATATATTTGTTTATTTTTATTTCCAAGGAGAATATCAAGATGCGGCAATATAATCACACAAATGAAAAATAATTCTGAAATTCATTTATTTTAAAAAAAGTTTTAAAAATATTTTTTTTTATCAAATATTGTGTTCTGTAGCGGGAAAAAATTAAGCCTGATATTTTTTTTAAATATTTGTTATATTTTCAATTTAATATAAAAATTATATTATTGTGTTATAAAAAGACGATACGTACTTAATAATATTTAAAGTTAAGTGTTATGTGTACGAGCTAAATACGGTGTGAGTAGGAAATAATTTTATATAATATTAATACAGAAATTTATTACAAAATAAGGATTTTGATTAAATTTTTTATATGTAATACAAACAATTATTTAGATTAAGTTAAAATGAAATACCTAAACATTTACATTATTATACGATACTGCATGCATTTCTAATTTCATCTCTTACTCTTCTTATCATAGCGACAGATTTTAAAATTAGCACTTTAGTCTTCCTAATATTTATGGATGTTTGTTTACAGTTATATATGGATCAGAGCAGATGGATGTAAAGCAACACTATGGAGTTTAATTTAGTGACTATTTTATACGAGTATATGTATGTATGTACAATATATAGGTAAACCCAAGCGTTTATACTGCCCTCTCTAAACCGGTATGTTTAGGTATGTTGTACTCTCACAATCATATACTTTTTTTCCTTCAAAATGGTCGTCCATTGGCTGTGTTACCATAATAGGAAGGTCTCTCTGGTAGTTTAGGTGGAGCATTGGGCACCGGTCGGCTATTTACAATACGCACGAAAAGAAAATGGAAATCAAAAGAAAATTTTTATTTAATTATTGTCAAATTATTTTTATATATAATTGTGTTGTAAAACTTTTATATGGAAACCACTCACCTTTTGTTCTAATGATAATCTTAATTTTATGGATGTTAAAAAAAAAATGTTAATAATTTTTAGTCAACAGACATCATAAGGAAATATTTTGATATTAATGAAGAATACGTATGCTTTATATGCTCTGAGGCTTTCTTCCAGATGTAATATATCGCACATTATGTATAGGGTATACAAGATTTCGAAAAAAATTTTCGTATCTCACAAAAGACTGTAAAAAGCGTACTACTGCCATCAAACTTGGCATATTTCAACCTTACAATGATGCATCCACCTTTCATTCAGAATCATTATATCCTTCTGTCTGTCTGTCTGTCTCCCGTTTGTCCATATATATTTATCTACCAGCTAAAAATTAATTAAGTCCTACATGATCAAACTTGACCGATTATAACATTTTTATTTATAAAGATCTTTTGACGGATTGCTCAGCTGAGTTTTCTTCTACAATAAAAATTTTAACCTAAAGTAAAAAAGGAGAAAATATTGAACTGGCTAGAAAGACATATTTCAATTGTTTCAGGAAATTTGTTTATAAAAAAAATCTTAAGGTTTTAATTGAAAATAAATTTTCCATAAATAAATTTTGTATAATTATTTTATATTTATTCATCAACATGATTGTAGAGGTTATATTCAATATTATCCACTTGAGACGAAGAGTGTTAATGTAATTGATGAATGATTTTAGCTTAAAGCGTAACGGTAAAAATGAAAGGATTATAGAGAGAGAGAGAGGAAGAGGGTCTGAGAGAAACAATCAAATCCATACAAGTAATGAATAGTTTGTATTTTTTATACATATATTCGTTTAGTATGATTAATTTTTTTTTATAGCAATGTATGCATTAAGTGTATGTGTGTTGAATGTATGATTAAGTGTTGAATAAGTTTTCAAATCCCAACATTTTATTAGATTTTAACGCAATTATAACAAATTTTTTTTCCTTTTTTTCAATTTTATTGTTTATAGATATAATACTTATATCCATAAGATAATCGTTTTGCCAATTTTTTAGTTACATCATTGGATGTGTTGTAATAGTTCCTCTCGTTATTATATGTGAATCTTAATACTCTATACCTCAAGAGTTTGTAACTCCTAAGTGGTAAATATAATCAAAACCTGAATCGATTTATTGTAGCAGTGTACGTCTGTCTGTCCATATAAAGGTGTGCTTAAGTTAGAGCTGGCATTTATTTCAATGAAATTTGGTACCAGGGCATGAATGGGTCTAAACAGGAACTCTATTGAAAATAGACCGAATCGGACCCATATAAGGTTCTATTTTAGTGCGAGTGTTTATATGGGAAAAAGTAACAATTTTTAATATTTTTTGACAAAATTTGATGAAATATAATTAATTAGTTACATATTTATATGGCTGCCAAAGTGCCAAATTTGAACTCGATGAGAATTTTTAAAATTATATTTCACGCTCAGACTTATACGGCAACACCTCGCTAAACTAATTGTAGCATAATTTAAGGATCCAAATGATGTAGGGTATTTAATGGAGTCGATCGATAACGACTACAAAATTTTCACCTTTTTTTTAATAACTTTTACACTTAAAAATTTTTGTTTCCTTTTCCTACAACGTTTTCTTTATTGTACATCTTCTAATAAATCTATAAGCTGTGCTTTACATATAAAGCATTTTCATCTAAATCTATTATTATTCATTACTTGAGAAATTGAAGAAAATTCAAACTATTTATAAATAAATTGAATTAATATTTTGAAAAATTTTGAATCTTGAATGAGTTCACTTGCAATGGTTTTTATAACCTCCATTTTTAAACTGAAATTTTGTAAAAAATAGTTTGGAATAATACATAATAAAAAGTCGTTTATCAGGCACGCCCACAACTTACAAAAAAAAAACTTTTTTTAGTGCACCACTCGGTTTATAAGCTTGAGGAAATACGTACATTAGAAAGCAAACTTTTTCCGCGCCTTCTGTTTGTGTATATATGTGAAGGGTATTTGAGATTTGGCTTAAGCCAAAAATTGTGTTTCTTTACTTGTTACCTGTAACCTAAGCTCTCTTCAAATGTATGTACGTTTATAAGGTTTCGCTGATTTTAGAATTGTGTTTATATGTTTTTTTATTACATTTTTTATTCTTGATGTTGTTTTTTATTATAATTTACAGAGGGGGGTCGATCGTAAACCATTCTCATTTTAAAACCTTACGCTTTGTTGCGAATGTGTTTTAATTATGTGTAGTGCAGTGGACCCCATAACTTGTGTTTCTTGTAACATTTATCAACAACAAATAAATTTTTATATACTTATACAATTACAATTAATAATCTCTCTCTATATATTTGTAATATATTTTATGTATATTTTTTTTTTTTGCAATATATAAAGAAACGTTTTCTTAAACATACGATTTTGTATTTATTTTAGATAATCTTGAGATATGCTTATAAAGTTTAGGGACAGAGAAAAAGAAAAGAAACTTAATTATGACAGAATACAAAATTACTTTAAATAATCCTAAAAGTATACAATTCCATAATAATCTACACACAAATAATGGGCATGGCAGGAATACGCCCTTTAACAGTATACGTAATATGTGTGAACTTGCAAGTCGGCTGTTACGCTGCATATGATTTTTTGTTAATTGTGGGCATGTCTGTTATCTAAATGCGTCCATTTTTGGCACATCGATGAATGTAAGCAGGCGAAATTTCAAGTTCATAAATAAAAATTGACCTATGAACTTAAATTAGGTAAAATCGGTCAAGAGTTACGTCCACAATTAACAAAATTCGATTTAATTGCCACAAAAAAGGCCCAGATACAGCCCACAATTTACAAAAAAACCGTACTCAGTGAGAAAACTCGAGATGCATGCTGATTCGTAATACTTACACTATTAAAGGGCGTCATCATATACCTGCCAGGTCTATTTTTTGTATGTAGATGGGGAGAGTATATAAGATTTAGTCTATGCTTTATATTCGAAATGAAATTTATTAGCAGGGAAAGATTAGAGATTTGTATTACATAGAATAGTAAAATAGTACCAAAGGTCCAAATTCAAATATATTTTGTAAATGGACATATAGAAATCAGAGTGAAGCAGTTCTATAAAGTTTTATAATCATCACTCAAAGTGCCTTCAAGTTACATGAATTAAAAGTGTGTAAAAATTGCACACCGGTGAAGTTTATTTTTATATAAGTTACTAGGATATCAAAACTTAATACTAAAGTACTAAAATGATGGACCATTTTGAAATTAGTTTAAGTCCATTAAGTCCAAAAATATCAAAAACAAAAATAATAATGAAATACATCAACGTTTTCTAAAAATGAACTTGACCCACTTTAAGTATCTTCAATCAAATGGGTTTAAAAAAGCTTCGCCAAATTCTGTGACAATATTATAAAGCATTTGAATAAAATATGAACATTTTTCTGGTGTAATTAAATTAAAAATCAGAACATAATTGCAAGGGATTCTCCAAAGAGGAAGATAAGTTTATATTGATAATATTTTACATTTACATTAATGTAGCATTAAGTTATAGGTGTGTTATAGGTATGTATGAGTAATTATTTAATTTCGTTCATAAAGAAATGCACAATTTTCAACAATTTATCTCTTGTCCTACGCCTCCTCCTCCTACTTTTCATTGTGTAACTTTTGTTTTTCCACTTTACTTAAAATCTGATTCAATTACTAGAGTAAGGTGTAGAGGGTAGTATTTGGTGTATTTACGATACAATGATATATACGTTTATGTAATTTATAGTCAAGTTGATTAAATTCAATATACTTTGTTTTTGTCTTGTCTTTTGAAATGCTTAAGTTGTACAAGAAGAAGAAGAAACAACACACTACACAAAAAACACAAGCATTAGTGATGTATCTTTCTTTTTTCTTTGGCGTTTTATACGCTACGTTGAGATTAGTTTGTAAAATGTCTTTTATGGATTATTTATAAATTTTCCCTAATAATTTATTTGTAATGTTTATAGTTTTATAATGTATAGATATTGTGAATCAGAAAATAAATGTTAATTTAAAATAAAAATAACAATAAAATAACATAAACACATAGCCAAAATATATGCTTTAAATTTATGATTACAAATGATAAGAATGGATGTTAATGGATAAATTCTTTATGAAATAAAAATAATTTAATCATAATAATTAAAGAAATGTCCATGAAAAGACAAAGAATCAAGATGAAAACAAAACAATTAAAAAATTAAAGGCATTTACTTGGTTTTGCTTGGTAAAGGAAGGATTTTTCATTCACTTGCACTGTTAAAAATAAGTTAAAAATGCTTCAAAATGAAATAAGACAGGACAGGCTGCTGTTGAGTCTTTGATTGTGTATTAAATTTAAAAAATATATATAATTATTTATGAGTAATGTAGAAAAAGCACATTTTTGTTGGTGATTTAATGGTGGTTAGGTAGTTACGTAACATCCACAATTGTGTGTAAGCATGAACTTTTTAAAATTTACTTGAAACGTTGCGAAAAAACACTGGTCAACTCATTAATGGCTGCCTGTCCTACCGCCTGATTCACTTGATTGCGCATACTTTCAGATATATAACGATTGGCACCAGTTTGTTGTGTTATAGCACCACCCACAGCTCCACTGACACGCCTTTTATTAAGGAAAGGTTATGTAATTTAATGAAAAAATTAATGCGGGTAAACAATAAAGCACAACTAAAGAATTTTGGTTTTTATTTTATTGTATTTTTTTTGTTATGACAAAGTAACGCCGTTTGAAACCCCTTTTTTGAAAAGAAAAAACGAATTGACTTAAAAAATTGTGCAAGAAATGATTTAAAAAGTAAATGATACAAAATGTGGTGAAAAAAGTAATCAATCATGTGTAGGTTAGCTTAATGTAGGCAATCATTATTTATAAAAATAGTACACAACTAAAAGTATGCATTTATTTTCACCAAGTAACGTCACCTTGCTGCTGTCAAGAGATTCTTTGATTCTTATTAAACCTATTGTGCTTAACGAATGTTTCCTTTTTGATTTACTTCCTCTACCAAGCAATTTGGATATAAATGAATGAAACAAATGAAAATGTAATAGTCGCTACTTAATAAATACCCTACACAAGTTAGTTACAATTATAGAGCTATAAAAAAATATAATTTAGAGGGACTGTCACATAACAATCGTTATAAATAGATTATAGATTCCTAAGAAGATTCAATCTCTTGCGAATTTTAGAACCACATGCAAATCGATTTATTAAAAGATAAAGATAATATACTTTTTGAAAAAGGTTTTTGTGGAAAAGGAGTAGGATCATAAAAATTACGCTCGTGTCCTTGCACCAAATTTAATAAAAGTAAAATATCTTAAGAATTAATAAAAGTACAAAAAAGACAGACGTACATACAGACCAGTTAAGTTGTTTCAAAAAATGACTAACTTGATAAAGTTACTAACAATTAAACAAACTTAAAATACTTATTAATTGAACCAAGAAGTGTAGGATATTAATATGATAATTCATAATAATAAAACCTTAATTGGTTTTCTTTGAGTTAACAAAAAATAAATGTGACTTTTATCTCTAAATATTTATGAATATTTTAATTATTTAATATATTTTATATTAGACCCCTATATAGCATAAACACTAACATTTTAAGGTACTTGGTATGTTTTTTTTATACCCTCCACTTAAGTTACTAAGTTCGTCAGTCTGTTTGAAACACTTACAAGGAGGCATTAGTGACCTTACAAAGATATTGAGCTGAAGTTTTTGTATGCAGCTCGCTATTTAAAATGGGAAAAATTGGTCAAAAGCCACGCCCACAATCGACAATTATTCATTTATCTATGATAAAAATTTAGCTATGAAAATGGCCATAGTCGGATAACAGGCTCACAATCTACAAAAATACATATTCCACGTAAAACTCTACTTGCAAGCTGAGACATAAAACAAATCATATACCTGCCACGCCCACCGTTTGTACAGAAATGTAGAGGGTATTTAAGATTTGGACAAAGCGCCAAATTTAGTTTTCTTTAATTGTTTTTTACTAAAATAAATTCTTAATCTGTATTTTCTATAATTAGTCCAATCAACCCTATAACAGTTGTGTTTAATCTTTTAAGATAAAATCAGAACATTTTTCAAAGTGTATTGTTTTTCATACTCAAGTCGTATTCAGAGACTTTACTATAAGAATTATGATTGGTTTTGTTATATTTTTCTTTCCATTTAATTTTTAAACATTTCAAGCAACCTTCAGTTTGGTTATTTCTTATGGATTTCTCTTATATATAGTGAAGCGCGAAGTAAATGGATAGTAATTTTATTTTCTTCTTCTCTATATATATATATTTGTTGTTGTTGATATATGTTGTTTTTTTATTTTCGTTGGGGACTATATATAAAAATTTAACGACGTCTGCAATTATTTCAGTTTAAATAATTGTTTTGGCAGCATTAAGTATTTTATTAAGGGAGGTATAAAGAGAAAATTACACCAAAAGGGGTGAAAAGAAAATAAAAAAAAATAGATACATAAGTATATAAGTGGGAAAATTTCTATATAATTATTAAGTGAAAAACATTTTTTAGTTTTTATGCTACATTACACTAAATATCTAGTAGATCTTAAAATAAATTAATAGATGATCTTTTAAGTTTATGAAATGTTGTTAAAAGAGTCTAAAAGTTTACTTGTTACTTGTTAAAGAACGACTACTGCCACATAAAGCTAATATTCGGTTAAGAAAAAGATTCCTTAATTTTCCTATGCATTGATAATAACTCGAAAAGATTTAATAAACTTTGTTGACAAATTTTAATGCCTCCAACCCATCTGTTTATTATTTGTTTTGCTCTCTGTAAAATTCTATTAATAGTGTAAAGTGGACCCCGAAAAGGAACCTGTGAAAATCACTTAATTCAATTTTTCGCCCACATATCCCTAAAGTTCTATAGTGACCGTAAAATGGCCATAGATTATGGTTCAAAGTTGTACATATTTAATACAATAAAATTTACTTATTTAATGAATAAATTTTGGTAAAAAACGTCAGAATCTTTTTCATTTATCGATTATATATATACGGTCGCCCTTTCGAAACACACGTTGTTTTCTAATTCTATTGTAATTCAAAAGTTGCATGGACAAAATAATATGAACAACTATACACAACACACAACATTTTTTTTTAATAACGTGGTGTTCAACCACCATTGGCGTTTAGGACATCTGCAATTCTACTTTATGCCTTAGTCATGTATATAACCCATTTGTCCCATATGTCGTTTTTGAGATAAAATTATTAAGTAGACTCCTGGGAACTTAGGTAAATATACTATATTGGTAAATGACTTTTACAAACTTAACATTTAAAACAACTAGTACTATAGGACTGGGTTAAATATACGAGACTCGAATATACGAATTTAGAAGCGCAAATTTCATGTCTTTGGTTAAATAATATTGAAAGTTATCTTCTTGATACACCTCGTTGTTATGACCGTATTACTAAACCGAGTAAAATAACCACCTCTCTAAAATACTTTTTGATTTTGTGTCCATCATTTAGTCATTTCTTATGAGGGATCTTAAAAGTTATAAAACTTAACATAAGTTTTTCTCTAAACTATCGATTTGTTTAATTCTCTTAAAGGCTATTAAAAAATCTTTGATTAAACCCATGAAACCATTTTTTTCAATTTCCAATTGTTCCATATTGTTGTAATTTATGAATATTTTACTTTTATAAAAATAATAATAAAAAAAAGAGGTCCCATCCGCCGCTACTTTACTAAATATTTGTTAATGGTTTAGTTATAGTTCGATTTAAATAAAATAAAAATATCGAAAATCTTTAAAAATACTAAAACGTAAAAATAGATATGAGGGCATTATTCGACTTACGTGGGTAGTAGAGGTGGTGGAAGAGCGCCGCCTGGTCGGCCACCTGGTAATGGGGGTGCACCGCCACCTGGGCGATTTGGTATGGCTGGTGCTGGACGACCAGAAGCTGGTGGTGGTGGTGGTCCACGGCCGCCAGCTGAACCCTATAGACGTAACATTTTTTTATTATTTATTTATCTTTTTATGATTTTATGAATTTTTTATTTTCTTTTTAAATGAACAGTACGGTGATTATTGCTATCTATTGATTAAAAAGTTTAATGTGAATAGATTACCTGTGCTGCGGTAGGCGTGGGCTTGCGGGGACCACCAGGACTGGGTGGGGAAAGTCGTGGATTATCCAAACCACTAGGTAACCAATCATTTTTCACGGGTGGTGGCAATGGAGCAGAAACTGTTGCCATAGACACATCACCTATATGAAATAGAAAAAGAATCGATTAAAAAATCTTGAGGATCACAATGTAAATTGTGCAAATTTATTATTATTAGCAAATTATTATTTTTTAGAAAAAAAAAACTTTATATGGGTTATTTTAAATTCTACAAAAATTTATTGGATTTTTAATCATTTTACCTATAATTCTCAAAGCATCACGGCAAGCGCGATACATGCGCAACATTTCTTCACGTCTACTGGCCGCTTCAGCCGATTCTTCCATCATTTGTGCCTGAATTTAAAGATTAAAAAAAATAATAATTTTTATATAAATCCTTCATCCTTCCTTTGCAACTTACTTGATCTCCTGCTGCATATAAATGTGCCAATAATTCACCATTAATAAAATCTTTTGTATTATTAATGATAAGCATCATAATGGCTTTGGGCACCATATCACGTGTAGTTTTTGTAACAATTTTCATATAGGAATCAACCAAATTACGTATAGTTTCCACTTGACGCTCCAATTGAGGATCACTTGAGGCTTCCTCACCAGCCGACTATTTATAATATGTACATATATTGTATGTTATAAAATAAATGTTGAAAAAAATTTTTGCAATTAGGAAACAAATATATATTTAGAAAAAGGCGTTATCATCTAGCAGAGGAATAAGAAAAAAGTTATCAGAGTATATATATAAATGAATTAGTAAAATAATTAGACAGGCAACCCTTTAACTGTAAATAAAATACATAGATATTGAGGTCATAGCTTTCATTTTACTTTTTTCTTTCAAACTCTTATTGTTAGATTTTCAAAACTTTAGTAGGGATATAAAATCAATCATACTGTAAGTTAAAAATAATAAAAAATAAACAAGAACAACCAGCCATATAAAATGTTAGACCATAGATAATAAATGAAAGCAAAGAAAAGCAACTTGGAGACCCTTCACCTTAATACAAGTCTAGCAGGTTAAGTAGGAATCCCTCTATTTACACTAAACAAAAACTTCAATAGCACATGGACGTACGGACATATTTAAACCAATTCGAATATTGATTTTGACAATTTGATTATTGAAGCATTCTTTTATAAGAAAACTTAGATAGTAAGACAAAATGATTAAACTTTCTTCCACTTTTCACAATCGCAAGAAGTGAATGTTGCCAAAGGCAGGCTGAATTGATAAATTGTTTCATTTGTATGTACACGGAGTTTTACACATGAACAAAGTAAATATTGTCCTTACATCTGTTGTACAAAAACCCCCAAAATATAACCAAAATCGATCTAAAATTTTTCCTGATCTACTGAAACAAGGCATGATCATTCATAAAGATGTAGTCCTAGTGAATCATCAAATATGTCCAAGATTGTAAAAGACCGTTATTTGTTAATTCTTTAATTTGTTCATCATGATAAAACTATAACTTTTAAATAAACAAAGTTTTCAATCCTCATCTCTACCTTATGCTATAACCATAATGGCCGTAACTATTTTATACACAATCGGTATCATAAATATATATATACACATAAAATTCAGTTAAATTGATTATTTATTTAAAAAACAATCAGAAAATAAGACAAAACATAAAATAAAAATTGAACCATGTTTTGAACCAAACAATTTTTTAATAGCGCATTATTAATATTTTGTTATTTTTATCAAGGGGGTAGAAACACATTATTATACAACAATAAGTTTTCACTTGTTGTTGTTTCAATTAAATATTTATATACATACAATACAATAAATAAAACCCACATACTTTTTTCTATGTTTTTGTTGTACGTACAAAGTTTTTTTTATTTTTTGGTTATAAATTCATTGTTTAAACAATGGTGTAACAAAAAGTGGCACAAATAAAGAGAAAGGAAGAAAGAAAATACAAAACACATAAAAAAAAAGAAATTTTTATATTAAAAGCAATGTTGGTAAACCGAACCGAATGTTGTTTTTGTTTATTAATGTTCGCGATGTTCAAAACAAACCGAAATCATTAAAAGGGAGGAGAAAAAATGTTTTGAAGTTTTTGTATCAAAATAACATTTCAGTCTTGTTTGGTATATGTATTATATGGATTTATAAATCGATAAGTGAGGTTATGATATGATTTTTTTTGTTTTCTTCATAAATTAATCAATTGGAACCAACCTCTTGTCCTTCCTGTTGGTGAGGTCATTTATAATTAATGTATAAGTTGTTGTTATTACACATTTTTATAATTTTGTTTTTTTTTTTGTTATCATCAATAGAAATATATAAAAACAAATGGAGAATTCATTAAAAAATTGTAAATATTCTTAACATAGACACACATAAATACTATTATAATTAATTAGTGAAATATGTAATAATATAAAAAAAAATATTAGAAAGTGAATTATAGAGAATGGAAGGCGCAATTTAGTTTTTGCATTTTTATTTTAATAACCTAATAAATATTTCCTCACATATTCATGAGGGGTGACTTCACATCAAATCTAAGACTACCTGCCTTTATTTCATAAGCATCTCATCATTATTAATATATTTTATTTTTAACAAAAAACACAAAAACTAAACTGCATAAACCCCATAATAAATTACACGATCCTCAAAAATTTGTCAAACCCTGATACATTGTTAAGCAAACATGTTTTATATTTAAACAAGTAGATAATATAAATGAAAAATATATAAATTACCTCATCACCATTTTCTTGGGCTTCTTGTTTTTCAGGATAAACACCAGCGCGTAAAAATGAAGCCTTCCATGATTCCACATCTTCTACAGTTTCACACGATAATTCAAGTTGTTTATAATCCTACACATAAAAAATTACAACTAATTAAATATAAAAAAAATTTAACAAAAAAAAAAGAAAGAATTTTAACCTTGTAAACGTTGCGGCCATCAGGACTAAATAGAGCAAATGTAACGCGTCGTGACATGAAACCTTGTTCAATGTCACGCAACTTTAAACCATCTAAAGGTAACATATATTTCTTTTCTTTCTCATCCTCATCTTTGTACCAAGAGATACTCTCCGAGGTTAATACAAACCAATAAGGACGAGAGCCACCTTTGTTTTTTTTTTAATAATAAAAAAAAGAACACGAAAATATCTTTTTAATAACAGTTATTTAATACATATAAATATAACATGGTAATAAAGTAGCGGTATTTGCTTAGATATGTGTGGTTGTATATGTATTGTTTTTTTTTTTAATAGAAATAATAATATAAAGCAGATAAAAAAGTTGTTTTAAGTTGTTTAGGCCATATAATACCGTACACCACTTGTTCCAGCTACTTCAATCCACAATTCCACCCGAAATGATATCTAAAATATAATTGAATTATCGACTCTAACGACGCCGGCATTTATTGAAATTTATTTTGAAGAGGTTTTAGTATTACACCTAATTCTCTTTTTGCACGAATTTTTTTTACGCGAATTTGATTTAACACGAGTTAAAACGAAAAAAAAATATTCTCTTTTTAAACGAATTGTTTTGTTTAAACACGATTTTCAATTTTTTTTTATGTCTGGAACTATACTTCTATTTGGCAAATATCTTTCCACGAATATTTTTTGCACAAATTTTTTGGGAATGTATCTATCGTGTAAAAGGAGAATTAGATGTATATATAAATAACCTAGTTTGGCTTGGAACACATAACATTTACTATAATATTTAGGATAAATGAATAATATTTATAAAATCACAGCTCAATAACTTAAAATTCGCGATATACTTTGTAAATTCTCCCTCATTAAGATATCGCAAAGACTACAGTTGTGAGCTCAAACACCACAACCCACAAAAGACAGACAAACGGACAGACGGACAAATGAATATTTATCAATTTACATAATTATTCTGAGAGGACTGACGCTTAACATAATAAAATCTGTATTTATCTCAAATAATTTTAGCGTTAAAGACGTGCCCTTGTGGTGTAGGGTGCAATTTTAGAATGCAAACACTAAAAAGCATGCGAACGAAACCAAAAATTATATAAATTTAAATTTATTTATTTTTTTTTTTTTAAATATAATTAAAACAAAACATACTTTATAAATGGACGCACATTCATACACACATAACAGAGATAACATAACCATAGTAGCAGTGTGGTAAGTGAACGGTATACTATGTATATAGGATGGGTAGACAATGTGAATGATTTGAAAAAGTAACAGAGAGAGAGAGAGAGAGCGCTTGAATACGAACCAAGAGCGCGTGGTAAATAATGCATCAAAGCTACAAAAATATGATAAGAAAGAAAAATCAAAAATCAAAAAAAAATATTTGATAAAAAAAAACAATTAAACAATAGACAGAAAAAAGTAGTTATTACAAACTTCATGCCGGACGGTAAAACAGCATAAAAATCAAGTAAGTAAGAAAACACTTTCTCTTTCTTTAGGTAAAATGGGAAAAAATTAGATGCTAATATAGTATTTGGTGGTCTTAAGGTTACAGCCTAGCAGATGATTATGTAGTTGAAATAATTCATTATGTAACAAATATTGTAACGTACCCTTCATAATACCCAAGTTTTGTATAACCATATGACCCTTACGAATCACCTGGTTGCCCAATTGACGAGCGCCTGTTTTATTAGCATTCTCAGATTTATTTTGAGCACTAACGAAATGGTTGGAGAAAAGGTTTATTATTAATAAAGAAATTTATTTGGAATAAGTAAATGGTCCTATTTTGAAAGTGGGGTGTAAGCTTACATCAATAGTTATATTTCTTTATATCGTACATTTTTGAAAATGCCACTTTCAAAATAATCCATTCAAATGAAAGCTAACATTACTTACCTTTCTTTTTTTCGGTATAAAGTTTATAAAATATTTATACTTACTTGGCGAAACCAATGAAATCCTCATGATTGGTATTCATGTAGGCTAACTCAAAATCAATTAATAATAATATCTGTTCTTTGCATCTTTGTTCGCGCTCACGTATATGTGTAGTAATAATACGTTCAGTTTCTTCACGCAAGCGCGGATAACGCGACATCTTCCATAACAATCAAATATATTTTGTATCAATGAAATGTTTGCTTCTTTGTTCTCTAAATTTATCATGTAAATATATGAACCGTACATACCTTATCGGTGCAAAAACGCACAACGGCAGACAACTCTTGGACGACTAGATCGACACACTTGATGACGGGCTCTTTCAATTGTGCAATTTGCCTTTTAACAATGGCCTCAAACGCCATATCGGGGGTAAACAAACCCACACGTATACCATGAATATTTCGTATGGCAAATGAGATTTCACGACGCAATTCTTTTTCGTCACAGGCCATTTTCACAATTTCAAAACGTAAACTAAAAAATCAAGCATGAAATATGTAGCACAGAGTGAAACAAACGCACATAGCAACAATAGCAACAATACTACAATAATAATAATAATAACAACATATATTAAATATAAAAAAAAAAACAAAAACAAAATATAAACTACAGCTTCTGTCTGTTCCTAAATCTGTTCTTGTTTTTATTTTTTTGTTATTTTGTTAGTAGTTTTGTTGTGGAAGTTTTTTTATTGTTTGAAAAGTTGTTCTTTTTTGTTTAGATTGGAGCAGAGTACTGAGAAGACAGGGGTGTAATGTGTTGTGACTTTTTCTTCAAAAATCATAGGCATACCGTTCATGGAATATACGATTGATTTTAGCACCACCCGATAATTCGTTCGTGTTGACCAATGCCGAGCCGGATCCTTCAATAGTGCGCTCAAAATCACTTTGCAACTGTTGTATCATTCTAACAAATACAATTATTATCATCATTTATGAACAATATTAAATATTATCAAGTTCGGTCAAGTCCGATTATATAATACCCGACACCTCTTACTTCCAGTTATACTGAAATTACATTTAAGTAACAAAATTTATCCTAGATTCTGTGTATCAGTAAAAAGTCAGTTCTTGAAAATATTGTCATTAGAAAAGAGATTTTAAAAATGGTCTGATACAGTTCAAATTTAGAAGAGACAAATTCTAAGCTCTAGACCATATAGCAAGAGCTTTTCAAAATTGTACGACTCAGTCCATCTTTGGTATTATACGAATCCTTATATAAAATTTCATGGAAATATCTCAAAAAGTACGATATGTAGCTTGTATAAAAATATAAATGGACAGAAAGACGGACATGATTGAATTCTAAATGAATTTCAATCAATTTAACTTTAATTTAGACATTGATCGGCCCTCTCGCATACGTTGTATGGTGTACGGGTATAATTAAATAGAAAATTTTTTATTATAAAAAAAAAATGAAAATTTTTCTTAATTTTTAGAGTCTTACTGTAACATGGCCTTAGTTTTAATGCTGGTATCACCAGGTTGAAAATGTTTATACTCCTCCACCTCCTTCTCCAACGTTAACATTTGCTTTTGTAATTTATCCCTCAATCCTGGCAAAGTGTCTCTTATGTGATTGGTAAGCTGTTGATTTAAAATTCTTTGCAGGTATGGGGTGCCCAAACGATCGGCTATATGTCTGTATGAGGGATGACTTAAGAAGAATTTCCTTTCGGCAGCTAAAGCCATATGTATATCCTTGCGTCCTTCAATATCTTTCTGAGATCGATTCACCACACCGATATAACCGCGTCGCAACGGTAACAATTTATTTTCCAATATATCACGAGCATCGGTACCTTCATCCATTAAGTCCAATTTGGTGATTACACCAATAGTCCGTACACCCTGAGGATCTACTTCTTTGGCCAATTTCAAAGCATCCGAATTGGCTAAATCGGTATTGGCCGGCGTTACAGCCAATATCAAACATGTTTCTTTGCGTATAAAACTGAAAATCATGTTTTTGATTTGAATCTCAATATCGGCCGGTTGATCACCGATGGCCACCTTGGTTAGACCGGGTAAATCGATCAAAGTTAAATTGAGTACATGTGGTGAATACACACGTAAATTAATCGGAATGTTCGAAATGCCTTTATTACTACCCGTGACTCTATCCGTTTCATCTTCGATCTCCTTACGTATCTCATCAAAGTTGCTGAACTTTTTACCTTTGCAATGTAAAAATTCTCCATATTCTTTAAGAAAGAGAAAATTTATTATTTTTAGTCTTCTTATATGAAATAATCCGACTTACCGGTGACGCCATTAATTAATTGCAAGACTAGTGGCCGTCTGGTAACAATACCGGAACCACGCGGTAGGAAATCTCTGAAAGAAAAACAATGATTTTTATGTATCAGCGAAAAGATTAAAGGATTAAAAAAAAAGAATTTGTTATGAGAAGGAATTCAAATGAAAAAAATTTAAAAAAAAAATTCCACAGGATTGAAAGTGTATTTTGTATCATGGAATTGATCTAGCAATGCCTGTCTATGGTATATATTCTCTGCCTAAAATATAATATTCTCACAAAGATTTAAGGTTCTGTATGGGAAATGGTTTGAAGGTTAGAAGGTTAGGCGCAAAGTAGGTATCGAAAAACCCACAAAGTATATATATATGTTCCCATAGCTTTTAGTGATGGTGGATATTAAAGATTTGATCTAAACTCTTTTTAACCATTCATAGCTATTTTGCTTGTTTTAATGAAATTTAATTTAATTCATTATTGACTGTATATGTATAATTTAATGTTTGAAATTAAATTAGTCATGACATATTTTACTGTTATTGTAATTGGAAAATTGTACCACAACTGCATACTCAAGGTTAACATATATGATTCAAGGTAAAGGAAAAATGGCAAAAAAAAGTAAGAAAACTAAATTTGATTTAGAACAAATCTTAAATACCCTTCACATCTACATACATACAGTGGGCGTGGCAGGTACATGATTAGTCTATGTAATAATAATTAGTTGTAAGTTGGATTTTACACTAAATACGGTTTTTTATATATGTTGGACATTTCTGTTATCAGATCGCGCCTATTTGTAGCACATCAATGAATGATTTACAAGTAAATTTCAACTTTATAGCTCAATTTTTGTGGCTGATATAAAGATTTCTGTTCATTGTGGACGTGGATCTTGATCGATTTTGCACAAAATAGATAACGATTTGCAAGCAGGAACTACAAGCGTCTGTACAAAAATTCAGCTTTATATTTCAAAATTACCAAACATGAGAATGACAACAACAGTTAGACCCAGAGACACACATGTCTAGATCGACTCAATTTTTGATGCTGATCAAGAAATATATACTTTGTAGGGTCTCTAACGCCACCTTCTGGGTGTTGCAGACAGAAAAACAAACTTATGTGGAGGGTATAAAAATCTATGAAATATTGATATTGACACGAATGGATGGATACATGTATATAAGCAATTCATAAATATAACAAATAAGCACAAAACAGCAGTAACAACAACAACAATAACATTTATATATATGATAAAACAAAAGTCATTAACAACAAACAAATACAAGTTATAGTATAATAAGCTATGAAGAGCACTCTAGACCAGGCAGGCAGGCAAACACATAGGCCTTTAAATTGTACACAATATAATATATACTACATCGCATACACACACACTCATATACATTTAATCATAATCCCCACATTCATTGAAATCATAAAAAAAAAAGCAAAACTAGACTAAAAACTAAAATTTGGCTTAAACCAAATCTTAAATACCCTCTACATCTACAATAGTGGGCGTGGCAGTTAAATGGTTATATCCTCTAATAGTATATGTATTACGTTACGCATTACATCAGGTTACAAGACTAATTTTACGTATAGTACAGTTTTTTGTAAATTGTGAGCGTGTCTGTTATTCGAGTATGCGAATTTTTGGTAAATCTTTTACGAATATATAAAAACTATATGGTGGAGATCTCTAGGATCGAATTTTTTACCAAAATGAGTTTTTTGTAAATTGGGGCGTGGTACACTTAGTACAAACAAACACTTTATTCAGCTGCGAAACAATCTGCGTTTACGAATACAAGAGAACGTTTAGAAAAATATATAAATCCTATACATATGTGATCGGATATTATAAGATATACATACATACATTTACATGTGTCATTTATACATAGACACTTATAATTAATATTCAATTAAAACTACTCGTACATAGATTGAGCACAGAGCACCGAGAGTATTGTTTAAGGTCTTAAGGCCAATAAAATTTATAAAATTTTATTACGTTATGTGTTTGGAAGATCGCTATAATGGTGTCTGGTTAATGACCCACATTGTATGTTAGATTTCCTTTAATTGTAGTAAATATTATTATTATTAAAATAATTTGTTTTAATTTAATTTTTGTTTGTATTGTGAAAGTAATGAAAATAGTATGAATGAATATACTTTTCAAGGTGAAGGCATTTAAAGGTATATAATTATCTTAGAAAAGTTAATAATTTTAATCAATAAATTAAATTTTTTAGTTTTTTATACCCTTCACCTTAGTGATATGGGTGTACTAAGTTTGTTCTTCCGTTTGCAATTCCCAGAAGGAGGGGTTAGAGACCCTACAAAGTATATATATACGCCCACAATTGACAAAAAAATCATATTCAACGTAAAACTCAACTTGCAAGCTGATACGTAATACCTACACTATTAGAGGGCGTAATGGCATACCTGCCACGCCCAATATTGTAGATGTGGAGGGTATTTAAGATTTGGTCTAAGCCAAACTTAGTTTTCTTACTTGTTTTTTATACTTTTATGAACAAAATTATATTAATTTTTTTATTTTATTTATTTATTATAAAACAAAAGTGTATGTATTTTTATTTGAAATATGAATGAGTCAAGTTAATGTTTTTTGTTGTTGTACGTTATTATCTTCTTTATAATATACCACATAAAGTGAGTCATGTGCCGTACAATCATCAACATCACGTTGTCTGGAGTACATTCCTCTTACATATATTATTGATTTAAAGGAATGTAAACATAAACACAAAGTAATAGAGAAACAACCAATTAAACGAATTTACGTATTTCTCTCTCTCTCTCTCTCTTGTTTAAGTAAATACTGAATAATTATTTTTAAAAAAATTAAAAACAACAACCACAACCAATTTTGGTTTAAACCAAATCTTAAATGCGCTCCATATATATAAATAATCCCCTTGATAGACAAATTTGTCATGTGTTTGTGACTCACAAATTATATCTCAATATTTTCGCTATTAAAAGTAGACAAAATCGGCCAAGAGCCACGTCCACAATCGACAAAAATATGTATATCTGCTACAAAAAATGAACCATCAAAGTTGAAATTTGGTGCGCTTATATAAGGTTACTCCATCAATCGATGCGCTAAAAATGATCATGGTCGGATAACAGACACATCATTCATCACAAAACTAGACACGTGTTATATATGTATTCACCATGAAAATTTATATTTGCTACTCCAACTTTTGTTGATGTGTAGGGTATTTAAGATTTGGCCTAAACCAAATTTAGTTGTCTTACTTTTTATTACTTTTTAAATCGCGTCTAATTGTACACATTTTGTAAACATCATAACACAATGACAAATAGTACCAATGATTTCCCTTGTATTTATTAATACATGGTACACAAGCTTACAAACTTGTGAATTTTGTTTGTTTGTTTTCAATCGAATTTACTTCCCTGGTCCCCTGCGCTTTTTCTTTGCAGTAGTAATGCATATAAAATAATAATAAAACGTGCTTTAAAGCAAACACTTAATATTTTGTATACAAATACATTCATATATGTACACACATACGAGTATATACATAAAAATTAAATTTATATCAATTTTTAAGTAATGCAAACTCCTCTTCTTCTTCTTAACACACATCTCGCACGTTAAACCCTAATGTCTAGACTTGAACAAAAATAATTCAAATTATATTTATTATACATAAATTGAATAAAAAAAAAATTCACTTTAAAACCAATAAAATGCAATTATATACAAATGAAGGGCATTTTGTTTAAATTTTATAAAGAAAATCTCAACTCTGTGTTAATGAGTTCATACCGTTATGTTAACTAAACACTGTTGACAATTTTCAACCACATAGAGTGGAAAGGAATCATTTTCCAATGAATACTTTTCATATATCATTTAGGAATCATTCAAAGAAAGAGAGAGAGGAGGGAGGCATTTATTGCATTCGCCAGTATACCATAATAAGCACTCGCAGAAAGAGAAATACAATATCTAATCATTAATTGACTGCTATTAATTTTTAGTTATTTATTTCGTAATGACTACAAATATGATGGTAAATGGGAAAATAATTTGTTCCTGTTGTTGTAGTTATGAAACACTACGTACACTAGAATATGATTCAGCTTAGCTTACAAATATATATAACAAATTAACACACTTATTTATATATATCAACTTAGTGAAGTCGTTTAAATAATTTATAGCAATTTTCGGTTTAAACTTAATTTAAACTATTCCTAATTTGTTTACGCAATTATTTTAAGAACTTTATTATTTTACGAATATGGCAACATCGTAATATATACTCAATTGAAATAACGGAGTTTTACTGCACATTTTTATAACTGACAAAGATGTTTCTAAGTCCAAAATGGCAAATGCCATGCCCACCTTTATTTATACCGATCCATTCAGAATCACTTTAAACCATGTCTGCCCTTGTAAATTTATGCACATTGATTGTATTTTTTAAGATAACGACTCTCATATGTGAAATTAGAATCAAAATAAAATTATTCATGTAGCGCGCTCTCTCTAGCGTTAATATGCTACTACGCAAAGCGTTTACATTTAACGAAAAGGACAAACAAAAAAAAAAAAAAAAGACATTTCATACACTACTTAAAATGTCAATAGTTCAAGATAAACAATCTAAATAATTACACAGGAGAAAAATATCATGATAGTGATAAATACTGTGAAAGGAGAATAAAATACTAAAAAACAGGGAAATTAAATTTGGCTTAAGCCAAAACTTAAGTACCCTCCATATTTATATACAACCATGGGCGTGACAGGAACATGATTACGCCCTTAAATAGTGCATGTATCAGCTTCCAAGTCAAGTTTTACGTTGAGTACGGTTTTGTGAATTGTGAGCGTGTTTGTTATCCGACCATGCCCATTTTTGGCACATCGATGGTTGGACTAACCTAACAAGTTTTCGACGCTGATCGAGAATATATTATATATACTTTGTAAGGTCTACGACGCCACCCTCTGGAAATTGAAAACGGAAGAACAAACTTAGTATACCCGCATCACTAAGGCGGAGAGTATAAAAATTACCTCATATTGCAAATTTCATTTAATAGGAGAGGAAAATATTTTATAGAATTTTTGCTTTTATAAACTGAAGAATTTTGTCAGACGAATCATATAAGCTTTTCAATAATTTTCACATGTTAAACTTGAATAACGAAGTGTGAAAGGTACAAATCTTTGGTAGAGAGAGTGTGAACAGTGTGTCCATAATTATGAAATTACTTTAAACCAATAAATAAACAAATTTAAAGTATTTTAAGATAAAACAAAAAATTTGAAAGTCAAGTATTTTTGACTTGAAGCACTTATATGTAAGTAGGAATAGTGTTACAATTGAATACGCATATAATATATTGACATTTATTATAAACACCCCCTATTTATATTATAGTAACAACAATAGCAATAACAACAGTAACTTATATAACATCAACTCACAGTACTGCTCTTACGTAAAGGGTAAAAATATTATATAAAAAATTGGTGTGGTAACACTGCTTTGTAGTGTTCTAACGGTAAAAATCAATTCCCTTCTATATGATTAGAAAATGAGAGCTCATGTGCAGATAAATTAATAACACATTTAATTATAATTTATTATAATAATTTATTATAATAGTTATATGAGAATTTTTATAAAAATGTAGTAACAGAACAACGGTTATTTCCTACAATTTCAACTGGGATTTTATTAAAATATCTCTTGTGTAAAAAACGAATGTGTTTTATACAAAATATAACGGAAGTCTTAAAATAACTAAATATGCATACAAGAAATTCGCACACCCTAGTTTCACTACTTTTTTTTATCAATTAACATAAAGAATCGTGGATACGTGGTCAGTATGTAACCATAGTATTACGTTTAATGTTATTCTAACACAAACAAAACATGTGTGAATGAATCAAAAGAACAAAGTCAAGAGTCTTTATAAGCAAGCAAGCAAGCTGGCCAGCAAGTAAGCAAGAAAAAGATAACGTTAACGGAGAAAAAACAAAACAAAACAAAAACTTTTACGCACAACCTAAAAAATAAAATAACGGCTCAAGGGGGTTTAAGATAAATAACTTTAAGCGATAAATGAAAAAGAGCGAAAAAATATAGAATAAATGAAAGCGAGAATGACAAATCAAAAGAGATAAAGCAAACAATGAAGGAGAGAGAAGTATGTTTGGGTGTTTTCTTAATAATTCAAGGACCTTATATACAAAAACGTAGTTATGCAATATAAGAGGATAAGGACACAAACAACAATACCAACACATGCAAAAAATCGATTTGCGTAACATATTTATCTAATACTTCCTGAATATATTTGACCTATATTAGGCTCTTCCTTCATAAGGACTCTACTTTTATTACATACTTAAATAAAACAGCGGAAAATGTTTCCTACTTAAAGAACAACTGCAAGTAGAATAAATTGTGACAAGCATAGAGAAAAGGAACTGCAGCTGTTGTTTGGAATGCTAAGTAAGTGAATGTAAAGGTGAAGTGGGTAAAGAAAACCTTAAAAATGACAGCCATTGATTTTTCCCGGACAAACACAACGCACAACATTCATTCGTTTTTATTTTATATCAGTCAAGAATGTTTATCACAAAAAACTTTTAAAAAACTACATTTTTACTCACTTGCCAACAAAGTTCTCCAATACAGAACTTTTTCCAGCCGATTGTCCACCCACCACAGCTATTTGAGGCAGATCCAATTGCATATGCACACCCAACTGGGTGAAGGCATCTTGCAGTTTATTAACAATGGGAATTAAATTCTCCATATTATTTTTTGTTTTTTTGCACGCCTTTGTTAATTTATTTTACTGCTTGTAAAATTTTTCTTTCTCGATGCACACGCACACCAAAGAATAGAAAATTATTCCCCCAACACCTTTAATGAAAAAAGGTGTCAGAGAAAATTCTTTTCTGTTTGTTTTTATCTCTTTTTCAATTTATTCACTTTTCTTTCTTTTCAATTTATTGAATAATTATAAAATTTTGCATAAAACGCTTTATTAGGTTCTGTTACTTAAATTTTTCTCCAATTTTTACAATTTTTTCACTATATGTGCACTAACACTTTTTGATATATCAACTTGACGAATCATTTCACGACTAATTTCGATTTTTAACCATTTTCTTTGCATTACTTCGTTTTTATTTAATCTCAACTTTGTTTCGTTTATTGCTCTTTTGTTCTATTTATTTTTAATAAAAATAAAAAAATACAGAGACGTTATTTGTTATTTATAAAAGAGAAATGCCAAGTTTAAAAAAGACTACAGCATTAAAGTTTGAAAAGCATTATTGTTAAAATGTCAAATAGCGGAAGTTTGCTAATTGAACTTGTGCGTTTTACATTCTTTTTCGTATTACAATTTCGTGAACTATAGTCATATTATTTTTGTGCTGTGCACGTTTCGTGTCATTAATTGAGGCTTAAAAGTATAAAAATAATTTATAATAAAATTAATTAAAGGAACTTATAAGCATAGAAATATATTCTATGATTATTAAAGAATATTTCAAAGGATGTTAATAATAATAAGGGATAAAAAATTATCTGGCTTATAATTCCTTTAAAATAATGAAATTCGTTTGATTTCAGTAATATAATTATTCTAAAATTTTTAGAATGCGTTACGTGGCTGCATATATGTTAGCGGTATTGGGTGGTTCAGAGAATCCCCAAAATGCTGATATTGAGAAAATTTTAAGTTCAGTTGGTATTGAGGCGGATAGTGACCGTTTAAGTCAAGTAGTGGCCAGTTTGAAAGGCAAAAATGTGGAAGAGTTGATTAAAGCTGGTCGCGAAAAGTTGTCTTCTATGCCAGTGGGTGGTGCTGCCGTAGCAGCAACTGCTGCCCCAGGTGCTGCTGCTGATGCTGCACCCGCCAAAAAGGAAGAGGCCAAGAAGGAGGAAAAGAAGGAAGATTCCGAATCTGAAGATGACATGGGCTTTGCTCTCTTCGGCTAAGGTGGATATAATGAGGTAGTGCGATGTTTTTTTTTATTAATCTTCATTAGTTTTTATGATGATTCATAATTTTATTCACCATCTTTCGTCTGAATTGTAAAATTGATGTTCATATACAAATACTGATAAGTTTTAAGTTATAATCATTTTTTTAAGCTTAAAATGTTTACTAAAATAGGAATTTTTCCCATATCTTTTTTCAGCATTCTACAGTTTTTTGGTAAAAGGAGTATAACACCTAACAAATTAATAAAAATGTTTTTATTTCTATGAAATAAACGGAAAAATAAGTGAAAACAGTTTTGTTTTATCGTATTTAACTCAAACTTTTAGATGAATATGTTATAGACAATAAGTAGTGTGTAGGCAAAGCGGCCAAAAATCGCAGGAGACAACGGAAGGTTACAGGATAAGTGATGCAGTTTATAGTTGTGTATAACTATGCTGTTGAGAATAGGAGTAAAAAGCTAACGGGACTTGTGCTTACATGTCTGAAGATTAACTTCAATTATTAAGATGAAAGTGAACTAAATATGCTCTTGAATGTGGGTCGGAATTAAAAAGGAATATTAATTATTTATGCTCACATCACATTCATAATTATGCGCCCTTCACAAACATTGAAGTATGTTTCACAAGCATGTGTGAGCTGGGTATATGTATTATGTGACCGTTACAAAAAGGCGAACGGCAAGGAAATGTGAATAAATAAAATACAGTTACACTCTGAGTAGTTTATTAAGAATCGTTCACTGTACGGTAGTTTATTAATATAATATAAAAAACAAATTTAATCAAAACTGTTGTTGAGCGTTAAACATAAATATAACGAACGTTAGTGCATCTAGGACTATTTTTTCTCATATTGATCCTCGTCAACCAAATAGTCTTCACCTTCATATAATTTTTTCCATTTTTCTGCTACAACGACTCTTTCAACATCACCATCATCATCATTATAATTTCCACGTTGATCGTAGGAACGGAATTTTTTGCGTTCTAGTATTTGTTTCTGTTCCTGACGTTTAACTAAATATGTAGCAAACTTTTCAGCATCTTCTGTTGATATTGTTTTATTAAGTTTAACTAATGAGTCCTTATCACACATACTATGTTGTTGTTGTTCTTGATAAGATCCTTGTTGATACGATTCCCAGGCTTGTTTTGATTTACGCATTTTCGTGAAAATTTTTAACATTATTGCCTTATGATCCAAGCCCAAAACATCATGTCTCATTTTGGGTACATCAAGATGTTCTAAAGATTCTGTTGCAGCCGATGTTTCTTCTCCGTTAGCAGGTATAATGGATTTCAGATCTTTTTCTAAACCATAAAACTCTTGTTTTATACATTCAGTGTTTAAATTTTTCGCATTATATTCAACATTTGCATAGTCTTCATCTTCTTCGTCAGCATTATCATCGTTGAATGTGATTGTATTTAGTATAGCCTCCACCTCGGCCATATTATTATTTAGTTTATCTTTAACAAATTTAATACGTGGCACTACACCCATTAATCTTAATTGCGACAATTCATGCCTTAACAAACCGCTGCAACGTTGCAGTTCAATATCCAAAACTTTATCACGATCTACATCTCCGGTGGTTACCCAAAATACATTAACAATAGCAAAATCTGGTGATATTCTTATGCGAGTCACTTGTAAACCTTTTCCTAGCAAATCTGCGGATATTTCACCAGTTGCCATTAGATCGGTTATATGTTCCATGAAAAGTTTATTTAATACTTTCATACGTCTGTTTACATTTTTACCGGTGTTAGATTTTGGTTTACCGAATTGCGATTGTTTAAAAATAACATTTTCAGTTTTGGCCGATATCTCGGGAGGAGCAAACCATTTGCGCTTTGTACCCGATACTCGTTCTCCATATAATTTTCCCAAAATTTTACTTTGTCTTACAATAGGAGCATTTTTAGAAATAAAACGTTTTTTTTGTAGTTGTAAATTGATTTTAGGCCAGAGAACATTTCTAAACATAATCTATTACTTAATGTCGATGCTTTTATTTAACTTTTGTTATTTTTTTTTGGATGTGTAGAGAATGCCTAAATCATATGGTTTATATTGACAGGGCTTACTGCGCTGAGAAAGAACGCCAGCAGCCTTTATTACCAGGGTTGTAACAGACTTTGTTTAATTGATTATTTTATTTTCATATTTTATTGCTTAAAGTAATTTTTTTTTTTTGTTTGTTAATATAATTGTAAATTTTATGTTGAATATAAAAGTAAATTTACTTTATAAACAGCTGTTTCTTACAGACACTTTATTAAAAACAGGGATGCTGATTTTTGTACAGTTTTTATGCGCTTCGCATTAAAACAGTGTTCAACATTACTGGAAATTAAAACATTTCATTGGAAGTTTTATTTTATTAATTTTTGCCGTTTTATTGTATTTGAAAATATTTTACATTTTATATTTATATATATCTATGTACAATACAAGCATTACATTTTTTTTAATCATACATTATATTATATATCTCCATATTTTGTACAATTTTGAAGTGAAGTGAATATTTTCTTCGCACGTTATTTATAATGAAGAAAGCCTTCTTTATACTCTCCACATAAGATGGAGATTATACAAGCACCCAGAATGAGGCTTCAGAGACTCTAAAAAGTATATATATTCTTGATCAGTGTCAAAAACTGAGTCGATCTAGATATTAATGTCCCTGTGTCCGTCTGTTGTTGGCATTGTCACAGTTATAAATTTTGATATATTATATAGCTAAATTTTTGTACAAACACTTTTAGTTCTAACGTGGGCATGGTCGGATAACAAACGCGCAATATATTTGCCACCGTTGTGGATGTGGAGGGTATTTAATATTTGGCCTAAGCCAAATTTAGTTTTCTTACTTGTTTTTATTAATATTGTCAATAAATAAAGAGGAATAGAAAAGCAACACATACTTACAATATAATTATTTATATATTTAAATGAACTATTTAATATATATTTATATTTATATTTAGGAGTGTATTTTTTTTCATTTTTTAATTATACACCTGTGGCCAAATTTACGAGGTATTCATATTTTTTTATAAATTTTGTAACATATAATTTTAAGATTAAATTATAATTTATTGTTATAGTTCAAGTCTGTAATTTTAGTTGAGAGAACAAATTCATTATTATTATTATTATTATTATTGTTTTGTAATTTAATTTTGTCTTGCACAGTATTTTTTCACAATGTAAATAAGTTTTTTTTTTTTAAAATTATGAAAAATTTTTTTCTATTTATATAAAAAATATATAATTTTTTTCAATTAGTTATTAAAACATATTCTCAAAATATAAGTAAAACAAAATAAAACACACATATATATATAAAATTTAAAAAAATTGTAATCAAACAATTTCGAAATAAATGTTTATAATAAACGAAAGAAAACATTATTAGGACGTATAAAAAATAGAAATTATTGCATTTTTTATAATTATATTAAAAATACTAAATTTTGTATGAGAAATATATATATTTTAACATTAAAAAAAACATGCAAATTCGAAAAAAATCTATGTAAAATTAGTATATCTACTAAATAAAGATAATAACCGGACAAAGAAGAATTAATTTTTTAATTCTATACAACTAAAAAATAAATGAGAAATTTATGTTTGGATAAATGAAACCAAATCTTATATGCCCACTATTGCTTTAATTAAAAATAATAATAAAATAAATAATTGAAAGAAAAAATATTTGTATATTTTAAATTTTTTTCTTAATATATTTTTGTTGCAAATAGGATGGCCCACCCTATCGGTTCCATTTTGTTTATTTTAAATACCGGTCAATATATAAAAATTATGAAAACTTCTGATAAACTTTAAAACTTTTTAAAATCCAGTGGTGGGTATATAAATGGATAGTCTTTATAACCTAAAAAACTCATTTATTTTAAGTAAAGTGTTGTACACCTAATTCTCTTTTTGCATGAACTTTTTTACACGAATTTGATTTAACACGAGTTATAACGAAAAAAAAATCTCTTTTTACACGAATTGTTTTGTTTTAACATTATTTTCAATTTTTTTTTTAAGATCGAACCAATCTACTAAGAGAATTAGGTGTATTAACGTTACGGGTTCTTTTTTATTATTACATATTTAATGTTGCTTTCAAATTAATGCCGATCGCATTTTAGATTACGCATTAAGTCTAATTGAAATAAAAACTATATTATATATATATATAATTCAGTCATAACCAGTTATTCAATAATACAATCAATGTTACCCTTTTTATATACACTATGGTACATAAAGGAAGTACAGGTTAAAACCTAACTTAAAATGCTAATTATAGTGTTTCATTAGGCTTCTTATTAAAAAATATATGAGAGCATGACGAACCAGACATAAATTCTCTCTCCAAAAATAAAATCTAGCAAAAAATGCATATTTTTAAACAATATTTACAACTGAATACAGTACAGTGACTATTACTACAAAATGGCTGCTGTGTAATACAAAAATCAATATAAAAATTACGAGTATTTTTTTTAAAAGATTCAAGCGTGAAAATCTATTATATAAGAAAATGACTTAGAAAACATACCAAGTATAAAAAAATATCTAAAATAAAGCGTCCCTTCAAACATATATAAACAATATTTTTATACATCACTGCTTAATTGTTAGCATGATTTATACTTAAGTAGCTCAGGTGTCCAATCTTTATTAATTATAGTTTAGATTGGAATTATTTTATATGAAATTAGCTTTTAATCGTCTTCTTTGCGAAAATTATTTTTTAATTATCTGAATTTTTTCAATTGTATGCACGTGAGGTTAGGAAAACAGGGTCAAAAATGGGTATTTTTAAATAATTTCGAAAAACGGTACTTGTAAATAGTATTGAAAAGTGCTGAAAATTTCAACTGAGTTAATACAAATTAACTAAGTTAATACAAATTAACTAAGCTTAACAACACTGGGTAATAGCTGGATTTTTGATGCCGTTACATTTTGTTCTTCAAAGTACAATTATTGTATTTTTTCTTTCTTTTCTATCCTTTTTAAATACACATAAATGATACATCTTAAAACAGAATTTAATTCAATCGGATAAAAATATTGGAAACTATATAAGACACTTAGTAATCGTGTGCCTATATCCAATTTTTAAAAGTTAACTTGACAAATTTTAAACGCAATAGTCTTTAAGTAACGAAAACAAAATAGTAACTCACCATACACTCTGAATTCGTGTAATTTTATACATATATGCTTAAATCATATGTGCTGCACCCTGTTCCAATTTGTAATTCATATTATTAAAAGGCATGTCGGGATGTGGTAAAGCTGCGGCTACCGCTGCCACCGCATTATCACTATTGGCCGTTCCTTTAATTTGTGCCAATGCATGAGTCATGACTGTGGCAACATTGGCAGCCGTCACTGGTGAACCCGCAGTAATATTCATGCCTACACCCAAATTGCTAGAAGCGCCACGACCTCGCTTACGTTTCGGTAAAATACCCTTACGGGCCATATAGAAACGTATTGTTGAGACGGGTATATTGAAAATATTGCTTACAGTTTGGAATGTTTGTCCTTTTGATACCAATTTGGCGGCTTGAGCCAACGAAGCTTCAGAACGTCGTACACGTTTAGAACCGTTAGGACCCTCCATTGAACTTTGTACTATCGAAGAGTCGTGTTCATTAATGCTCAGGCCACCTAAACCGCCAAAACTATCGTCTTCTTCATGAGCCACATAATTATGATCTTCATCAATATTGGCATCCAAGCCATGTTGTTGCTGTAGTTCTTGTTTTTGTTTTTGTTGTGAATGATGTGAAAGCTGAGATTTGTTTGCGTTGATTTGCGGTGTCATTTCGTAGTTTTCGTAGGCATTGGAATTGGAATCATCTCCTGAATCGTCATCATCATCGGCAGAGGGTGCATTGGAAGCAGGAGTGGTCGTTGTTGAAGCAGCTATCATAGCCGCTAAACCAACTGAATTCAGTATTTGACGTGATTGTTGTTGTGTTATTTTATTATTAATACCGCTGCTGGTCATATTAGCCGCCGTCGATTGTTGGCTACTTGAAGATATCGGTTCTTTTTTTATGAATTGTTCGGGTACAATAGTTGGGGTATTGCCCACTGTTAAAGGCAATTGTTGTTGTTGTTGCTGCTGCTGCTGCTGTTGCTGCTGCTGCTGTAAATGATTAATTTGTGAGGTTATGGTTGAACTGGTAGCAGTATCATCCTCATCAACACTATCCGCCGCTTGATTGGGTAATCCCACCACATTGCCACCATCACCTAAGGCAGCATTACTGTGATTTGTGGTGACTTTTTGTGACAGAGCCTTCAATTGATTAAGATTTAGAGCAGCATCTGAACCGTATAAACCGCGTATCCTTAGCTGTTCGGCACATCGCAACAATTGAGGCAATCCCGCCTGCGTTACATTCACTTCACCTTTATACATGAAATCCACCAATGCTTGTATCTCCCATAATTTAATCTCTGACGGCAATATAATCACAGGATGTTTACAAGGATTCTCTGATAAAATACTCTCAAAATAGGAAGAACAAGCGGCCAAAACCAGACGATGACAATGCACTTGATGACCTTCACAGGCCAATGTTACATCAACAAACCGTTGACCCGCTAAGAGTTGCGGGAAAGCAGCACCAATACTGCCCAAATGACTGTTCCAACGTACGCAGAACTCTTGCCGGTGAGCTGAGGCAGCATTCATGATGTTTCACTCCAGGTCACAAGTATGATTTTTTTAAAAATTGCTACTTAATGCCCAAGGTGGTGGTGGTGGGACTTTCTAGTCTTGTGTAACAATAAGTGCTAAGGAATTTATATCTCTCTAGGCAACTGAAAAATAGAAGGATATATATTTTTTTAAAACAATAATGAATGTGTGTGTATTGTAATGATAACGACTTTAATTTTATCATTTTATTTGTTTCTTTGTTTACAAGTTGTCCTCTAGTCTCGCTTGCAAATCGAATTTCATGGTGCATATGGTTTTTTGTAAATTGTGGGCGTTTGTTATCCGAGCGCGGTCATTTTTGGCATATCGGTTGCTGGTCAATTTTTGTGACTAAGAAAGAGATTTTTGTCGATTGTGGACGTGGCTCTTGACCGATTTCTCGTATAAATAATATATAAGAACGCCAGCTCTCTCGCTTTAAAAAGATGGACCGGACATGAAAAAATAGCACAAGGGATTTTAGTACAGGATTGCATATACAGACGAATTACATTTTTCAAAAAATTCAGGTAATTTTTTTAAACTTTGCATCAAGAAATTATCTTTTATAAAATTTTTGAAACACAAGCTAGCAATTCTTTGGAAAATTATTAAAAACTGTATAGGGATTCTCAAAATAGCTAAATCGTTATAAAAAAATTTTAATGTTCATATAAAAAAAAAAAAGCCCTTATTTTTTATTCCAAACAAAGACGCCGCATAAGAAGAAGAGGCAAATAGTAATATAAAAAATGAACTTTTATAAATAAACATGCATTATACATACATACAAGGAATATAAAAAAGGTACAAAAAAATAGTATTATAATAATTGGTTGAGCACTGTACTTTAGCAATATTGTTGTTATAACCAAGTAGAAGGCATTTTGTTTAAATACACATGCCGCACAAAAAAGGAAAAAGAAAAGTTGTACAACAACAACAATAATAATAAGTGAAATAAAACATACAAAACACGCACACACATTTATACAAATATTAAATGCTGCTTAAAAACTACATAGAAGTCCCCTTTCAATAAAATATTATTATAAAATACTGCGTGTGTGTGTGTGCATGTTTAGTTTTGCACATTTAAAATAAAACAATAAAATAAACCAGGCATCCAAAGAATTAACAGCTTATACACATGCAACACACACACACACTCGCTAAGGCAACGCACAAGCAGCATAAACAGTAATGCCTATATTTGTACAGAAGAAATTAAAAGAACAACAACAAATGGCAAGCATATGAAGTTTTCGTTTTTATTTTTATTCTATATCTCTTTCTTCCCCTCTATTCAACAGTACACAACATCAGTAATTATCTTAACAATAAGAACAACAACAATAATAATAACACCGGTCTCTCTCAAAGTAAACAAAGTAAAAAAAAAACAAAAACAAATCATGAACACCATTTCGTTCAACTTGAGTTTGCAAACATGGAATATAATGGATATGAAACTTGACATATAGAAGAGAGGGAGAAAGAGAGAGAGGTTAAAATTATAAGAAGACATAATAGTGTCAATTTAGTGGGGAAAATAATTTAAAATTCAATTTTAAAGGTAATATTTTTTTAAGCTGCAGATCTGCCCACTTTTTCATTTTTTTGAAACACATATCCGCTACAGATTTTAAAAATTATTCACATTCTATATTCTAATAACTGTTTTAATTTCTTTATATATTTTCATACGTGATTAATATTTGTTTAAAATATTTTTAATTAATCCTTCAAAAAAAAGGAAAAAAAAACGAATTCCCAATTTATTTTTATGTCTTAAATAGACACATAACACTCGTTTTTCTGATGTGGCAACATCAGTTACAGTTAATAACTATTTAATGAGGTAGAAGTTTATAATTTTCATTTAAAAAAATCTAACAAAACATGCTTTAAATAAAATGTTTATATAACAAAACAATATTAAAAAGATGAATATTCTCACTATAACTTTTAATTAGTTTGTATTAAATGTGAGTTTTTACTCTCAGCATGTATTTTTCATTTCAGAGCACATTTTAACCGAAATTCTCTTTCACATATTTTTATATTAATAAATTTATTGGAAATATTTTCTTCGATTTCTTAATTTATTATCAAATTGTGACAACTGTTCTATAATACGTCTTCATACTTGCTGTTGTCCACCACATTTCCTTTGTTTAGTTGAAAGTCTTAATACATAAATGATTTAATATAACAAAATGAAGAACATGTAATTATATTTTTTTTTATTAAAAAAAAAATAAGTAAAGAGAAGGAAGCATTAGTTCTACTCTCCAGGCTCATTGAATTGTATTGAGAACTGGTGCGAAGTGAATAAATGAGAGTATAAAAGTGAGAAGCAGCAGCATCGGCTCTTAGAATATGAATTTATGAAATGAAACACTTTCATAATAACAACAACAACAACTCAAACAACACAACGTATAACCAAATTTAATCAACAACAAAAAAACAACAAAGTGAAAAAACACATAACTACACATGCACCCCTCCACTAATCTTCTTTCATACTAAGGTTCCTTTTTTTTGAAAAAGAACTTCTCTTGTATATTTAACAGCTTTGCAGGGGTCTTTGCTGCTTTATACATGGTAGTAGTAGTAGTAGTAGTTCTTGTTGTTGGTACTTTTTTAATTTAAACATTTAAGGGTTTTTTTTTTTAGCTGAAAATGGCTGCCAAGGAACTTATTAATAATGGCGTGTCTAACAAATTTTTTTCATCTTAATTATTCATTAATAATTTCGAATTTTATACCGTTCATAATTACCTTTTTAATTAAATAATGAGTTTTCTTCAATTTTAATGAATTCCTGTTAAAAGAACTTTTTACTACTTTTTTTAGTTGCACAGGATTTTTGTAATTTCGCTATTTTAATAATCGTTTTTTCTCTTGTTTCATGTTTAGTTAATTAAAATGCTTTTTCCTTTATTAAATAATTATTGATTTTTCACTTTTTTAGTTAATTATGCATAATATATTTTTCACACAACACACATGAGGTTGGTCGCTCCTTCTTCGCGTTATAATTTTTCATGTATATACCACTCGCTGTCACTTAATACTTTGTGCAATACAAAAAAAATATTTTAATTCTTCACTTGATATTGCTTCTTGTTCTTGTAGCTGCTTCTCGGCTCGTTGGTTTGTTATGTCTTTTTGTTGCACACACATATTTTTATACATTAAATACATTATAAAAAGAAACATAAAATAAAAGAAAAACGCAGAAATGGCACTTTATCCACTCCTGCTAGTATAGTAGCTGTTATTGTTGTTGTTTTTATTGCTTTTTTCAACTTTGCATCACACGCGCGAAATGGTTCTCTTCATTTCTTTAGAATATATTTACTCAAGTGCTTCTTCTTATTCTCACAGCAATATTACAATACTGCCAAGCAATTTCAAACTTGCCATTACAAACCCAACCAAGTTCATTGGTGTACCTATACTGTTCTAGCCGCGTTCGTTCGTGTACCACAACTGTTCTAGCATATTTTATTCAAACCCAAACCGAAGTTCTTCCTCTTTTCCCAGCGAATATGTAATAACTAAAAAATCAGTGTTATTACTTTTTTGTGCAGCATAATTACTATCGATTAATTTATAAGAGTATCATCTTTAGTTTTACTTCGATTCACCACAAAGCGTTCACATACCATACAATATGTTTTACGTGCTTTAAAACTAAGATTTTTTGCATAAATACTAAGTGCTGTTTGAAATACTGTTAAATAAAACAATAAAGGGTAAAAAAAATTATTAAAAAACAATATAGATTGTAAAGAAATAACCTAAGTTAACAATGCCGTTAATTTGCAATAAATAAATGATGAGAAAAATTCCTTTGCTTAATCAGTGCAATCTATAGCCATCTCCGTTTTTCTTGTGTAAATTTATATTCGAAATTTTTTATGAGTAAATAGGGGGCGTAAGATAATCATGAATTTGCGGTAATATAATAAGCGCAGTCATATAATATACGTACATACAGATTTGTTTATGTGGCATGAAAAAGAAAAAAATAAACGGCATAAAACAAAAATAAATTACAGAGAAACACGACAATTTAAGTTTGATGAAAAATAAAATGGTGTGAAGGTTATAATTAAATAGATGTAAATGGTATATAATATATTTTTTTCTTATGCTTTTTTAAAGTAAGAATAAGCCATAAACCCAGAACTAGTAATATCGTCTTTCTTTTAAATAAAGTCATGGTTTATTACAAAAGATATGTTGTTTTTTAAGAGATTTATTAATAAATAAGCTAAAAAACAAATTATGTATTTTGTGTAAATTATTTCTTTTGAAATGTGTGTTTATCGTTAACCAACACTATAACACCGTGAAACTATTCACCCCATTTAAATTCACCATAACAGTTATTTCTTTTCTCTTCGTTCTTCACTGCTTAACACGATTAAAAAAAAACGACAGTCATTTTTGGAGATTTTTTTAGATAAAGTGTCATTTTTGGAGCAAGAAAATTTTCATTAATTTAAAAAAATTTCTTTATAAATAAAAGGTGATCTTGTTTTTAGTAATTATAACTATATAATGAGAAAATAAGTAATTATATCTAAATAAGTTATCAACGAGAGGCGTTTACGGAAAATTTTCATTACCATTTGTTCACTTTTTAAGAAATGTTCATTTGCAAAGTGAAATTAAAAAATTGTGTTGTGTTATAGAGTGTCTTTGGACGTAAGACATATTATCTAAAGAAAATTTTGCAATTTTTCTAAATAATTCTTTGTGTATGTGTATGTTTCATATGTGTAAAATATTTAGCAACTTAATATAAATATTACCAAAAAAAATAAATTAAAAAGGCATTAAAGTGTGCTTTTCTAATTGCTTAAGCACTGCATAAAATAACAACAAAATCATTATTTAACCGTGTAATATAAGTGGAGGCATTTCTCATTAAGTGCACAAAATGACTCAAATATTACCCATACGCTTTCAAGAGCATTTACAGGTAAGCTGGTTTGATATATAATAATATATAATTTTTTATTTTTAAAGTTAAAAATATTAAGATTATTTATTACAACACTTGTTTAAATTCTATTTAGTGCACCGTTATTGATTTTGGGAGAAATCCGTTTATTTAACATTTAGGAATGTTCAGTAAAATGTATGGCATTTTAAATGCCATAATCATATATATGAGTCACCGTTGCTTTACCAGCATAAACTTCAACTCGTTTTAATTTTATTCATAGTTGTTTGTATTTATTGTAACTAAAGCCGGGGTTTGCTGTAATTCAAACAAATTCTCTTATGAATACGAGTATATATATCTTAATATAACCTCGATAAATTAAATATATTTTTAATCTCCTCTTCTCTCCTGTAAAATTTCCTTTTGCTGAAGCATTTCTATTAATATTTGGGCATTTTTTCAGTAAGATTTATTGTTATTGTTGTGTGAGATTGTTCATGTTCTTATCGCAATCACTTAATTGACCCCGTTTTTGTTTAGTACAATCAAATGCACTCCGGGATTTTATGTGAAAAGTTTTCATTTTGCGGTTTAAGCATAAGAGGTATTGTTATTTTTTGTAATTAGCAAATTCTGATTGTGAGTTTATTGTTAATATATGAGCAAATCATATATACAGGTAGTCCATACATATATAAATTTTATACCCTCATTGTTTGATGCGCTTGCTAAAGCATAGCGACCCTAAAAAAGAAGTGATTTTAGGTTTTTTTTGCAGTTGTTTGTCTTTTGAGATAATTTTTTTTTATAAAAAATGTTTAAATTAATTTTATTGAATTGATATGAATTGTTATACAGTTATAAATGGGAAATATTTTTGTAAGCAAATACATATGTTTAAAAATAATTCCCCTAATTTTTTTTATTGATAACTCAAAATACACTTTTTGTTCCGCTTTGCATATATGTGCGTACGGCTTGTTTATGCCTAACGGTTTTTATCTTCGTTGGAGAAGAAGAACTCTTTATCATGACTTTCAGCAACTATGTTTGCACAAAAACAAATTACTTTCTCTCTCTATCTTTAATAACGGATTTCCCCTGTTATTTTTCTTCTCGTTTTGGCATACGATAAGGCATTCCACCATAAATGGTGAATGAAAGTTTGTTTAATTTGAATATATAAATTAATTCTACTCCTTTTAAATGTAATAACAAATCAGCAAATCATATAAAATCATTGGGAAAATAAATATTATAGTTTGATTTTTTTATTTTCTTATAATTTTTGAGCTGTATGTGTTTAAGTGCATTAAACTATTATTTTATTTTTGGTTATAGTGTAAATTAATTAATTGTAAATAAAATGCTATGACGCAAAAATAAACAAAACAAACGAAACTGAATTCTTCGCCAATGCCAACATAATACAGAGTATAAGTGAAAAGTTTACGTCACAATTATTTTACATGATTTTTCATGTTTTTTTTTGTTTATTCAAATGGCTATGTGTTCACTATAGATCATTTGGACTTATGCCAAATCCGAGTATAAATAATATCATTGTTTTGTATGCAATATGTTTTTATATAAGACCATTGAAATTCCAATTACTGGGCACAATATGTACATTCTTCCTACTAAATTCTATGTATAAGCTGTAGCCATTCAGTTCATTATCCTCTGATCTTGATTGAGACTGAACAAGACATGTGTTGTTATAGTTAAGGGTTGCGGTTTACCGTTAGTAAATGGTGTGGGATGTATTAAGTTTATGTTGATACAAGACCCAGTTTGTTAACAACCACTTTCTTTATTGATTTAAGTCTTTCTGTCTCTCCATCAATTCTTGCGTTTAAATAAATACACAAAAACCATTAATAATCGATAAATATATGTTTTCTTCTAAAAAGAGTCAACAGTTAGAGATTAATTCTTCTATTGCAATTACTCTCCATGTAAAATTTATTTAAATTTTTTATAAATTTTTTTTTATTAACAGCTCACAAATGTCGGCATTAATATTACTTCGATATCATTCAGTACTCTTACCATGGAGTCTGATAAATTCATTTGTGTACGAGAGAAGGGCAACGACACCGCCCAAGTGGTCATCATTGATATGAATGATACCAGCAATCCAACAAGGCGACCCATATCCGCTGATTCGGCCATTATGAATCCAGCCAGCAAAGTTATAGCTTTAAAAGGTAAGCAAAATTATACATACAAACAAACGAATGCGAATACAATATAAATTTATTTGTCTCTTATGTATACTTTTAGCTCAAAAAACGTTGCAAATATTTAATATTGAAATGAAATCGAAAATGAAATCTCACAATATGAGCGATGATGTTGTATTTTGGAAATGGATTTCACTTAATACGTTGGCTTTAGTTACCGAAACGGCCGTGTATCATTGGTCCATGGAAGGTGATTCGACGCCCGTGAAAATGTTTGATAGACATTCATCGTTGAATGGTTGCCAAATTATTAATTATCGTTGTAATGCCAATCAGCAGTGGTTGTTGTTGGTGGGCATATCAGCGTTACCTAATCGTGTTGCTGGCGCTATGCAATTGTATTCAGTGGAGCGTAAAGTATCACAAGCAATTGAAGGTGAGTTGGATTGGTTTTTATTTGTATTTTGTTTAAAACCAAGTTAGAATAGTTTTCATTTGTGGTTGAGTTATATATATTTTGAATAGAGGACACCTACTCCTTGTACAGTTTAAATAATAAAATATTGAAGATGAAATTGCTTCATTTTGGTACAACCATGGGAGAAATTCGTAACTTAATACGGTTTTTTTTGTAGTACACTATAGAATTACATCAGCTTGGGACAAATCTTGAATACCTTTCCTCATGTAAACGCTGGAAGTGTCGCGTACACACGGACATAAAATTCCGTTTGTTTCCGATCCAGAATATATACTTTTGTAGAGTCGCTGACACCACCTTCTGGGTGTTGTAAATGGAATGACGCACTTAGTTTATCCCCGCAATCTTATATGGAGACTATAAAAATAAGTATACAGTAAATAAACTGAAGCATTAATTATTAAAACACCTTAGGTGGTGTTCTATAAGGTAAAGTGTTAAGATGAAAAGTATGAAAAGAAATTGCTTAAAAGAAAGAAATCTTAAAAGCTCTTACTTTATATGCTTTGTTGTAATATTTTACAAATTGCGGCCACCACCACCACATGTTTCATAATCACTTTCTCCACAATTTATATAATATCTCCCTATGTTACATAAATGATGAATTGAATTAGAATGCGTTGAGGCAAATATATCATAATAAATAAAGCATGGCGATCGCCCGAAAATAGTTATTCCCTTGTTCTTCACAATCTACTTAATAAATGTATAGATGTAGAATGTATGCGTATGAACAGTATAGAATAAAAGGGTTTGAGGAGTAGAATACAATAATGCAAATTTCGGCATACTCAGTCCAAAATGACGACTATCACCAGATAATGGATAATCAATTTCCCCACGATCTACATAAGTAGCAAATGAAAGTTCAACGTGAGCAACTAAGTGCTTTTATACGTAATCCTATGTAGCAATTGATTTAATATTTTTTACAATCCATTCACATGAACGTCTGGAGTAGAATACCATAATGCTTTAGATCAAATATTAGCGACTTTTATAAATCTTGAAACTTATTAATTTTAATTAACACATAATATTAAAAAAAACATAATAAAAAAAAATTATTTCATAATAATTCCCCTGAAGGTCATGCGGCTGCTTTTGCCAACTTCAAAATGGAGGGCAATAAAGAGCCCTCCACTTTGTTTTGCTTTGCCGTTCGCAGTGCTACCGGCGGCAAACTGCATATAATTGAAGTGGGACCGCCACCTACCGGCAATCAACCGTTCCTTAAAAAGGCTGTTGATGTATTCTTTCCCCCCGAAGCTCAAAGCGATTTTCCTGTAGCCATGCAGGTCTCTTCGAAATACGATACCATCTATTTAATTACCAAGTATGGTTACATTCATTTGTACGATATGGAGACGGGTACTTGCATTTATATGAACCGCATTTCGGCTGATACAATATTTGTAACGGCCCCTCATGAATCTAGTGGCGGTATTATAGGAGTTAATCGTAAGGGTCAGGTGTTATCGGTGACGGTGGATGAGGAACAAATCATTCCGTATATTAATACGGTATTGCAAAATCCTGATCTGGCATTACGTATGGCGGTGCGTAATAATTTATCGGGCGCGGAAGAGTTATTCGTGCGGAAGTTTAATAAGTTATTTACGGCAGGTCAGTACGCTGAAGCGGCTAAAGTAGCGGCTTTAGCACCCAAAGGTATTCTGCGAACACCCCAGACCATACAACGTTTCCAACAAGTGCAAACGCCGGCTGGCTCTGCTACACCACCTCTGTTGCAATACTTTGGCATCCTTTTAGATCAAGGTAAACTGAATAAGTATGAAAGTTTGGAGTTGTGTCGTCCGGTATTGTTGCAAGGTAAAAAACAATTGTGCGAGAAATGGTTGAAGGAGGAAAAGCTGGAATGTAGCGAAGAATTGGGCGATCTGGTTAAAACATCCGATTTAACTTTGGCTTTATCCATTTATTTGCGAGCGAATGTACCGAATAAGGTGATTCAGTGTTTTGCTGAAACGGGCCAATTCCAAAAGATTGTCTTGTATGCCAAGAAGGTCAACTATACACCCGATTATATATTTTTATTGCGTTCGGTAATGCGTACCAACCCTGAGCAGGGAGCTAGTTTTGCTTCAATGCTGGTGGCTGAGGAGGAACCATTGGCGGATATTAATCAAATTGTAGACATTTTCATGGAACACTCCATGGTACAGCAGTGTACGGCTTTTCTATTGGATGCCCTCAAACATAATCGCCCCAATGAGGGTGCGTTACAAACCCGTTTACTAGAAATGAATTTGATATCAGCTCCACAAGTAGCTGACGCCATTTTGGGAAATGCTATGTTTACTCATTACGATCGAGCACACATCGCCCAATTGTGCGAGAAGGCTGGCTTACTACAACGAGCCTTAGAACACTACACCGATTTGTATGACATCAAACGTGCTGTAGTGCATACCCACTTGCTAAATGCTGACTGGTTGGTAAGTTTCTTTGGCACCTTGTCCGTGGAAGATTCTCTGGAATGTTTAAAGGCTATGCTGACAGCCAACATACGTCAGAATTTACAAATTTGTGTTCAAATTGCTACCAAATATCACGAACAATTAACGACCAAAGCTTTGATCGATTTATTTGAAAGTTTTAAATCCTACGAAGGTTTATTCTACTTCTTGGGCTCTATTGTCAACTATTCGCAAGATGCTGAAGTACATTTCAAGTACATACAGGCCGCCTGCAAGACAAATCAAATTAAAGAAGTCGAACGTATATGTCGTGAGTCTAATTGTTACAATGCCGAGAGAGTGAAGAACTTTTTGAAAGAGGCCAAACTCACCGACCAACTACCCTTGATTATTGTGTGTGATCGTTTCGATTTCGTTCACGATTTGGTTTTGTATTTGTATCGTAATAATTTACAAAAATATATTGAGATTTATGTACAAAAAGTCAATCCATCACGTTTACCGGTGGTAGTGGGTGGTCTCTTGGATGTGGATTGTTCCGAGGATATTATAAAGAATTTAATTTTGGTGGTGAAGGGCCAATTCTCCACCGACGAATTGGTGGAGGAGGTGGAGAAACGCAATCGCTTGAAATTACTGTTGCCCTGGTTGGAGTCTAGGGTTCATGAAGGCTGCATAGAGCCGGCTACACACAATGCTTTGGCCAAGATTTATATTGATTCCAATAACAATCCGGAACGTTTCCTTAAAGAGAATCAATACTACGACAGTCGGGTGGTGGGTCGTTACTGTGAAAAACGTGATCCCCATTTGGCTTGTGTGGCCTATGAACGGGGCCAATGCGATCGTGAATTGATAGCCGTTTGTAATGAGAATTCTTTGTTTAAGAGTGAAGCTCGTTATTTGGTAAGGCGTCGTGATCCAGAATTATGGGCTGAAGTACTAGCCGAATCCAATCCATATAAACGTCAACTAATCGATCAGGTGGTCCAAACGGCCCTCTCCGAAACTCAAGATCCCGATGATATCTCCGTAACTGTAAAGGCCTTTATGACAGCCGATCTACCCAACGAATTGATTGAATTATTGGAGAAAATCATTTTAGACTCATCCGCCTTCTCGGATCATCGCAACTTACAGAATCTTTTGATATTAACAGCAATTAAAGCCGATCGTACTCGTGTAATGGATTATATTAATCGCTTAGATAATTATGATGCTCCCGATATCGCCAATATTGCTATTTCGAATCAATTGTACGAAGAAGCCTTTGCTATATTCAAGAAGTTCGATGTCAACACCTCAGCTATACAAGTTTTAATAGAACAGGTCAATGATTTGGAAAGAGCTTACGAATTTGCGGAACGTTGCAATGAGCCGGCTGTTTGGTCTCAGTTGGCCAAAGCTCAATTGGATAAGGGTTTGGTTAAGGAAGCCATCGATTCTTATATAAAGGCAGACGATCCTAGCGCTTATATGGATGTGGTGAGTGTAGCCTCTCAAGCTGACTCATGGGAGGATTTGGTACGCTATTTACAAATGGCACGCAAGAAGGCCCGAGAATCTTATATTGAAAGTGAATTGATTTATGCTTATGCTCGAACTGGACGTTTGGCTGATTTGGAGGAATTCATTTCGGGACCGAATCATGCGGACATACAAAAAATCGGTGATCGTTGTTTCAGTGACGGCATGTACGATGCAGCCAAGTTGTTGTACAACAATGTTAGCAATTTTGCTCGCTTGGCTATTACGTTGGTGTACTTGAAAGAGTTCCAGGGGGCTGTGGACTCCGCCCGTAAGGCGAATTCGACTCGCACCTGGAAGGAGGTGTGTTTTGCTTGTGTCGATGCTGAAGAATTTCGCTTGGCCCAAATGTGCGGTCTACATATTGTAGTGCATGCCGACGAACTGGAAGATTTGATCAACTACTATCAAGATCGCGGCTATTTTGAAGAACTGATCGCTTTGCTGGAGTCGGCTTTGGGACTGGAACGTGCTCACATGGGCATGTTTACTGAACTGGCTATACTCTATTCTAAATTTAAACCCTCCAAAATGCGGGAACATTTGGAATTGTTTTGGTCACGCGTCAATATTCCGAAAGTATTGCGAGCCGCCGAATCGGCTCATTTATGGTCTGAATTGGTATTTTTATATGACAAATATGAAGAATACGATAATGCCGTATTGGCTATGATGGCCCATCCCACCGAAGCTTGGCGTGAGGGTCACTTTAAAGATATCATTACCAAGGTGGCCAACATTGAATTGTACTATAAAGCGATACAATTCTATTTGGATTATAAACCTTTACTACTCAACGATATATTGTTGGTATTGGCTCCGCGCATGGATCATACACGTGCGGTGGGTTTCTTCGCCAAAACGGGCCATTTGGCTTTGGTGAAGCCGTATCTAAGATCGGTGCAATCGTTAAATAATAAAGCAATTAATGAGGCATTGAATGGTTTGCTGATTGAAGAGGAAGATTATCAGGGTTTGCGTAATTCTATTGATGGTTTCGATAATTTCGACACTATAGCTTTGGCGCAAAAGTTAGAGAAACATGATTTAACCGAGTTCCGGCGCATAGCAGCCTATTTATATAAAGGTAAGGATTAAATCTCCTAAAGAAGAAGAAGAGAGAAAAGCTGAAACTTAATATAATTTTTTAAGGCAACAATCGCTGGAAGCAAAGTGTGGAATTGTGTAAAAAAGACCGTTTGTATAAGGACGCTATGGAATATGCTGCCGAATCGGGCAAACAAGAAATTGCTGAAGAATTGTTGGCTTGGTTTTTGGAACGTAGTGCTTTTGACTGCTTTGCTGCCTGTTTGTATCAGGTCAGTTAGAGGATAACTTTTATGTTGATTTTATATGAAATCTCTTCTTTGTTTCTTTGGCCAGTGTTACGATTTATTAAGACCGGACGTTATTTTGGAATTGGCCTGGAAACATAATATCATGGACTTTGCCATGCCCTATATGATACAAGTAAGTTTAATTATCAGTCATTTAAAAAATTTTTTTTTTGGTTTTTTTTCCAATTCTAAATGGTGCTATAATGGTACAGTAATTCTTATAATGTATTTATACAACTGTTTAATTTTAGAGCCTCTGATTAAATTTATTTATAATTAAAAGGTTATCCGTGAATATACCAGCAAAGTGGACAAATTGGAACAGAAGGAAGCACGTCGCGAGAAAGAAGATGAAACTGTGGAGCATAAAAGTATAATTACCATGGAACCGCAATTGATGATAACGGCTGGTCCTTCCATGGGTATACCGCCACAGTATGCGCAAAATTATGGCGCTGCTGGCACAGCGATAGTAGCAGCACCCGCGTATGCGCCTAATATGACCACGTATCCCGGTTATGGCATGTAGGCTACGTTCCAAATACTAAGCAATTGTATAATTGCTATTTTATCAATTATAAAAACAACAGGAACCACACCATCATCACCATTATCAGTAGTAAGATTTACAACAACAACTATTACTAAGAATATAATTCCAATACAACAACAATACATAATTATTGTAATAATCTGTCATTAGTTTTGTTTTTTTTTTGTCTTGCGGAATGAAACAAAAATTAATAAGAACAAAACGACGTTATGTAAAACTCTTTAATATTAAAGAAAATTTAAATATACATATTTATAAATTAATATATATATATATATAAAACAAAAAAATTACGCAAAAAAATTTGGTGAAATCTATAGAATTATTGCAATGTGGAAAAAAGAACAAAAACAATAAACAAAACATGTGTAAAATGTTTCATATTTAAAATTAAACGAAAAACGAGAAACAAAAAACCCAACAACAAAACATTCAAAGAGAGATTCCCTTCAAGTCCTGTTTATAATACAACAATAACAACAACAATATATTTACATTCTGTTATGTTCTAATGTTTTTTGTTTTCTTTTCTCTGTTTCCTTTTTTGTTTTCGTCTTTTTAATTTTAATATATCTTTAATTAGTTTTTGTTTATGTTTTTTTTTTTTTATTATAATTATAGAAAGTAATATATATTTTTCTGTGTGGAAAATAAAAGCAAGGGCGTAAGGAGGAATTTTTTCAATAATAATTATTGTTTAAAAAATTTATTCTTTATCGATAAGAAGAAATTTCAAAAAATATATTCATATTTAATCTAATTATCAGATAAAATATTAAAAAGTAAAAAAAAAAAATGTTTTTAAATTTTTTGTAAAAAAAGGGGATGGCTTTAATCAAATTTCAGGGTTCATATTAGATATATCAAATGTTCTTAATCGATTTAAATTGAAAGAAAAAGCCGAGGAGACTCTGCCAAAGGTGTAAAGAAACTTTTGAGCAGGTGAAGGGTGATTATGTTTTACTTCATAAGCCTGTGAAGGCTGAAGAAATAGTTTTTTACTTTTGGATATAAGATACACCCACCACAGAGGGAGTATATAGTATATAATGATATTATCATGCCCAAAATGTCATATTTGTTGAAATAAATTCGAGTTATTATATGGAGCAGTAAGTACCCTAGATTTGGCATACGCCTAATATGGGTCTCTTTTTCCTTATTTTTCCTATTTTACATATTTCAGTCATTCGTTTTGAAGAAACTTGACTACAATATCTCTTAGCAACTTTTATTGATTTAATAATTCCAATTTTCAATCACTTTTCAGTTTTCATTAGAGGAATTAATATATTTTCTAAAATTTCTTTCCAATAAAAAAGAAAGAAAAATACAAAACTATGCCGCGCCATAAGCCCACTCCCAAAATAGATGTAATTGGTAACTTGGATTTGAATCCAGCAGTTGCTGTGGGAGATTTTATTGAATCTCTTCAGCAAAATGAATATTTTGTGTAAGTGCACTAAAAGAAAAAGGGAGAGAGAGAGAAAGAGAGGTGGAGAATGGTTTAATATATTTTATTTTATATCGTTTATAGTAAACCTCCCAATTGGGATTCGGCTGGTGATTCTGTTGAATTGCTTTATATACGTAATGAACGTGAACATGCGGCCATGTTACGCTTACAGGCAGAAATGTTGGAGAATTCTAAAAGGCAAGCAGCCAGCAATGCTAAGCGTATACGTAAATTGTATAAAATTCACGGTAATTTGCGGAAACGTTTCATTGAGGTCAATAGTTTTATGAAAGATTGCATTGATAAGAGACGTATTGCTGAAAAGAAGGTGGCCGAAGAGACGGCCCAACATGAAGAGTTGCGTCATAATATTGATATAATGAAAAAAAACATAAACGAATTGGGTAAGTTGTGTTAAGTATGGAGAAGAGAAAAATCTTCGGTGCTTGATTTGGAAGTATCTCTTGTTCTCATTTAAACGACTCTCTCATTTCATGTTATACTCTTTTTAGCACAATTCCGGGAAGTTTTAAAGGGTACTGTTAAAGAATTTGAACCTTATGAAAAAATTTTGGAAGAAGTGGTAGAAAAATCGAACATTTTTGTATCCACCAAAGATTGTATGGATCGTTGTGATGCACTCAGTTAGTATATATAATCTTTATTTATTTGTATATATATTTAAACTAATATTTATTTTTTTATAGTGTTGGCCCAGGTGGAAATATCTCGTTTGGAACAGCAGAAAATACAAGAGATTGAAGAATTACGTAAAAATATGGTGAAAATTACAAATGAAGCCGCTTTTACGGTATTGGGTTTAAAGAATGATTTAGCGGAATTGGAGCGTTCATACAATCAGGCTCGTGCCGAATGCGGCAAATGGGAGAAAGTTTTAGCTAACGCTAAAAATACTGTAGCTAAACATGATTTGAATAAGGATCGTGCTGTGGATGGTATTCATTATATATACCGTTTATTGTGTAAAAGAAGGAGTAAGGAAATAATATTTTTTCATAGTCATTTTATATAGAATTAATTTTCTGCTTTTTTCACCTTTCAGATATTGAGCCCATCTTGTTCCGTTATGAGGTGGAAAAGCAATTGGATTTTATTAAATATGAAATTGAATTATTAAATGATGTCTACAATGAATATCAGAAGCAAGTGGCTAAAACCAAGAAAACCGATTATACAGTAAAGGAAATGATAAAATGTTAAATATATTTATAATGCTGCTGCAATTTATATTTTCTCGGCCCTTAATAAATTTTTATACAATTTTTACTTAATACTTAATAAATAAATATTTGGCTTCATTAAAGAAGGTTGAGATGTTTTTTTAAGAAGGGAATGATTTGTAAAGAACGGCAGATAGTCTAGAACTTGTTACAAGAACAGCTTTAAAATTAAAAGAGAGTATGAGCAGAAATTTGGAGAGTTTTTAATCGTACTAAAAATTTTTTCACATGCAAAAAAATCAATAAATCAACCTTTTAATAATTTACCAAAAGATATATGAATAAATACTATAAAAAATACAAAGCTTTTTTTTCTTTAAATAGTGTAAATTTTTATATAACGTGTTGTTAACTTGGTTTACTTAATACCATTAATCTGGCCACACTGAACAGCCCACACAAGAGAAAGGAAAACACAAGGCAATTGTCGAAACATTTCATCAGTTTTATTTTGCGGTTCGTCATGTTCGGTTGTGTTTTACGTAAAGAACATGATTTTCATTTAATTCGATTCTAACAAAAAAAAAAAGCAATAGTGAAATACTTTCATGAAAAATTCTCCTAAATATAGAACAAATAACCGATTAAAATAGGTATAAATATAATCAACATTAAAATATTTCCCTCCAACGAAAACAGAAAAAAAAAAACGGTTTTCTCCAAATGAAGAAACGAGTGCCTAGAGAAATATAGAAAAAAATAGAATTATTGAAGTGCAAAAAAGCAAAAAAGCAACTTGTGAAAGAAAAATTATCCTAAAATCATGATAAAACAGCATAAAGAAAGATAATTGTGTTTAATTTAACTGAAAATATCATTATGTATATTTTTCTGGTATAGATAGAATAGGAAAGGCCGATTCACATAAAGCACAAACTTGAAAATTTCTAATTTGGCGTTTCTTTTATGTCACTTTCATCTCACCTGAGAGGTGAGAGTACGCTTTGTGTGTCGTTTCATTTGCACAAGGAGAATATGGAGACCTTCATGTAGTATTCATATTCTGCATCAGCATCCAAGTCTGTAGCATTCAGATGTGTCGATTTGTCTGTCTGTCAGGGTTGGTATAAATATTGATTTTTGAATTGAAAATTCCAGTTAATGTGTCTAATATTTGTATTGCTTAATAGGGACGCCACGCCCACAGTTGACAAATAATTCTTTTAATTATGCTTTTTTGCCTGTAGGATGAATATGAAATTTAGTTACATCGCGTCTAATATATATAGATGGAATAAAGAGATGATATCTTGTCCAAAAATCTGTCTGAAAATTAGTATTTTTTAGTTACAATATAAATACTTTTCTAATAAAACCGATTTACAAAAGGAAGGAATCACGCCCACTCTTAAAATTTAAACAATTCAGTTAAAATCAAAATATTTTATTATTACGTATAGTTGTTAAAAAAGCAGATTCGTATGCCTGTCCCGCCCCTTTATTCAATTACAGTTCGTATAACTTTGCCAAAGTGTAAGGATACTACAGAGTTGTTATACTTTTTTTTTCACATTCCTCTTTGTGCCATCCTGTGTATATCCTGTTTTGTTTCATTTGTTGTATTGTTTGTTATTTGTTTTAGAGGTTTTTCTGTCACCTCACTAACTGATTTAAAAATTTTTTTGTCATATTGAAAAATCTTGTGTGTAATTTATATATCTCTTTGACTTATATGAAAAAAAAAAACACAAACTTCAACTTAAACCAACTTTACAGCTTTGTGGTTTATTCACCGCATTGTGTAAAAGGTGGAAAATAGGCACATCAGTTATATATAATAATTCTATCTTATTATTATTTTTGTATTTCTAATTATTTAGAATTTTGAAGAAGTGAAACTTTAGTGTTTGCTTAAAACAAAAGCGTTGATTACAAAAATTTCAAGAAGAACGCAGTTATATCTGCTCTTTATTCATTCAATCAACAACAACAACTACATAAAACAACATTTATAAGTAATACTACACCATGGCTGATTTTGACTTGAACGTGGACAGTCTAATTCAAAGGCTTCTGGAAAGTGAGTACATCCATATAAATATTTTTATGTATAAATGTTTTTATTGTGTTATTTTTACCAAGTATAAATATATATACACAAGTGTTATTTAAGTTTTTATTATTTTATTATTTATTGATTTAATGGTTTTATTTGAATGTGTGCATGTTTTATTATTATTCTCTTTTTTTTATTGTTGGGACTGTGTTTACACCACATATGTATTTTCATACCTGTTGTTAGCAACAGAAAAGAGTAAATTTTGAATTCATCTTCAAACGGTAAAAATAAAAAAAAAAAATTATTTGGGCAGTAGAAACAGAAACAAAAAAATGTGCATCTTCATTATTAAAGGCCACTTACATATCGCCTGTCATTGTAAATGTTGCGTGTTACAGCTCAACCGGCCACACCCTTATTATTATTATTATTATTATGTGTTCATTTTGTCTAATTAATACATTTGGTTACATTTACTCTTAGTCTCCTACTTATATATAATTTTTATTACCTTATACAAATTACATAAATGGTTTTTAAATGGTATTAAAATAAAACACTTTACTGTCATAAGAAAATTAATTCAATTTAATCATTGTCATGACATATAGAAAAACAAAAAACAAGTAAAAAACAAATGTAACTTAAGCCAAGCCTTAAGCAGTGGGCATGGCAGGTACATAATGCCCCACTTTAATAATGTATGAATGACGTTATAGGTTTTGATATTCGAGCTTTACGTTGAATACACTTTTTTTTTAAAGTATGGACCAGTCTGTTATGTTATGATTACGCCCATTTTAAGCATAACCAAGGACATGATAATTATAAATGCGTATACCAAATTTCAGGTTCATAGGTCAATCTTTGTAGCAGATATATAGTTTTTTGTTTATTATGGAGGCGTCTGTTATCCGACTACGCCCATTTTTGGCACATCAATTGATGCGGTAATTATAAATATATAAACCAAAGTCCAACTTCATAGCTGAATATTTGTGCAAGATAAATCGACTTTTATAGATTGTGGGCGTGGCTTTTGTCCAATTTAAATAGCAATCTGTGTGCAAAAACCAAACGTGTCTGTTCAAAATTTCACCTAAAAATATTCAATTTTAACAGCGGACGTACATGTCAAGATCGGCACAGATTTTGAAGCTAACTGAGTTTATTTGACATTATCTGGTACGATATCTGACGCCTCCTTCTGGGTATTGCAAATGAAACAGAAAACTTAATATACCATTTTCCTTATGTAAAGGGTATAATAATAACAACACTCATATTGGCTGCAGCCTCCTCTTTGCTTGCTTAATAACAATCGTTATTAATCATCTACCCCTTTGTAATTAATTTTCTGAGAGAATGTAAAGATGTATAAAAGAGTTGAAACAAAATTTTCAAATACCAGTAGAGACACTTTGTTCAATAGATAACAACAACAACATTAATGAGTGGAAGAACAGTATCGTGCGATATTATTAGTATATGAGCGAGAAAGCAGATATTGAGAAACGGAAAATGATATTTAGGCAAGTATGTTTAAGTAGAAATTGATATATGATATATGTATGTTTTTAGATTAACAACTAAAAAAATATAATTCTATGAAAATCGTATGCATTTCGTATAATTTATTTTATATATGTGTATGTATATATAAAGTACATAAATGTTATTAGCATTGAAGATTTCAAATGAGATGTATAATAAATTTGGAAGCATTTCTCTAAGGAATGAAAAGTGGTCACCTTGATTTATTTGTGCACAAGCACGTGTACAAACTATGTGTTACATATATGTGTGAAAATTTATTTACAATTTTGTTATAATTCAATGTTATATATATTAACGAAAGCAAAGCTATGAAAACGTGAAGAAAAATTTTGATATAAAATTCTACAAACTAGATAGAAAACTGAAGCTACTTAATTTATATTATTATAGTTTGATATCAAGTAGATGGTTGCAAAGTATTGTTTGTTATATTCAACACGTACGAAGTGATGACGTATGTCGACATGCTTTGTTCGCTTATAAAAAACAGGATTTTTGCTCAACAATCCAGCACCCTGATTATCATTGTAAATGCTTATGGTGTTTTGTTCACTTCCACATATTTCCTTTATAAATCGCTTTAAATGAATTGCTTCTTTTGCTGAATCTGACAAGGCCATATATTCGGTTTCTGTACTTGATAGAGCTGCAGTTTTTTGTTTACATGATTCCCAACTAATGGCTCCATTTCCGTACTTAAAAATATAACCAGTATATGACCTTCTGTCATCTATGTTCGCACCCCAATCTGCGTCTGCATAACCAACAAGTGCATCGTTCGTTTTTTTGAATACCAAATGTACGTTTTCTATTCCCTTAAGATACCGTAAAACCCTTTTCGCCGCAATCCAATGTTGGTTTCCATAATTTGTATTATATTGGCTTAATATGCTGACAGCTATGTGATATGTCTGGACGTGTAGATGTTGCCAAGTACATTAAAGATCCAACTAAATTTTGATATGGTAAGTTTTCAATTTCATTTTTTTCTTTTTCAGTTTTTGGAGACATATCTGTAGATAGTTTAACACTTTTATCAAGAGGTGTTTTTAAAGGCTTGCAACTTTCCATATTAAAACGATTTAAAATATTCTTAATGTTGTTGACGGGGAATGCTGATTTGATCGTTTACGATCTCTGCGTCTCCTTACATACATCCGCAAAAAATCCATACGTTTGAAAAAGTCGTTACTACCAAATTCTGATTTTTCCGAGTGCATTAGTAATTGCTTCAAGTCACGCGCATAACGATCTCTTAAGCAAATCCATCTTTTACGCGCTTCCCAATGATTCATACCGCAGGATTCAGCCACTCGTTCCCACTCTTGATTTTTTCTTGTTTGTTTGAGACATTGTTATCTCTTTCGTATTAACATTTTGTTTAAACTCAATTCCTAAGCAAAAGTTTAATCTACCCATATCTTTCATTTGGAATGAGGCAGCTAATTGTTTTTTTAATTTAGCACCTGTTTCGGGATTATTCAACAATATAATAATATCGTCTACATATATGGCTAATATAAGCAAGTCGTCCCCTTGTTTCTTAACGTATACACATGGGTCTGAGTTTGTCGGCTTCAATCCAAGTTGTTTGAGTTTCTCAACTAATTTTTTATACCATATATATACGGCCCGATTGTTAAAAACCGTACAAGGCTCTTTTTATTAATAAAACTTTATTACCTTCGTATACGTTTCTTTCACTTTTGTTGAGTATTACGTGAAATTCATCTGGTATTTTCATATAAATTCTTTCCTCTATATCACCATTAAGATACGCTGTTACAAAATCTAATTGATGTACTTCTAAATCAAATTGAACTGCTATTGCCATAAGTAAGCGAATTGAACTTATTGTAGCCACAGGCGCAAATGTTTCATTGAAATCCACTCCAGGTGTTTGTGTAAAGCCCTTAGCCACTAATCTTGCTTTATAACGTTCTATGGATCCATTTGCTGTATATTTGGTTCGTAAAATCCACTTGGAATCAACGATTTGTTTGTCTTTTGGTTTTCGCACTACGTCCCAAATTTGATTTTTAATTAGTGATTCATGCTCAACCATTATTGCTTTACGCCATTAGTTTGCATCAGGACGTGATAAAGCTTCTTCAATTGTTTGTGGGTCGCTCTGTGTAGCAATACTAGCTACATGTTCATGCAATTCGTTTTCGTTATCGTTATTTGTGTTATTTGAAATCATATTATAAACTTTTCGAGGACGGCCTCTCATCCCTGTATACATTTTTCTTGGTCTACCTGGGCCTCTTTTGGTTGATGGACAAGGAGAATGTTCTTCGTTAATTTCCATCTCGTCTTCTGGTGGTGTTTCATAGTTTTCGATTTCTTCTATGTTTTCATCTATGCCATTTTCTTCTCGTATTTGTGTTTCTTGCACAAAAGAATGTTTATTATTAGACGAAAAGTTGTGTAGTTGTATATTCACGTTAAAGTCCATACTATCATGTGTTTCAAAGTCTTCGTAAGCATTTGTTGAGTCGTAAGTATTTGTAAATACAACATCCCGACTGCATAATACCTTTTTGTTTTCAGGATCGCAGAGGCGATAAGCTTTTGATTTTATAGAGTAACCAATAAATATACATCTTTTTGACTTTGAATCAAATTTTCCTCTCTTATTAGTTTTTATCCAGCATATATGCTATGGTGCCAAATGTTAGAAACTATTTTACTGAAGGCGTTTTTCCTGTACATAACGTGTAAGGAATCTCACCACGGAGAGTTTGGGATGGACATCTATTTCGAACGTGATTCGATGTAAGTACAGCTTCAGCCCAAAAATTTGGTGGTAGATTAGACTGAAGCATCATACATCGTGCCATCTCGACCAAAGTTCTATTTCTCCTTTCGGATACACCATTTTGTTGTGGTGTATATTCAGCACTGAATTCATGGTTGATGCCTTGGTCTTTTAAGAAATTTTCGTACACTTTATTTGTATACTCGGTTCCATGATCGGATCTAAATCTTTTTATTTTATAGCCTGTACTATTTTCTACGTAATTTTTATATTCTTTAAATTTGTCAAAAACTTCGCTTTTACTTTTCAAGAAATAAATTTCGCACCACCTTGTTTTGTTATCAATAAATATTAAAAAATAACGTGAACCATTCATTGATTTGACGCGCATTAATCCACATACGTCCGAGTATACCAACTTTAAGACTTCAGCTGATTTCGTGTTGCATTTTCCAAATGGTTTAACAGACTGCTTTACTTTAATACATATATCACAAGGTGGTAGTTTTTCATGTAAATTTAATGCCATGCCATGTACTTTTTCTTGGCGTACAATATTTTTTAAATCTACGTCATTCAAGTGGCCATAACGTTCATGCCATTCTTTAATATCAAGTGCTTGCTTTAAATTACAAATTTCGTTTATTTCATCAACATAATATACATTTTTATTTCGATAAGCCACCGTGACATCTTCACCAGAAGTTTAATTTTTTACGACAGCTTTATCACGGTTAAAAATTACTGTTAAACCATAATCCGTCATCTTTGACACTGAAAGTAAATTTGATCTAAGATCTGGCACAAAAAGTGTATTATTAACACTTGCCGTAGTGCCAAGTATCGTGACCAACTTGACAAGTCCAGTTCCTTCGATTTTTGTTGAATTGTTGTTGGCCAATTTCAATATTTGCATGTCTGACGCGTTTAAAGTTTTAAATTTCGATCGTTCTGAGCACATATGAGACGATGCTCCAGAATCTAAACACCATTTATTACGTTGATTATCGACTGTCATAGCTGCATTTCTGCATTTCGACTTTGTTCGTGATTTTTGATTTTTTTCTCATTAGGTTTCGTAAAATATTTAGATTTACACTCTTTAGCCTTGTGGCCGTATTTACCACAACTGTGACAGGTAAATTTAAATTTTTCATTTGACATTTGAGTGTCAAATTTGTGGTTGTTGTGAGTTTTATTCGTTTTCTTTACATATATAGCTTTTTTATTTTCGTTAGTAATATGTCGTCTTCGAGATTGGTATTCTTCAATAAGTTTTACCCTTAGAACTTCAGGTTTAAGTAATTTTTCTTGTGATTTTATAGCGACACGAAAAGATTCATACTCTTGTGGTATACTATACGACAGTAAAATAGTAATTAGTTCATCAAGAATATGCATTTCCATCTCATTGATTTTATCAACAATATTAAAGAATTTTCGAATATGATTTCTCATATCTTCTTCATTCTGCATTTTCAAAAGTATAAGAGATTTCAAGAGCATAGCTTGACGGGCTGGTCCTTTCGATTGATATATATTATGTAACTTGTCTCATACTTCTTTAGATGTTTTGCAATTCTTTATTTGTTTTAATTCGGTGGGAGCAATGGTTAAAACTAAATCTGCTTTAGCTTTAGCATCTTCATCTTCCCATTTTACTGATTCATTTTCATCATTCGGTTTTATATAACTTCCATTAACATATTTCCAAGTATTGTTTTTAATTAGCAATGCTTCGACTTGGATTTTCCAAACATCAAAATTATCCTTTCCCAAAGGTTCAATTTTTAGACCAGCCACGTTCATCTTCGTTGTTTTTGTTATTAACCTTTTTTTTTTTTTTTAAATTTAAATACTTTTTATAAACTGAATTCGACTATAATTCGCGCAGTCCTGGCCCCATAACCTGTGATAATTTATTTATAATTTCATTACAATTCATTTCAATTCATTTTTCATTTCAATGTTAACGAAAGCAAAGCTATGAAAAAGTGAAGAAAAATTTTGACATAAAATTCTACAAACTAGATAGAAAACTGAAGCTACTTAAATTATATTATTATAGTTTGGTATCAAGTAGATGGTTGCAAAGTATTGTTTGTTATATTCAACAATATGTACTATAAGTTTACATTGTGTACAGCACCGCTTGACTGGTTGCTGCTCCCTTGTGCACAAGTACGTACGGACATGAATTGATGAAAAACATTCAGTTGATTGAATATATAAACAATTTATATGGTAAATAAATACAATTTTGTTGATATTTTTCCCAGGAAATCGTTATAAACAATTTCTAAATATTTGAATAAGAGTTACTTAGAACTCCCATTTTTAGTAGAGAGGCTGCATTATTCTAATGTAAACTGTAAGAGAATAACTTTTAAAAACGTTTTAAGCTTTCGTTCATTTAATTATTGTTTACATAAATGTTGTTGATGTTTCAATAAATTATATTCAAAATAGTGCACAAACGTTCTTCTTTGTGTTATAAAAATGTCGGACGCCTACTTCTGTGTATTGCAAACGGAAGACCACCCCATCACTAAGGTGGAGAGTATAAAAAAAAATTACATAAAGAAAACACTGTTAAATGGAATGAATATACTTGTATGCATGCAAGTACAGTGGGCAACGTGACCGGACTTGTATAAAATTATTTTCTTTACATACGCACACACATTGTGTATTTAGACTTACTGTACACATGCATACATATTGTGTGTAAGTTTGCGTGACACAAAGAGAGCACTTACACAATACAGTACAATACCAGAAACCATAATCCATGACTTGTGTTACATAAAACTCCAAATATTACATATACATATAGACATGTATATGTTCATGCTTGGGTATTTTTATATCCTCCACATAAGATGGGGAGTATACTAAGTTTGTCATTCTATGTGCAATACTTAAAAGGAGATCCCAGAGACCCTTCAAAGTATATATGTTCTTGATCAGTATCATGAGTTGATCAAATATGTACGTACGACCACTTGTTATTGGCATTTTAACGGGCGTAAATTTTGTTATATTGAGGTGAAATTTTATACAGAAACTCCTGGTTTAAAATTTTAGTTATAAATTCTTAAATATTTAAAAAAATAATTACTTTAGTACTAAGTAGTTAATGTTAAAATAGAAGTTTGGTTATTTTAGTTCAGTACTAAAGCTATATATGTAAGATTTTAATTAAAAATTTTTTTTATATTGAAAATCTAATCTCACCTTTTCAGTGATAACAATAAATAATTTAGTACTAGAATTGAAAGTTTTAAGATAAAAATTTAGAACCGAAGTATTTTTAACTGCATGTGACCATTTCTCATATTTATTCAACTTGAATATTTCAAGTGTAGTGGTAGTGGTAGGCTTTCTCTCCCCTCTTCTCTGTTATTACTATTGTTCTTGTTGTTGTATTTTTATTTGCACAAATGCTGTTTTTGTGGTTTTTACAGAAACAGAAGTACTCTGAATACTTGGGGGGGGCTACAGTACCTTCTACTATACCTAAGAAGAATAAGTAGTGTGATAGAGAGAGAGAGAGAGAGAGGGTAATGCTTACAAAGAAAACCACAATGCCTACGTTTAGCACAGCAAATAACAACTTTAGTGAATTGCAATTGTTAACTCAAGTGACAAACTTTTTTACACTACATAAATATTTTACACTTATACAGACAGATCTATATGCCCGTACATTAGCAGAATATTTAAGAAATGAAAATTTTTGGTGAAAAATGAGTGAAAGAGGAAAAAAGCACAAAGAAGCTGAAAGCAATTTATTGATATTAACTGAATAAATTTGATTAATACATATACAATGCTGGTGTGGTGGTTAGAAGTTAAATGAAATAAATTTTGGAAGGCGAGAGAGATTTTCTTTCATAGGCTCATTAAAATCTTCCATTTCCAAATCCAGTTCAAGGATGTTTTATTGGATTGTGAGCCTTTTGCCATTTTTAATTTAGAATGATGATGATCAGCTTATCACAATGTCCTTGCGCAACTCTTTAATTTAATATCCATGTCAAATATATTATGAAGAAAAAGATGATTCGACTTTTTTTGAATCCTCCATCTTTGACTTAAAATTATACGAAGAATCAAAAATCATCGCTTTCAACTCTTTGATTGTTTCCTTTGATATTCATATTAAGAAAAAGTAGACGTTTTCCTAATTAGTATCTGCCATATTGGGCCTAATATTGGATTTAAAGTAACGCCACTTATCGTTTTCTTCTCGTTCTTCTTAAGCCTTTCCATTTGATAACCATATTAAATAGATTGAAAAGATATTAGGAATCCTTCTCGCAACCTGTATTCAATCAAAATATATGGAAAGCTGCCATCTCTGTATTGAAACTTAAGAACTTACCGTACAGATAAAACTAAGTTGCTTCAAAAAGTCCAGTTACTTCTGAATTTACATTCACTAGAAGAAAACTTATATGGCCAGTGATGACCATGATACACTAAATAGAAAATAAATTCTAACCGGAGTCATCTTTCACATGTGATATCCGAGTGATAGTGCTAAAAATACACAACAATTTATTTCAATCACTCCACACCACACTCTCTTTCTATATGCAACTCTACTTTCTGTAATTGAATGCCGGCTTTCATCATAATAAAAATGGTTATGGATGATGTGGGGATTGGATGATGCGTGCATTGGATGATGTGATGTTGGTTATAATGCATGCGTGTGCATAATCGATGAATGGGGTTGTGCATGCATTTGATTCGATTCGAATCGTTTCGTTTGCTGTTGATGTTGTAATATATGTATTTTGTATGTATGTATGTGTGTGTTTGTTGTAAATGAAATTTCCATCTGTAATGTAATTTTTTTTCTTTGAGGTATAATCAGAAAATATTTGTATGAGAAAATATAAAACTAATAACGCGATGTTGACGATGATGTTGAATGTTAATGAGAGTTGCCGTTAATAGCGTTATATATATAAAATTCAAATAACGCTGATTTGTAAACAAAAACGAGAAATTACTTTATAATGAGTGTTAGAGAGAGGGATGTCCATTTTTTTTTTAATCTGCGAGCTTATACGTGTTACACACACTATTAAAAGGCCAAATCATGCAAATCATACAGTCTTCCATGCCCATTGCTAAGATGTGGAGGGTATTGAAAATTTTTAAATGCTTTGGAAATATTTTTCCTGCAATCTATTTAAAAAATTTATTTATCCTACATTAAAAAAAGAAAATGAAATGAAATTATTCTGTTTGTTCAGTTTTAATTCAATCATTCAATCCACTCTTTGTTCATTCTCATACATTCAGTAGATGTATCACTGGGTGGGATATTTCATTTAATTTTGTTCTTGCTGGCCGCCGATTGCACTGTGTTTTTTTTCAGGTCAATTGTGTGTTTGACACCAAATTGGTTTATTATTGGATTTAATTTATTGCATTATTAGTACCTCTGCGCTACTCTGCCTCTGGCTTTGTCTGTCTTTTTCTCTCACTTTCCAGCTATGTTCCAGCCATTTTAATTTCTGTTTTTAATTATCCAACAGATTGCTTCAGTTTATTGGTTTCCCATCATTTACAATACGAGTACATTCAAACAGTTGATCTTTATCCACACATCCTCTCCACAAATGGTTGCCATTATACACTATTGTGTGTGTACATACGAATATGTATATACAAAGTGATTTAGTTGAAATTTTCCAATAGAATTCATTTGATAATTAGTACACAGAGGAATTAAGTTTACTGACCAAAACTGATTGTTGATGTTTTTTTTTTTTTTTTTTAGATAGATTCGTGGGTTTTTCATATGCTATAGAAATTAGATAGTAGTACCATTAAAATGAATTGTTGGTTGTCAGTCCTTAGTAAGAATTATGATCCATTAAGCAGGTAATAGCCTATAGTTATACGACCACGCCCATTTTTGGTACATTGATAGATGGAATAATTTTAAATATTTGTACTAAATTTCAACCTCGTAGCTAAATTGTTGTTGATCGTGACTCTTGACCGATTTTGCCCATTTCACAAAATTTCAGCTCAATATCTCAAAATTTACGCCCGTAAGAATGCCAATAACAGATCGACTCAAGGGTCTCTGAAGCCTCTTTCTGGGTGTTACAAACAGAATGACAAACTTAGTATATATTCTTTTGTGAAGAGTATAATTTGTAATAGTTATATAATTTTAAAATTTATTTATAAAAACTAAGTGGATATTCATTTTGTTGTAATTCTAAGAATCCAAACGAAACGTAAACGGATTAATTTTCATAATAAGCATAAATTTAATTTCCTGAAACTTTATTTCACTGAATTAAATAAACAAGCAACAGCACATTATCTGGTAATTGAAGTTCATAATTGCATTAACAAGCTTATAATTGAAAATTCTGCGGTATAAAATCGTACAATGTTCGTCATCAATCTTATTAAAGTATCAACGGCAAAGCATAGAGCAAAACAAGACCATAACAGTTGATTATAATAATGGCAGAGCGAGTCAATAAATAAATTGGTGTAAATGGTGTCTGACCGACATTCACTCACATTGTACATACAATAGAAATCATAAACCTGGTAACCTTGACCTTAACTTTTGCAGTCTCTTGCGGCTATGTTGTCCTCTCAGCCCACTCTTCGTCTTTCCGTTTTATTATTCTCTTTCATTTTGTTTTATTATTTATTTATTTAAATATTTGTTTTGGGATTTGTCAACTTATACCATGATGATGAGGTTGAGGAAGTCGTTTGACCATATCTCTATCTCTCTCTTACACACAAACACAAAGTTTTAATTGAATATGAGTTGGTTTATGCACATAATAAAAAATAACAATAACAATGCATTTATTGCATGTTACTGTTGTACTAATTGTTGTTGATCATCTACTACCGCTAAAAGATAGACAGCGGCGTGACATAAGGTGAACTTAATTAATTTCAACGACCCTCAATTACGAATATTTACCGTAACGAGATGTTGTTGTTGTTTTTGTTGTTCCTAGTGTGTGTTTATTTACATGTAAATGATTACTCGCTAGCACCCCACCTTATGCTCTCTTCGACTTTTTGTTCCATTATAAGTACTTTCCCTCTCACTGAATGATCAATCAAAAGCGAAAATAAAAAATAAATAATAATAAATATAACATAAAACGCTGGTAAGTTTTATTTTCATCGTCGTCGCCGTCATCATTATCACACATTTCATCAACGACCGACTACTGCCTGTCTGGTTGCCTGCCTTTAGTCGTTCTCGCCACATTTAAAATGTTAAATAAAGCGAATTTATTTGTTGTTATACTCTGTGTTTACTGGACCATTAAACACATGAAAATATTAATATTGGTGTTTGGTTGTGGTTATTGGTACTGTATGTGGTTTTTATATTGCTTTTTTTTACTCATTATTTCCACTATCACACATTGGTAGGTATGCCATGTTAGTCGGGTAGGTGGTAGGAATTTAGGGAATGCTGTGAAATAATAGTGTTAATATTTATATTTAAAATTTTTTGAAACTAATTTGTGTATACAATGAAATTTTTAGTGTATAATTTTTAAATATATTTAGTATTAAATTATTTATATAAGATATACACTTTAGTAATACATTTTTATACCTGAGATATTGAGCTGAAATTTTGTACAGACACCTTTAGTTTCGCTGTTTAAAATGTGTAAAATAGGTCAAGAGCCACTCCCACTGCCAACAAAAATCTATTTATCTGCTACAAAAATTGATCTATAAAGTCAAAATTCGCATATTTGCATATTATCCCATCCATCGATGTGACGAATCGGACACGCCCACAATTAATAAAAATCTATTTATCTGCCACAAAAATTGACCTATGAATGTTAAATTTATCCATCGTTATCCCATCAAATGTCATGCTAACAATGGGCATGGTCGTATAACAAACACGCTCACAATTTACAAAAAACCATACCCAACGTAAACCACTTTCAAGCTGATACGTAAAACATACACTATTAAAGGGTGCAATCACCTGCCAAGCCCACCACTGTAGATGTGGAACGTACAAACCCAACTTTAGTTTTCTTACTTGTTTATTTCAATTCCTCTTTATTACATTTACATTTTCATAAAGCATGGATTGGTTGAAATGGAAAGAATGTATTTTGTGAGAATTTATAATTTTTTATTTATTTTGTAAAGTATTTTTTATGAACATTAATTTAAACACTAATTTTTTTTTCATTAAAAGTTTTATGTTAAATTATTAAAAAGTAAACGAAAATTCGACAACTAAAGTCAACTAAGACTGAACTACATAAAATATTATAAAAACTTTTTATCTCACCTAATCTAAAGGTCTTAGTAAATTTTTAAAATTGATTTTTCAATCCAGTTTAAATAAAATTGAAATCTCATTGAACTCTTTCCGCCTATATAATTGGGTTAGATAGATAAACGTGTTTGTATTTTAAATTGGTTTATTTGATTCTACAAAAATAAAATTGTATCTTTATTAAATTGACCTCTGCGGTCAATTTTGAAGTGATATACAACAATAGAAAATAGAAAAAGAAAACAGACCATTACCAAAGGGTTGTAATAAATACTGTGTGAATAAATGGGAAAATTTACAGGTTGAAACTATTCCATTATCGATGTTATATGAAAAGAAACACTCACTAAATCGCTTAATTTTATACGTAATGTATGTTTTTTCAATCAAGTACAATTGCGGTATGAAAATTAACTTCATTAAATTTTTAATTGAATATAATTTTGACGGCATTGAACTGTATTTTAATTAAAACGAACTGCCTTGGTCTGAACTGGATGAATACTAACAACAAACATAACGAAATGCAACAATCAAAATAATTTCTTTTGTGTTTCAAAACACTTTGAACACTACACCATCAAAAATGTTTAGATAGATAACAAGGTAGTGGAACTTGACCCAAAATATAATCAAAAATACAAAAATTATTCCAACAAGTGAAAATGTTTTACAGTTATAGTCAAGACAAGTGAATAATCTATTGCTACTACTATTACTTAGTTTGTGCCACCTTTTAAGTGTTTTTTAGAAAGGTGGTATATGGAAAGAAGTACGTAAAAACTGATGTAGTTAAAATTTGGACAAGTTCATTTTTATGTTTAGGTGTTTAATAAAAATTATTTAAAATTACGCAGTTTTTTAAACCAACAAAATGTTATAGAGTCCTTGAGAGTGTCCAGCTCCATCTTGTATAACCTTTGATGAATAAATATTGAAAATTACGTCAAGTATCCTTAGAAAGTCGTCTACCGGCCACATAGTTATACCAGGTTTGTGATGCCATTTGCAACAAGTTACAAGTATATAAGAATATAAATCACTTTCTAAAGTTATTTGGAAACTTTTCAAGAGTATTTGGATTTAAAAAAAAGAGAATCAAGCTTGACTTTGATTTTTTAACATTTTCACTTGTTGAATATTTATATAAATTTCTATTTAATTTAATTTAATATTATTAATATATTTAATCAAAAATTTGTTTCATAATAATTTTTCTTAATTTTTTTTATTACGTATCGAAAAAAAATAAACATTATTTTCTATAATCGTCCATCAAAACATAAAACATTTATCCATTAAATACGTTAAGACTATAAAAAAGAAAAAGAAGCTCGAGAAGAAGCCCAAAAATTATATGTGGCTGAGGGTTTAGCGAAACTGAAAAAACGCCAATCAATCGAGAGTCCCGACGAGGACTTAGATTTAGAAGCGGAAGAACGTCGCTTGATGCGGGAATGTACATTGGTTCTACCTAGCGAAACCTTGGTATCGGAGGATGGTGATCAAGTAACAGTACACCATGTTCATGAGCACAGCAAAAAATCGAAAGCTAAATTGCGGGATTTCTTTGTGTCGGAATTTGGTATTTTCAAAAATTTCTAATTTTTAGCCCAAGATTTCTTGTATCGCTACCGCCAAGGGCACTTAATCTTAAAATTGAATAATAAACACCCCCAACTATTTATGCTCCACAAAATTTTCACACTCACTTAGAATATAAATTTTTTTATATCTTAAAAATTCACTTAATTATCATGCATCGTCATAGTATGAAATGAATAATTTTTTGCCTTTTTTTTGTTTTGTTTGTTTTTGGAGAGATAAATATCAAACGTTTGTTGCCATATGCCGAACGTTTCTGTTTCTTTTCATTTCTGCGCATTAATTTGTTAGACGTTCATAATTTGTTGCATACTCAAGTGCAAGTTGTATTGTTGTGTAATTGTTGCTGTAGTTGTGTTGTGCAATTTCCTTATAAATTTTTTCCTCATTTTAAATATTTGCTTTTTATTTACTTTTCTCCGTATCTTTGTTTGCCATTCTTGTGTAATTGTTTTTTAATTTCATAATTTTAGTAGTTTTTATCAGAGTTTACAATGTTGTATAAGCCAGAGATGTACAGTTAATTTATCAATAATCAAGGTGATATATTTTTTTAGGTATTTTTGGAAAAATTTAATTTAAAAAAACTAAGTTTGGATTAAGCCAAATCTTGAATACCCACCATCGGTTCACTAAAGCTTCCCGTGTTTTATGTCAATAACTCTTCTGCACTATATATATCAATAGTTACCTAAATTTCCCAGGTTGCCTTTTTTGCTTAATTACTATAGTATTGATAAAATCTTTACTAAACTGTACCAAGTTTGTTTCAATTAAACAACATTTTTCTATTTATTAGTAGAGCCTATAACTAGGCAACAGTTGTCAATAGAATAGTTTTCTATAAAGTTTATATTATCTTGAACATTCGGTCTCTTTCTCTCTCTTTGTCTCTCCCTCTCTTATACAGCCCCACATTAGTATGGTAATGAAAGAGGGGGAGATAATATTTCAAACTCAAGGTAAATACAACCACGAAATTGTAATGAGTAATAACGGTTAGTATGTCAAACGGAAACAAAGTAGCGGGAACAATAACAAAAATAAAGTAAATTAACTTTATAACCCGAAGCTATAAAAAAATTTGTGGATGACCAACTCATTATGATCATATTATTATTAGAACAAGCAGTTCTTATAGTACGTACTGCCCTATCCTGCACTCATTTGTGCTAACTGATTGCAATAACCTTAACACTAAAAGAATGCGCGCCTTAAATTTTTTTTTAAATGTACGGAAGAGAAGAAAATTGATTGCCGTTTTGGGTGAAGTCCAGCAAAGTTGTGTTGTTGCCATCGGTGTTGACCAATAAACTAAACTCTTGTACGAATTACGGTTTGTTATGTTCTACAACGTCTATATATTTGCGACCTAATGGTGTTTTTATTTCATTTCCATTTCTAACGTTTACAAGTCACGCATCAAAACATATACTACAGGTAATTAAGTACAGGGACCTACTAACATTTCTATTCAGGCCAAAGTCATGTAATATCAAGTAATACTATTTAACAAATGTTTCGGTGTGGGTTACACGAAACATTTCTTTATTACGTAAAGTATGTAAAGCTATCAACACTCTATTTAATAAATTATTTAGTTTCTTACTCTTGTACATGGCACTTTGCAGGTTTTTATTGAAGACTTATTAATTCCTATGTTTTTCTAAAGATACCTCAAAAATTGTTGGAAATGTGATCGCATTAATTGTATTATGACTGGTTCCCATTAAAAGCTACCAACGCACTTCTACAACGTAAGAATTTTAAATTGACATTTTCTCGCCTCCTTTGCCATTTAGCGGAAATTTTGTACAAACATCTTTAGTTTCTGTACGCAGATCGCTATTTAAAATGAGCAAAATCAGACAAGAGCCAAACTCACAATTTTATCTGTCACAAAAAATGAGCTACGAAGTTGAAATTGGTTACACATGTGTATGAATAATTATTCTATTCATCAATGTTCTCAAAGTGGTCATATAACAGACACGTCTTCAATCGACAAGAATCTATATTTACAAAATTTGACCTAAGAACGTGAAAAATGGGTGTGGTCGTATATTAGAGACGTCCACAATTTACGAAGACCCATACTCAGTGTAAAACCTCACTGATTGAAGCTGTTACTAAGACACACTATTATCATGTATTTGGAGGGTATTTAATATTTGGCTTTGGTCAAATTCAGTTATCTTACTTATTCATAACAAAGAGAGCCGAGCGCGTGCCCATGAGTTGGTCTTAACTTGTGAAAAACCTTCAACTGACACCAGGATCCATCTCATTTAGGTGACTGCACAGGTAGTCATCTTTAGACTAAGATAGGTTTAAGATTCTAATAATTATTATAAATTCCAAGCTTGGAAGATTCAATAAATAAGATAAGTTGGAAAAAAACAAAAGGACTGAATATTTGGTACTAAGCGAAAACAGTTATTACTACCAGAGCATGACGAGATACGGAATGTTTAAATTTTTTTCTTTTGTTTTGGAGAATGTCAACGATATCTCAAAGTTCGATTGGAATCATTGTAAAAAGTACGAGTATAACATGTATTATGTTTGTTACAGCCAACGTTGTAAAGCCAAGGAATAAAAGGATTTATTGAAACTAAATTGAATTCCCAACCATCAGCTAAAATGATAAGAAAGAAAGAAAGAAACTAGCAAGTAATTGAGTATTTTTTCCAATTGCAAACTGTCTCTTGGCATGATATGTATAAATGGCGGACTACCTGACAGGATGTTAGTTGTAGTGCTTGTGTGTGCTTCGTTTTACAAAGTAATGAAATACATTAATAAAGATTCGATACTTAACTAAAACTAAAATATAGCATGATTTGCTACTTTGTAAAGGTCACACACGAGCGAGCAAATGTTAGAATGAATTTAGTCAGTCGACCAGATGGTTAGATTTTGTTTACGTAAAGGTCATAATTTCTGTAAAGTTGCGGGATGCACATGAAGACAAAATTATTTGTTACAATATATTTATTTAGCTAATCAACCATAACATGAACTCATAATTTATAGACCATAAGTTTTTTTTAAGCAAATATGTAGTAAATTAAATGCAAATTATTTGAAAAAAAAGAATTTCATATCCAATGAAACAATGGCATGTCAAACTAAATGCAAATAAGGGTGTGTGTTACATATAAAACATCAGGCCTTAAAAATAATGTGAGAGCACTTGTGCAATATACTACCTTACCAAGAACAAAAGCTATACTTGGTTAAAATTTCGCCAACACGCGTATACTAAAATAAAATGCAATATATATGTTATTATTAAAAAAGCATTTGACGTGTTAAACATTTACGTGTCAGTAACATTTTCTTTTTTTAATTTACATTTCGAAAGTACTTTAACAACAATTTCAGATTATATATCGATCAAAGAATGAGAAAGTGTACGAGTGTGAAACAAAGTTTTGTATAATTAAACGAGAGAAAAATTTTATTCAAATTTAGTTGAAATTTAATGCCATATTCTCAATTTCAAGAATTCTCAATTTCTTTCTGGAAATCTAACTTAGTCAAGATCAATCTAAAACTTATTAAAACCATTTTAACCCGACTGGAGCAAACTTAACTTCACTAAATCTAAACTATCCAACTCAGTCACACGCAAGGCATTAAAAAATATATTGCTTTTTACAAGATTTCAGCTCATTTGCCTGTCAAACCAATTTCAATTTTGATATCGTTAACCTTTCAGTGGGTTTCTAGATTCAACCTGAACAATTTTTCTACTTTTCATTAAGACTAAGCTTTAGCTAAATCGACTAGACATACTTACTTAACAAGTCAACCGAATCTAACTTGGATCAAAGTTATTTAAAAAAAATCTAGCGAGGACTATTATCTCATGACCTTAAACCTTCTATTATCTTATACTAGGCTATTATCTTATTAAGGTAAACCTTGATTAGAATAAGTTTAAACAAATTTAAACCTGGTCCATTTAAAAGTATTTGAATCAAACAAATTTCCCATTCATTAAGCTTAACTTTAATCAACTTTATTGTACCTAGGTTTCCTAGCTAACTACAGAAAAGATAATTTAATTTCTAAATTAGACTAGCCTGGAAAATGTTGATTTTACTTCACTACCACTAATGTGCTTCTCGAATTAGACAAGTCCCTAAAACTAACACATCTAATGCGGGATTGGAATGCCGTTTCTAAAAAAGGTTTCTAAAAAAATGTTCAACTATACTAAGAAAGCTAACTTGAATTAGATAATTTCTTACCCTTCAGAAATTGTTATTGCCATGTAAAGGTTTGCTTCCTGACTTGAGTTGAAAAGTATATACTTTAATAATCATTATCTGACCCGCCCATACCTTACTAGGGCAAATGTATCATTTTTACTTGTTTAAGCTTCAATTTTCTTTCTACAAATCATGTTCTGAATATATGTTCAAATTTTTTAAATGATGTGCCTGAAAGTAGGTGATTCGTGATTAAAATATATTTTATTCCACTCCATAGTTTTAAGTTCCTCGAGCATAGAAAAGACACGTGTCACAGATATTCTTACTTTTACTTTTATTAAATTATCGTTACCTGCTTTTGAGCAGTACTAACGAGTTGTTTATATTTACAAGCACCTACGAGTACTTTTGTGTTTATCGTTTAACAAATATTTAATCTAAGGAGTAAATGAATATGCTTTTAAGGTTTTTGTATACAAAAACAAAATTCGTTGAAAGATGTTTGGATTTAAGCAAATAAATGAAGGATTTTGGAAAATTTTAAAAGTTTTTGCCATAATTTGTTGATAAAGTCGAACTGGTGACTAATGAAACTCTTTTAAGAGTAGAAACTACAAATAAACGAGGACTTCCACTTAAGCATTGCAAATTCATGAGTTTATAAGTGATAAAATTCATATTTTAGAATTAAAATTTATCATTAACTTGCAAGAAAAAATGGCAAATTTATCATTACATCTATAATTAGGTAAAAAACGGGTGCTTCAAATTGACTTCTATTCATAGCGTAGCTGCCTGATGGCCATGATGATGAAAAGTTTCTAATTACGTTTCAAATTCCTTTTGTGCAGTGCAAATAACTTGACAAAGTTTTCCTCTTGAAGTTTGTTTTAGATTTAACGGGGGGTAAGAATATAAAGTGAAACAGTTTTCCAATAATTCTTTTCATTTTTCTTTCAAACTAATACATTTAAGAGGATTTTTTTTTACAATTTTTAAATTCAATTCAGAAAGAGTTTCTTTTTAATTATGTAATTTTTCGTTATTTGAGTATATGAAGGCTGCGTTTTTTTTGAAAGATTTTTTCCTTTAGAAAGTTCAAAATTTTGCGAGACTCTTTCTTCAAATTAAACTTTATTGATATTATTTTAAGAAAACTTTCCAAAGGTAGTAAATAGTCTACCAACTAACTATATCCTATAAATATAGTAATTATCCAATGTCGCCTTAATATAGGCAATTGTGTTATTTATTATCTAAAAATATCTCTACTTAACATAGAACAGAATGTGTTTAGTTAGCAAATCTTTTATATAATATATTGTATGTTAGTTGTTGCTTTTATTTTTGTTAGTGAATATGTAAAAAAGTGAAATTCTGCCTAAATGTTTGTCAGTTCGTAATGTGCCATGACGTTTAACTTAAACGTTATTAGCTAAGAGGGTGGACACTTTTGTCACTACTGTATACTGTATAAAACATAAATTGTGGCCTTAAGCTAGGCCAAGGTGGAAAAAAAAACAAAAACTCATGTATATTGTAGGTAAATGCCAGGAAAAATTGTCCACAAAAAGAAAACCAGTAAAAGTACACGTGATTATTTGCCGAGAACAGTTGAACGAAGCACAATATCAAAATAGAATAGTTTAGCAAAACATAACGTTCTCGGCGATGATACAAAACCAAACATTCAACAAAACTGAACATAAATGGAAAGTGGCGGCTGGAATTCGTTATTTCCACACAAATTGGATTTTAAGCTAGCTGCTAAAAATAACGCCGTGAACAACGAAATAACGGAAAGAAACAAATTTATTGAAAATGTATAAAGAGCGTGTAGTTTAAGAAACAATGGAATATGTTTTTTTCTTTAGGAGTAAATAGCTATAACATCTTTCATTCTAGTAAACGGTTCTACTGAATTTATTGTCTGTAAAATATTTATTATTTCCGTTTTTTTCCAAGTAGGCAAACTTTTCAAACATTACTATATCATAAAAAGCAGTCACAATCCAAATTTAAAAAGTGGTTATACAACTCCGTTCTTTTTTTTCAAAAATCGTGGGATGTATTAACTATTTATTGTGTTTATACCAAATTTTAACTTTATAACTCAGTTTTTGCATCTAATTTTGTCATTGGGGGCGTGGAACTTGAGCGATACGTTTATATCAATTCATACTAATCTCTAACGCCTCCTTTTGGGTATTGCAAATGGATTAGAAAACTTGGTGTACCATCATCTTAGGAAGAGGGTATAGAAAGATCTAAGACCTAATTTTCTACAAAGCCTATTATGGATTTCCTCTTCTTAATTTTCTTTAATTTTAATTTATTAGAAATCTTAGAGCGCCATTTTAAATGTTGCGTCTAGCCATTAAATATTTTTCACAATTTATTCCCTTTACTATAATCGATATAAAGTATTTCGAAGTACTTAAACATACAATAGCTAGTTAGAAATACTTATATGAACTTATTTTAGTAAAAGAGTAAGTAAAGGTAACTGTTACAAAATATATATAATATAAAACTATGTTTGTAAACATTCTCCTTGAAGGTCAAGGTATATGATTATTAAACAAGAAAAGTGAAAAAGCAATGTTGTTTTAGTGTTACGTATACAAGAAACTGAGTATAAAGAAAAACTTGTAAACTACGTGCCAAGATTAAAAGGTTTTTCTGCTATATACTCCTTGTAAAATATGTTTATAAAACAGTTTTCAACATTCCTACTTAGCGAAAATCAAAGCGTTAGTTTATTAATGAAATTCTATAAAAATGTTTTGCCCAAAATTATATAAAACGTTTTTGAAATTTAAAGCATCTTAAAAATATGTTATAAAAAGCACTTGCAATATATTTTCCCTTAAAAATTTAAGAGAGAAAATAAAGAATTAAAACTAAATATGACAACTGTAAATTTATTGTAAAAGACAGAAGACAGAAAAAAAAGTGCAATTTTAACCTAATTCACCCAATTGTAACTAACATGACTGACATTATTATGTTGTAGAATATTTAATGCTTTCAATGTTTTCCACTTCATTTTTGCCCGCGCTCCAATGGTGTCTCACTCAGTACTTGTGAATAGTGGCTGGTATATACTGTCAAATGTGTTTTGTGTGTTTTATCTAGATTTTCATTTTCATTTATTATATTTTTTCTTTTTATATCTTTATTCATCCTCTTTCTTATATTCCATGTAACCATTTTTTATATAAAAATTATTCTTTAGAATGAATTTTACCAACTCTTTGTGTGCGTATAATACCACAAGTGACCTTATTTTTGTTTTTGAAAAGTCTACAAACAAACTGTGTAACATTTTGTTTGAATGGAAGTAAGTTATAAAAAAAATATTACAAACATTGATAGCGAACCCAAAAATGTAGGCAATCCTTTGTTAAATTGTTTTAACGGCCTAAGAATAGGCAACAAGTAAACTATTTTTTAGAAATGTGTAAAAAATGTCAGTAATAATCTCTATTCATTTAATATTAGTTTGAAAATACGAAAATTAATTAATCGTACAAGACTTTAAAGGTATTTTTGGATTTATGATCTCAAATTTATAGCATCCTCTAGATGGCTCTTCGTAGCATCTAGAGGAGCTGCTAAATTAATTTACAATTAAGTTATCCAACGATGTGCCAAAAAGGGCGTGGTCGTATAACACAACGTATAACAGTTTACAAAAAACTATACTCCAAGTAAAACTAGACTTTCCAGGTGATACGTAAAACATATTAGTATATGTATAGTAGTTTTATTTAATTCTTCACCCTCACATATTTGTGGGTCAACTTTAATTTTATGATTTATGCAAATAACAGCCGTTACAGTAACGAATTTTTCCGTAAGGTGTTACAAAAAAATATTTATAAATATGAATTTAATTACAGAAGTTAAAATTTATGTTACAAGAATCAAAATGTAATTTACCAAACTAGCCCCATAATGTAGGCAATCATTTGAACATTTTTCGAACCATTACAAAAATATGTATCCTTTTATGAATATATTTTATTTACTTTATTTAATTTTTTTATATATTTATTTGATTTATCATCAAATGGGTTTTTTTTATATATATATTAGACTAAAATTATAAAAAGACAATCTGTAGTTATTAGTCCTTTATTTAACTTTTTTAGCATAAAACATGAAACCCTTTACCATAAAATGAAGGCATTATATGTTGGCTTTAGGTTTTATCCTGTCCATTGTATTTTTTTTTCTGTATTGTTTTGAAGGAAGGTTAAGCATGCAGAACGAAACAGAATAACGTAAAAAGTATGATTGAAAAAAAAAGGCACAGGAAACCTCAAGATAGTACAACTATTCTCAGTACCCAGTAGAAGAACACGTTTACCGGGTAACTAGCAAAACATAACAGCAGAACAGAAGAAACATGTAATCTCAAAAATTCAATATATATATGGAACGCACAACCCAAGTAGTTGCCAGATAAAACCATAACAACAACAGTTAATGTTGTTTAAGTAGTGAAAGGATAACAAGATAAAACATGTTCGCCTTTTTTTCTTTGCAAGAAAAAAAAAAATTGCCAGTATTAATGTAAAAACATCCATTAAAGCAAAATTCATAAAAAGGAAAATTGCAAAAGAAAATTTTTTATTGGTTAAATAAGACATCCTGAAAATATGCAACATTGCAAATTAATGGCTATACATTTAATGAACCCAAGTTTTACGCCCTGCTGCATAAATGGCGAGAGGAACTAATAAAATGGCGAGAGGAAAAATAAAATAATTTACAGACATTCTTAGTCTGTACGAAGGTACACCATGAGTAGTTTCTTTCTAATGGACAAAAGTTGTATAAAAGCCACGCCCATAATTAACAAAAGTCTCTAAGGGCCAAAAAAATTAAACTAAAACTACACATATTAACTGTAACCATGAATTTCTGAAATCAGATGAAATTAGATAATGGACACGCCCATAATTTGAGTACAAAGTGCAACTGCTCTCATACTTTTAAAGTTTTTAAAGAAATATAATTAAATTAATCCATAGTAAGCCGAAAAGTAGGCAATATTTCTTTGTGCTTTGCTACACCATAAAGAAACTTTTATACCAGAAAGACAAAATTTATTGAAATATTAATAAATACATTATTAATAATTTTAATAGCCATAACTTGTTTGCTTGTTAAATAATTGACAATATGATATGAAAATGATAGATTTTAATATAATCACTGACAGAGATATGTTTCGATGTGAAGCATAAAGCATTAAGCTTTTAATCGGAATGATAAAAGGGAAATTTACAGCACATGGCGCAGTGGGATGATAGCTTTCAATTGTTATGTAACAAATGAAACAAACAAACAAGAACGCTTCAGCGTGTGTGGTGAGAGTGTTTTTCAGCCTTGGATAAAGACTATTATAAAAAGGCTTATAAAAGACTACACAGTTTAGTGATTGGGTCGTATAAAGTTAGAGACATATTGAGGGTAAGAAAAATTCACACCGAGAGAGAAAGGGAGATGGGAAAGCGAAGATAGAGTTATAGTTACAGATACAATACAAGCTAGGTTAACAATTTGTTGAAATAATATTCACAGATGGCAGATTGTCAGGCACATGTAGAAAAAAATGGCAATTTGTCAACCTACTCATACATATATATCCTTGCATAATTTGCCTATACAAACACAATATTATTTATGGGTCTAACGTGTACACACATATGTTTATGCGAGAATACGATTTTTTTTATTTTTATAAAGTCATATGTGTCAACATAAGCATCCATGTGTGTGTGTGTGTGTGTGTAATATAAATATGTGCCAGATTAGTATGCATTTCATTGTCGAAAATTATTATTTAGGTATGTATGTGTGCATGTGTGTATAGGAGTAGATATGCTCGACCAAAAAAGTGAAGGTGGCTTATATGCCAGTTTTTTATACCCTTCACATAAAACTACTAGAACGAGGCGTCAGGCACCCAACAATCTAGATATGTATGTCCGTAAGATATTGAACTGAATATTTTTACAGACACTTAGTTTTTGCACAGAGATCGCTATCGTAGGTGTGTAGAGAGTGTTTACGAGTTGGCCTAAACCAAATTTAGTTTTCTTACTTGTCTTTGTTTGCATTGACTAACTCAACGTATGAAAATGTCTACTGTGTTCCAAATGAAAACTCTTTTCACTGTGTTTTGTGTTTACCTGCTGTCCTACATACATACACCCTAATGACAGTTATGTGAAAATTTTTATGTAAATTTAAATCATTCTGAAAATTTTTGTATATGGTTAACTCTAACTAAACTAAACATAAATGCACGCATAGAAACTAAATATGCAAACACTGTATGGACATCAGTCCAGTTAAAATATAATATGAATGCGTAACTGATATGCATATAAAACATACATTAATGAAGAAATTTGGGTTATCACATGATTTATATAAAGTTACATAAGAGAATTATGCTCTAGTTTTATTTTTTAGAAAAAAAAAAAAAACACATATATTTATAAAAGCTGTAAGAGTTGTTTGCAAAAATTCGTCCCATTTATTTATATCATCTTTACAGTGTGCAAATTTGTCCTAGGCCCAATATCTATATAACAAGAGAGGGTGTGACAGATACCTAATTACATCCTTTAATAACATTTAATTGTTCTGAAAGGTTTTTTTTTTATAAATTGTGCGACTACGCCCATTTTTTGTTAATCGATGAATGCATTAATTATAAATATACCGAATTTAAATTCAAAATAATTTAATTGATTGGAGGCGTGGCATTTCAATTATTTTGCACAATGTAATAATAGAAAATTGCAACGCGAGAGACTGAAGGAGACTTCTTCACCTATTGAATCATTGATAAGAGTACTTGGTTTTATCGTGGTTCTCTCTCATTTGTTCTGAAACTGCCCATATAACATATAACACCCTATCAAATAAAGCATATTGCTCGCCCCAAACATTTTCTACAACCCCTTATATAAAAGTTAACAAACACTATTCCTTTCTCAATTTTGACGTTTATCATGACTAGATTAATACAGATTTGGGTACTGTTTAAGTATTAATATACTATGTAAAATAATATTGATCAAGTTTTAGTATATTTCATATTAAATATTTTACATTTACCATAAGTTTGCAAAAATATATTGCCTACACTTAGGCTACTACAGTAATATGTATATTACTGCCTATCTAAAAATTAAGTTCTAATAGAAGGAAAAAGAATCTCTAATGAAAAAACATGTGATGTAGGGTATAAAAAGAAAAGGGAAGATTTGTAATGAAATATAAAAACCCTATAATCCACTCTTGATGATCATGGTCGAATCAATTGAGAAAAAAATTACCAATTCAATTAAAATTTATTTGTATAGGCATTTAAAAGCTTTTTCTCACCATACCATTGGCTAATAATTCAATTTTCTATTCGTTGCTAATGGACAACACATATTGACAACTGGCTTTATTATTAAGGATAATCTCTGAATACGTGCCTAAGTAGAAATTTATTATTTTTTCAATTTTCTCTCATAGTTATAATTTTTTTTTTATTTTTCCAAGCAAACAATGATATTGTAACTAACAGGCGAATAATGTCTTTTAGAAAAATAATAGAAATCAATTATCTTTTAAATCAACTTAATAATAAACAAAATTTAATTAAAATAATCAAATGTTTTATTTTCGTTTATGTCTGGATTAACTTAATTTTACTCAATTTTATTATTTTATAAAAAAAATACATTTAACATACATTTACAACTTAAAAATGTTTGTTTGCTTATTACTTTCGGGCATGTTTGTCAAATATTACGACAGCTGAGACACTCATAAATTTTTATTGGAATATTTTTAGAATTTTTTACAATAGTTACGTTGTTGTTGTATATACAAATATTTCCACTTTCCACCAAATTCAATTAATTTGATAATCGATATAATGTTTGAAAGTATGCTTTTATTTTCTATAGGGAAAATTCCATCCCAAAAGTATGCTAAAAAAAATGTAGTAAAGTGTAAAGAAAATCAAAACAAACAAGTAAGAAAACTAAATTTGGCTTAGGCCAAATCTTAAATACCCTCCTTTTTTATATGCAAACGGTGGCCCTAGCAGGTATAGGATTAGGCTGTCTAAGCTTGCTTGTGGGGGTGTCTGTTATCCGAATTGCAATTCTTAATATGTTTGGATAAAACTTGGTGAAGAGTAGTTAATTGACTTAATAAATGATTGTGTCAAATTTCTATTCGATCGGATACTTCTTACAAAAATATATCATGAAGTGACTTTTATACAGTAACTAGTGGAGTTTTCTGATTCGACCCTACTAATTATACCATAATTGAAGAAACAATGGAGTAGAATATTAAATGGTCAGGTATAACAGGCTAAAACATTTTCATTTGTTTTTATCTTGAACAGTAATCATATAAGCTTCGAATGCTAATACTATAGATAGTAGATCCTCTATGTTAAACGCTTTAAAAACAAATGCATCGATTTAGTTAATTTTTATAAAAGTTTTAAATAATTTTTAGGACCATTCATCTTTTATTCTTATAGAATATTATCACTTTATAATCCGTTTAAATAGGAAAGAGCCCATTAATCACTTCGTGACGTTATCTTTCTTTTTGAAAGCTTCATTTTTAATTTCCATAAAGATTTTTACTATTTTTTTTCCTTGTTTTGGTGCGGCGATGGTGGTAAAGGTTATGGCGAATGCCAGAAAGCGCATTAAATGAATAGCCAAAGAGTCGAAAAATATATTTTCAATGCATAATGCATTAATTTCTTTTTTATTTTACAATATAATATTTGATGGAAAAGTTTTTCTTGTCTGTTTTTTCTTATGACTGTGGTAGCAGTGTAGAAAATCTCATTTGGAAATTCTGTTTTGGCATAAAAATAGCTTCGCGTTCCTTCTAGCCTTGTTGGGTGTATGTGTGTTTATATGATCATCATAGCAATGGATGAACAAGTGAACGCTTGCTTTTAATATTTTTATTTTTTTTATTTTTATAATAAACAAAAAGAAGGAAAGAAAAACAATATTACTCATAATCAGTAAACTCGTCCAGTAATGCCTTGAGGTTAAATATATAAATAAGTAATTTTTTTTTAAATCTGTTTCTTTTCGAATTATGCAAGATACCCTTTCATATAGCAGAAGTGCTTTTCTTAAGAATACAGAATTTATAAAGAATTTATGGTTTTATATACTACACCACATGACTAATTGCAACATCTTTACTTCTTTTCTTTTTTATTGGATATTGGCTGCGCTATCATTGTACCCAGCCTGGTAATGATGAATATTTTTAAACAATTAATGGAGATGACATGTTAGAATATAATATGTTATGATAAAGAACGCTTCAGTTAATGAAATTTTCATGTTTTTTTTCTCCGATATTTACTTAACAAATGTGTCTCTTATTGACTTTTAAATAAACAAATATGATATGATTTATTCACTGTGTCAATAAAACATTAAGCATTAAACAGGAAATATTAAAGCAAATAAATAAAATGCAATGCAATATAATATTTTTATCTTTTATTGTAAATTGAAACTCGCACTAAGTTTGTTATTCGTTGGTAACATTCAGACAGAGGTACCAGAGACCCCCACAAATACATCACGTGGTGGTTTAGTTGTTTATAACTCCAAAACACCAAATGCCACACTCACCTTTAATTAGACCGATTGTCTCAGAATCAAAATTTGAAACAATTTGACTATGTCCGTCTATACGTCCATGAATTTCTTTTAGTCAACCCAAAGGTTGTAATATGTGATATTTATTTATGAAATTAGTTACAGGGGGATATCTTTTAAGTTAAGGGTTGTCACTATTAGAAATGTTCCTAATCGGTTCATTTTTATAATCCCTACTTATGTAACACATTTTAAAATAGGTTGTTCCCTGTCTCTACATAGCAAAAATTGGCATTTTTTAATCAAATAAAAGAAATAAAAGTTGAACTCGATTAAACTATGTTTAGAAATCGTTTCCATAAAACGCTTTCTTACAAAATGACTTTTTCAGATATAGTAGATTCCGGCAGATAATTTTCTGTGTTATATAAATCCATGTTTTGCGAGTCAAATACATGAGTTTTTCACAGTCCTAGGCGAGAAGAATAATTTTTGTAGCTCTTTTCTCATTCTTTGAAGGTATTGTACAAATTTTTTCACCCCGATATACGGATCCGCCTTATATGAAACCGTGTTATAGAGGTGCCTACTACACAATAAGAGGACTGCGACATAATGATACAACTAAACTTAATACAGTATAAAATGTAGAACTAAATGGTGTACTAAATAGTCAGGTACAACCGACTTTAATATGTTCACAAGCTTTTAGTTAGAAAGTGCATCCAAATTAAATATGACATGACATATAAACATCCACGCAAATATATAAAAGTTTATAGAAATTAATATTTGTTGCTTATTTGCTGCAATAAATTTTCAATAAAAATTTTCTCCTTTTGCGAAATAATTAAAAAACATTGAATATTTGAGAAAAGTTGAAAACATTGAAAATGCTGTCTGCTATCATAATATTTGTATAGTTGTTGTTGTTTTTGTTATTTTATAATTTGTGTGCCTTTTTTTTTTTTCTTTTCTTGATATTTCAGCAATTTATACCAATGACGTCAACCAGAGACTAATGATGATATGACCATATGCGTGCATGTATGTTTGTAGACTATTGTTAAGTGAATGATTTTGTTTTAATGAATACAAACAAGCGACACTTGACAAAGTAATAAACATTTAGAGAAAGCATATACATACAAACACACATACGTACATCATATTACATGTATGCATGTACATGCATAAATAAATTTATATGCGCATGTATGTTATGAAGCACATGTGTACAGAGAACTACGCTTGACTATAAAGACTGTAGAGAAAAAAACGTCAATTTATTTAAAATATTGGGCGGGGTACTAGCAAGTATTTTTTTTTTTTTTTTTTTGTTAAATGTTTTTTTTTTTGGAAAAGCCATTAAAAATCATTGGATTTTATTATAAATTTTTAAATTAAAAAATAAATAAAAATGAAAATGTGTTTTAAATATTTAACTAATAATTGTCGCATTTCCATTTTCCCACTATAGTATCTTTTGTGGAGGGTATAAAAACATAGAAGAAAATCTTTTACATTGTTTGAAATAATATATTTAAAATTCATATAAATGTAAAATTTTACTCATTTAATTCATATTGAGTAAAAATGAGCTATTTTTCTCTAATACCGTTACAGAAGACACTTTTTTCATGGTAGCTTTAAATGAGCGCAGTAGCTGTAGCAAGATCAAATTTGCACTGTTAAATTTTTTCGACCATTTTCTTTCGATTGACGTTTGACATTTCGATACAAAATTCTTTAGAGAGATTTACCATCGTTACCTAAACTCAAACTTTTCACAATTCAATCTCAGGATAAATGGAATTAATGTACTAAGTTTCAGCGGAATATATCAAATTTTGTTTGTTTTTTATTATAAAATGGGCAAGTTTTTTCTTCTAAACTGGTATAGACAAAATCTATTATTCAAAACATAATATATGAGCCTCGATTCAACTGTTGTAATATTTTCTAAAATGAAGTTAGAAAAGTATTACTTTACCTTTTCAAGGCCTTACATTTTAGCGATTATTTGCAGGGTACTTGTTAAGCTTTTACTTTCATTATTGAATATTTTGGAACTCTCCAGTTACAAAATTATTATTATTTTTACTTAATAATAATAATAATAATAGAATAATTTTTGTAAATATGTTATAAACAGCGTAAAGAATTTACTTATTATGTTAACTACTATATGTGTTTGTACACATTTTGTATTTATAAACTTTAATTACATACAAACTCATTGTTGACTATGTACATTCAATTAAATTTATAATAATAACTTTATTGTTGTTAATTATACCCTTGTGTCACTTGTCCTTTATATCTCACAAAGGATATATTAAGTTTGTGCGGGTGTTTTGTAGCTCCGGCAAATGCTACATCCTCCTGCAATTATACCGATCCATTCATAAACAAAATCCGAATCGATTTAACTATGACGGTCTCTCCGTTTGTCTCTCCATGTGCACAAGCTATAAGTCGCATGTTTTTGAGATTTTATAATGAAATTTGTAACAAAAACATAGATGAACCTTATTGTAAATGAATAGGTTAATATTTAGAACCCTTACCCATATGAAATCCTTTTATAATGAAACTTTTTAGATGGCCAAAAATTGCAATTTGTCATATATTTGAACAAAATTTGTAGCAGAATATTTAATTAGCTTAATAAATAAGCTGGGTCAAATTTGAACCCGATCAGACCATTTTTAGAATCACTTTCCGAATAATGATATTTCTCGAAATAACAATTTTTCACATTTACTGATACAACTACTGAAACTACATAATTATAGAATATTTTGTGAAACCAGGGAATGTAGGGTATTAAATGGTCCGGCTTGATCGACTATAACATTTTCACTTATTTTTCAAAATATTGTTATAAATTCATTTTAATGACTTAAGTAGTTCGCTAAACAACATTTATCTGTCGTTCAACTGGCATTTGTTAAGAACGTTATTGTAAATTTTAATTGTAAATAAAATGCATTGTTTTAAATTTATCGTGCAAAAAATAACAATAAACAAGTAAAAAAAAAAAAAAAACAACTGCTTATCTATAGCGTGATGGGGATCTGATTGCATCCTGTAGTAGTATGTGTATAATGTATTAAGTTACAAATCGAATTCTTTTAAAAGTATAGTGTTTTTTTTGTAAATTATGTACGCGTCTGTTATCAGGCCATTCCCACTTTCGCCTTGTTGGTGTATTGTTTCGTCTGATAAATATGTACATTTTTGCCGATTATGTGGGCGCAGAAACCCATTTAGTCTAATTTAAATAGTCCCCTGTGCAGAGTAACTTAAAATGTTGATGCAAAATGTCACTTTAACATTTCAAAATTTACAATTGAGATCTTTTCAACAACAAACGTGTACATACAAACAGATGTGTCTAAAATCTGAATCGATTTAGATTTTGGGGCTGATCGAGAATATATTTCTAGGACCTCTGTAACCATCTTCTAAGTGTTGTACTTTTGGTGTACTCCCCATTGTATGTGGAGAGTAGTAGCAGTAGCGTTTTGTTGTTGCTATTGTTATTAGTATTGTTCTCAGTTTGTTTAAAAACATAAGTTAACAGCTTGAAGCGAAATTTGTTTTTCTTTCACTCTCACTCTTTATTTTTTTCCAATTCGCTAATTAGTTTTATTATTATTATTACTTTTTTCTTTCTTTCATTTTGCTTATATTATGTAATACTTTGTATTTGTAACAAAAATATGTAAATTTTCAATTAGCACACAAGGGAGCAAAAATAAAAATAAAAACAAAAAATATTTTTTGTCGGCGTTTCGTATATTAGCTCCTCTCTCCTTCTCTCTCTCTCTTGCAACGCTTTTACTAACTTGATAATAATTAAATATTTTACTGGAAACTATATAAAGCGTACATTGGTATATATTGTGTGTATATGTGTGTGCTTTACATATAGGTACTTGTGCCATGTCTATGCATTGTTTACAAATTGTCTATATAGCTGTTGTTTTAATTTTAGATTGGATTGTTTACACAAAAAATGAAAAGCAAATATTACAACTTAAATGAAAAATAACACGATGTTACAATTACATGCATACAAGTGGAGAGAAACATGTACATATATAACAAATAAGTAAATACAATACATTGCGGTGTATACTATATGCAATGTACTACATGTATCCACATATCAGATGAATTTCCTAAAATACAGTGAATGCTCTATAATTGGTTTATAAAAGCAAGACACATTTTGATTACCATAGCTTATTAGGCTTAATACTTGTCCTATGTTTAAACAAGTTTTTTTTACAATATTTCATTAAAACGGAAATGTGGCAAAAACATAAGAGGACACGAATAAGTTTGGATAAAAGTAAATACGAGTAGCAATAAATAATAAGTAAAAAATTTTTATAGACGACATTTTAAACATCAACAAAATGTGGGCGCGCCAAGTACTTGGTTAGATCATTACTTCGTGAAATATAAGGGTAAAGGTAAAGGTAGGGGGTTCTAAAAATGGTCCAATGATACACCTATTCAAGTTTAGCCAAAAAATATTAAGAATTGCGATTTTTTGACATATAAAGAATTCCATTATAAGAGAACCTCATATGGGGAGGAGTTCTAAACAAAGTACAATTGAGTTTATTTACAATAGGGTTCGTCTTTAAGCCGATACATGCCTTTGTATTAAATTTTATCGAAATATCTTCAAAAATGGAACCTATAGCTTGTGTTTAACTTTACATGGTTAGATGGACAGACGGTCATGGTTAAATCGATTCAGATCAAATCAGATTTTGATTCTGAATTATACCAAATAAGTGCCGTTTATGACAAATCTGTGAAATGATTTAAATTTCACAGATTTGCCATAAATTACTCTATTTTATTAAAACAATTAAACCGATAATTATACCCATAATAATCCAATAATATGAAATCATAGGTAAATTTTTATAAAATGATTTAACGATAATATGGTAAATCAGAATAGAGATTATTCAAAATACTCGAATGCCTAGGAATGTTGTAAGATCGAATTCCGCTGAATATAAAGCTGCGGGATAGATGCCTGTCTAAAAATAAGATAAAAATGATTAAATTGAATTAAAAACGTTAATTTTATGTTTTTATTATCAAACCTGTTTGGAATAATCTATTAAATTAAAAGCTTATTTGAGTATTTTTTTTTTTTATTAGCAAATGTCATAAATTTTCACTTCGTTTACTTTTATCGAAATAAACCAAACAGAATAAAAGTGGGGTTATGTTTATATATCCGCACGGAAACAATTCATAAAGTAGAGCGTATAATAAAAATGGAAATAATAATAATAATTGATAAGTTGTTGGTATATATAGATATATTATGAATATTATTGTCATTTTGACTATATTTGAAAGCTGTAATGAAATGAAAATGTTAGAAATTGTGAAAAATTAATACTTGGCGACTGGAAGGGTAGAACCTGGACCGGTTTCGAACTCGCCCTCATCGAGTTCTCATCAGCAGATCTTTACCAGCTAAGCCAAATCCACCATTGTAAATTTGATTTTTTTTTAATTTGTACATTTCCGTTCTCTTTTAATGGGAACTAATTATAAAAAATAAAATAAAATAAATTATAATTAAAAAATTAATTATGTGGACATATTCATAAGGCCTAGGCATGGCATGTACTTCTAAAAGTGAAGTCAAACTCTGTGCAAAGTATAGGTTTTTGTAGATCGGGGGCGCCTTCTTTAATTTTAGAATCTTATAGTGGATGCATTGGTTTACTCTGGTACTTAGATGTACCCGGTATCTGTATACATTTTTATTTATTTTACGCCCGCAAAAGTGCTATAAACAGTTGGATACATAGGGACACGGACGGATGTACACGACTAGATCGATTCAGATTTTGAATCTGTTCGAAAATGTATTTTATGGGCCCACTAATACTTCCTTCTAGCAAATCAAAGTATGGCGAGTATGATGATTAAATATTAAAATAATATTAATGCGATTCATGTACCATTCCTTGTAACGTGTAATTTGCTTAATTTTGTAATTATTTTGTAAGTAAAATTTTCAAATTAAATGTAACCTCAGTGTCCATACATATTATCTCGTAATAATTTCAAATATATTTCTGTTTGTGAATAGTGCGCAGCTGCCGTACCGGTAAATCAGTACAAATGTCGGAATCGGAAGTACGCGGCTTATGTTTGAAGTCTCGTGAAATATTTCTGCAACAGCCTATCCTATTAGAACTGGAGGCTCCGCTTATTATATGCGGTGACATACACGGTCAATATACAGATTTATTGCGTTTATTTGAATATGGTGGCTTTCCACCGGCCGCCAACTATTTATTCTTGGGTGATTATGTGGATCGAGGCAAACAATCGTTGGAAACGATTTGTCTGCTGTTGGCTTATAAAATTAAATACCCTGAAAATTTCTTTCTGCTGCGCGGTAATCATGAGTGTGCCAGTATTAATCGTATTTATGGTAAATCGGCGTTGAAATAAGAATAAGAAAAATTAATTATTTGGCTAAATTTGTATATTTGAGCAGGATTCTATGATGAATGTAAACGACGTTACAATGTGAAATTGTGGAAAACGTTTACAGACTGTTTCAATTGTCTACCCGTAGCCGCCATTATTGATGAGAAGATTTTCTGTTGTCATGGTGGTTTAAGTCCCGATTTGCATGGCATGGAACAGATACGCCGTTTAATGCGGCCTACAGATGTACCGGATAGTGGTTTGTTGTGCGATCTATTGTGGAGTGATCCAGATAAAGATACACAGAGTTGGGGTGAGAATGATCGCGGTGTTAGTTTTACGTTTGGTGCCGATGTTGTATCGAAATTTTTACATAAACATGAAATGGATTTAATATGTCGGGCCCATCAAGTGAGTGATTCATACAATTTAATTTGTAATGATGAAATTTTGAATATTTTTCTTATGTGTTTTTCATGCATTATATGATAGTTTTAAATTATCGCCTCCAAGTAGACTGATTAAACTCTTAACTTGCGCCATTAAATTCCTATTGATTGACATTAAAATTTTGATATAAATTTTTTTTTCAGAAAATCCTCTTTTTTGCCTTGTTTTTGTAAAAATTGTCCATTTTCCAACCACGCCCATTTGTGGCGTGTCGATGGAAGGGATAATTATGAATATATTTACTAAATTCCAACTTCATAGGTAAATGTTTGTGGCAGATATATATTTTTTACTCGAATGTGGGCGTGACGACCGATTTTGCCCATTTTATATAGCGATCTGCGTGCAGAAGCTAGAAGTGTCTGTACAAAATTGTAGCTCAATTTGCGACTGTAAGATTGACAACTAGACACGGACATATATGTCTAGATCAACTCAGATTTTAATGGTGATCAAGAATATATATACTTTATAGGATCTCTAGCACCTGTTGCAAACGGAATAGTAAACTTTGTGTATCCTCCAATTTTATGTGATAGGAATAAATACTGTATTTTTTTAAAGTTTTTACATCCCAACAATTTTACAAATAATTCTAAAGTAATTTTTAGTAAGTATTTAATCGAATTATGAAAGAGCTTCTAGAAAAGGAACGCTATTGATCCAATGGATAATAATTTTCTACTTCCATTCATCTCGTATTATAGGTGGTTGAAGATGGTTATGAGTTTTTCGCCCGCCGTCAATTGGTGACCCTGTTTTCGGCCCCCAACTATTGTGGTGAATTTGATAATGCCGGCGGCATGATGACTGTGGATGATACACTAATGTGCTCATTCCAGGTAAATGAATGTACTTTGTAAATAATATAAGCATAATATCTATTCTCTCTCTCTCTGTCTTTCACTCTTAGATACTGAAACCCTCCGAAAAGAAGGCCAAGTATATGTATAGCGGCATCAATTCATCAAGACCAACAACACCGCAACGCAATGCACCTCTAATAGCAATGAATAAGAAAAAATAATACATCCATCCGCTTCCATTTCCTTAAAAGTTATTAAATTATTGCATACACATTAAATTCGATAAACGGCAAGTGACTAAATTTTAAAAGAAATTTTAGAAAAAGGCAAATAAAAGAAAAATTCTTAAAATTATAAAAGAAAATGAGGTGAAAAAAATTAATAAAAATAACAAAAATAATGATAACGACAACAGCAACAACATTACACAATAGAAAGAAATCTTTAAAAAAAATATATATATATATACAATATATATATATATTCCAATTTCATTGTGCATGACAACGCATAGGAATGATATTTTAATAATAATAAAACAACAACAACAACAATAATAATAATGAAAAAAGTGACAACCACTAAAACTAATAAACAACAAATGTGTAACGATGTCAAAAAAAAAAAAAAGCAAAACTCTTCCTCTTCTTTTTAGATTCAACTCTTCTAATTATTGTTAGATAAGCTGAACTTTTGAGGAAAGATTATTTCGTTTCCCATAATTCATTCAAAAAATCACTTTGAATGAAAAACTTATTTATTTAACGCAGAAAAAAAAAATAAAATAAAATTAATTGAACTAAACAAATATTTCTTTAATTTCTAGATGAAAAAGAAATTTTTAAATGAAGGAATATGTTAAAATTATTTAATAAAAAACCTTAAATTGAATTAGATAAATATTTTTTTAATTCTTAGACTAGAAATCTTACGTTAAAAATAAATATTCCTAAATAATATTCAAACAAATTAATGTTTCGGTTTAAAACATATTTAGTTTTTAAATGAAAAATAAATTTTTAATTAAACAATCGATTTTATGGAATGTATTTAAGATTTATTTTTATACTTTTATTTTCATTAACATTAACAATAATAAGTTAATAATTAGTTTTATTTTTGATTAATATGATATATTTTTTAAATTGATTAGTTTTTGTATTAAAAAAAATTATACATATTACATTAAATTAATATTTTTTTGTCTTCTCAATGGATTTGTATTTTTGAAATTATTCTTTTTAATGAAAAAAATCGTTTTCAACTAATTTTTAGTTTTTAAATGAAAAGTAGTTTTATTTTGAATTTATTTTATTAAAAGTTTTAAAATTGAAAATTAATTATTTTTAATTAAAAAAACTACAATAAAATTGTCTTTATAAAATATAAAACAAAATTAGTATTTAGTTTTATAATTTTTTGCTTGTTTATTTTTATAATAGCCCTTGTATAGTTATTAAAAATTATATATATTTACATATATAAAATTTATTTACATACATACATTCATACATACTAAAATAAACAAACATCAAAAAGTTAAAAAAAAATTTGAAAATTGTATTTGTATAGACAGCAACAACAACAACTACAAAAGAAACAGAAAACTATATCTACGTATAAATTAATTTAATTAAAAAACCATAAACATTCGAAATATATATAAATAGCAAAAAAAAAGTGAAGAAAATAAATATGTATAAATTTTATCTTTAATTCTTCAGAAATAAACTCATCATATTTTATATACTTGAACATCATTTCATATTTGAAGAACAGGGGCAAGCTTTTTATAATCGATTTGGGAGCAACATTTGCTTTCCTTAAGAAAGATTCAACAACAGGTCTTAACATAGTGTAGCATTCTCTCTCTTCTCTTCTTGATGTGTGATGTGATGGAAAACCCGTTTTATTCGTTTTCTTCATAGTCATAGTCATAGCAATTCAATATAGTCGCCGTATTATGAAAATCTTGGAGTGGATATGGGAAAATAAGCTACATTACAAACTCAGTTCTATCTCTTGTCTTAAAGTGATGCGCACCTTCTCCCTTGCGATGTTATTGATGTGGAAGATATTCTGAATATAAGAATACAATGTGAGGTCTGTTGGCTTTACTGAAGCTGTGCAAAAAATAGATCTCTCCAGCCAATATCGGACCCGTCTACACCCTTTACATTGGACCGTAATTGAAGAATAATTCTCAGATATGGGCGGCAATTTCCAACCTTGTCTTGAACTTAGGTTCATGACTGCATACAATGTAGAGCCAAGTTGCTCATAGTTGAAGAAACCGTTGAGCGTTGATGTAATGTGGGCTACGTTGTTCTTATACATGGCTATTTCCATGACAAGTGTTCTACAGAGGTACTAATCACAAACTTTTGAAGTATTTTTGTTTGTTTTTGTTTTATTTCAAATATTTTTTAAAGGTTTCAATCCGAAAAGAAAATATTTATATTTAATGCGCAGCATAAATTATTTAATTCATTTTTTAATATTCACATCATAAATATTTTTTATTTCTTTTTAATATTCTTCTTTATTCATGGAATTTGTCAGTACATATATACTATAATAATTACGGTAACACCAATTTTTTTTAGTACTAATTATAGGATTTTAAAAAAATATCAGTGATGGCTAGTGGTGCCTTGTTTACTTGTTTTTATAAAAAAAGAGAAGTATTTTTTTTGGTAAAAAGTTTTATTTTTTCAAAAATATTTATTTTATAGGTTTTTATTATAATAAATTATGTTTTTTTATATTTTGATATATGTTTTTTCTAAAATATTTGTTTAAATTTTTTATTATAAATATTTTATCAATAATATAATTTTTTAAAATTTTTAGTAAGGTTAATTATTCATAAATATGTAAATTAGTTGTATTTAAAACACACAAAAAAAAAACAATATTTATTTTCTTCAACTTTTATAAGATAAAATAAGTATTTTTTTTTATTATAGAGGTATGTAGAACAAATGAAAAAGAGAAACCACTACAACAACTTGCAGTAATATTTTATATATGTAATATTACTAATGAATTAATTGATTAATAATTAGTATCGATATATATGTAAAGTAATGTATGAAATATTATATAAATATATATTAAATATTCATATTTTAGTAATAACAACAACAACAAGATCAAAATTATATCCATGCTGTATAAAAATTTTATGTATAATATTACAAAAAAAAAAAAAAAAATGATGTTGCAAATATCTCTCTCTGTCTCTCTATCGTTGATATTTGGTCGTAACTATAAATCCCTGCATACATTATACCAGTTACCTGCACTATAATTGCAAAAAAAAAAATGTTTAAAATTTTTTTTGATGAAAAGGACGTAATTATTGTTATTACTATTCATAAATTAAAAAAAAGATATACATATATATATAAAACACATGAAAAAATAATAAAAAAAATTAGACAAAACAATATAAACATAAAAAAAATGTAAAAGAAAATGATGAATATTCATTGTAAGAATAATAGATGATTAGGAGGTAAGATAACGATGATAATGATGAGAATCATGATTTAGCAAAAACTATTAAATAATAAAAAGTACGTATAAAAAATAAATCGTGTTAAAATTCTTTCTTCCACTCCGTTCAAATAGTGGCAACTCCTGCTTTAGGATAAAACCGTTCCCACATAGATAACAAGTAAAAAAAATTACTTTAATTTTCTTATCAAGTGGGCTATGCCACACCCATTACAAATATAATACTCTCTAAAAAGTGAGGAATGCTTACATTTTTTCCGAAAGGTTTTAAATAAAATCAAACTCTTCGTTAAATAGTTGTGAACTTAGGGCTGTTGTTGTTATTATAATTGTTTATAGAATCAGTCAAAAAAAAGCTTTCCTCTCGTTTTCTATGTTCTTTCTTCAATTTTGAGTATAATTTTGTGGGCGAGGCTTCACTAATATGTTTGAAAAAGCTTACTTCCGAATCTAACGTTTATTCCTAACCAAATATGCCACGTCCACATATATAATATATTATCGAAAAGTTAAAGAAATTTCCAAATATTTGCAAGAACTTTGAATAAAATCGTTAAAGTCGTTGCAAAGTTATAAGCAAAACAATATTATGTTAGCTTCAGTATGGTTGTTATTGTTGTTGAATTTAGTAAAATCAGTTGAAAAAATTTTCTCCAATTTTACCACAACGTTCGTCTTTAATAGGCTATAACTTTTGAACTGCTGTACGGATTCGGTTCAAACCAATTGCCCGTAGTTGGAAAATTATTCAGCTTTACAGGGATTTTATGGGCGTGGCACTGCCCACTTATTAACTATAAGCCATTTTACAAAGTAGTATTTATTAGAAAAATGGGTCATCCTAGGACCACAAGGATACGATTCTTGATCAGATTTAGAAAAAGGGGCGCAAAAATTTTCAAAGCGATAGGAGCAGCCGTTTCCGAGATGTAAGCGTTCAAAGTTTCCACAAGAAAAAAACAAAAAAAAAGAATATAGAGCCATCTAGTAGATGAATGACCTCCTTAATAAAATTTAACAGTTACCGAGTAGGTAACAATTTGTGCTTTCCTAAGAAATGTTTTCTATAATTTTTACTAGATGGCGCTAGTGAATCATATAATTAATAAATCTTTAAAGCCAAACAAATTTATAGACTTGCATTTATATAGACATCTGGTAGGTGCTTTATAAAAGAAAATTTCTCAAAGTTTTCACATATTAAGAAAACGAACTTTCGTGTCACCCGTTTATCAAAATAAAGAATTTTTAATTGTATGATTATCGCCATCTAGGAGGTATTTTATGAAGAATGTTTTTTAAGGGTTTCAACTCTTAACAAAATTATGTCACCCGTTTATCAAAACGACTCTGTATTAGTAAAATTGATAAAACCCCAAAGCAGAAAAAACGCAAAAAAAGAAAATTGACGTTTTTTCTAGACTTAAAAAATCTCTTAATAAACATTTTAAAATTGATTTATTTTAATTTATAATAAGAAAAAAATTAGTCAAAATTAAAGAAATGACGGGTTTTCATCCCAGTCAATTGATAAGAGAGATTAAAGAGCGCCCAGGCATTTACAACAAAGAAGAACTGGAACAACCACGCAGAGAACATAAATATCGTTTATGGATGGAAGTGGCGGAACACTTAACACCAAACGAAGATTGGCAAATATACACAACGGAAGAGAAAGAAGCAAGAGGTAAACGTAGAGTTTTGTTATTAGGAATTTCACTAGTTTCTTTTACATATTTGTAATGCTTTTTTAGTTGATGAAATACAATTGAAATGGAAACATATGCGTGATCATTTTTATCGTGAAATCAAACTTCACAGCATGGGGAAGGGTAGTATGAAGCGTAAATATGTTTATTTTGATGCAATGGAGTTTATGCGACCGTTTGTCGGTTTCAAACTGCCCAACCGACAAAAACGTATATCTCAGGAAGGTGACAGCGATGAAGAATTGGATGAAGTTGATGAAATACAGACAGACTGTTTAAACGGCATATTACAGGAGGTGGATGAAGATGCAAATGCTGTGCAAATGCCAACTAATATTAACGATGAAATTGAGGTAGCTGAAGAAACTATTACCACGCAAGAGCATCCAGAAGAACTCTTAATTGGGACAAAACGGAAACGTGTAAAACAAACCCGCAGCGAAGAAGAAACGCCATCGATCGATAAACCCAAATCATCCAGTTCGTCATCATCATCATCTACAAATCGCGCCATGTATGGAAGAGTAAGAAAAGCCAAATCAAACCAAATTGGGCGTAATGGCGATGTTCAACGTAAAGTAACAGGCAGTGGTAGCGGTAAAGCAAACTCTCATCGTACGAGTGAAAGAACAACAACCGCAACCACAAAGAACGCATTACACACTTTCAAATTACGCGATAGCGACATAAGTTTTTGTTTATCTTTAGTGCCGAGTTTAAGAAAATTAATGGAGAGCAGTAAACTTCGAGCGAAAATTGAAATTTTAAAAGTATTGCAAAAATTCATGGAGGCCACTGAGAAGACAGCACCTAGAAAAGTAGAAAATGGAACAAGTAAATTGATACATGATGAATATAACCTGGACGATGATAGTTGTGTGCAGGTTAAGAATGAAAACTCATTCATTTATGATGAAAATGGCCATGATGATGATGGTGATCCATTAAATGGTAGTAGCGGCGGCAATACAAAATCCTGGTGGACTTAGTTATAAACTTAGCATATATTTAGAAAGTAATTTGTTTTTTTTTTTTTTTATAAAACGCACACACATTTACTCAGTTTAGTGTCATCATTGGAATTGTTAGTGTAATTATTTTATCATTCTTATATTCTTAATTGTTTTCAGCTTTATTTGTTTTCCATACTTCCTAAAATACATTTGAATGAACGATAATTTTAATTTTTCTTATATATATATATTTATAGAAATGTGTGAAGGATGTGATTGTGCGTATGTATGTATTTTTATATGTAACTTCTTTGCTTTTTTTATATAGTATTATCATTTAGCCTTAAAAAGGAAAATAAATAAATAATAAAGCAACAATTTATGGTGAAAAGTGAGCAAACTAAATGTCTTTCAAATCCTAAATTGGTTAGACATTTATGTCCCAATGTTGCTGGTGTTGTAGTCAAATTATCTAATACTTCAAAATGTCATGACTTTTTTTGAGTGTAACTGTTATTACTATTTGAATTTGTTTGCATGGTAAGAATGTTGCTTGGGGCATCATGAAAAGATCGTTATATGAAAAAAATCCACATTTCTTGATATTTTCCAATAAAATTTCGCACTTTAATTCCACTTTAAATAAGGTTCTCTGGTACCGAGTTCAAAAGCAATCGGATGATCTTCATTTTTTTACCATTTTTTTGCAAAGCCTATATATAGCAAGGCAAAAATGTTAAATATCTCAAAAATTTATTTTGTCAAATTTTTGATGCCAATCGAAAGAAAATTAAAAAACTAATTCATTGGTGCAAGTTTAAGCTTGATCAGACCGCCGTGGCAGTTGTTGTAACGATTTTAAACTTGTCCGTTACGTCAGTTCTATTGAAAAGTGACTTACTTTGACTCAATATATACATCGCGCATAAAAAATTAGGTAATCAAAGGAATTTCGAAAAGGTCAGTTTCCAAACGATGTAAATAATTTATTTCTACGTTCATTTTTCCTTATGTTATGACAGTTTAACCTTTGTATTGTGATGAAAAACTCTATCAAACGTTAAGATCTCTTTATTATAAAACTCACAATTTTTGATTATTTTCTTAAAGATGAGAACATCGATTCGTTATGTTGTGGACCATAGGTGCCCACCAGTTGGACTTTAATCGCAAAATGTTTACTTTTTTTAGCACTCTTTTCACAAAGACAAAAATTATATAAATTTGTCGAAAACTTTCTTTTTATGAATGTTAAATGTTGACCAAAGGAATTCATTTATGTAAATTTGAGCTCTATTAGTCCACTAGGGCCGCGGCTCAAATGATTTCAACCTATAACTACAAAGAAGTACTTTTCGAATAAAATTGTCTGCCTATGCCCCTGCCCACCATCTATACTAAAAAAGAAACAATATATGAAAATATATCTCAAGACAGTCTATTTCAAAAAAATTATAATAAATTAATCTTTTAATTTTTTTTTTTTGGCAAAATCTCTTTTATTAAATTTCTTTCTAATTATAATGAATTAAAAAAAAAAAATTAAAAGACTAAAATTATATAAAAACATAACCTCCTTAAGGTTGTAAGGTAACTAAAGCTGAAAAAGAAAAATTAAAACAAAAATATTTAGTAAATTAATTATTAATGAATTATTTATGTACATTGAATTAAAATAATATACAAAAAAAATTTAGGTTTTTCAAGTAAATTAATTGAATTATTATTTGTTTTTCTTTTTTTATTTAAAAATAATTTTCAATTTTTTTTTATAAAGTTTTACGGCTATCAATACTTAATTTTTGCAACTTTATTATCATGTGCATGCATGTGTATATATATGTATATGTATTTATTTTATTTATTATGCCAAAGTGTAGCTTGAAGAGAATTGAATATTTTTGTAGCACATCATTTATATGAAATTTAATAATAATTATAATTATTTATTAACTATAATAAATTGATAAATTAATTTTTTATTAATTGTGAATAATTGTAAAATAATTTTATTTTAATAATAACAAAAAAATAATAAATGCAATTGGTTAATAAATTGTTTTTTAATCTTTATTTTTTTATTTATTTTTTTAATGGGTGATTTTTTTCTTGATATTCAAAAATTTGAATTAAAAGTTTTTTACTAAATGATTTTTTTTTTTGCAAGTCTATGATTTTATATTTTATCAGTAAATATTTAATATAAGCTCTTTTTTTATGTGGCAGAAATAAATTCCCGTTAAAATTTATAACTTTTCTTCCTTTAAATAAAAATGGAAACTTTTTTTAAGAAAAAAAACCTTAAATAATTTTTAATTATTGTAAAAAAATTTTAAAATCTTCATTTTTCATATTTTTTTATTTTCTTTTAAAAAATCCCTTTGAAGAATTTTTAATTATCATAAATACGTGAACGTGAACGTTTTCAGTGAATTCAAAGCCAAAGTAGATTCTACTACGAAGAAAACTTGTTTATTATCGCGGGCCATGGGTTAAGAACCACCTGAGCTATGAGCTAGCGCTTGTAATAGCGGCCCCTTATAGAAAAAATAAGTCTAATACACTTTACAGCCTTATGCAACTGAGGGCCAAAATCGGTTAAGAACGGGCCGGTAGGAAAAATGATACAAAATAATTCTGCAATATGTAATAGATTTTCATTTTTGGTCGGTGATTAGAAAAACGATGGAGTCTCAAAACGTTGTACAAAACTACCGATTTTATCAATGATTTGTTACAATTAATTGGTGAAAATAAATTTCATGTAGTCACCCTACGCAGAGATAAATATTTAGAAGCATTCATACAGCAATTTGTACAATCGATCTCTGCAATTGATAATCAGAACAAACGCAACACACCCCACACTATTATTGAGTGCAAGGTGCCACCTATAGAAAAATTGGTATCAAGGTACTGATGAAAATAACAAAAGTTTGCCTACATATCAATATAAAAGGTTTAAAGGCCTTGTTGTTGTAGTTGTAGGGAATTGAAAATAGGATTCCAACCGCTGAGGGTGCAGAGGGATATTGAAGTGAGGGTTTTGATGTCAAATCAGTGTACAATAGATTTAATAAAAACAAATTATTCCCTGTAAAGTTAAATTTTGGTGGAAACAAGGCATGGTCTAATTAAATTAAAATTGTAGTGAAGTGGCGCAAAGGAGTAAGTAGGTAAAGTAAAAAGTGCTGCAATTGTGGCGAATAATCATATCGCTAAATATAGAGGATGCCCCGTTTATAAACAAATAAGGTGATACCAGGTGGAGAATAAGAAGTAATTGATCCCAGCCTCGCCGCTATATCATCACCTATGTTAATATTCTGAAAACAACACACATCTAATAAAATATATTTTTCTCACAAGTTCACGTCCTTCATAGTTTAGAAAGTTCTATAACATGACTCGTTCAAAAAATATCGTAAATGATTGATTTTAATAAAATTCCTGACGTAATTGATTTTGCTGTTACAAAAAATTTAAGGAGAGAGTATATATCTACTACTCCTTCACTTGACCTTTCTTCCGATCATACGTAATTGGTCGGAATGGTGAAGTATAGAAAGGCTCAAGTAAATTTTCGGATAGGTGAATAAACGAAGAAGTGGTTAGTCCAAAATATTCACATTTATTCGAAATATCTTTAGGAGTTTTAACAGTACTAACAAAATACAAATTTTAATTAATGAACGGGGTTGCAAGAACGTCTTTCCGAATGCACAAAAAAATTAAAACTTTTCATACAAAAGCAAAAAAAATGGGGGTTTCTGATCGGTTTTAACTAGGCGAAGTCCAAAACTATCCTGGCCTCTGCCCACTTCAAATTGAAGTACAACCTCCGAGCGTTACCGCTAACTAGCTACTTTTATATCCGCCTTGGCAGCGAGCTACTGTGCAAACGCTTAAAGGAACACAACTTAAGGATATGCACCTGGAATGTAAGAACACTTTACAGACTATCTATCTATCCAGCTTTCCAACTGTGACATCTACTTCAGCTGCCATCCAACGGTGTGCGAATTCGTGCGAATTTGCTTCAAGACGAAATATTTCTATATTAGACTAATTTGAGTATAAAGATGTTGGCGGTGCTTCTAGAACAAGCCCTTCCCCTGATATTAAAATCGTTCTAGGCGATTTTAATGCAAAGACCATTCCTTTCCATAAAGGAGAGCATCTTGGGCTCCACCATCGGTAAGTTCAGTCTCTCCTCAGGTTGATTGATTTTACCGGAGCGGGGAACATGGTGGTAGTCAGTAGTACAAAAGCATCTTCACAAAGCCAGGTTGCTGCCGAAGAGTCAAAAATCAAATAGATCATGTTGTGTGTGTGACGATTCCACTGCTCCTAGTGCATATAATTATAACATTTAATAAAAGCTTTTAATGACTTGAATAGAAATAAAGCACTAGAGAAGGAAATAGACCATATCTCTTCCGTGCGAGGTCATCATCATCATCATCATCATGGCACATATATAGTAGAAGGGGCAAAACTTTTATTTACAGAAAGGAAGAATTATTATTATTATTATTATTACAATTTTTAAGATACAAGAAAAGAAAGAACTTCACTATTAACCATCTAGCATAGGAGAAACCCAATAAAAGGAGAACGACAAGGAATACTAATCAATGTCTGGACATTAGCTTTAAAGACAAAGTTTGTTTGTCGACATATCACAAATAAAATAAATAAAATAAGGAATGAAGAACTTATATAAAAAAATACACATTTCTCACTTTCTATTAGCGTGAAATAGGGTGATAATTATTTATCTCCAGCCAGATAAATCACAATAAGGATCTCGCAAAATATGTCCTTGGGAATTTTATTACCCTAAAAAAGGATACATGTCCCCCTACAACAATCCTTAATGGGTCAATACCTCAAGAAACACCCACCTTAAATACCATGACGGTCAAAAATTGCGCAAATTATGTTGAAGGCGTATGAATTATATTGATTACCGAATCGTAACTCTAGACAATAAACTTCTTTTGTACAAGACAATTATAGAGAACTGCTTGTACTTCCACAATGATTAAGAGAGACAGAAAGCAGTTGAAAATACTCAGAACTTCTTGTGCTCACTGGTACATGAATTTGAACATTCGCAAGGGTGAAAGACATCATACATAAAAGAAGCGAAGAATAAAATGTTTAAACTCAACTCAACTACAAATCTGTCGCCGTCCGAACGTCCGAACGTCATAGCCGACGAAAATTTAATAAGACATGATATGGATGAATAAAGTCCACGCTATAATAACGAGCATAGGTACACATGCACCCGCTTGGGTCTAATAACCAAAAGTTTGTAAAATTTTAATAAACAATTGTAGGGTGTAGCACAGGGATGGCTGCCGTTTGTTACCGAAACTGAAATATATGCCCGTTAAAGTCACGGATTATTAAAAACAAGAGATTATTAGCTAAACACGTACGTACTTCAAATTAAGTTTGTTCAACTTTTTCTACTTTTTAAAATCTAAATAAATGAATTAAAGTTTTGTAAAATCGTGTCGGCCATTTTCTTTCACAATTTTCTACTAATATTGTCTGTTGTGTTTTTGTGACCTTCTATTTTATTATTGAAAAGGTCTCCAAAAAATAGACGAAAATGAGCAAATTAAGTAATTTTTTTACATGAAAACACAGACCTTGTGCCTAAGTTAATAAAATAGTAAAAATCAATTTTCCACCAATATTTTTAAATATTTCAATAAATTTAAATAAGAGGAGAACCACAAAATATAACAAATTTATATATATACTGCAACGCTAAGTAACTACAATAACGTATTATACTTAAGGTAGTCTGCGATACTTAGAAAAGTCATCAATCTCACACTAAGTATAAATTTTTGTATTGAACAAACATTATAGCTTGGAAAACAGATGTAAATGTGAAATGTTTATATCCACCTTAGGGATTTATATTTTTCAAGTTGTTATTGAAATTGTTAGAATAAAATGTATGAAATAATTAGTAATAAATATTACAGGGAGATACATTGACTCAAAAATTTGATTCTTAAAAGAAGAGATTTTTGTAGAAATTTTTTATTTCTATTTTATTTATTTTTGTTTAAGGAAATTAATTGTTTCTTAGAAAGAAAAAAAAAAAACAATTCCTTTAACACTTTAAAGAAAAAAAAAAGAAAAGCAAAAAGAGAGTACATTGAGGTCATTCGAAGAAAAAAATGGCAAGTAACGCACTAGTTCCAAATATGATTAAAATTATCTCAGAAACAAAACAAATCGATTTTCTATTATGACCAATGCAGCCAAGGGGAGCAGATATGATACATGTTCAAACATCTACATCCACTGTTTGATCTCGTAAATGATTTTCTCAAAGTAATTGGTGAGAATAAATTCCAATCTATATGGACAGAAAGGAGAAGAACAATATTGTATGTTTCTTTCGTACATAATTTAATTAACTCTTCCTTTGATTATGCGTTTATACCACCGACAATTAATTTTAACGTACAGCAACGTATATACAGAAACTTTCGTTTATTATTTATTAATTATTACAGGACCAACTACAGTACAGTAATAATAATTTAATTCGACAATTATGTAAAAACCCCTAAATAAACGTCGAATTAAACCGTTCACGGTAGGCGTAGACACAAAGCAAAGAACTCTCTAGTATTACTTCTAATGCTTAAACCGATCTGAGTCTTTCAAATACAATTATCGAATGCAAAGTGCTGCTTTATAACGAAGAGAGATGTAGGATAATTGTAAATAAAATACCGAAGCCACTCTAATTGATCTTTAATGGCAACAAATTAGGGGGAAGATGAAGTACATTTAGTCTATTTGCTGCACCGAAAGGTCATGATGTTGCAGAAAATTATGAATCAGTCCATTGTAAATATGACAACTGACACATTTTTCCTTATTGGCAACCCGCAGATTTTGTTTATACAGATTCCATCTTTGTATCCATCTTTGAAAAGCAGTCACACATTAGTAAAATAATAATAAAAATTAATTGATTAAATAAAATCACAGATGGTGATAAAGCGCAAAAGTTCTTTACAGGTTTTTAAATTGCCAAGATTTTGGGTGCACATTTTTTTTTTATAGTTTTTTTTTTTGATTTAGTTTAATTTTTTTTTTAAATAAAAAAAGAAAATGAAAAATTCTTTAAGGGATTTTTTTTAGTGAAGTTTTAAAATTTTTTAAATTTTTTAAAGAAAACTTAGTTTCGACAGAAACTTTTTTTTACTTTTTTTTTTTTAAGATAAATTTATTTTTTATGAAAATGCTTTTTTTGCGAGAGAAATTAGCAAAATTATAAACTAGAAAAAATGATTATAAATTGCTTGGCATAATACTGCCTAAATTCTGTTAATGGAATCAAGATAATTATCTTTATATAGGCTTTGCAGAGTGATCTTAGACGGAAGTTTTAGGAATTCTTTCTGTTTTCATTTCTTTCAATTGAATGACAACTAAATCTATTTTTGTTTAAATATAATTTTGAAATAATTAAAAAAAAAAATTATATTTATCAAAATGTATAATAACAATTCCCGTCATATCATACATGACGGCTCTTTATATTATAACATGATATAAATTTTACAAGTTTGAGTATAATTTTCTTTTAATCTTTCCAATATTTTTTAATGAACAACTACATGAAGCTTTCGGACATATTCTTAAATATATATATAAAAAAAGATATTTAGGACTTGCTTAAGCTTCTAATTTAATACAATAAATCGGTTTTTTGAGTACCTTCACTATACGCCACATTGAGATCATCATCCCCTGGTTTAATATATGGTAGACTATCTGGTTGTTCCACAGTTGCATTAACATCATTAGTATACTTGAGGCCATCGGTAATACCAACAATACTGCCATTAGTTGTATTAAAACGTTCACTTATTTTACCATTCTTGCCATTCATTAAGACATTATGTGATGCTGTTGGAGCAGCAGTAGCATCACCATTCGTTTGACTGGTATTATTCTCACTGTTGCAACTGGATGGACTGGATGAAGGTGCTCGTGTTATACCCAATTGAAAGTATTTGTCTAGAGGTGCTTTTACAGGCGTGTAGAGACCCAATGGTGCTGAACCTTAACGTATATGTATAGAAAATGAAATTTTTAGAAAATTATTTTTGCAATTTTTAAGTTGATTTATTTTAAAGAAAGCTTTAATTAATAAAGGCTCAATATTAACACGGATTGAATTATATATAAATTAAAAGAAATAACAATTCAAGCCAAAATAAGTGGGAACGCTCTTTTACTACAGTTTAACATAATAAAAAATAGAAGAAAAGAAAAGAATAATTAATACTTGCAGCTCTTTCTAATAAATATGTTATAGTCGGTTATGCTAGACCAATGAATACCCTACACCATTTAGTCCCATATTATTCAAATTGACTTGATTCAGTAAAGGCGAGTTATTATTTTGAATGAGACACTCAAAGTGGTGCAATCGCGACCAATAATATGAAATATTGAAAAATTTCGCCATATAGAAACTTATATATGAAGAAGGTTCTAAGAGGGACCAATTTGGTTCATTGCCCTTTTTCCAAATTACATCGAAATATCCTTAAATATTTCGTAATTGCGTACAAATTTACACAGACAAACTGGCGGACATGGTTACATCTATTCAGTAAATGAATCAATCGAATATAATGGAAAGTTGCCGTTTAGGAATTACAAATTAGAGTCCATTTTGTACCACCTCTTTTCACAGAGCATGAACAAAATAATATGCATGTTGCAACATTGGTCCAGTGTAAATAATGCGACGCATATGTACAAGTTACATGCCAAGTCTTGTGGGTTATATTTTATTGTAATATACGCTTTCAAAGACGGATAGTCATGGTTTCATTCAAACAGTGCTTGTAGATTAAATTAGATAATAATAATAAAACTAAAAAATTGTTAAAAAATTCTTTGTCTATAATGAATATTTGCACCCTATACCAACAGTGGCATAGGATATAAAAAGAAACCATTCAAATTATTGATAAAACTACACTATATGATAAAAATTATTTACCTTTAAGAGCAAAAGTGATTTTGTAATGTTTACTTATACTTATAAACACATAGATACGATATATGATTAATAAGTTGGAAGGAAGGAAGGAAGGAAGAGATTATTTAAAAATTCTAATTAATTTTTACAATTTTACCTATTTACAATTCATATGTAGGTGGTGCGGTGTTGATGATAAATATCGAAAGAAAATCGAAAAACCAATCCAAGTACATGTATAGGGACGTAATATTGTATGAAGATGATGAATGTTGCTGATAGATGATTGATAGATATATGTTTCGTGATAGAAGAGTAAGTGATAGTGATGAGTATTATACACAATAGATTATTTACAAGTTGAAAAGATTATTAGTGGATTTGTATTTAATTTAAATTCTTGTGGTTGTTTTTTTTTTTGACAAATTATATAAATTTCTCGGTTCATTATAACTTGTTTTTAATATTTGTGGAGAAAGGTAAGAAAAGTTATTTAAAACAAAAATTATTGTGACACTGTTTCGTCAGATAAGAAGACAGCGAATCATTTTATCTGATGAAAGAGCCTATTTGTTAATGTTATAAAATCATAATCTTGACATTTATACTTTTTTCAATTTTATTACTTTTCTTTGTTTTTTTTTATATGTGTTTTGTAATTGGAGATTCCTATTTTATAATAATGAGCGTGAGTTATTATTTCCTATTTTGTTTTTTGCATGATACAAATTAATTTTATTATACATCTGCAAATATATAAAGAAAAGTTACTTTTTTTTAAGAAAAAATTTTCATATATATTTTTATTTTTACGAAAAGTGTAGTCTAAAATAACTAACAAACAAAAAGAACCTAGGCAGTTTAATAAAAAAAAAAAAAAAACAATATTAAAATATGTAATATTTTTTACCAACACAAAAAAAAATTATTTTCATAGAAAAAGTTTTAAAAAATTTGCACTCAAAAACGAAATATTAAGAAGCAAGAAATGTCAAAATGTGTTTAAGGGGAGAAGAAACAAATATATTTAACACGAAAAGATTTTTAGAAATCTGATTCCCTAAATTTTGAAAATTGACATATGTTTTATTAATTAAATTTGATTTCAACAAAACTCTCCCTCCCTCTTAAGTAGAAATCTATGGTCCTTTCTAACCAGCATCATGTCTACCCATATATAGGAGACATTCCTGCTTATTATACTATTATACACAGATAATTAAGGGGTAAAAAGGCCACGTTTATATATCTACGCGCCATTTATTAATAACGCTTCCTTTTAACGGCTATTAATATATTTTTATACCCTCCATATAAGGGTACAAATTTGCTAATAAGACCTCACTGGGTAGAAATAGTGTTAAGCTACTTAAAAAAAAAAAAAATCAGTACACAATCATGCCCATAACTGTAAAAAGGCGGGGTACACTCACAAAAAAACTAGTTCATTTTAAAAATGTTTCGCATGACGGAATAAGAAATGTTTCATATAAAATTTATATTATTCTTTGGCAACTACAATACTAATGATTAATTCGCCATTAAAAATTTAAATAAAAACTGTAACCATAACTACTCTCTTGCACCAACAATTATTACTGTTTACCTTTAAACTACATAATAAGAGGAGAGTAAGTAAGGACAGGGTTGTTATGTTAAAAATTTATGATATGTGTAAGACGAATGGACTCTTACTTGTCTTTTTTGTAAACTGGTAGAAATCGTACACAACACATATATACACACATAAACACATTACATTTATTTTGTAGTCAACGACTAAAAGTAGAAAGATAGGGAGAAAGTAGTGCTGGGTTGGAGAAGAAAGTACAACAGTACAACAGTTATGGTTAAACAAAGTACAAGGTTTTGCCAGGTATGCGTCTACGTAATGGAGCTGTAGTGCTAAATGTTATTTTGTTATTATTGTTATTCTGGTTGTAGTTGTTGCTATTATAGTTATCCAATGTAGAAGACGTTGTGGTTGAGATAGTAGGAATGTTGTTGTTGTTATTATTATTATTTTTATCATATGCTGCATATTTGTTGTTTGTTTCTCTTGGTCTATTGAAACGTCCGGCTGTACAATTGATTGTGTTGGAGTTAGAAAAAGAAGAAGAAAAGCTTGAAGTAGTTAGAGAAGATTTTTGCAAATTTTTCTGAACTGTCCCAAACCGGCTCAACTGCTGAGCACTAGTAGTTATGATGATATTTTGAGTAATACTATGATTAGAATTTACCTCTGAACTGCTTACATGACATGTTGTTGTGGTTGTTGTTGTTGCAATATTGTTCTTGTTAATGTTTGTTATAGTTGAAATGTTAGAATTTGTTAGGTTGGGATGATTAGCTTTAATCAAATCATTTTTATGATTAGTAGTAGTACAACATTTTACAGGGATGTCACTACTTTTAATTACTGTGGTGTGTGTTCTACTCAACTCTTCTTCACATGTTAAAGTATTTAAGACATTCTTTGGAGAGGCGTTAGAGATAAGTGTTTTAACAGTTGTATCAACTGATAATGTAGTTAAATTTTGACAATTATTGGGGTTACACTGCGTGTAAGTAGTACATGTAGTAGAGCTGACTTTATAAGCATTAGAATCCACTACATTTATTATACAATTCTTAACTGACATAATCTTTGAATTATTTGAAAATTCTTTTTCTTTTGAAACTTCAGCAATTGAATTTTTATTAGGATTCTCATAATTTGCTATATCCGATAATTTAGAATGTGGAAAATATAGGTTTGTTAAATCCAAGGGTTTTCGTAATGATCTTGAAGTGGATTTTTCTGCAGAATCGCTTACAGATTCACCTGAACCTTTATAAAATTTTACAGTATCTTTGTAAATATGAAATGAGTTACTTTTTTTTGCCAAACTGCAAGATTTAGGGGAAATAGGCTTTTGAGTTAAGTTCCAACTAAATTTGACTGTTGGTGCAAGATTACTATTCTCTTTGAGACCTTTCTCAATTGGATTATGTATGGAAGTATGTAAATTTTCATTTAATTTAAATGAATCAATAGCTGTTTCATATTCTGGTTGAATTTTCTTTTCTAACAAATGATTCTTCTCATTATAATTGTCGCCTAAATTAACACTCAAATTATCTGAAGAAGCTCTGTGGCTTTGAGTTTGAATAATTGATGCATTTTTTTTAAGATCAGCGTGGCTTTTATTATACTTTTCAATTGAGTAATTAAAAGAATGAGTTGAATTTTGATTAAACTTGTGTGGAAAATTATTCTTGGGTTTAGGTTGAACTTTTGGTTTATTCATATAAGGAAAATTATTACTTTTCTTTGCAGTTTCACCTGGAGAATCTAAAATTTCATTTAGAATATTAGAAGTATACATCTTAGGTTTCGATTGAATGCTTTAAAAAAAAACTTCTGTTTCATAATTATTCTCGTTATGTCTTTCAATTAAAATATCAGAAGAAAGTTCTAAATTTTTATCTACGTTTGTTGAAGAACCTGGTATAGGTTGATTTTTCAGCAAATTTTTTTCATTACATTTTTCCTTTAAAGTTTCATACGTTTTAAGCTTTCTTTTTTCTAGGTTTTCAAATAATTCGTAAGAAGAAGAGCCTGTATTGGGTGTAGAATGAATTTTTGGCAAATTATTTTCATTATTGTTTTCCTCTGATGTATTACCAGAACAGTCTACATTATTATCTATCTTATCCGGGAAAATTTTCTTAGATTTTGGTTCAAGTTCTTGCGTATGCTTTACGTGCGTAAAATCTATCTCTTTATGTTTATCATTTAAATTACGAGTAGAAGGATTCACGTTATCTGAAAAACGTATATTAGGTATAAGCTGATTTTCTAAAAAGTTTTCTTCTGAAATACCTTTAAAAGAATCTATATTGTTATTTAAGATATTTGAAGAAACTTTTTGGGATTCTGCTTGAATTTCTTGTATGCGATTTTCAGCGATATTACTCTCTTCATGATATTCATCAGTTAATATAGAATTAGAAGACTCTAAGTATTCATTGTTAATATTTAAATTACCGCAGTTTAACTTATCCGTGGAAGTGGTTTTTTCAAGCTGATATTGATTTTTCTTTATATTCTTTTCGGTAAATTGACAATTATTACAATCTAAAGGACCTTCAAATAAATTGTCCTTAAAAGTAAATGAATTAGATGTTAAGCTTTCTTTAGGAAATTGTTGTAATAAGTCGATTAATTCTTTAGTTTCTAATGCACTTTTTAAAGTAGTCCTTGCTGTAGGGTCTTTAATCTTTTGTTTGGTATCAGAAGCACTTTCTTTTATATTATAAAGTATATGTTTCAATGAAATCGAAAATATTTCTAAATCTAAGTTTTTGACAATCTCTTGATCTTTGTTTGGTTCATCATTAGTTTGTTGTTGTGAAACAGAATTTGTGTTTAAATATAGATCACGTTTAAGAGTTGGTGAAGACAGTACAGTTGTAATGGGTAATTTTTCTTGCTTATTGGCATTAGCTGTTGTACTGATAGGACCTAAATTATCAAAAGATTTGAAAGAATCTAAAGATTCTTGATTATTAGAATGAATATTTTCTTTTAGCGATTTACTTAAATGAGAAGGAGGTCCTTCAGTTGTAATATTTGAAGTTTCCTTTAGCAACTTTAAAGTAGAATTACGAAGTACTGGCCGAGGACTGGTAATTAAACTAGCTTCTAAAATATTAGGAGAAAGACTTGAATCTATTTCTGAATTTAATTTGGAACTATCTAAAGAAAAATGAAAGGTTGTGTCTACATTTTCGGCTACTTTGGAATCATTTACACTTAAATTATGATTTGATGAAGGAGCAATAATTGAATTTTGTATGGAATGAAATGAAGTTCTACGTGAAACGATAGTATTTGTCTTAAAAGTTGAACTATTTTGTGGAAAATCATTGGAACGAGTTCTTTGTCTTGTTTTTAAAGTGCAATGTTGTTCTTTCAGGAAACAAGTGTATTGAGGTTTATTTAAAATTGTTTTATGACACTTCTGTCCTTCATGTTGTTTTACTTGAATACTCTCTTCTTTTTTCAAGTCCTGCATTAAACTATTGTCAGTGGGATAAACAGCTTTCATTTCAAACAATTTATGTGTGGCCATTAGATTGTAAGTTTTCTTGTTAGATTTTAACAGTTTATCAGTTTCATTTGTTATGGGTTCCGCCGATTTTTGTTGTAGTGGGTGATTCTGTATTACTAGTGGTAGAGTTAATTCTCTGCATCTCTGTTGTTGCTCTATTGCTGTTACTGGTTGTTGGGATACTTTCCCTAACTTTTCTAATATTCGTGTTTCGTTGTTGTAATGATTTTGCAAGTTATCCACTTTCGGGTTGATCGAAGCTAACATTTGACTTGCTGTTGGTTCTTCTGCCGATATTTTTGTTGGTTTTGTTGCAATTATTTCTGATTGTGTACCCTTCTCGTAATTTGGGTAATCTGTAAAAGTTTCGACTTCAATATCACATAAAACATCAGATTTTTTTTCAAGCTATTTCAGCTAAGTCATGAAAGAGGGGACCTTTAGGATTGGAATAGAGGGAATCCATTTACATTACACATATATAATCGCTGCTTTAAAACCAGTTCTGTGGATGTGGGATCTAAGTGCATGACATATGAATAAATATTTTATAACGTATTTATATATTATTATAACATATTATTATAACGTAGAAGAAAACGAAGTGGCCCATTTTTAAAAAGTGAACTTTAAACTTCCAACACCTGTGAGGCCTTTATTCTTATCGTACTAAGACGTATAAAGCATTATCGCGAACTCATTATGTATTGTAAAATCTATCTATCGAGACCGAGACTGATTAATTTCTAGTACAGCCTATCCTATCCTTATCCTACATGGAATATAATTCTGATTATTTAGCCCAATCTAATATATATACCTAAGCAATACTAAAACAAAACTGGGATACCCAACTAGTAGGTAAATTAAAAAATTTTCAACTGGCTATGATGGTCCTAACTTACAGGAATACTTTTTTTACTTTCCCATTTTAATAATGACAAATGATCCACATATTATTGTGCATGTGGTTGATCTATGGCTGAAAAAGAATTGTGTTAATTTTCAAACCTTTAACTATTTTTAAGAGTTAAGTTGAATATGTATCCGCTAAGATTCATAAAAAATTTCCCATTCAGGTTTTGCCCCACTTGTTCTATTTACTATATAAGCATATGATTAAATTGTTTCAGATTAACACATCTATTTAAGCGGTTACTGAAACCTATAAAAAGGCTTGACAAACACAAAAATAAACCCCCGACCTCATAACAGTGGGTACATAACGAAATGAATTGAATGATGATACAATAACGGCTAGTCTTTAATAAAGATATCAATAACAAACAAGGTTCTTCTTAAAGTTGGGACATGAACCTGGCAATTTTCGTTAGACGGCTTAAAACCCCCAGACAAGTACAGAACAATTTACATAATTTTTGCTTTGAATAACGTATAAATCTGCTTTGTATTATCACTCGTTCCTAACAGAAGTTGAATAACTGTTGTTAAGGGAATAAATAAAAATTTGTTGAAGATAAATAACAAAACAAATATGAAGATAGTAGATCTCTGAGTTAAACACTAAAGATGTGCAAACAATTTCAACAAAAGATTTTTGCAGTTAAGTTTTGAAACATTCAATATAAAAATTGAAAATAATTTAAATCCCATTAAACCATTAAATCAACTAAACATTTAAGATTCATTAAGAGAAATGATAGAATTTGAATGTGATAAGCATTAATACCAGGTGAGTAAGTGTTGAGAGAATAAATAAATAAATAAATAAAGCCAAAAACCATAAAATAACTCAGATCTTAAGCCATATTTTTATACTCTCCCATCTTAGAACTTTTTCGTATAAAATAAAAAATAAGTAAGAAAACTAAATTTGGTTTAAGCCAAATCTTCATTTTTAGCACATCTATGGATGGGATAACTATATACATCATGCATACATAACGAATATCAAGTTAATTTTTTATGCTAATCAAGAATTTATATACTTTGTGGGGTCTCTGAAACGTCTGAGAGTGTTGCAAACGGAATAACAAACTTTGAATCTTATATGGATGGTATAAAAATAATCATTGCGAAAAATAAAAAAAAATTACTAAGATGGAGAGAGGCAGAAAGACAGAGAGTATAAAAAACATGACTTCTCATTCAATAATTAATAACGGTTAATATTATTAGAAAGAGATATACAAAATTTGTTTACTTATCTTGAGAAGAAAAGAAATTAAATAATTATGTTATCTAATAAAATATATATGAAGAAGCTTACCCAAAGGTAAATTTCCCAAAGTGGTTTTTGTGTCAGATGTAGTGGTAGACGAAGAAGTGGCTGTAGCAGTAGAATCTGTTGATTTTGATATTTGATTGGCCGCTAAAGAAGAATTGGCATTGGCATTTGTTGCAACTATTGATGCAGCAGTGGTGGGTAATTGTATAATTTCATCAACGGTTACATGATGATGTTGTTGTTGTTGATTCGACCGTATACCACCTCGTACGCTATTAAAATCCCTTTTGGACTGATGCTCTAACGCTAACTTTTGAAATGATCTGTTAAAATCACCATCACCACCAGCACCATCAATACCAGCTATAAAGTCTGCATCACTGCTTAATGTATGGCAGTAGTCATCATCAGTGAAGGACGAATCATCATCTAAAATTAATGAAGCTTCGGAGGGATATTCAAATGTTGAGGTGAGAGTATCATTAAATTGTACACGGAACTGAAAACAAAAAGAAGTAAAAAAGTGTTAAATTTTATTTACATGAATAAATCAATAAACCTATTATACATAACATTTATTTAGGTTAATTTTAAAAACAAAAAAAAAACAAAAAGTGAAAAGTCGGTTATGCGCGACCACTTAATACCCATAATAAATCAGCCAATTCCACAAATTATGCAATAGTTAGATCAGTAAAAGCGGGTCATTGTCATATAGTCGTAAATGGAAAAGGCTTCTAAAAATAATCCCATTGCGTCCAAATTTGGGTTGGCCATACCATTTATTTCATTTTGTCAAAAAATATTAAGAATTGCGAAGGAAAATTCTTTCTTTATAAAGGACGACGATTTAATTCGGTCCAGTTTCAAAAGAGTCCCTCTTTGAATAAAAACAGAACCTTGTACTAAAACGAAATCAAAATCAAATTCAAAAGGATTTGGACGGACATGTTTAAAAAGATTGAGAAAGTGTTTCTAAATCGATCAATATAATTAAAGGTGGGTGTGGCATTTAGCCTTTAAGTGTTACAAAAATCCGCATAAACTTAATATAAGCTCCGGCACAAATATAAAACAATAACATAAATATAAAATAGTTTCCGCTTAAACCGCAACTTGTTAATGAAATTAAATTACGCTTCCATGACAACATGTGTTATAATAAACGGGCAGATAGGCAAACCGTCTACATTTCATGATTTCAAATGTATGCAAATGCAATAAATAAAAAAATAATGCGCAACAGAGAAAAAAAAAGTATAAAAACATTTACAATAAAAATACACAAGGAAATCGTAAAAAGGAAAAGTAAAGAAAATATTCCGTTTAATATTTGTGGCGGAATATTTCTTACATTGTTTAATGGTCCATAAAAATTACAATAGATTTAATATTTTAAAATAAACCGACAAAACTTATGATTGTGAAAATCAATGAGTATTTCAGACTTAATCAAGGCAAATATAGTTGTTTAGTATGAAGTTTAGTTTTGGTTTCGAAACACAGACCTTTTGTGGCCATAATTATACAAGTGGTCTAAATGAACTTTTCCAAACACATTGATTTATTTTAATAGTTATATCTTTTCCGATTTTATTGTTTAAAAAAAAAAAATAACCTAGAGCACACTTGCACATATATGAAAATGTGTACATGTATGTATGCATATACCACATACCACATCCACAATATAGAATAACAAATAATAGAAGTTTCCGTTGTTCGTTATTGTATAATACAGTAACAAATATGGAAAACAATGTTTGTGTCATTTTTGTGCCGAGTCGATAATAAATTCTTAGTAACTACTTACTGTGTGTGTATGCATACCCGATATGTAAATATATGCATATCGGCATGTTTTCATTCTCATTTATATATTGTATAACTAGAATAATTTCTTAATGGTTACATACACACATACAGACATATTTTGCACATTGATTTATTTAACAATAACAATAATAATCTTCATGATTTGTTTAGGTCATTACAATATATAACAACAATAAAGTTTATCGCTAACCATAGCATAGGCTGTTACCCTATACAATATTGTATTAGAGAAGGAAAAAGAGAAAGAAAATATTTCAATTATATTTTGAACTTACTGTTGCATCTTTGGGTTTCTGTCTAATGCTGGACTTGCCATCGATCACAATATTTGCATTCACAAATTCGACATCACACGGTGATGGTGGACCCAGAGAAAACTCATCATAATCCGTATCGGTGGTGGAGGTTTCCACACTCAAATCACCCATTAACACGAAACCCGACTCATTGGGCTGAAAAGGTAGAATAAAAATGAAATTGAATTGAATATAAAATAACAAGAACAAGTTATAATTAATTTATGCATCATTTTGTCATAACATTTGTAAGATTTAGAAACAAAAGGCGCAAAGGCTTAGATATATACTATATAGTGTCTGATGCCTCTTTCCAGATGAGAAACAAACTTACTATACCACCCACCCTACGTGGGCTTTATAATAAAACAAGTAAAATAACGAAATTTGTCTTAGGCCAAATCTTATATACCCTCCACATTTACTTACAAGCAATGAGCGTGGGAGGTATATGTGTACGTAATTCGTATCGGCTTGAAACCTTTTCGCTGTTGCAAATGGAATGACAAACTTAGTATGCCTTATGTAGAGGATATAATGATAGTTTAATAAGAAACAATCATTAACACAGACTGTAAGATATATATGGCTGCTTATATCTGATGTGGAAAAAGCATTGATCCATGGTAAATACTTTACCCTCTGTTAACGGTATTTAGTAAATCCCCAGTAAACAAAGACACGAAAAATATTTATTTATATATACAATACTATCTCACTATTATTATTATTATGATTTATAACAATTTTAACACTTAAACACGCCATAATGATATAATTTATAATACATATATAAAGTATATAAGTATTATAAACAAACATCATTATGATGAACATTTCCGTTTATCATTGATGTAGAGGAGTGCAGGCATATAAAAATATGCTCAAACAGAAGGCATGCTCTGTAAAAATATTTCCGTATATTATTGCTAAAATTCAAGGGAGCGCAAAAATACATATCATTTTTGAAGAGATAAAAAAAAAACACTGGCAATGTTAATACAATGCATGATGAAAACTGTGCATGTACCTTAAATGAAGCCCCCACCCCGTTACTTTCATATCTTTTTGCCATTGTGCTGTTATAAAATTATGCTCTCCTTTCTCACTTGTTAAATATTTATGATGGAGAATTATATAAAATATTCAGCCTCTCTGTCTCACTTATACAATTTGTATCATTTTTATTTAAAGAAAATTACCCGTTACATAAATTCGTTAGTGTCTTTTATACCTTCTATGTAAGATGGGGCGTATACCAAGTTTGTCATTCCATTTGCATCACACAGAAGAAGATGTTAGAGACCCTACAAAGTATATATATTGAAAAGCATCAAAAACCGAGTCGAACCCGACATTTATATCCGTGCGTACATATATCTATCTGTTGTTGCCTTCTTCTAGTTTCTCTAAGTATATCGATAGATAAAAATCTATTTATCTACCACAAAAATTGAGCTGTAATGTTGAAATTTTGAACTCATATTTATAATTACTCCATCTAAAGGCCAAAAATGGACATGGTCGGATAACAGATTTATAATAAACCGTCCCCAGCGTAACTCAACTTACAAACTAATACGTAATACACACACTTCCACACAGTATGAGAATAACATAATCATGTGACTGACACGCCCACCGTTTGTATGTAGATGTGAAGAGTATTTAATATTCAGTCTGAGCCAGATTCAGTTTTTTTTTTTTACTTGTTTTATTCGTCATGTATGGGAATTTACTTTGCCTAGAGTAAATAAACTCATCAGACAAACTGAGAGGGATGAATAATTTAAAGCAATTTTATAATTTAAATGATAAATTCAATCAAATTTGATTGAAATAGAAAAAAACTCAGGCTTACTTAAAAGTAATTGAAACGGTTAGTAATGTACTAATAAAAATAACAAATTTTTAAAAAATAATTAAACTATAATTGAATAATTTGATAAAATTTTTCTTTAATGGAAATATTATTTACTTACTTTTTATTATATTATTTACTTACAACATAGATTGTATGAGTACATGACATAAGCAAAAGCAATTATTATACCCTACAGCACGAGGCGGTAAAAGGGTACAATCCGAAACGGCAAGTGCCACATCCACACTTAATCATACTGATACATTAATATCCAAATCTGAATCGATTTAACTGTTTAACATCCTACGTGGCCAGTAGGTTGATATATTTTGATAAAATTTGGCACAGGGAAGTCCTTTAGGCCGAGGGCGATAACTTTTGAAAATAAACCAAATTCTCCACGTAGAGTCCCATTGTAGAAGACGTTTTTATATGGCGAAAGTTCGCTATTTTTAATATTTATACCCTACATCACATGTAGTAAGAAGGTATATTAAATTTGTGATACCGATCGGCTCAGAATCAAAACCTGAATCGAATTGTTTTAACCACTTCCGTCTGTCTATCAATGTGAAGCTGTGCTTATTGGAGGTGTTTTTAGGGCAAAAAGTCACAATTCTTTATATTTTCTTACAATATTTGGTGACGAATAATTAATTAGCTTAATAATTGGCTGTGCCTAATTTTGACCCAATCGGATCATTTTTAGAACCCCTTCTCATATAACGTTGTATTATAAATGAAATCGGTTTATAACGAAATTGTACAATTCTTAATATTTTTTGGCAAACATTTGTTAAAGAATAGTTAAGAGTAAGTATAAAAAATTAAATTTTCTTTTTTATGAATAAAAATATATATAAAAAAATTTATTGTGACTTTTTAATCATTTTTAAATTTTTAATTTTTCAATAAAAAAAATTAAATTGAATAATACATCAAGTGGTGTAGGGTACTTGATGGTCGGGCTTGATCAACTATAATATATGACTAGATTTCTGTATATATTGTAAGCAGCTACCCTGTTAATGCTATATCAAGAATTATAAAAGTGAAATAAAATTCTTACACAAGTGATAAAAAAAATCAATTGCGAAATATAAAAACAGGAACTAAAATAAAAGTTGAGTAATTTTATTATACTACTAATAGTGCTTTGAGAACGTGCCACAAGGTAATTAAAACAATTTTATAATATGTCTCCTATAAGTTGATACGCAACAAACGGTAAAATATGATACTCCTTTATATGGCAATAATTCACCGTAAAGAAAACTGTTGTCTTTAATTTTTTTTTTTTGCAAAAACTAATAATAACAAGGTAATAACAATAAACAGCTAATATACTGGTAGTAGGTATGGCATGCATAATTACGTTTCAGTAAATGTAAAAGAGAAGACAGACAAACAAAAAATGAAAAAATACTGCTCAAGCCCTATCACAAAAAACGCTACGCTCATGAGAATGCCAACAAATGATATATAGACATATATGTCTACACCATTTTCAATTGATATTGGTAGAAAGGCAATTGAAATTGAGAAATCGCAGCTTTTTGATACTGAAGAAAAATAAATATACTTTGAAGGGTACCTAGAGCGTCTTTCTGGGTGTTGCAAATAGAATGCCAAACTTAGTATACTTTCATCACTAATGTAGAGGATATAATAAGTAAATATTTAGATAAAAGTTGGATAAGAAAACAATTTTAATAAACTATCTTCAGTAAGAATGTCTTTGATGTAATTAAAAACCACAACAACCCAAAACATTGCTAACCTTATACATTAATAGAAAAAGAAAACCTCTATCGAAATTTTTATAAAATCAATTGTGGCGATGTAAGGAAGGAAGAGAAGTCTCTTCAACCATATAAAGTGTTTGTTTATTATTATTAAACTGCTTACACATGTTAGTAGTTGTATAATTGTTGTTGTTTTCCGCTATTAATTTAATACAAAACTAACAATTAATTTTGCGCCTAGCCTTAGTAATTAGTGTAAAAATTTTAATGTGTTTGTTTTGTAAATTTATATAATTAGTGCAATGACTCATTTTTGTTTTTTTTTTTTTTGTTTTGTTGTAATAAAAATTAGATCCCAAATGTGCCATATTCGTAAACTAATTCATAAAAATAAAACGGAAAATCTCTATAGCGTGATTAAAAGGTACTTAACCGATTAACAGAGAGATTGGATTTGAGAGGGAGAGGGAGAGAGAGAGAGAGAGAGAGATGTGAATATTTAGTGCTCTTAATAATAGCATAAATAGTTTATTCCAATTGCTAATAATTTCTGGGAGACAAAAATTGGACTTTGCTCCGCTTCTCTATTGATTGATTATTAATGGAATTCTAGGAAATAAACATAAATAAAGTAAACGTATAAAAAAGTGCGTCATTTTATTCTACTCTTTGAATGAATAACAAAATTGCTATAAATTATTCTACTATTTCTTACTTGACTTCTTCTTCATTTTATTAGCTAAGAGCAGTTGTTCTGACCTGTTTTTAGTTTTTTCATACATTATTTGTTAAGCACTTAAAAAAACTAAATATGGGCTCAGGGCAAATTTTTGATACAAAATCTTCATATATAATATTGGGCGTGGCATATACTTGATTACCCTCTCTACAAGCTTGATAAATATTTTTCAACTTACAAGATGAGTTTTATGCTGAATATCGTTTTTTTTTTGTAACTTGTAGGCATGTCTGGTACCCGACATTACATGTATGATTACCCCATCAATACACAATTGCAACTTTACAGCTAAATTTTTTGTTGCATATAAATAGACTTTTATCGAATGTGGGCGTACCTCTTGCCAAAGTCAAATACCGTTCTGAGTCCAAAAACGTAAGTGCAAGTGCATGGGCAAACAGAATAACGAACTTAGTATACATTTTATATTGAGGGTAAAAAAAAGAAAGGGGCAGAAAATGAACCCAAGTAGCTGTTCCCAGTACCGGCTGACTTAATGCATGATTTAATATTACCCTTAAGGATATTTACTACTTATATCAGCAACACACATATGAACATTCATTGAAGTAAATGTTTTAAAGTAAAAACAGTGCAAAACTAAACTAATAATACTTAAAGTAATTACTTAAAAAAAAGGCTCTCCACGTAAAGTTTTAATTTATTTTATAACAAATAACAAAACAGTTTTAGATGTTGATCAAGAATATATATACTTTGTATGGTCTCGCTCTAAATGTTGGAATGACAAACTTAGTATACCCCGCATCTAATATGGAAGGTAGGTACAAAAATTAGAACTGTTATGTATTAGGCTAAAGTATTCACAAAACTGTTATAAAATGTGAAGAAATTGTTCCAGTTTATAAAAAATGTTGAAATTTTTTTTATAAAACTGTTATATAACAATTGAAAATATATTATACATTTTCTTATCAAAGTGTTATACATAGGAAAGTTGTATAAAAACGGTTATATGTAAAGTAAAATATATTGAAGTTTATTGTCAATTATATTTATAACTTTATCAAAACTTTTATACACTTAGTTATAAATATTACGGACCGAATCGATTAACTACACTTTCTGAATTTTCATATAATCATATCAAAGCATTTGTAGTAATATAGTCTACGTCGTTTATTTGAATTTGTAAAATGGGCAAAAAAAATCTTGGGACGTAACTCTTAACCACAAAAATTGAATTACAGTTATATCTATATAAAATTTCCTAAACTTTTTAATAAATAAAACATATTTCTTTAATTTATATTTTCTAGGAAATCACCATTATGTTGCAATTTAAGTAATACAACATATCTAAATGAAATTAAACAACTTTTTTCTTATGTCTTAATTCAATTATTTAACTTAAATGTTAAGGTTCACGTTTTTCGAAATTATGTCAAATTTAACAGGTTTAAATTATAAGTCGCGTGTGTGTATACATTCTGTTTCTATATGTTACTCTCACTTGTTTCCATAGAAGTGCTTTCCAAAACATTTCTCAATCATATCTAACGGTTTTAATATATAAGTGGAGAGCAAGTTCACATACTAAAGATTTATAATAAACCTTAATTATAAAACAATAACAATACAATATGCAGCACACCATTCAACACAGTACGAAGAAAATATAGAGAAAAGTGAATATGGAGAACAAGAAGAAGTAACTTCAACTCTACTTTTTTTCTTCTAACACAATCAACTCTACTTTTTTTCTTCTAAGTCAATGTTAATTATAGTTGAAGCAATGTTATAATTACATTATCTCTTACACAATACACCGTGAACACACCATCAATATAATACTTGAACAAAAAAAGGTGAGAGGCAATGCAGGAGAGGAACAAAACACAAACTATTAAAAACTATGAAAAATTGTGAAGAGGAAACCAGACAATAACAACTAACACAGCAATAATACGCTGGAATGTAATTTTTTAAATATTGTTGTTGTTGTTTTTATATAAACAAAACTCTAATATATATATGTATAGAATAAAAAAAAGGGAACAAGAAGAAGAATGGCTAAATTAAGAATTTCTATATACTTTTTTTCAAGTCAAAATAATATTCAAGAACAACAATAACAGGAATATCAACGAAAGACCGGGAAGCACAACTATTGAATTGAATGCATGAGATAGAAAGAGGGCGAGAGTACAGTGAAGAGTTAACAATTTTTGATATACAAGAGACTAGGAAAATATTACAACAGGTTTATGTAAACACACATACAGTTATATATGTATTTAAAAAATTCTTGTACGTTGTATTAAGTATAGTGAGAAGTATTATATTTTAGCTGAGAATGGTGAAACACTGCTGCGTCGCTGCTACTAATGGTGTTGCTGCTTAGTCAACAAAACAAAATCAAATAAAATAAAATGAATTGCCTGGTTGACGACGGTGAAGTTGTTACCCGGCTGGTTAATACACAAACACAACTATACATTATTACCTTTATGCATGCAAGCAGACATTTATTCACATTTATACGATATAGACTTTTATGTATATGTTTCATGTTGGTTATTATTTTTATTATAATTTGTTTTTTTTTCTTCCAACTCAAGAATTTCTAGTCTGACGGTGTTATGGACTCTATGAAGGTTTATAAATAAACTTGGTCAAAATAAAGAACAGGTCTAGCCGAGATGATGGCTTTAAAGGTGAATTACCAACAAGTTTTTTTTATACCCTCCACAAAAGATGGGGAGTATATTCAATTTCTCCCTCCGTTTGCAACACACAAAAGGAGGCGTCAGAGACTCTACAAATATTTTTGATTAACACCAAATACGGAGTCGATCTAGATATGTATGTCCGTGTGTCTATCTGTTTTAGGTAATAATTTAAATTTTGAGATAGTGTCATTAAAGAAGCGCCCGTGCTCAGTGTAAAAATCTCGACTTGCAAGCTGATCCTTAATACATACACTATTAAAGGGTGTAATAGGTAATCCACTTTTTGGGCAGGTTACATGGAACTGGCTTAAGCCAAATTTAGTCCTCTTGTTTTTTTTTTTTGGTTGTTGATGTTCTTCATTAAACAAGTTAATATCTAACTAGCGCGCTGATTAACGTTGTTGTTATTGTTGTTATGAGACAAACTTAACGCATGCTTAAAACATTTAAAAAGTCTTACAATGCCAAGTTGTTCAAAGAATTTCTTGAAGGTTAACTTTTTGTACAATAACAACAACAATAACAAGTTTTCTTATACAGTCATCACATTATAGTGGGGGTTAGAATAAATTTCAAATACCTTCCACATCCATATACAATTAGTAGGCGTGGTATGTACCTGATTTTTCTATTACGTATCAATTAAGTCAAATTCTGCGTCTAATAGGGCCAGACTCATCGTTGTCCTAATTATCGGCACAAAACACAGTTGTTTTGTAAATTATAGGCGTGCCTGTTATGTCCATTTGTGGCATATCAATGAATGGACTAATTATGTGCATCAAATTTTAATTATATTGTGTACAAATAAATAGTTTTGATGGTCGTGGCCTTTAACGGATTTCGGCTAATTTTTTATACATAGGAAATAGCAAGTAAAAATATTTATAGAAAATTTCTCCTTAAGATAAAAATAAAATTAAAGGTGGACGACCATGGTTAGATCGATGCAGTTTTTGTTAATAATCGCAAATATACTTTGTGGTGTTTTCTCACGAAAAATAATCGTATTATCTTATGTGGAGATTACAAAAAGACAAGGGTTTTACTTTACTCTCCGCTATAAACATATATAATAATATTAATAAAAACATCTTGAAAATATCTACACAACAGAATAACTTTTTAAAACAACAATAACATCACCAACATTATCCATTTCCTTGCATTTTATGTTCCATTTGTATTGCAACAAGTTATTCTCACTGCTGCTGCTATAGAGCAAGCACCTTTTATCACAACATGCATATTAAGTCTACATATATGTAATGTGTTTATATTAATCAAATCAAAGTTCTTTTCTTAAAAAAAAATATAATAAAGTAGAACACAAAAGTAGATAACAACCAAACAAGAATAAAACAACAATTTAACTTTAAAAAAAACTTATTGTTGTTCCTTATGAAAGTTTTAAGGAGTAAAAATAAAACTTGAAAATGCCAAAAAGAAAAAAAACATGCAATTGCATGCCTTATGCTATTAAAAGAAATAAAACAACGGTATTTTTGGGTAAATCTCTCAAGTGTTGTTATAAGCACTAGTTCCATAAGCAAACCCTAAAGAAATTCTCATTAAATGTTGAGAACAATCACTTGTACCGTAAATTCTTTTTTTTTTCAGAAAACATATCATACAACGAACTGATTCAGTAGTTTTACATGTTCACTCTACACTCATGCTACAAATGCTTTACTCTCCTCACCACTTTGACGTTTAAATTGAACTTTATAGAAGGCATATGTGTAATATATTACATAAACTTTGTACCATTATGCTTTCTTATATGAAATTCCATTTAATCGAATAAAGGCAAAAGTTTTACAGACATAGGTGTTTATACTAAATTTTTTAAGCCATGTGCAAAATCGCATATCCCATTTTTATACCATACACATTAGGAATGAAAGTATACTACTACTGACATTTCATTTGCAACACCCAGAAGGCGGTTTCAGAGACTTTACACCATAAAAATGTGAGTCGATCTGGACATAATGGTCCGAACATCCGTATATCTGTTCTTAGAACACTAACGTCCACGCTAACAATGGACGAAAAACTATATATGAGCCACAAAAATTAAGGTACAAAGTTGCAATGCGATTCATCGATTTGCCGCAAATGGGCGTAGTTGAATAACGGAGATACCGCCAACATACATAAAACCTTTTTGTGCACTATCTGTCATGTCAATTGATACGGATTACTTCCACTGTTACTCAAATATTTGCCACGCCTACTGTTTTGTATATAGAAGTGTAGAGTATATTAGATTTGACCTAATCCAAATTTAGTATCATTACTTGTGCTTATTAACTGAGAATTAAATTAAAGAGAACTATAGAGATCATCTTATAACTTTATTGAGATATTAGTTAATCTCTATTATAGCACTTATACGGTACAGTACAGTACATTACAAAGGCATACAAAATGTATAAAATGAATTATTTACTTAAATAATGATTAATATTCCTTTTCTGTGCGTATTATATACATATGTGGAAGGGAAAGAGAAAACACCAACGTTACAGTGCAATGAGAATAAGAATGAATGAAATGAATTGTTATCGGTAGACAGCTTATAAGGTTCTAAACGAGTTAAATGTTTAAACAAAACAAAGGAAATTTCACTTTATTTGTATTGGAATATACTAAAATAGAAAATTATGACGTAAAAAGATTTTTTTTTAAACAAATAAATTGATTTCATTTTTTTTTTTTTAATTGCATACCAACGGCAAAAAAGTCATTAAAATTTAATTTAAATTTATTAGCTACAGGCAACAATAAAAGGAAAATTATTACTTGCAGTAAATATTTGAATTTGAGACAGACACCCATAAACCGCACTATTAAACATATTTAGAACATGATAAGAAAATTAATATGTATGCAAACAAATAAGGTGAGGGAATGTTTTTCAATTATAAAAAAATTAAAATAAATAAACTTTAACCAAAATGCATAAAAAACGATATTGTAAAAAAAATAATAAAAAAATCCAACAAAAATCAAGGGAATTGAAACTAGTTTTTGGTTGTTAATGCATTATCAACACCATTCACACGAGACTATAAAAATAAATTGATTAAAAAATACGTTTAAAAAAACTTGAGGACACATAAGAACGAGTTTATATTGTTGTTATTATTATTATTATTTTTGTATTCTACTTTCTTGCAAATTAAAATCAATTATAAAACGACTTGACTTTATTAACACAATGTTTAAAAAGCAAAGTCAAATATTCAAAACACAAGAGGGACGACATAGGCGAAGAAAGACAAAAAAAAAAAAGATCAAGGTCACATGGAATCGAGAGAGAAGAGGAAATATACTTGGAGAATATTTAAGAAAAGTTTGCTTTCTTCTTACTACGTCATGAGTACGTATATTTTATATACTCTATTATATTATTGTATAATATTATTACTATTATATATAACACTTATAACTTTTATACACTTAATGAAAAATGTTTTATTGTATTAAATAACAGTTATTAGACTTGTACTATTTTAATAAACTATAACTGTTATACGGTTAATAAAAATTAGAATACAAACTCACCTTTGGTAATTCCCTCCGGCGACGAAATATTACACCATCATTTTCTATATAATCGGGCACCTCTTTACGATTAGAAAAATTAAAAACCATCGAGGTATTTTCGGCGGCAGCAACTGGTGGGGTTTGTCGCCGTTTACGCATGGCCCATAATGGACTATTTGTGGCACTAATCACTGTTTCTATATCACTACTGCTGCCACCAACACCGTAAATGTTGTGTGATGTGGTGGGTTTTTCTATTTGGGTATTTATAGCGGTATCCAAAGCAGCCGTTATATTATGTTTATTACTTGGTGATTGTAACAATGAGGATGCGGTTGCTGCTGATAAAGTTTTCTTCAACTCATTTATACGATTCTTCTCTATTTCACGTGTGGTTAAAGGTGGCATTGTTGTAGTTGTAGTTGTTGTAGTTGTTGTTGCAGCTGCAGTTAAAGATGATGCTGTACGTTTTAAAGTCTCCATGCTACTAGTGCAGGCAGCTACCACAGCTGCGTTATGACTTACTTGACTATCTTGCTTTATTGTTGTTGTTATTGTTGCTGTAACTGCATTAGTATGATGGGCTGTATTTAACAAAGGACGTATGACACCCACTTGTTTGCCCGATGCTGTGGTGGTAGAAGATGATGGTGATGATGACAATGTTGTTGAAGTTGTTATTGTTGTTGTTGTTGATGATGTTATTATTGAAAATTTATATTGTTGTGTTGTGCCCGCTTTGGCAATATTATCTAAGGCGGCCCGTGTTATACGTTTTGTTTCACCATATTCTTCTTCTTCTTTTTCCAAATTACTATCACTGCCACCACCACTACCACAATTATCGTATTCTCTTGTTTGCTTAACGTTATCGGTTTTAATGACGCGTTCTATGGCGTTGTTGGTGGAGTTGTTGGTTTTATTATTAATCGATGATCTTGAATTCGAGCGTGTATGCACTTTAATACCTTCACCAGACACTGCTAACGAGCTATTGTTTAACGATTGTTGGGTTTTGTTATTAAAACGTACGCTACCACCTCCGCTGCTACTGCTGTTACTGCTGCTATTACCACCACCACCACCACCACCTTCAATGCTGATTGATAGTTGTTGTGTGTGCTTGTTATTATCTTCGTTGTTTTTTTCTTCATTATTTATTTGATCAGTTGAGTTTGTCGTTGTTGTCGAGAACGTTGTCAACGACAACGTCTTATTAATGTTTAATTCTTTGTTATTAATTTCAGGTATAGATTGATGGTATGCGTCACCACCTGCACCACCTTCAACATGCTCACTATCATTTTTTTTCTGAGCAGCTCGGTTACCTTCACATAATTCCTGCAGCTGTGGTTGTTGTTGTTGTTGCTGCTGCTGAAATTTTGCTGCTGATATCGTTTTGTTATCGCTTAAAGATAATTTCCCTATTTGTTTAGTGAGCGCTGTTACCGGTGAATCCACCACTGGCGTTGTTAAATTGAGTTTTTCTCTTTCTTTTTGTCTCTCTCTTAATCGTGGTATGATGTCGGGCGTTTGTTCCAACAACAAACTACTGTTGCTGTTATTATTATGGTTCGTGTTTGCTGTTATGGTTTTATTGATACTGTTCGATGGAGATGTGGGTGTAGAAGGCGGGGTTACAAAACGTCCCTTGGTGGGTGATGTTGGCTGTTGCTGATGTACATCCGTTGGGGATTTTTTATAACCCAGTGGTGTGGAAGTAGTTAAGTTGGCTTTTTTATTAGGACTTGACAAATTGGGCGCCTTTGGATAAGTCACCACAGGTTTTTGTTCTTTAATAATATTTTTAAATGTTTCCACTTTAGTGGCCACATCCCCTTTACTATTGCCTTTCGTAACAAAGCGTGGCCGCCTGTTGGCTGTAGCCTCAAACATTTTCAATGTTTGTTTCACCAAATCGGGTGGTGGCCGTTCTGTATCATCGATAATTGATGGTAAACGTTTTGGGGGCATGTGATCGCTACCTTGATGTAATCTCTCCCGGGCATTGTGTATTTTATCCTCAATGGTTACGTGTGCAAAGGTGGCATTGGTGGTATCGGTGGTGGTTGACATATTGCGTTGCTGCCATGTACTTTTTTCACATAGTAAAGCTTCCACGGAACGAGCCCGTTTCAGGGAATCATTACCACGCTTCAAGTGACGTGATGATCGATTCAAGACAGATGTTTGGGTAAACGTTACACCCACACCAGGTGAGCCCTGAGTAGCTGAGGATATTAAGCGTTGTTCGTAAGCCTTTAAATAAGTATCGGATGAGGTATTGACGATGTGCCTTGTGTTAGACGCATTGGTTACGCTTGGTTGATTTTTCAAAATACTTATTGACACGTTTTTATTATTGGCCGTGTTGCTCATTAACTGAGTTTTTATCAAGTCCTCGTTTCTTTGATAGTTTCGATCTACCTCCCCATCATTTTCATCCTCATCCTCTTCTTCACCATCACCATCGTCATCATCGTCATGGTTATCCAGCAGGGTATTCAAACTGGTAGAACGTCTTAGTTTGTCTTTGTTGAAGCGTTCTTTTTCCATAGATTCACGTAAAGCTAAACTTAAATAACGGCATCTTAATTTCGATACAATGCCGGGGCCATAACTTAAATCTTCATTATTATCCAAATTTGATGATGAATTGTTTGATTGTTCTATGGATCGCAGTGTGGTGGAACGTACTACACCACCACCACCACCACCACTACCTGCTCCAACACAAACGCCTGCTCCCGAGAAATGATTTGAATTTTGTGTATTGTTGGTTTTTTTCATCTCTTGTACAGCCACCATTTTCTTTTTATGTGGATTGTATGAAAAAACACAGTTATTAGCCAAGGATGAGACGGCTGCCAATGTTGTTGGGGAACCAGTTTCGTTTTTATTATTATTACCAAAGGCGTATGAAGAATAAGAAGCAGCAGCAGTAGCAGCAGCACATGAAACCTTTGCAGCCACTACTGGTTGGTATTGAGAATTTATGTTACCGTTATTACAACTACCATTTATGTTTTTATGTTTTATAAATTTATTTTTACACTTGGCAACAGTGCCGGTACTTTGTTGTTGCTGTTGTTTCAAACTGTTAACATCCGTATCAATAGCAACAACAATTTTTTGTTGTTCGTTTTTAATAAATTGATTTGCTTGTAATTTTTGTGAAATTTTTCCGCTATGCGTACGTTCACTCTCACATTTAATTAACGACTGACTACTACTACCACTGCCCGTGACTGCTTTAATTATTTTGCCTTGTGTATAATACTGTGTTTGCTCTCGTTTATTAGCAATACCGTCTCTCTCTTTTCTCTTTTGATTTGTTTCAGCAGCTGAGTTAGTATTAGTAGTTAGTAGTGTGGATTGTATTGATGGAGAACCCCTTAAACGTATGGTACCTTTTACTAATGGTTGTACTCTTGTTGTCGATGTAAGTATAGCACAACTATAGTTGTTGGATTCTTGTTTTTCTTCTTCTTCTCTTGGATCATAAAACATATTTATTTCTTGATCTTCAGTCAAGTGCGGTTGTTGTTGTTGTTCGCTTTTTGTTACATTTGGCGCATATTTATTTGATTGTTGTTGTTGTTCTTTGGTTTTATAAAAAATTTCCTGCTTTGGTTTTATATTAGTTGCCTGTGGTGGTTGTGGTTCATGCATTACATTCTTACGTTCCACATTTATAGGATGTTGTTGTTTATAATAATGATGATGGTGATGATCTTTGTGATCGTCTTCAGTTTCTTTGGCAGTTAATGTTGTTGTTGTTGGTTTTGTTACTATTGATGATTGTACTGTATATTGACCTCCAAGCAATAATAATTCAGACTTTTCTTTTATAAGCTTTGTTGGCGAATGCTGTTGTTGTTGTCGTTGTTGGGTTGCCGGCATTTTTATTAAACTTGATTGCAAGTCATGCTGTTTATTTACCGTTCCTAAAGCTGTTGCCATAGATGATTTGATATTGAAATCCCTAATAGTAGTTTGCACGCCATCTGAAAAAAAAATGAATACATGTGCACATTTAGCATTTCAATTTTGTAATTTAATTCCGATTTATTTAAATATTCACACAATATGAATTTTTGTTAGTATGAAGTGTTTAATTAATAGCAAGATGTTTTTGTTGTTTTTGTTAGGTGTGCACACAATAAAATAATGTAGCAGCTCAGTCGTATAGAAGCAGTAAAAGTTTTTTTATTTATTTCCTTTGACTATACATGCTCTCATTAATAATAAAAGAAAACAAAAACGGAAAACCAACCCTTGACTGTCTGCCTCTCTACTTAACCATTTCGGTGTTGAGTACTGATGGGTTGTATTTGAATGAACAACATATGTAAAAACAGGCAAGAAAAAAGTGTGTTCTCTTTTAAATAACGCCATTCGTCTAATATGTATATATATATATATATATATGTATGTATTATTTGGCTACCGTTATGATACTAATTACATTTTATAGAATATGACAACAAGCAGGCCGGACTGCATTTTACATATTGTCACTGTATATATTGCAATAATTGGAGAAGTTCTTTAAATTCTAAAAATAAAACTCTTTATGTATATGCTGGCAAATGCATGTTTGCTAAAAATAGTACCGTTTCCCTACTCCACACACACACACACCAAATACTCAATATCTTTTCTCTCACATTGATGAAGGTAAAAAAAATAGAGTGAGTCATTGATTAAGGAGAGAGGGATCTTTGCTGAAGGGGAGATAGATAGATAGATAGCAACACAGACAAACCAACACAAACAACGCAACTAACTGCTTAACTCAATTAACCAAAGGGAGCGCAGCCTAGAAAAGAAAGAAAATCAATATTTTTTCAGTATATATACATATAATAATAATAAAAAATAATACAGAAAGAAAAAGAAAAGCAACGAATTCTTTACAAAGCAAAAACATATCACTCAAAGGTTAAAAAAATTATATAAAACCAAGGACAAAAAATTTAATTTGGCTTAGACACTGTACCCCCTACATCTATTTGCAAGAGCGTCGGCGTGGCAGATAGAAATTTCAATTTCGAAACTAAATTTTTGTGGTAGGTAAATAGGTTTTTGTCGATCGTGGGCGTGCCTCTTGACTGATTTTACTCATTTTAAATAACGCGGCCTGCGTATAGAAACTAAATATCTCAATATTAACGTCCGTGAGAATGACAACAACGGACAGACACAAGGATTTACATGCCTACATGGACTCAATTTTAATATAACCCCTATGTTATGTGGAAAGTATAATAAATTAAAGCAGCTTCCACATTCCACAGCTTTAAAAGAGAAACACGTTTGTATGTACATCTATACATATTATACAATACATAAATTTCGATGACTCAACAGAGCAATAATAACATTAAGATAATCCAACCAATCTCGTGCTTAGATACATGGTTGATGAGCGGGGAAAGAGAAAACCGGGTACAAAAACATAAAAGTACAAATATAGCAACAAATGTGGAAAAGTTTACAGCAAACAACAGCAGCACTAACAACATAAACATAATCCCTTGTGTTAAGAATGGTAAATAAGAAAGCTACAATTACGTTTTTGTAGCAATGTGTATAACAGATCAATAAAAAAAATAAACAAACAAAACAAAAAAAATCATAAACCACAAAACATATAATCATAAAATAAGAAGGAAATTTACTAAAGTGTGCCTCTCTGTCTGCCTGCGTGCCTGCTGTTTAGTTAGTGCTAGCACTTTTGAGTATTCCTATGGCTGTTGTTGTTAATGCTCTGCATAAAAGAATTCATATACAGTGGTAGCAACGTCAAGAAGTAATTATTTTTTTAGTAGTATTTCTTGCAATAATTTTTCTTCCCTCAAGTTTTAAAATAAAATAATTATTTTTATTTATTTTTGGTCTATTTTTAGCGAATACTCTATTTTATCTGAATTTATCATTCTTATATAGAAAAAGAAAAAATTCGCTAAAAAAAGAAAAATTGTAGAATTTATTAAACAAAACAAAATATTTTTCGTACCACATTAATAAATTATTTCTAAACTCAATTATTTTTAAAAAAGCCAATAAAAAAATTATTACCTATCCAAGTGAACACCACTGTACATATAACGTAAGAATTTTTTTATGATGCTACAAAACCAAGTATATATATACTATAAAGTGAATTGAAATGAAAAAAGCAGAACATATTTTATTACTTTTTTGTGCTTTGTATTTCAAACAGAGAAAGAGAGATGTTGTACTGTTTATTGCATGATAGCAACATATAAACTCAAGAGAAGAACCGTACACTTAACCAAACTTAAAGCAATGCCAGGCAACACCGTTATATTGAGAAATAAAAGCAAGAAGAAGAAGAAAATACAATAAAAAAGCAATGAATAGTGAATATTGAATTGCATTATATATATATATTGTGAAGGGGTAGTTTTTTTTTTTTTATTAAGTATATCAAACACTGGTATACCGTTATTACTATTATCGTTGTTATTGTTAGTTTTTTTATGTGTCTATTGTTTGTTTGTTTTTTATGACAGTAGTTTGTTTTGCTTGTACAAGCAATGACAGGTCAGTGTTATCACCAGAACTTTAATACGATAGTTACAGTCATTGGTATGTAAATATTTATATATGTGAACAATATTTTTTTTTTAATATAAGTTAAATTGGAAAAAAAATCAATAGGTATTAAAAAAACAGGTGTTGGTGGTTTTTTTAAGGGTTCCTTGATAAAAATAGTATGTAAAAAAATTTATTTGGTTTGGATTATTGGAAATACCCTACACACTTATGTACAACAGGTGGGTGTGGCATGTGCCTCATTTATTTATATACATATATATTAAATTAAATTCTATATCAAACATAAGTTATTTTGTAAATTGAGGGCGTGTCTTAACCAAACCCGCCCATTTTTAGTACATCGAGGGACGGATTAACCATTAGCATGTCTACTAAAGGACAACTTTCGAGCTAATCAATTTTTTTTTGTAGACGTGGTCCTTAACCGGATTTCCTCAATTAAAAAGGAACTATGGACAATAACTAAAAATTGTCATTAAGAAATTTTACCTTTGCACACCATTTCATCTTTTCATACGGACGGACATAGCTTAATCGATATAAATTTTAATACTAATAAGAAATATATTGATTATAGTTAGTAATGACCTTTAATATAAAATATACATATACATCTAAGTCTGTTTTTACACGGTTTGAAAATTGAATATTTTTAATTTTTTTACACGATTTTATTCCATTTAGCACGATTTAAAATTTTATGTGCTTAAATTTTTTTTGTCAAATTTAATTTTTGCGAAGTATGTTCATTTCATAAAAAAGTACTTATGAAAGAAAAAAGTCTGAAACCATCGATAGTATCGATAGTGCTATCGATAGTTTGCGAACACTAGCGGAAAGATTTAAGTGAATTCCCTTTTTGCGCGTACAATCAAATTTACTGGTCAGAGCAAATGAAACGTGTTAATATTTTGTGAACTGTCAATGCAATAAGACGTGTTTGGTAAAGAAATTTTTTGTAGGCAAATTTGATTTTCCATTATATTTAATTTTAACGCATTAAGATAAAAGGTAAGCCAAAAAATATTTTATATTTATTCAGTTATTTATATTTTTTAATTCTGTTAAATATTTTATGTATACCTAAAAGAAAATGTCAGATATAAAACTAAAACGAAAAGCAATTTCTTTGGAAACCAAGATTGAAATTTTAGATCGCCTTCGAAATGGAGAAGGCTCAACTTCTCTTGGCGAAACGTTCGGTTTAAATGAAGCCACAATAAGAACTATAAAAAAAATTAACTTCCTGAACTTGCCATACATTTAATTTATATTATTTTTAAGATTAGAGTGCATATCTTTTTTATCTTTAATAACTATGCTTGTAAAAATAAGCATTATATATGTGATTTAATAAAATAAACATGAATTCTTGTTCTTAAAAAATTCTTGTTTTTCACTAATTTCAATAGGTTTTAGAGATTAGGAACCAATCACCCATTTTTGTATACGATCAATGTCTTTTTTTAGACGGTTTTTTTTTACACGGCTTCTTCTGGAACCAATCTACCGTGTAAAAACAGACTTAGGTGTATGGGGAATATATTAATAGTTGCAGATCGTCTTCTGAATATTTCAAACGACATAAAAAACATAAAGTTTCTCCATCTTATTTGAAAAGTAAAAAGTATACATTTACGCGCTCCCACATATATAGCTCTAACATAGAAAAATTAACCCTTTAAATTTTTTAAGCTTCTGCAGGCAAATTTCCCCCCAAATTGTCATAGTCAGCTACGTGCCTGAGTCTCTGACAATGACCCAAAAAAACACACATGTACTATTATTTCCTTTCTCTAAAGCAGCGGTTCTCAAACTATTTGTGGTGGTTACCTTTCCACGGACATAACACGGAACCCCAGTTCAGTTCAGTTATGACTAATTGATGATGCCTGACACCAAAGATATTTTCGGAACCCTTTGAATTGGCTCAGCACACTTTGGGAAACGCTGATGTAGAGCTTTAAGTATAACTGAATACTCATACACAAACAAAGTTTCCTAGAATTTATATTTGTATTTGGTATAACTGTGAAAGTAACATTTCTTATTAATGTACATATCTTACCCTTTTCTCTCTGACTTCCACTCAGGGCCTTTCAGTGCATATAATAATAAATCTCAAGAAATTGTGTTATATGCCACATAAAACAATAGCAACAACAGACATTAAAACAACACCAAGCACATGTTGAAATTTGTGTTCATTTTAAGAAATAATTTGACATCTGGCCTAAAATGTTAATTAACACAACTGACGCCTTACTTTCTACAAATGGGTTAACCCTTTATGGCTTCTCTCATTATTGTTATTATTATTATTGGGTTTTTTAGCACCCTACATATATGGCAGTACACAATATTTCTTATAGTGACTCATAAACAATTGACGGTTTTTATACTATTCTCATAAGCTTGGGGGGTGTGCTGCTCGTTATCATTCCATTTGAAACACTGTGAGGTGGCAGAAACCTTTCAGAGTATATATAGTCTGTCTTAATCGGCAGCAAAATCTAGATCCGCCCATGCTATATATTATTGGAGCGCTTACAATTGTAATTTTTGAGATATTGAACTGAACTCCATTTAAATTGCGTCAAATCGGTTGAAAGCCTCGCCCACAATAGACAACAATTAGCCTATAAGGTTATAATTATACATAACGAATGGTATATTACCATGTAACAGAATGGATGTGATGGGTCAACAAACACACACATAATTAATAAAGAAGAATATTTAATGGAAATTTTTTCGGTGGGTGTTATACAAACTATCAATTATGTAATACAAAAATTGTGCAGAGCTTATTCAAGTATTTACTATGACCAGAGAGGAGAAGGGTATTTATAACACTTCAAATTCAGTTTTTTCACTTGTTTTATAACTCACTCACAATCACTTTCTGTTTTCACTGTTGCTTAGTTATGTACGTCAATCCGTCTCTTACAACCGCATTATTATTGGCAAAATTCATCATTATCATCTTTGTCATCATTTGCTAACCCCGTTATATAAGGTTACCGTTATGCAAGCAAATTCATTTTTGGGAGGGTGTTATGCAAACTATCAATTACAATGTGAGAGAATGAAAGAAACAAAAAAAAAAAACAAAAAGTAATAAAGATGTGGTTTTTAAAGATCTCTACCAAAAAATAAAAATATCAAATAATGAATGATTGGATAAAGTAACCTTATAAACAATGAAAATGAAAAAAAAACTATATTAACGAAAATTATATTTACGCTACACTCTACTTATATATGTTAGGAGAGAGAGAGAGAGAGATAAGATCTAAAATTCAATAGTGTAGTATAAAAACTCAAGTGCCTGAAAGTATGCTATAGGAAAATACATTTTTATAACTTTCATTACGAGAGTGAGAGAGAGAATATTTCGCTAAATAAGGTTTTAACAATTACAGTGGAACATAATAAATAGATTTTTGAAGTAAAAAAAATATATTTTCAAAAAATTACATATATATGTATACATATATATATATATATATATATATAAAAGTAAAATTGTTGTATTTAGTGCGTTTATGATGTATTTGAATGATTTACATAAATTGTGGGCGGAGCTTTCATGTGATTTCTTCATCAAGACGCCTGAAAAAAATTATATTTTTTGTTTAACTGTAAACGTATTTTTGAACTGATAATTTTAATACAAAAAAAATGCGTGTGCCAAGTTAGAAATTAGATGACTTAATTTAAGTGGCCTTGGTTAGATAGCAAAAACTCCCACAATTTACAAAAAAAACAATACCTAGCGTACAACTCGACTTACAAGCTGATACACACACTATGAGAGGGCGTAATCATATACCTGCCACGCCTACTATTGTTGATGTGGAGGGTATTTAAGATTTGGTCTAAGCCCCACTTAGTTTTCTTATTTGTTTTTTATTCATTTTCTTTACACGTTCATTATATTTTTATTGCTTTGTTTGAAATATTTCCAAACAAATAAGCAATTTCTTAATAATCAGTTTTTTGGTAATTTTTTTTTTGTTAAGTTCAAAGCAAACTGTTTACCTAACACATTCAATTAAGCAATAATATAATTGCTTATCCTTAAAAAATTCATTTTTTCATATGTATACTTTTGTTATATTGATTGATCGCCGTTGTAAAAGTTTAGTTACGCGAGCAAGTAATCAAAAATCATTATTTAACACTATTCATAATAATTAGTACTTAGGAAAGGTATAATATTTGTTCATTCATTTTCTGCAATTTGCAGTAAAAGTGAAACGAATGTGTTGTACAAGTCAAGGCAGCTATTGCAACACTCTTAATGGACAAAATTCTTCTTCTCTGATTGTAAATCATCATCGTAAATATCTTATATTATTATAGCACTGTTTGTACACCATTAACTTTTGAGCAAAAAATACCAGTTAGTCTACTTAGTTAAAAAGAATTGACTTTTAGTTTAATCACAAATTGATGGTTTTATAAAAAGTAAGCAGAAATAATTAAACAGGAAGTTTTAATAAATTCAGGTTTCAAGAGTGATTAATAATGTAAACAATAATACAACAACAATACAAAAACAATTAATAAACCAAATTACGTTGATAACAAAAACAAAACAAACAGGTATAATAAAAAACTAAATTTTGTTTAAACCAAATCTTAAATATCCTCCACATCTAAAAAGAAACGGTGGACGTGTCAGGTACAAATGCATAGTAAGTTGCTATTAGGAATAGTTATAGAAAGTTACGATAAACCCATAACAACTACAACAACAACCTAAACCAAACAAAAGGCGGTTGTTGTTGCTATATTGTTGCCATTGAAAATTATTCTTCTGTTAAAGCAAAAAAAAATGCAATAAAGCAGAACAACACATTTTTATGTCAATTTAACCACAAAAAAGTTGAAAAAATGAGACCGTCAACAAAAAAAAAAAAAAACAACAACCTGAAATTAGTTGTATAAACTAGGAAAATCAACGAAACGTGGTTTTTTGTCTATTTAAAAATAATTACAGAAAAAAACATAAGAAATTTTTGCATAACATAAAGGAAAAATGTAGATAGATAAGATTAAAAAGTTATTTCCGCAACGAAGAAGAAGAAGAAGAAAAACAAGTAGAAACGACTTTTAGAAATTCTCACACTTATTAAAAATAAAATTAAAATAAGAAGAAAAGTTGCCCAAGACTGACAAAGATCCTGTCCTTGCCCAAAACTAAAACACCAATCAACGCAACAGCATCAATATGCAATTTGTGGGCGTGACAAATATATGACGGCAGCATCTAAGCAATATTTATTACGTATCAAAAGTTTGTACAATTTCGAATTATGACCCAAGTGTTCTTATGGTAATGTTCACACCCATTTTTATTCTTATTCGATTCTTTCTAATTTAAATAGCAGCCTGCCTCAACACCTTAAAATTTACTTCCCGTAAAAGTGTCGGACATATGAGCACATGGACGGACATGTTTAGATTGGCACAGTTTTTTGAAGTGAATCAAGAATATATTTACTTTATGTGGTCTCCGAAACTTTCTTCTGAATGTTACAAACGGAATAGCAAACATAGTATACTCATTAAGGTGGAGTGTATATAAAAATTATTTCCAATATATTGCCTATTATTACTCAAATAAACTAAACAAAGAGGTAATTAAGCTCTTTAATCAGCAATGGAGTGCCATGACCTGTTATATTAAAAATTCTCTCCAAATCTTATCTCTTGCTCGGTAATCATCATAATAACAGCAATGTATACATAAGACATTCCATTCCATCAAATAGTAAACAATTTAAACCGTTAGAGAGGACTTTTTTCCGGGATGCACTATGTGGTGAGAGTATACTTTTTGCTGCTTTTTTATTGTATTTGAAGTTTTTGTGCGAAAAATTTCAACCCATGACGTTTTTTTTTGCTCAAGAGTTTTCATCTTTTTGCCTCACATTGTATGTATTCTATTTACTGCTTCTTGTTTATTAACATTCCATAATAAACCATAACGATTGCCGTGTTGTGCTACTTATTAATGATAGTAAGACTCCTATACTCAATACAAAATTTAATTAGTACGTATAGGAAATAACACGTTTTTTGGATCACATTTGCTAAACACGCACATGTTATCTTATGATTTATATGGAAGTGTGCACGTGGTAATGTGAAACTGTAATAAACATTTTTATATAAGAAAACATCTATTTTTGAAATACAATATTTTTTTTTCATTTGAAATCATAACTGGTATTGTGTGGATATATTTCATAGGAAGAAACTTTGAGATGCACTATAATTTCCTAGAACTGTCAATTATAAAAGTATTAATATTCTAAACTTTTGTTCACTATCTGTCAATGTAAACAAACTAAACACAATAATTTAGAAAGAATGGCTAATTAATTTGTAGCTCCAAGTTCATTATAAAAATCTCTCTTTCTCTCTCTATCTCAAGGTTACTTTTTTTTTTTATGACACAACTAAACTAATTGTAGCATAATTTGTGGAACTAAGTTTTGTAGGGTATTAAATGGTCGAAGTTGACCGAGTATAATAATTTCACTTGTTTTTAATTAAGAAATTGTTTTGCTGTACTGAGAAAATTCGTGTGTGTGCGCATGTTGTTGTAATAAACAAAACAAAAAATTGTTGAGCTTTTGTCATTATTATTATTATTAGTATTTTGTTGTTGTATTTAACAAAAATTCCTTTTGCTGTAGAAAAAAAAAAAAACAGGTTTCAAATCCACAAAATTCGTTAAATTTCAATCCAACAGTACATGTGATGATCATACGTAATGCATACCGTACCCAGAGAAGTTCTCTTTTTATAATTAGTGAACTCTTATCTACTATCATGTGTAGTATCTCTCTCTATTTATGTTTGCTTCACTTTGAAGTTCATGGTTAATTTTGTTTAACAAATTAACAAGAAAAGATAACAACACAAATGAATCATGTGAGGACCCCCTGTTGTTGTTTTCTTATCTATATTAAAAAGCTACAACAATACTATCAAACAACCACCCACTCAGGTAGACCTTGTTTACCAGTACAAACTAACGGTGAGCAGTATATAAATAGAAAATATTCTTTTTCAAATTATAGAACAGTTATTAGTAAGAGTGAGAAGTACGTAAAACAATTGAGAACTAATTCATGAAATAATAAAACGTTGCTTCTTAATGATTAATCATTTTTTAAGCACTATCCGAAATTCCCTTGCAATTACAATTTTGTATAAAGCAGTTGCGTTTGATTTCTAATTAAAGCAAATTGACATTTTATATACGTGGACATGATGATTAAGGGCACAAAGTAATATTGAAACCATAACTAAAAAACGATTTGTTAAGTTTAGAAAAAAAATTCATTAAAATCAAACCAGTGTGAATATGTATATACATTGTCTACAAATTTTATCATTATTATGTTTCATGTTCTACTATATCAATAAATTCACAGAAATGTCCATCAATCTGTCTACTTATCTGTTTTGGTGATATCACTTTACGCCTTTGTCCAACAATGTGTTTCTAATGAAAATGAAATTAATCTAAATATTTTCAGAAACGCTTCTCACTTTACAACAAATGATTATAACATTATCCACTACACTGTACGCAAGTTACTTCACAATTTAAACGAGAGGCACTGCTTTACAATTAACTTTGTGAAATATCGATTGGGTTCAAATTTGATGTAGCCAATAATTAAGCTAATTAACTATTCTTCACCAAATTTTGTCAAAATATATTAAGAAATGCAAATAAAAGGCTTTTTTCACAAGGGGATCTTATATGAGGAGGAGTTCTAAAAACAGTCTGATTCGGTCCATTTTAAATAAGATTCCTTTTTCGTATGAAACATGTATTTGTACCAAATTTTATCGATATATTACAAAAAAAAAGCAACCTTTAGCTTGCATATCACTTTGTATGGACGTATAGACGGACGTGGTTGAAGTGATTCAGATTTTGTTTCTGAAGCTTCCAAGTGGGTGTGGCCTTTGCCGTTTAGGAGTTACAAACACCCGCACTCTACTATGGCTGTAGGGTATAAAAGGTAATGCTTCCAAGTTTGTTTAAAATCATACAATTTTTAAACCGTCTTTCTTTACATAGATTATTACAATTATTGATCGCATTTACTTGTAATTCTTAATCTTTTTTCTATCACACTTTCAAAACTTATTACATTAGATAAAAAGTGCACTATTTTTAATTCTTTTTTGTTCTTTTTTTCTGTACATCTTTTATTAAATACCGGATGCGCTTATATCTTCAACGCCATCACCAAGCAGCCAACAGCACAGCCTGTCATAAAAATGAGTTCACTTATTATGTTTGCATGTATACATATACATATATATACATACATGAAATACTCTTAAAAAGGCAGGAAGGAAGAGGAAGGAAGCATAGCACAGAGAGATAAAAAGCTTGTCATAAAATTTCTCATCCAAAAAAAAAAAAGCGAAAACCCCAAAACAATAACAATTTGCTATACGGTCCGTAAAAAGAGGTCATTCAAGTTATTGTTGTTATTACTGCTGCAGTTGTTGCTGTTTTTATAATTATGCTGGAAAATGCAGCAATTTTGTGAAACATTCATTTTGTTTAAAAAAATGCCGTTAAATATGTATACAACAACACCAATAATAATAACAACAACCAACTATTATTGTTTTTTCAGCCAAAAAAAAAACAGCACTCATATTGCTAAAGCTAATCATAAAAGAAAAAACGTTTGGCAGTATGTGGCTATAGCGATGGCTTACATTTTTGTCTAAATAAAAAAATGTGAATTATTGTTGTTTAGTGTGTAAACTGCATTTTTTGTTGTTAATTATTCGTTTTTTTTTTTTTGTTATTGTTGTTTTTAAGCTCACTCACCTGCAGCAAGTTGGTCAATATCCATATAACTGCCAGCTAATGAACGTATCGATGAAGAAGATGTAGAAGTGTTTAAGCTAAAGCCACTAACGCCACCACTACCACCCCTACCGCCACCAGCATTAACTGCTGCTGCTGCACTTGTTAGCATACCGCTGGTGTTATTGTTGTTGGTTGGTGAGAGAGCATTTAAGGTACGTGCCACATTTTGTTTACGTCTCTGTATGAGGTCACGTTTCCATTGAGGCATATCGGGTAAAAATGTGGATGATGCGGTGGTGGAGGAAGACGAAGAACCACCACCGACACCACCACTACCACCCCCACTAGCAGCACTGACCGGACTTAAAGATGGCGAAATTAATGAAGCGATATTATTGCCACCACCACTCATGACAAATAAATTACCAGCGGAATGTGAGGTGGCAGCTAATTCGATGGCTAATGAGGCTGGACGTTCGTTAGTTAATGAGATAGATGATGATGATATTTTTATGGTGCTGTTAGATGTTACAGCATCTAAATTACAGTTAGTAGCTGAACTATTCAGATTATCTTCAATTACGTTCTCTATAACAAGTAACGGTACAGCAGCCATCGCCAGCCACTAACCAAATTTATATTTTTTCCGACAACTGTACAATTTTTTTTTGTTTTTTTTATTCTTTACTAATATTTAATAATGGATTTTCATTAAAAGAATTTGTTTCTTAACACAAAATATATATTTTTTCAAGATTATTTCGAATTATTTTGTTCGCTTATTATAAAAGAAAAACGACCGTTTCTATGGAATGCTAGACGCACACTGAGCTCTTAACGTCCTGCACTAACCGTTACCAGAGACCTCTGCCGTTACACAACACGACACGACACTACGTACCTCTAAAATTGAGCATAAAAGTGCCAGTTAAATAAATAAGCATTAAATCGAGAGAGACAGGGAGAGAGAGAAGAGTCGTCCTTAGCTATTTTAGTTAAAAAATATATGAAACATTTAACATTAAAAAAAAAAAATATATATATATATATATATATGAAATTTTTATAAAATGTCAGCGACTAAGGTAGACTTTTTCCGTCTCATTTTAAATGAAATGAAATTTACTTAAAATTGTTCACACCGTTTTGTATTTATACATTATTTGTTAATATTTAATATAATTGTTTTTTTTTATAATTAATTATATTTAAATGTATATTTAATTGCATTTTAACGTTTTGTAAGACCTTTCATATTCCTAGTAACGGGAACCTTTTTAACAGATTGACTATAAGAAATTTTTCACAAAAACACTTGTGAATATGAGACAGTTATTATTTATTTTGTTTTCCGTACTCACCACTTAAGTATGTTTTATAAAAAAAAGCCCCAACTGTATATGCAATAAATCTTACACTAAAGAGGAATTTGTATAAAAACAACCGTTTTTTTATTGATTTTTCCTCCCTATTTGCCATACAATATGCAGCCATGCATATTAATATGTGAGAAATAAGAGGGATTTTAATATAAAGAGAATTTATTTTCTTATCAGTTGTTGTTTAAAGCCTTCACAACAGTTTCTAATAAACACACGCATATGCATAAGCAATATAAACAAAGAATTCACATACGAAAACAAATCACCGTTAATTAAAGAGAAAAACAAAAACAAGAGAAACACTTTTGCAAAAAATATCCTTTGACGGATATTAATCGAAAAGCAAGAGAAAAGAATAACTTTAACATGTATTTACGCATATGCAATAATGGTTACGATGATGAAGATGAATAAAAAGCGTTGCTAGGTGACGCTTATTAAAGTGATAGAAAAAAGCAGAATAAAACACAGACGCAATCTTGAAAAAGCCGGAATGTGTGTAAGTATGCAGAAAAGATGGAGTCCCAGACAAATTTAATTAGTATCTAATGTAATAATTTGTTTCACTTAGAATTCTTTCATTGAAAGCACCGTTATGTTATATTTTTTAATTAATTTGTTCGTTTGTTTGCTTTTTATACGCACCACTCACTTTTTTAGAACATTTTTCTTGTTGCCAAGACGAATTTTCTTTTATTACTTGGTTTATTTTATACTTTTTATACAATGTGAAAATTCCGCCTTTTCGCAATTGATTTATTAGTATTTTAATGTTTCCTTTTAATTTATATTAAAGCGCAAAATTAAAAGAACAATTTGCAATGCGTTTTTTATGTTAAGAAATATATTTTCTGTTCTGAGTGATGACATATATACCAATCCTATAATACAGAGTTGTTTATAAAAGTATTCTGCAATATATATATGCAATAAATGTCAGTAATGCATGTGTTTCTGTGTTTTTTTATAGATTTATTCCATGATTCTGGCTTAGGATTAGAGGTTTAACGCCAAAACTTTCATACATCTGATTAATATTAGACATCGTCCCCATAAAATTTATGATTATAATAAATATTAATAGTTCATTTTATTCATGAGTTTATTTGAACTAGTTTTTGTAACGGTTACACATATTTAGTGTGCAAGAGAAAGTAAATAAGAATAGAGAGTACAAATGTTCTTGTATATTAATTCAATTATAATTTGATTATATTGTGGTTCAATTTAGAAATTCTGAAGTCAATACAAACATTTTTAATAATAATAAAACAACTGCAAAACAATGATCGTGACTGAACATGATAATATATTTATTTTTATACCAAATTTAATTGGTGAGTAAAGAAAGAACTCTCTTTCTGTATACACAAAGTAATAAATATTTAAGAAAAATAATATTGAGACAGAATTTATGAATTTCAATTAAAATTGTATAAATTAAATTCAATTTAAAAAAAAATGGTAATTTCATATAAAAGAAATTAATTAAATTAAGTTGGTGGATACTTATTAAAGAAAAGTTGCTGTTGTTGTATCATTTATTGATTGATTGATTGATTTTGTTTTTGTGCTCTTTGAACTTTATTCTTTTTATACAGGTTATGCACGTATTGTTTTGGCGGTTACAGCATTTTGGTTTATGTCCACAAATTATGTGGTAGCTGGATGGTGTTATGCAATTAGCGCTCTATTAGATGCTGTGGATGGTCATGCAGCGCGAGCCTTCAATCAAAGTAAGCTTTTCGTTAAAAGGAATTCCTTTTTATTCAAGTAACTGAAGTCCAATGATTTCATTTACCAAGACGGCAAATATCCCAGTCATGGTTTATGTCAAACTATTTTACTTGTTACTGTAGTACCGTTATCGTTAAATTATTTACAAAGTGTTACATTATTTAAAAATTTATAACCGTAATTATGTTTGAAATCAGGTACTAGATTTGGTGCCATGCTGGATCAATTGACTGATCGCTGCGGTACTATGGGCTTGCTGGTGACCTTGAGTTACTTTTATCCGAAATATATGTTTTGGTTCCAATTATCTATGGCCATCGATGTAGCCTGCCATTGGCTTTATATGCAAACGTATTTATAATTGTTGTTGTAATCCGGCTCTACATTTTATTAATATTATTATTTTCTATTACTTTGTAGGAGTGTAGTGGTGGGTAAAACGTCGCATAAGGCAACAGATCTTAACGAGAATATAGTAATGCGCATTTATTATCAGAAGGACGTCTTGACATTTATGTGTTGTGCCAATGAATTGTTTTACATATGTTTATATTTATTACATTTTACCCGAGGACCGTTACGTAAGTTGTTTTTCTTTATTTGAAAATGTAGTAAAAACGAATAATTTTTTTTATTACTTTGATTTGAATGCAGTTTTAGGTTTTTCTATATTTAAATTTTTGGCCTATGTAAGTGCTCCGTTTGCTTTACTGAAAGCTTTAATAAGTTGTATGCATGCTTATGTAGCCAGTGTGGATTTGGCGGCAGTGGACAAACGTGAACGTTTGGAAAAGCGTACAAAAGAAATTAAAAAACGTTCTGAGTAACTTTATCTTTAATAAGACCTAACATAACATTCATTCAAGTTAAGAAAATATTCCAAGTTTTTTATATATGTCTATATATATATATATATATATACATTAAGTAAAATATTTCGTTTTAGATGTATTTATTTTTAAATATTGTTAATATATTTATTTTTCGGTTTAATTATTTTACAAACAAGTAATGCTATAAAACTGAGATGTTTGCAAAAAATATTTGTTATAAAAATTATATTATAATATAATAATGCAATATGTAGTAAATCTCTCATTCTCTCTGCGTAATACCAAAGAGTATTGAAGTATTGTTTGTTAATTAATTTAACATTAAATGTCATGTAATTATGTGCAAATAAATGAAGCCAATGGCAAAATTTAATCTATCAAAAAATAATATATGAGGTGCCTTGTGTATTATTTAAATGAGCAAACATGTGTTTCGATGTAGGGATGTTTAGAAACATATTTCATTGTTTATATTTTCGCCAAATTTTTTTTTGCTAATTTCTACTTAAAATAACAAAATTATGCTAGCTAGTTACAGATAAACTATATTTGAAAAAATTATGTCATTTTTCATAAAAAATGTAATAAAATTAAGTCTACAATATGCTTGTATAACACATTGCATCTTTGAATATGTGGGTGACTTTGTGGTGGTAAATGAACTTGTTGCGCTACCAATTATTTATTTATTAAAAAACTAAACATTTTCAGTGCAATGGCCCCTCCATGGAACCAACTTTGTTTTCGAATAATGTTTTAATAACCGAACGGATTACAACACGATTCTCTCGGCCAAATCGTGGTGATATTATTATTGCCATATCTCCACTTAATCCTGAGCAATTTATATGTAAACGTGTTGTGGGTGTGGCAGGTGATCGAATCATATCTAATCCACCAGCTGATGAAACGTCAACGTCAACGAATAATTCAAAAGTTAGTGAGGAGGAAGAAACCATCTTACCTTTTCCAATAAAATTTACGGAAGAGTTTGTACCGCGCGGTCATGTTTGGATAGAAGGTGACAATCAAACTAATAGTGCTGATTCGCGGTATTATGGACCTCTACCTTTGGGTTTAATAAAAAGTCGCGCAATTTGTCGAATATGGCCATTAGAAGATTTAAAATTATTATAAAAAAATAAATATCAGTAGTTTAGGTTTTATCACCCTGTTTTAAATATTTTAATAAAGAACTAAAACGGAGAGGTCACTTATGTAATTAATTCATCTTAAAAAAAAAGGAAAGAAGGTAAGTTATTTCTATTAAGCATATATTTATATTTGTTATATAATATAAAAGGAGAATAAAAATTAATTGGTATATAATAATTTATTTATCATATAGGGTTTTAACTAATATTTTAAGTCTGAATAAGCAATCTCCATCTAGCCTAATATTCTCAATCCTACAACTCTGTCTTAATAATTACAGATCTGTGCGTAAAAAATATTAAGAAGAAGAATATTTTTTGTAAGTGTTTGCTCTTAAAGTGTGAAGTTTCGGGAATAAATTACAATTTTTCTAACAAAAAGCACTAAAAATATATATTTTCATTAATTCGATTAAATAAAATGGCTTCAATAAGTTTATTAAATCCCAAAGCTGAACTTGCACGTTCTGCCAAAGCGTTGGGTATTAATATATCAGCAGCAAAAGGTTTGCAGGATGTGATGCGTACAAATTTGGGTCCTAAAGGCACAATGAAAATGTAAGTTTAAACAAATAATCATATTAATAATATAAAAATAATTTATTGCGTGGTTTTAAAAGAAAACTTTGATTTTTTTAAAGAAGCAAAGTAAAATGTTAGAATAGCGGCTTTTTATTAAAGCTAAAGAATAAAAGTGAGGTTAGGGCTTACGTATGTGTCATCATTTTTATGGCATAGGTGGCTCAAAAAGTACGAATGTTGAAATTTTCTTAAAGCTATTCAGCAGAGTTCAAAAAGCATAACCTTTTATTTGATATATATATCAATAAAAATTCGGTTTTAAATTTATCTTAAATATGATTATTCCTTATTTCCCTTAAATAAATTATATTTCAATAAGTTTTTAAAGTTATCCGTCTTGAATTTGAAACCTGTTCAAATTTCAATAATTTGTATTTAAATACATATAATATTATCTATTTCAACATAATTTAAATATAATTTTTTTTGGATAATTGGATAAATTTGGAATAGTCTTGGTTTAGTTGTATGGTTAATAGCTATATATGTAATACACCAGATCAGTCACTCCGTCATGTCATATTCTATTCCTGAAAAAGGATGTGTAAAATCTATTATGCTCATGTTCTTAAAAAAACAGTAGAAGGTAGTCGGCATTGGGAGCAAAGGTCGCCCATTGTTTTTGGGAATTGGCTTAATATACAATATATGTTATTTTGAAGGTTTAAAAGAAATAAGAAGAGAATAAGAAGGAAGAACTGATCATGGCTTAGGTCAAATCTGGAAAATCCGCTTCAAAGTTGAATGCACTAGTTTTAGCGTGCAATTGCTAGAAAAAGTCCATGCACTCCTTCATGCGCATGCTCGTATCTGTGTGTGCTTTTAATCAAAAAATTTTGTTTTGTTCAATCATTAGATCAATTTTATTCTATTTTATTTCTAAATTTACATTAACTTTTTATTTGGTATGAATTACAATAAATAAATAAAAATTGTACATAGTCGAGTGAATTTCTAAAATTTTGCTTAGCATTGCCAGCAGACAATTCATTGGTAAACTAAAGTGATGAAGTTTACATATAAAACTCTCGCTTAATATTATTTAGTTTAAATTATGCTTTAATTTTTGTATAACATTTCAATTAGTAATTTGTTTGACCAATTATTATGTTAATTACCAGTGTATATAAGAGAAAATTCACTGAGCAACACTGTAATCATCTATATATATGCTTACAAAATTATCTACTGGCAATACTGCAATAGTGGATTCTTAGTTATTTTGTCAGAATTTTTTGCGAACACGTGAAAATGTAAAGTAATGTTTTAAATGATATATTTAATTAGAAAAAAGTGTTAAATAATACAATTTTAATTCTAAGAAGTGGGAAAAAATAAAACTGGAAAGTGTTTGCATAAATTCATATACAGAAAAGCAAAAATTAAAGTGCATTTAAATGATAAAAATGTGATTATAAAAAATGAAAGACTTGGTGATTAGTTTGCGACTGCCTGAAAAGGTTCTGTCCCTAATCTCTGGTGCAGGAATAAAAACGTTAATTAGTTAGAAATCGGTACGCGTAAATCAAATGTTACCTCCTCTGCTTCAAGTATACAACGCAATTAATAAAAATATGCATGTAATATAAAATTTGTCTTAAACAAAAATGTCGTCTTCGTACGACCTTACATTTTTGAAAATCGCCATCACGTGTTGTATACTTGGTGGTAGATGTGGTATTTAAAATGTAAAGAGGTGTGCCGATCTGGTGTATTCAATTTGAACTGTGGTAAGTCCTGTTTTTTCATGACCTATAATAAAATTCTTCCTATTTTATATATGTACGTATAGCACTCCATTGTGCTGTAGGTTCTAAGTATGCTTTAGGTTACGACCGTTTGAATTCCTTTTTTCTTAGATTTGTATGAACGATTCAATGTGTTCAATCATTGTGAAATCAAATCTATATCTCTCTCACTATTATGTAAAAAAATAGATAATTATTGAATTTTTATCATAAAAATTGGCTTATAATAATTTTTTGTATCAAAAAAACTGTCTTTTCCTAGATTGGATTGGACAGGGTTATTTATATAGTTTTTTTTTTTTAAATCCTGGAATCAAGCATCTTTAAGGAGAATTATTCAAAATAGAATGGAAAGAATATATGAAGCTGAGTGGTGTATAGAGTATTGAATGGTTCTTGGTTAACATATCCGTTAACATTTTCACTTGGTTTTTTTAGGTTAGTTTCCGGGGCCGGTGATATAAAAATCACCAAGGATGGCAATGTTTTGTTGCATGAAATGCAAATACAACATCCTACCGCTTCAATGATAGCACGTGCCAGTACCGCACAAGATGATTGCACTGGTGATGGCACCACATCCACAGTCCTGTTGATTGGTGAACTTTTAAAGCAAGCTGACATTTATCTCACCGAAGGTTTACATCCACGTATCATTACCGAGGGTTACGAGATGGGCCGTGAACAGGCCTTGAACGTACTGGAGAATATGCGTGTGCCCATACAATTGACAAAGAAGCACTTGTACGATTGTGCCAATACCAGTTTAAAGACTAAAGTTCATCACAAATTGGCGGATTTGTTAACAGAAGTTTGTGTGGAGGCTGTGCTGGCTATACGCACTGAGGAGGACAAACCAGTCGACTTGCATATGGTGGAGATTATGGAAATGCAACATAAAACGGCTACTGAAACAACTTTAATACGAGGCTTGGTATTGGATCATGGCTCACGCCATCCCGACATGCCCAAAAGGTTGGAGAAAGCTTACATATTGACTTGTAATGTGTCCTTGGAGTATGAGAAGTCGGAGGTGAACTCGGGTTTCTTCTATAAAACTGCCGAAGAACGGGAGAAATTTGTTAAAGCCGAACGTGACTTTATTGATCAGCGTGTTAAGAAGATTATTGACTTGAAGCGTCAAGTTTGTGATGGCACGGACAAAAGTTTTGTGGTCATCAATCAAAAGGGTATTGACCCCATCTCTCTGGATGCTTTAGCCAAAGAAGGCATCATAGCTTTGCGGCGTGCCAAGCGTCGCAACATGGAACGTTTAGCTTTAGCTTGTGGCGGCACCGCTATGAATAATTTAGATGAATTGCAAGAATCGAATTTGGGTTATGCTGGTGTTGTGTATGAGCACGTATTGGGTGAAAATAAATATACGTTCGTGGAGGACTGTAAGAATCCTCAATCGGTGACGATTGTGGTGAAGGGACCCAACAAGCACACGATTTTACAAATCAAAGATGCTATACGTGACGGTTTGCGCGCCATTAATAATGCTATTGGGGATAAATGCTTAATACCCGGAGCTGGAGCATTTGAAATTCATGCCCACAACAAGTTGATGCAGTACAAAGACACCGTTAAGGGTAAAGTGCGTTTGGGTGTGCAAGCTTATGCTGAAGCATTGCTAGTAATACCGAAAAATCTCGCTCTAAACAGTGGGTATGATGCACAGGATACAATTGTCAAATTAACAGAAGAGGATCGTCTTAATCCCGAGCCGGTCGGTTTGGATTTATCAACCGGAGAACCCATGAAGCCTGTAGATTTGGGTATTTTTGATAATTATAATGTTAAAAAGCAAATGTTAAACTCCTGTACGGTAATTGCCAGTAATCTGTTGTTGGTCGATGAAATTATGAAAGCCGGCTTAACCAATCTTAAGGGTTAAAAGTTTATTTTATTGCATCAGCATTATATTAATAAAGCAGTTTTTTTTGTTTCCATTCACCCGCTTCACTAATATGCCAGCAAATTTCACACCTTTTTGATACATTTGAATAAATATTCAAGCATTTAATAAAAATATTGAAATACTTTTTGTTTAAATATATTAAACGGTTAATATTTAATACGCACAAGTGCTACTAGGCACCCTGCTTCATCGAATATAGAATTATAATACGAGTCAATGGTTAATTAAATTATAGTTAGTACCGGCGGTAAAAAAAATATATATTGACGCTTGTGCCCAAAATTAGCAACGCTTACAAAGTGCAGCTATACATTCAATGGGTATAAAAATAACATATGAAACACCCTGTTATTTTATTTGCAATAAATAATTTCCATTATAAAAAAATAAAAGAAAAATAACAATACTACAATTAAATTAGTAATTAAACAATACATTTCATTAAATATAATCCTGGAAAACGATTGTAAGCTTATACTTGAGAATTACAGAAAATTTGCAAATTCTATCACAAACGTTAGAATATATGAAATAATGGACAATTTTCCTAAAAATTTAGTGAATCAATATTTAAGAACTTGTACCAAATTGAAAAAAGTGGAAAAAGCTTTAATCAAGTATGTTGCTAGGAAATCATTTTACTTTAGTGTACACTAATTTTTGTACCCTCAAAATATAGGCGTTTTGGTCCCAATTTGTCGGAAGTTTTAGAGGAATTTACGCGGTTGTCGGTGCGATTTGAAGAAGCGGATATTTATCAATATGCTGCCATGTGCCAGTTGGGTGTGGGCAAATGTGAAGCTTACAATCACAATTCATGGGCTGAGTGTCAAGCTATATTAAAGGCAGCACGTCTATACTTAAAGGCTCATGAACAAACAGCGTGCTTGTTATTCAAAACCAATCGTTGTGAGTACAGGGAGGCGGCTTTACATTGTTTCAGTCAAGCGGTAGAAAAGTGTCCAGATGATGGTGTTATGAAGGCGGCCATTATCAGAGAGATAACACCATTGCAGCCGCATTATGAGGTTACCAGTACATTTAATTCACCAGCTCATCGCATTTATGAATTAGAACAGTCCGCTGACAATTGCTTAAAGCAACATGATTTCCTGAAAGCTTTACAACAATTGGACGATATTGTGGACAATATTTATGAACGTAAGAAGCAACATCTTTACAAAGATTTGTTAATACGTTTGGAAATAACACGAGTATTACTGTTGGTGGCTTTATCGCTGCCACCATCACGACAAACACCCGCTCATATAAAACTTATCGAATATTATGTACAATTGGCTGAAAATCTAGGTGTCGAAGCAGAATTGCTAACAAATAGTCTGACTTGGCAGCCTGGCCAGTTTTTATTGCCAGCACAAAAATCGTCATTGGCTGAAATTGTTTTATCGTGGAATGCTGAAAATGCACCGGATATGAGATTATTTTTACAAGAATTTCGCGATGAGTTTGTCTCGTTAACAATCTCACAGAGATTTCTAATCAATTGTATTTTAGAGAAAGTTAATAAAACGTGAATAATTGTAGATTTTATAGCATTTGGAAATCTATATTGAATTTAGAATGGAAACAGTTGGCTTGTCACATTCTGCCCTTTTATACGATGCCCATATCATAAATCCTGGGAAGAAATGGGGGCGTCCACCTTCTTGATTATTATTACACTCACCACCATAATGAAATGTTTTCAATCATTTTGTTTCCAGCGAGGCGAAAAGCTTTTAAAAGATTATAAAAAATTCTCCATTTTTTCTATTTATTATGAAATCTTATTATAAAAAAAATGCAATCGAATTTAATGTTGATCTAAATGACTAAATTTTTTACGTAACTTTTCACGTCTTTCCTTCTTCACTAAACGCCAAGGCTTAGCTACCGGTTCCCCCGTTGCCACAATACCATTTGGCTGTACTCGAATATGAGGAAAATTACTGCGTCCCTTAATATGAACTGTGCCAGGTTGTTGATCGAAAAATTGTTTATCTAAATCCTTGGTGGTGGCAGTTTTATTGATCTTTGAATAAAAGAAAAATATTATAAAAAAGTTGGAAAAATTTATGCCAAAAATTTACCCTCATAGCTCTTTGTTGCTGCTGGGGTAAAGATTTTTCATTGAGTTCTTTACGTAACTTTTCCGGGAATTTCTGAAATTCAGTTTGAACGATATGTGGCGGTGCTACACAATACAATAAACGTCCATTGACATAGTCCTTGAGAACGTAACGTGCTGACCTTGACTGATCTGGTTGACCATTGGCGGTCATAAACCCGCGATTGTCTAGAATATATCACAATAAACAATTTTTATGTTAACATGAAATAATGGAGAAACTTACAGCCGTAGGCCAGCAAAAGTTCTTCAGCAAACGGTGGCCGGTTAGGATCTTCACCCTCTAACGGTTTGGCTATAATAATGCCGTATTTATCTTCTAACACATGTCGTGGTATTCTACAGCACAATAGATTTATAGGCGGCACATGATCACGCATCTAATTTGAACAAAAAATTATTTGGCCAAAAATAAAATATCCTCCACTTGTACAGGGCATGGGAGTTAAGGCCGGTATTTCTCTAAGGCCTCCAATATAATATTTATGTAAAGTTATCAATTGTGCGCTATAAGTTTTTTTTTTCAAAAATATAAAATATGGGCGCGCCTGTTATCCGGCCACGTTTTTAGGTACATTGATCAAATAGCTAATTATGAAAAAGTTTAACGTGCTGAGCTAGGGTTCGAAATCTTTTTATGGTTGACGTGACATTCAAATCATTTGACTCAATTTAAATGAGAACCTTAGAGCAGAAAAGTTCAAAATTTCCATTTTTTTCAAAATTTAGTTTGGCAATCTACAAATTTGTATTTTTGTCGACCCCGATTCCAAATAATTTTAATAGGTACACACTACAAAATCCTCGATTTTTACTACTGCTATAGTGTTAACAATAGACTGCCAGACAGACGTGGCTAGATCGATTCAGATTTTCATAAAAATATATACACTTAATTCTCTTTTCACACGAATTGTTTTGTTCTAACACGATTTTCAACGTCTTTTTAGGTCTGGAATCAAAATATTTTTCTATTTAGTCAATATCTTTTTTACACAATTTTTTTTTTTTTTTTTTGTGAACATATCTATCGTGCAAAAAGAGAATTAGGTGTACATGTACTTTGCAAGTGGAAGATAGACTTAGCATAGAATGTATTCTATGCATTCTGCCATTTACCTGATCAATAGGTAAAATTCCATTTAATATCATGTCGGCCTTGGTTAATACAAAACTGGGCATTACTAAACCGGGACAGTCGCACAACATTAACTCTGGATCTAAGTATAAAGTTTGAAAATGTTTCGTCTTTCCGGGCGTAGCTGATACTGAGACTTTCTTTTGTGTCATTAAGGTGTTGATGGTGCTACTCTTGCCAACATTGGGATAACCTACCAAACCAATGGTAGTTACTTCCGGTGTATAAGTGGTGCCTTTGTATATAGTTTTTAAAAATTTTATCAATTCTTCTCTATTCAATAGTTGCGGATTATTGTGGATAAATGGTTTTGTTGTTATTTTATGTTTACTGTTTACTGGGATTTTTTCTTCAATAATGTGTAATTTATGCTCTAACTGATCCAAAGTGTCATTGATGTGATGAACAGCATTTTTCAAGTCTTGAAGACTTTTTATTGCCGCCTGATCATTGTCATTAGCAAACTTTTCAAAACCTTCCCTTTCATTTTCGATTTGCTTTGCATGCAACTCATCTTTATTTCTGCTTTTCTCTGTCTCCTCCAAGACAGCCGTTTCTTGTTTAAGTTCTTCGGCAGCCAAAGTGGCTGAAAAGAAGACCGTTTGTATATGTTGATGATTGAAATATTCGGCCCAGTATTGGCGCTGTTTGTATGTAAGCAGATCTGCTTTATTTACCAAAATCATATTCATTTTTCTAGGGTCCAACTCTTTAACATACTTTTCCAAGTCCTCATTGCGAAACAATAATGGATTGCGAGCATCCACTATCTGCATTACAACGTCGGAACGTTCCACTACGCGCCATAATTGTCGCCAAAATTCTAAATTCTTTTCATAGGGTGTTAATAAAATCTGTTCGTCTTCTTGAAACATGGCCAAGCCGCGTCTCCATTCTAAAAAACTTTCATTTTCCAAACGTTGCAGTTCATCTGCTGAAGTGTCGGCTGACCATTTCGGTCTTCGGGGTATTTTCAATAATTCTTTATTATCTTTATATTTCTTCTCCAATTGTTGTTGCTCCTCTCTTGATAATAAACCCACTCCTTGCTTCGGATTGATAAATGTAATGTTTAATTTTTCCGCCTGAAATTCAGTGCCCGCCAGTTCAGCGGTACGCAGAAATTCTTGAAAAGAATTCTCTTCCGTCACAGAATTCAAATTTATGCGATTCCAATCGTAGCCATCCTTCAGTTCGGTGGTGTGTAACTTTAACAAAAAAAGCACCATTTATTAAAAAAATCAAAATTCATGCACTTTCCTTTCTTATATTTACCATTGATTCACTATTTATAGCTTTTCTTGAGCGATGACCGAAACGGTCTTTGATTAAAACTCTTCCCAAACTATTACGTGTTTTATTTTTCTTACTCATTTTTGGTTTAAATAAATAATTTAAACAATATCAATTAACAATAATAGCACGTGTAAAATTATGTATTTTGTGCAAAATTTTTCATATAAAACAATACCTAACAGCTGTGTTTAATGAGTATTCACAATTATATTAAATGTATACCACAGAAATATGCATTCACAATTAATATTGTGTTATTTTTTGTTATGGCAGTGCTGTAATTCTGTTATGTTCTTAGCTCATTATTTCATAATTTACAATCGTAAAAAAGCAACAACAAGAGACAGACACACAGGCATACATGTCCAGGACTATTCAGTTGTAGATGATGATAAATAATGTATATACGTTTATCTCTTTTATGGCGAGTATTTTTTTTACCGTACATAAAAAAATTTGTCCCTAAGTCCATCTTTTATAATTTTTTGTGGTCCTGAATGATTTTTTTGTATAGCAAAATTTGTAATAAAAACGTCTTTTTTTTATACATGTATATATATTTTATTTCTATTGATTTTATTGATCACTTTTTATGATTATTTTTTCTTTTAATTAATTTCGATTTTTTTATTTGTTATCTTCTGTAAAAAAGAAAAGTTATATAATAAGTGTATATATATATAAGCATGGTTCATGTAGAGATTTGTTTGCTTCTGTATTTGGGTGTATTTAATAATATAAAATTTTCTGTAATTCTTCGCCTAAGTTGTTCACTACATAAATAATGCGATGACGAGTACATTGTTTGTATAAATTGGTTATATATTGATGTGTTGTTTGGAAAATAATACTTATATTTAAACACATAATTACTTATACATGTGTACATACATACATTGTATAAATATAAATTAGGGGATGTTTCTAAGGATAAAATAATTGGTTGAAAAATTTTTTTCTTATTTTTTAAATAAATAGTTTTTGTACACAAAGAATTGCTTTTAAAAGTATAATCATTAGTACATAGTAATAAGTAATAATGTTACAAAAAGTTTGGTTAAATATTTTAGTAATTTTAATAATATTTAATATTAATTTTTCTATTTTTTTTTTCGAGTCTTTTACTGTAATTTTCATTTTGCTGTGAGTGAGTTTTACGAAATTCTGTTATATTGACTTGGATTTTTTTATCTATATATTTTTTTATTTTCATTAATATTTAGATGTATTTTTTTTGATAAATTCTTATTTCCTTTTTCAGTTGAATTTTTTTTGTTGCAAATTATTGTAAATAATTAGGAATCATTTATGATTTTATTTTAAGGTATTTGTTTTTTTCTTTTCGTTTTCTTGAGAACAAATTATTTATGTTATGCAGTATGTAGAATCTGTCTATGTTCAAATAATGTTTGTGAATAAAAAAAATAAAATATAAAAGACTGAATTGTTTCCATGTAATATATATTTATACCCTCCAACATGGGGATATACTAAATTTTCATTCCGTTTGCAACACCAAGATCATACGTAATACATACATTACTAGAGGGCGTAATTATAAACCTGCCACGCCCACCTTTTGTATAAAGATGTGGAGAGTATTTAACTGTTTTACTGTTTTTTTTATGTTATATTTTTAAAAGAAAATTTTAAAGAAAAAAAAAATTTTTCTAAATATTTTTAAAAAAATTATCCAATTACTACGTTTTACTATACAGTGACAAAAAATATTTTGTAAAATTGTTGTTGTATAAAAAATTTTTTCAAAAATTTTCTTAACTTTTTTTCTTCTGCACCATCTAAAAACTATTATTGTTATAATATTAGCTAATTAAACCATTTATTTGTTGCTGTTGTTTATATATGTGATTATATAAAATTTCTAACATGTGCGCATTGGTAAAAAATATTTTTTGTTTTTTTTTTCTAATTAAACAACAATTTAAAAATCATGGAAATATATATTTTTTAACAATGTCAAAATAAAAGAAAATAATTTTAAATAAAAAATAATTACAAAAACATCTTTGGTAAAATAAATAAACAAGAAAGATAAAATTTAAAAACATTATGAAGGACAAACATTAAAAAAAACATGACACCTCTTTAACACAGTTGCCACATAATTAATGAGCTGCTAAGTAAGAAGGGTAATGGTGCTGGTTTATCATAAAAATTTAACAGTGTTGACGAATCTTGCGGAAAAGACAAATTTTGATACACCGAGAAAAATATTCTAATTCAGAATTCAAGTGAAAGAAATATATCATTAAAATTATATATTTTACAATTTTATACAACTGAATGATAGAAGAATGACGTAGGAGATTAAAAAAGGTTGTAAAAAAGAGGGACATTTTTCTTTAATTTTTTCTTAAACGATAAATACCATAATAAAAAAAGAATTAAAACATTTTTATTTTCATAAAATTTTTGTTTGCAAAACTATTGTTATTAAACTACGCACCTATAAAAATATTGATTTGCATTTGTTTGTTTGTTTGTTGCTGTTAATTTCTTTGCTACTCCTTGGTATTTAAATATTGTGGCAGTTTGGTTAAAATTTTTTTCATATCTTTTGTTGACTAAATTAAAACTAAGCCTACTATTTGGTGCTTGCCTTGGTTTAATCAGTGTGTTTTTATATTATTTTGTTTTACTTTTCAGTTTTTTTTCCTATATAAACAATTTTTTGTTGCTTAAAGCATTAACCGTGTTTTTATGACGGTTATGTGAGTATTTACTGGGAAATGTTTTTCTTATGGTTTTCGGTTTTTCTTACTAAGCTTATACTTGTTTTTTAATCGGAAGCATAATAATAATAAAATGTTACAAAAATAATAATACCCCAAGTAATTATATAATATGTTCTATAGCACACAAAATATACAAGTGTGTAAAAATATTTCTAATGAACATGAAGATAATTATATAAAAATGTAGCCTATATTTAGGCTGATAATATGAGTTTTTTAAATGCGTTGTCTAAACTATGCTTGATTATATACAAATTTGTTTTTAGGGTTTTATTATGATATAAATATTTGAATAAAATTCATAAAATTATAGATTTTTTACTTTTGTCAGGGGAACGTAGATTGTGAAACCTTTGCTAAGGGAATTGTATCAATAATTGAATTAAAGGTTTAGAAGACAATTCATTTCCTTTATTATTTCGTTATTGGGCGGAATTTGTCAATGAATGATCTTTGATTTTAAGATGACATGACAAATTTGAGACGGTTCCAATTGATATTTTGCCTCCTATCCCATTTTTCAGTTGACGGATATACGGACCGTGTTGTACATTTGCACAAGATAAAAAAATTTTGTCCCAATTTTGCCCATTATTGTATTGGAAGTACGGACATTTGCACTAGCTAGAGTAATTTTAGGGACGTGGGGACATAGGGACGTAGGGACGTTCATCAATTAATTGTACTGATCACATTTTTAGATCGATCAAGTCCATGTTTTTGTTGGAGTAATTAATAAACATTTGTCAATTGAGAAATATGGCTAGAAGTTAACATATGATTCCAATACGTTCAAAATTTGGCACGCCCATTCCCTTTAATTGTAAGATTATATGTATACAAATTCAAATCGATTTCTCCATTTCTTTGGCAAAAGGTAAAAAGCCTTTAAGACATGTCTTCACTTTACACACTTGTTCTTCTATTCTTCCCGTTCTTGTTATATTTATTATATATAATAATAAATTGCAGCCAATTCAACAGGCTCTGCTTTAATTAATACTCTCTTTAACATATCTGTCTTTTCAACACTTTACACTTGAACTTATTTCATACGTTGATGATCAGGTGTAGATTTTAATATATCAGGCTGATGATGTTGTTGCTGATGATGGTTATGTAGCACCTGTTGTTGATGATGGAAATGTGTTGTTAGACCATGAGTTGAATTTATAGTACCGGAGCCACCACCACCAACACCACCACCTAAGGCGCTGCCATAATGTGACGAGCTTAAGGTATGAGAATTATTAGAGTTTAGAGTGTGCGTGGCATGTGAATTGAGGGTATTGTGAGCTGTTGTGGTGGCATTAGTTGACATACCGGCTAATGTACCGACTGCGGTGGCGGTGTTTGCGGTGCCAGTACCTGGTGGTCTTGAACGCAACGAACGATGTGAACCATTACGCGTTAATGAATTCATTTGTGGTGTTCCAGGCACCGTATGACCCAAAGCATTCATATAATCGGCTATAAGTAAAGTGATTTCCAATATTTTCGGTTTACTCATGGCAAATAACAGTTTTTGTTCGGGATTGCCACAAGGCGCCAACGTATCTTCATTAGTAACTACCAACATGAAGTCATCTTGACAACCGCCAAAAGTCATAACCGAGGTATATGGATAACGAGCCACCGGAGCCATTGTTGATAATTCTAAAACGTTTAAAGCATCTTCCGACACCGCCAACCACGTCATTGCTTGATTGGAATGGCGTGGTTTGGCTTGAAACAAGCTGGCACCAAAGTATGGCCATTTACGACAGCAGGTCAAATAGATACGCACACAATCCAAAGTTGAACGACCTTTTAATAGCATCCATTTGGTAATTAACAATTCTTGGACATCCTTCACTTGATCCGGATTCAAAGCATCCCGATAACGATAAGGATAGAATTTATCTAAAGCTTTTAAACCAACATTCGATGCATTATTTTTCGATTTTTCATGTGAATAATCGCCCATATCGATTTGGGCCATTAGCGAAGCCAATTCCAAGGCCAAGTCGCGCGATAAAGGAAATCGTCCTTGCACAATTTGATGATTAGTTTGATAGCACAACAGCAGTCTCTCCTTATCTGTTTCGAATTTAACCGTATGCTTCCAATATAAACGATTTTTATAGGTTAATTGTATAACTCTAGTATTCTCAAATTTGCCAGAACCCTTTTCCCTTAAGGCAGTCTCCCATTTAGAGATGACATCACATAATTTCGCCATAGGATCTAAATAATGTTCCAAATCTTTTTCGATGGGATCGTCACTAAATAAACAAAACCCGTTGGCAGCATCACGGGTGCCAATCTCTTGAGCCAAAGTACTTTGGAATTCTTCAATTGTGGTGGAGCCATCAAAGGAGATTACCTGAAAGCGATTTCATTTACATTAGAGTTAGAATAGCTCACGGGACGACGAATTAAAGTTCTAGGAAATTTTACCTCATACGATCGCTTTTAAATTTTGTCTTACCTGATAAGTGCTATTCATCATATGTACGGGTATAGCATGCGGCAATGAATGATGATACGGATTCTTCAATAATATAGATAAAACTTCCATACGTGAAGGTCTCGTTTCACGGCCACCATTTTTCAAAGTGCGCTCCAAAGCTCGTTCACAATAAGCAGCATATTTACCAGTTTCGGTTTTCGTATCAGCATTACGAGATAAATGCAATTTCAAGTACCATAGTAAGCGACTAGATTTGGGTACAAATAGAGAAACAGCCAATGACAAGAGCTGCCAACCCTGCACAAAGGAATAGGCTGGCGGATTAGATTTACAATCGATAATGGGTGGAGGTACAGGAGCCTGAAATTACATTTAAAAGCGAAATTTTAATTTTAATAATAAAAGTGATGGATGTGATGGAATTAATGTTTTAAATATTTGGATAATTTTTGAAATCTTCTAAAAATGCCTGCTCTCATACCTGTAGGGAGGTGGGAGAACTGCCATTTGCTTGAGCATTACCACTCTGCTGGGTATCGCAGGCAAATAGACTTTGAGTCGCACACAATAGTAGTTGCTGTAAATTTTTTTTTCGTTTTGATAGGTATTTGTTCGGTTTGTTGTATATTCAAAGAAATTTTCAATATATTTTTTGATTTTGTTTCGGGGAGCAGTAAAAAAAAAAGAAAATAGAAAAGTAAAGAATTGGCCAGAAATGTTGTGGAATACAAAATTTTCTATAACTGTATAATTATTTAGTTACTGGGGCGCGTGGTCGCTGTCATTGAACAAAACAAAAAGCTTAACAAAGAAGTTAAGAATACAAAACATAAAATTATAAATAAATTTAATATTTAATAAGCCAAAATAGTGAAAACATACACACACATTAAATGAATAATGAAAACATTTATATGTATATCTACACACACACACGCACACATGTATGTAACTTTTATAGAGGATTTATATAAATTATACATGAAAATTATAAAAAATTTACAGCAATTACACGTTGTTGTTGTTAATAACAATTTTGGATTTTTTTTAATGACAAATATTATTTAATCAAGATGAGAAATCATTTAATTTAAATCATTATTGATTTTTATGATTGAATTATTATCTGTTTTTAAGTGTAAAATATCTAAAATGTGATTCTTGAGGTGGCAGACGTTAAGACCGTACAAAGTTATATAATCCTGATATATTTTTGTCGATTGTGGGCGGGGCACTTGGCGGATTTTGCAACTTTAAGAAACTTAGAATGTTAGAACAAAATTTTAGGCTATTGTCCCAAAATTTAGGGCCGTGAGAGTACCTACAAGAAACGGACATGCCTTGATTGACTTGGATTTCTATGCTGCTGAATTCAAAGACCTTTAGAGAATATGGTCATTGCATACACTCATCTTAGAGAGCTTAATATTGTTTTACGCAATCGAGTTCAACTATATAACGTGGATCCACGTGGACTATGGAAAATTATACCAACTAAATGCTGTCAAACTCTCTTAAGCTAAATATTGTATAACATTTCGCTAAATACTCTTGAGGTGGCTTTTGTTTGGTGATGTAATATTATGTGATCTATTCCAAGTGTTTGTTACAATAATAAACAAAAACATATAAAACTATTTATAATAAAATTATAAAAATGAAACACACTTTGAAAGAAACCATATAAACAACATATTAACTGAAAATGAATGCAACTGAAAAAAACTTACGCGCGTTTGTTTGCCCAGTTTCTTGTTTACCTGGACGCCCACACTTAGTTTTTGGCCCGTATGCCTAGAGGTCTGCTTAACCAATATACAAATCATTTCCGTTTGTAATTCGGGCATATCCAAACAATGCTGTAAAGCATTTTGTGCCAAAACCACATGATAATCAATGCCCGGTTGATTAACAGCCACCGACATAAACAATTGTATGCTCTAGAAAAACAACAACAGCAACAACAATTTAAATAATCATCTAAAATGTATATTATGTAGAAAAAAACCTACCTTAAATAGTTTAACAGCTTCTGGTTGTAAAATTTCATTATGCATGGAACTTAAACTCGCTGTTATAGAGTCTTTGGTGTGTAATAGTATAGGATGACGCCAGATTACACAATCTTCACAAATTTATAATCCAAGAAGTAATGTTTTATATGCTAAGTCCAAACTACTACTTACTCGGATCTCCATCGGTTTCCATTAACTTTTGTACCAATTGTTCGTACTGAGTGCCAGCACTGGGTCCTCCGCCCGATACTACAGTTAAATGATACAACCAATTGTCACGTTCCGCTTTGCCCGGCAATATCAAATACGTGGGGCCTTGATGGGCTGGATAAATGGCCACAGTTAAACGAGCTTGACTTTGTGCCTGATCTTCTCTCTCCTCAGAATCAGAATCCGAAACATGTTCCACTTCTTCGACTCGGGCATCACGCATATTAATTTGACCAACAGGATTCTTTGGGAATAATATTTTTTTATTCATATAATATGTTACCAGAGGGGTGTAGGGTGTATCCTTACCGTTTCATTGGGTGCCTTGAAATAGAGAAACATTTTCCCCAACAAAACACACCAAGATTTTTTGGCATGACCGTTTTTAACTCGGGTAACCCAACCCTGTAATGTAGGCTTTTGATCATCACGACTTAACAGCAATCTCGTGGCATTGCGTCTCTGAACGTTTTGTAAAACACGTATCCAGTCGTCCATAGTAGCGTTGGAATCGGCTGTAAGATAGTATACCTTTTTACCTGTGTCGATTTCAAATGTTGAGGCTCCTTCGGCACGATTGATGCGACAGGCTTCATCTAACATTATTTGGCCTTGAGGTTTACGATTCACATCATGCTGACTCTTCCAATACGTTAGGTTGCCATTCTTTAACACAAACCAACGTTTACGCCAGGTCTTTAGTTTGCCACCTAATTTGGCCAGGTGACCCACCTATTCATATAAAAAGATATTGAAGAGGATGCTTCTTTCATCTTGAACCGACAAACCTTTTCCAATGACTCCAACTTTTTACTAGGCGAATCCACATAAGATTGGCGCATTAATAATGATGGCATTGAAGCATCCATGGGACAGGTGGACTCAGAAACGGCATCCGGTGGTAATGCATAGTCATCCGAAAGGCCTGATTCAAAGGAAAGATCTGAAATTACTGTGCCACGAATATGAGGGACACGTACATGACTGTTGGCAGTAGTTGTAGTCGCAGAAAGTCTATGATACTGTGATGTGGTGGTGATGTTGGTGTTGGCGTATAATAAACTGTTGGCTGTTTGTGAGGGTGATACTCTTAAATTTTGGGATATCGATTGGGGAAACGTATGAACGCTGGTGATGGGTAAAGTGTTGTGATAGGAGTGATAGTACTGTTGGCTCACTAGAGTTGGGATACATTTGTTTTGTTTTTTAATATAGGAACATTTAACGAGGACGTGTAATGGATGGATTTAATGGTAAGAAAAGATTAAATTTCGTTTAGTTTTCATTTTTCATATTCCAATGTATGGATAAGTAATTGTTGTTAAACAATTTGGCATTCCTTACAAGAGACTACACAGTAGTATTTCAATTAGTTGGACAAGTTTGGGTGAAGTATTGTTTGTATAGATTGTTTTTGGGAACATTCAATACAAGCTTTAGGATGAAAAATCAAAAATATAATTTCAAACGATAAAAAGCGAAAACTAGAATCTACGTTAGGGATGAATAGTTAAAAGAAATCAATGTCTTATTAAAGGGGTATCGAAATAAAAACATATATTTTGGAGCATAAGGATTACGTGTTATATACAAATTATATGGGGTTGGATGGGGGAAGAGCATCCAAACAAATGACTACCAACATTCATATACTACATAAAATCATTCTCCAAAGAACATACATTAGATCAAATGCAGCCACAATACATACCTCTCGCTTTGGCATTTTTTGGACTTTCCGAACCACTACGTTTGGCTGGGCTTAAACTGGAAGAAGTTTTCAGACTTTTCGAGGGACTGGAAGCACTACCCGAAGTAGATGTCTCCGTATTATCTGTACTAGTTGAATTATGTGAATTATGCGTCAACATGACAGCATGATCTTCACCATCACTGGAATCATCACTTGAATCGCCCGTAAAAGGCATGGAACGTATTTGAGAGGCCCTCTACGATTCGGGGAAGATAATATCATATAAAATATTTCAAAAATGTTTTGTTCAAAATGTGACAGTATTACCCCTTTAACTGTGGCGTACACGGGTACAGAGATATCACAGAATCCTCCACTGGCTGTTTCTTGTTGCCGGGTGTTTAGTTGAGGTGTACCCGGAGCAGCATTATTTATTCCATTATTACTGCTACCCAATGTATCGTTATTGTAGCTGGATAGTGTGTTGCGACCTTGCGTAGCCCCATTGGATAAAGCAGTCTCTTGTATATCGGGTGGTGTTGGCGGTGGCGGCATTGGTTGACTTTGACTTTGATTTTCTACCCTGTCAACGGGTAGACTTTGTTGTGGATGGCTTTGTTGATTTTGATTAATGAAATTATCTATAGTTCCTGCCAAGCCGTCATTGGCCACCTGATAAATTTTTGCTTCCCAACTTGGGAAACGATGCAAAGGTGGAGTTGGAGGTCGTGGTACTGTTACACCTATTTCACTGGTTGTTGTTGTAGTACTCGAATTACCACCACTGGCCATTAAAGCGGGATTATTATTTTTCAGCCAAGTAGGTATTTTCTCACACGAAGGAGTATAAATTTCAGCATAATCATGAGCCGTGTCCGTATCAGAACTATCCGGTCTATCATGTTTACTGATACTACCAGCACTACCTTCACCTGTTGTAGTAGTGGCAGCTTGTTTTGAAATGGTTGCCAAAGGCGCAAGTGATAAACCGTCTACGGCCGCCACTAAGTTACGTTCTAATTCTGTTGGCTCCATAGATAGATTGCGTCGATGCTGATGATGGGGGTAGGATGAGGTTAACGGTCTACTAATAATCTCTTGTGTGTCTAAACTTTCACTACGTCGTCTCGTTTCTTTTGAATTGGTGGCAAACTCTTGCACATCCAAACTTAAACTATTGCGCACCGGTCCTATCACGCTATGTCTATTCGGTTGATTGGCTATATAATTTTTAAGTAATTCGAGCTGTTGATTACACTTTAGATTCTGTTCCCGTAATAATTGATTTTGTTCTTCTAAATCTCGTAATTTGTTATTAACCCATTCTTTAATTTTCGCCGCTTTTGCTTCAATTTGTCGGGCGTCTTGTAAACGCAATTGACGCTGTTCTTCCACTTGTATCTCCAACGAATTTATAGCTTCTACTGATTGAAGACCAGTTACTTGTGATTGTTGGGTGGCAGCTGTACTGATTTGTTGTTGGGACTGTTGAGGTTGAGCTTGAGCTGACTGGCCTTGACGATTAGGTGAGGTATTACTGGCTGAATTAGGTGGTTTTGGCCATTCACTCAACCTTTGTTCCATAGCCCGCACCTAAAAATCAGAAAAATATATGAAACAATTAAGTTTGTATAGAAATGTTGCTGGATGCATCTGGTTATAACTTTAAGTGTCTTCGGTCTTATAACTATGACATGACTTTCTAGCGCTACTTGATAATGTTATTGTACTATTGCTTTTGGATTATTTAGTAATTTAAATATCCAATCAATTACAAATGAAACTTTAAAAATAAATCGTCTTGAGTGTGCTATGAAACGAGAAATCTAAATAAATAATCTCTTCTTCTGCATGATTTATAATTATTTTTGTTGGTATTACTCAGTTTTGTTGAATTATAGCAAGAGACTGAGTTTTTAGAACTGACTCAATCACGGTTCAGTTCGTCATTAGCAGCACAGTTTATATTTCTACTTAAGATTATACACAACAATGTTTGCGACAAAGCAGATAACAGGGTCTTTACTACTCTATAATTTATTATTAATAAATGTCGTCTTAAATGTAATGAATGCTAAATATGTAATGGCGACTAAAGGATATTACATTGTAAGTGAAGGCGTGGTAATTATCAATAAAAACCTTTGTGGGAAAAGCCATTTTGAAACTAATTTTTATTTTTATTTTGTCGAATAATTAAAAAAACAATTCAAGCTTGAATGGCAAGTGGCTGAAGATTATTGCGCACAAAAAGGCATGCACTTGGTATCCATAGAAAGTGTAGATGAATCTAATTTTTTAAAGAACTTAATTCAACAACGATATGGTAAACTGTTCATTAATTAAATATAGCAGCAATCGCTTTTATTTCAATTTTAATTGTAGGAAAACTGCAACCTTTTTGGACCGGAGGACATCTGATAAATAATACTTGGTATTGGATTGGTACCGGTCAGAAAATTAAACATTTCTTTTGGCATGCCGGTGAACCAAATGATTTAAATAGTAAAGAGGGTTGCATATATACGTGGGTGAATAAGTTCGATTGGAATGATGATCGGTGCAATGAAATGCTTTATTTTATTTGTGAAATACAATAATAAAAAAAAATCGTAATATTTGCGTTTAAATTCACAGACAGATTTATTAGTGTCTAGCCAAGCAGTATAGATTCGGATCATGGAAAAGACAAATTAGGATTGATCATGCAATTAATTGTGTGTGTAACTAAACTAATTTCTAATTAGATTGGAAGTTGATGCATTAATGCATAATGCCTTGAACAATTCTGGAGTAAGCTAAGAATTATGTCCCATATGCAAAAAATTTGTACTGAAAAGAGTTCGATCACCACTATAGCATTAACAATTGTAGAACGTTGTTAAATCTTATTCATGTATTCCAAAAAGACGAAGTTAAGTTATAGAAATAGTTACTGCTCAAAAATGCTGGAATAGAGTACTTGAGTTGTGGGGTTGCATTTTTTGTCGGGCATCAGACTACTGGAAGACCCTCCAAATTAGGTTTGATACACAACAAGTGTTGTTGCAATTGTAGAGAATGTGATAAAGGCGAAATCGTGCAACACCTTCTGCAACATTATGCAGGAATAAATATGCGTTAGTACAAGAATTTTATGTCAAAACTTGGGGCAAAGTTTTTTAATACTTTGACAAGTTAATATAAGAAAACACCATGGTCCTGGCGACACTTCCCAAATCACCATTCTCTACTCATAGTTGTGTAGCATACTTTCGGGAAAAATGCAAACAATTTATTTTTATAGGACAACTTTCCATTTCTTCATTTTCATCTGTATTGTAACCATTGCTCTTATAAATTATAATTAAACATGAAGCATAAATTATAAAATAAGAAAAAGTTTGCAACAATTTTAACATTAAAAAAATTCTCTTTGTTCTGTGTAGTAAACTTAATGCAGACATTTTTATTTTTACAGCAAGCAATACCATGTTGTAGGAATAGGAAATATGTTGTGTACACGCGTGAAAAAGTTTCTTAAAAATTTTTGTCTTAGGGTGCTATATTTCCCAAAGGTGTGATTTGGTTTCATTCCTTAGTACTTTGTTACGTATACTCCACCTTTTTACTAAGTATAGTGCGCGTTTGTGTAATGTGTGCAGACATTGTAAAACCAAAATTGCGGAAAATCACATAAGAACTTAATATACAATAATCTGAGCTTGGAGGTTCTTACATCGTCTTTCTTTGGTTTCTTATGGTTTTTAAGTATTTCTACCTTGAGATAAAATAATGAATGGTTGGGAGTTGAGGGTTAAATGAATTAAAGTAAATACAAAGTTAGATTTTCAGCTTCAAGAAAATTTCCGTAACATTTTGTAAGATTTTTTGCATTAAACCAAATAATATGTTTTGGTGGAAAAAATTGGGAGTAATCAGATAACAGACATGCCCATAATCTACAAAAACCCAAGTCGGTACGCTTATAGGACCAAAAGTATTACTAGAGAATATATATGTAAATAGCATACATAACCTATAAAGCGTTAATATTAGCGTTGAAAATAAGACGATCCAATCATATCCGTCCGTGTGACTATTTAGGAACAAATGACTGTTTCAATAAACGATTTTGCAACCTTAGTAACCAAACATTCATAGTTAATGAATGGAGTTTTCTAAATTAGGAAGTTCGTAAAATCGTATGTTAGTTATGCCTTTATGGGGCCTCAAAAATAGAGATTTAAGGTTGAATTTTTATACACGTATTAGCATTTATTTAATTTATCCATGTGTTGATAAAAAACCGGATCGAATAACAGACACCCTTAGTTTTGAAGCAAAATTCCACCTTTAGGAGAACCTATCGCACGCTCTCAGGGTAACGTTTGCACTGACAGTAGTAGTCGTAGCCAAAATAAAATTCTTTTTAGACGTTTCAATATAAATATAAAGTCATAACAATTGTCTTCTAAAGCATATTGTTCAGGTAAAATTTATTATTCCTAGCAATCCCAACCCAATTTTTTTTTATGCTTAGAATTTCAAGTGTTGGCACTTTAACTGAGTTTGCGGTTGTAATAAAATGAAAAAGCAAACAGAAACAGCGACAGCAACATAACAGCTGAGCTTCCATTCTACCTTCATCACATCACAATGCAACACGCAACACACAACACACAACACAAAAGGGCAATAAACATGAAGTATGGAGGTGAGGGAAAATATATTTTTAAAAGCACTTTTCTATATGATACATTTTCCTACTTAAACAAAAGCTTCTCTCTATGTATGAACCGTTTTTTTTTTTCAAAAATGCATGTTAAAAAAAAGAACCCTACAAAATACCTGCCTAGGCGCTAGGATTATAAATATAAATATGCAGGAATTTGCTTTGCTTTCAAAAACAGCCCAACACATGTCAATACGAACCATTATAACTGGTCCGTAATGTTGTTTAAAAGTGGAATGGAAAGGAAAATAGAGTGTAGAGCGTAAAACACCGGCACTCACAGGCCATTATCACAGATACACACACAGACCGAGAAATGAGAAATGTAATAATCATAATCTTTGCCGTTTAGTTTAATGTTTTGTAGTTTTGGTTAACCATTAAAAATATTAAGTGATAAACATAATGTTTGAAGTACATATTAAAAAGTTTATCAAGTACTATAAAAAATATGACTGAAGATGTAAGAAAATTAAATTTGGTTTTGGCCAAATCTTAAAAGCGATGGCTAATATATAACTATGCTCTCTAAAAGTGTACGTATTATCAGTATCAGCTTGCAAGTCCAGTTTTACGGGTGGTATGTTTTCTGTAAATTGTGGACGCGAATGTTTTTCGACCATGCCCATTTTTAGTACATCTATTGGTGGAAAAACATATTCATACAAGGTTCACTTCAAGATTCATTCGATAAAGTGTATATACTTAGAGTCAATATAAATTTGGCCATGTCTGTCTGTCCGTTTATGTATGGAAATCATTCTGTTTAAGATATTGATGCCAAATTTAGCATATACATATGTTGATCATCTTTGAATGGAGTTGAAAGTTTACATACCTACTCCCTGAAGGGTTTTTAAAACAACGGTGGGGATATTTAGATCCTTTTTAATTCGTTTCCAAAAGAACATTTGACAAATTTTACAAAAAACACCATTGATACTACCTCAAGTCGTCTTTGAAAGTTCGAAAACTTGTAGTGTTTTCTAATAAAAATGTTTCAATGTTTATGCTAAAGTTTTAAAATATACAATATTTTATGTATAATGGGCTCAATTTTTAAAGCCGTTTTCCAAATGTAGCAATTATTTCAATAATTTTCTCTTCCACTAAGTAGACTTATTTTGAGCGTAAATCCTATAGTTTCCCTCTTTATTTTCTCTATTCTTTCAAATGTAAACAAATACATAACACTTTAATAAAAAAAATTATTATAAAACTCAATGATAATTTTAAACACATAAAAGGAAGGAGTGTAAAAAAGTGTTGAGATTATAACAACGTTCTTCTTACCCATTTCATTATTATTATATAAAAAAAAGCCTAGACCCCGTTAGCACAAAATAAAATTGTTCACAGCATCCACATATACTAACAATGCTATCAACATTTCGTAATATTTTTTTTTTTCAGGATAAAAAGCTTAAAATATCTCTTTTTATAAAACTTTAATATACTAGGGAAATATGCATCTTTTCTGTGCAAGTTGAGGGGATGAGTTTAAAATGGTATTATATAGAAGAAAAGCTAACAATATATTGCTGCTTAGTACAAAAGATTTATAAAGAAAGAAGAAGAAATTTATATGGATGAGTATCTTTTCTTATTTTCGCTTCTCAGTTCAGTTTTTTATACCATACACAAAAGATAAAAAGTTTGCCATTCCGTTTGCCTCCCAGAAGAAGGCGTCAGACACTCCACAAAGTATACATATTCTTGACCAGAGTCTAAAATTAAGTTCATCTAGACATGTGTCTAATGTATGTCCGTCCGTTGGCATTCTTGGAGACGTAAATTTTGAGATATTTAACTGAAATTTTGTACAGACACTTAAAGTTTCTGCACGAAGATCGGTACTTAAAATGATCTATCGGTAAAGAGCCATGCCCACAATAGACAAAAACCTAATTATCTGCCACAAAAATTAAGCTATAAAGTTTAAACACTTCTTTATAGTTATCTCTTGCATCGATGTGGCAAAAAGAAACATCATCAGATGAAAGACACGCCTAAAATTTTACAAAAAACTAAAGTCAGCATAAAACTTGACTTGCAAGATATCTGAGCGTAATCATATATGCCACGCCCGCAATACTAAACGTGGAGGGTATTTAAGATTTGGTCTAACCCAAATTTAGTTTCCTTACATGTTTTACTTAATTTATAACCTATTTTTGGGTTTTTAAAATAAATGGGAAGGAGTTTAGTGTACAAGCAGGGATATTCTTAAAAGTTTTTTGTACCTTAATGCGACACTATTTTCAATATTTTTTTGTGTTTTTGGTTCCTAACGTATGGTAATTGTTTGGTGTTCGGAAAGCAGCTTCTTCCTATATGTGACGCTTTAGTCATTAGTTTTCGATTTTGTATGAAAAGTTTTTAAACAACTTTTTTTTTAAAGAAACTAATAAAGGGAAGAGTTTAGATTTTATATTAGAGCAAGTAATGGCTGGAAATGTTTTTTTTTATTTAAAATTAGTTTTAAACTTATATATGTTTTGCGGTAAAGCTGAACAGACTTTATTAACATGAAGTTGAGAAAACTTTTCGCTTCAAAATGTTTAAATCTTGAAATTATCTTTTACATTAAGTTAGACTTGAAGTTACGCTGCATTGTAGTCTAAGATGCATCCGCCGCTGGTTTATTGAAATATTTGTGCAAAATTGTTTTGTCTCATAATTTTTACAGCATTCACCACTTGTGACAAAGAGTATATTAAGTTTGTGAGGATATTTGTAACTCCTAAACACCCACTTTTAATTATTTCGATCGATTCAGAATCTAAATCTGACATAACCTTGTCCGTCTGTCTGTCCATGTAAATTTTTGCACAAGGCATAGGTAGCATGAGAGTTTTTATTTGGTAAAAAATCGCAATTCTTAACAAAATTTAATGAACAGTTAATTTATGACATTTTTGGTCACCTTGGTCAATTTTATTTCACACACAACCATCATATTGTAGCATAATTCAAGGAGCTAAGTGGCGTGGGGTATTAAATGGTCGGGCTTGACCTGACACCTAACATTTTTACTTGTTATTTTCATGTATTTTTCACGATGTTTCACATTATTACTATTTTACTTTAATAGTGTGAAACGTGCTGTAGCATAAATATTCCGTTTGTCCCATATTATCAACGGATAATAAAATATCTTTGTTGTTATTATTATTATATTTTGTGTGCTCTTTACAAAACTGTAACTAAAGTTGTGGCCCGGCTGTTGTACCATATATCTACATAACGTACACGAATAGTAATGTTGTTGATTTATGTGCGTATGGCATAAGAGTTTTACAATTCCCGTTCATTGTATTGTTAATGTTTATAAAAATGCATATTTTATGAGTATTAAACTAATTTATGTGTCTGAATAAATGTGTAGGTACGGTGTACATTTCTCTTCTTGTCCTTTTAGCCACATCACACCCAACCACCAATTCATACTTTTTATGTGGTTATGAAGTGAAATTTACGAGCCCTAGAACAAATATATAGAAGAAAAGCATATAAAAAAATAAAATAAGTAAAGATGTTGTTGTCGGTTATCCTCGATCTTTTAATAACTTTAATAACTTTTTTCATATAGTTTCAAAAATTATGCCATGATAGGTTTAGTTGTATCAGTAAATGCAAAATGTTGTCACTTTGTGAAAAATCATTTTGTAGAAATAGATTCAAAAAATGGTCCATTCATTCCAACTATTCTTCAACAAATTTTGTCAAAAAATATTAAGAAAAGCGAATTTTCGCTATTTATGGACTTTGTTTATAGTAGGACCTTATATGGGGACAGGTTATAAAAATTATTTAATTCGGTCCAATTTCAATAGAGCTTCTATGTGGGCCAAAACATGTTTTGGTAGTAAATTTCATGAAAATATTTTAAACCAGACACACGGATGTTATGAAATATATTCAGATTTTGATTCGGAATCGATCGGTATGATTGAAGGTGGGCGTGACTCCTGGCCAACCTGACAGCAGAATGGACGGTCTTTTCTAGCAATTGGGAAAATTTTATAAAACCAAGTGCCTACAGTGCCTACAAATTTAAACGGAACATTACCCGCATTATTTTTGTAGAGTATTCAAGACAGGAAGATGAAAATTTATACGCGTAGATTTTTGCTTAAATAGAGAATTATTTAAATTAAAAAAGCTGATTATTCAAGTGATCAATATTAATTTTTAAAGATCTGCACTCAGGAGAAAACCATTGTAAGTAAAGTTGTAAAGTAAAATCGTTCAAGTCACGGTTAGAAATGCAATTCAAATCTTCTCTTTTTACACACGTTTGCCGGTCCGCGGACGTTTGGTCACTTACTTTAGGAGAGTATGTGCTATTTTTCGGCTAATGCGAGTAGGAAAAAAGGAGAGGGGGGGGGGGGGGGTATTTAATTACTGGACTTTTATGTGTCATTTTTAATTGAAAAATCATTATTTGTTTCTATAATTTTTAATGGATTCATTTAAAAGTTTTGACCTATAGTCCATTATAAAAAAAGACACAGATTTCAAAGCTTTTAAAGAAAAAACGTTTCGAGTAGCTATAAATATTAAGCAAAAATATCTACTCATGCTTATAGAGCATGTGTGCATATTTCAGTAAATTTTATTGCTTCAACTTTTCGGTGGAACAACAGGGGTTATCTAACTATACTTTAAGAATTTAAGATTACTAAAGAAAAAGAAAAGTACACCATGAATGTGTTCTGTTTTATTTATATACAGCAGCAAAAAGAAAGTGTTTGTTTAGTGTATAATGTACTTGTACACGCAAATTATAATTTGGGGTTGTTTTCTTTTGCTTTCATTTTCTCCGGATAAATATCAATCAAAGTTACGTTTACTTGATGATGGCATGACAATGGAATCTACCTTCGTAAATCAAACATGCATCAACCATACCGAAGAATAAGAATATAATTTGGGCAAAGTTTCTTTGTTTTCTGTTATTCTTTATTATTTGTTTTTAAACAATTTTCTTTTTATAATTTGAGTGTGCTTCTCGTAGTTGTAGAATTACTTAAAGTTTCCTTTTATTTTTCCCTACTTGTCTTGTTTTGTTAGCAAGTCATTAAAAATGTGATAAATAAGTACAACTTTTCTGTTTATTTTATTACCATAATTACTTTTTATGATAAAAAATGTTAATACTTTTACTCCCTATCATGTATGAGTAAAAAAAAAGAGCACAAATGTTTTATTCGCCAGTTCTAAATTTTCTGTAAGGATTATTTTTAATGAATTTTAAATTAAAAATAAATAAACGGATAATCCTGCAGCATTATGTATTTTATTCCAACATGACCACAACTTGATAATCCAATTGGAATTAATTGCACAAACAAAAAGAAAAAACACGCAGAAAATGAATGGTCGGTCACACAATTCATTTTCCAATTTGTTACAATTGTCACGGGTTTTTAAGTGAAGTGTTAAGTCAAACACACTTAACAGAAACCCCATCTAACTCTGCTCGCGTAACTATGAAATGAAAAGCAAATAATGAAAATGAAATATGGTGACAAAAGATTTAACAAAAGAGCAATAAAAAAATAGATTAATCATTGGATACCTCTACATTTATTTTTAAACTCAGGGAGTGGTGTTGTATGTTATTCTAAAGTTCGAATTCTGAAGTAAGGAAAGTTTTTTGTAAATTGTAGGCGCTTCTATAACTTGAAGCCGCCATATCTATAATTAAAGGGGGTAACCAAATACCACTCACGCCCACAGTTCCTATGTTGATATGGAGGGTATTTAAGATTTAGTCTAAGCGCCAAATTTAGTTTTTTTTCTTACTTGTTTTGAAATGAATTTTCTATTCTTCTAAATGAAACATAATTCAAATTGAAATTTATTATAAAAACTCATGGTATACCTGAGCTTCTTCTTTCTTTTTGTTAGCTTTTACCGGTTCTGCTCGCTTTTTAATTAATAGCAACTTAACTGTCAACCAATGTTTAAAGCTTGTTATGGCAACAAAAGGCTGCTTTTGACGATGATGAGCGTAGATAATTAAAAAGGACATTTTCTCCAACAGGAAACAACAACAAATATCACCTTAGCTGTCATTATTGTTGTCTTTACATAAGCTCTCTCTCTTTCCCTTTCTCACCTTATCAGCGACTCTAGCCATCTTGATTATTTCCTCCTCAAGTTTAAGGTTATTCCATCACAGCATACAATATCACAAAGAAACTCTTAACTGTGATAGCAACAGAATGAGGTAGTATACATATAAAAGAACGCACAAATGTTTGTTAGACAATGTTTTACTCTGTATGAATATGAATGATTGAAATGAGTAACAGGAAAAGTCAAGTGTTTATGAATATTTCAAAGGATGCTTTTCAGAAAAAAAACCTGTCATCTTCAACTCTTAATAACCATTGAAAAACGTTTAAGCGTGATACAAAATGAAAGTCACTAAAAAGGAATATAAGTATTTGATAAGGGTATATGATTTACACGTAAACTTTTGAAAAAATCTTATCTTTGCAAAATATATGCCATTAAAAGTCGATTTATTTTACATATGTCCATGCGTCCATACGCCAAATCACTGAGATTTCTACCCTTCCTTTTTTCATCGTAAACATCTTCCGTAAGGATTAAAATTTTGAACAAACAATTTTTGCATAAATCTCTTATTTATGTTTAATATTTATTTTAATTATTTTTCTGCCAATTTTCAATTTATGTTCTTTTCTTCAAACAACATCCGCTCTATGGAAATGTTGTCATTTTATCAAAGCACAAGATATGTTAAGACAGTGTATTGACAGTTTTTTAATAAGATGCCAAATAACAAGGAAATGCTAAGAATAACAACAAATAAACAAATTGCAAAAATTTGCCAAGAAAACAGATAATAAGATGCAAGCCATTATTGAGATAGCGGAGAGGCAGGGTAATGATAAAAAGAAAGTAAAATATGGAAAGAAATGGCCAGCACAAAATTCCCCGACATGAAAGTATTTTCTTCTTTTTTTATTACACACAACATATTTTCTCAACCAAGACCAAGAACCAAGTCTGAATCCTGCTTAAAAATTCGTATCAAATTATAAACCTTCTATTTTTGCACGACTAAGTTTATAAACACCTCGATAAAAACTCACTAATAGCATAGTAGAACTAATAGTTTATATATGTACATATATAAAGGATTTTTCAATAAGGACATAACATAAATTTCGGGGCTTAAAATTATCAATAGACTTTAGTTTTTAAGTTAATTTGATATTGTAAGGGTTTAAGTTAGGATATTTATGCAAACTTTGTCACAATGTTGTTTAAGAGAATTGTCCTAATGGCAAAAAGCGTGGAATCGTCTAATTTGGTATATTTTAAATTGAAGCTTTTCAATATTTTTGGTTCTGTAGAAGCTGCAGAGATGAGACTATCAGATGGGAAGATTTTCGCACTCAAACAATTTTTAACAACCCCTGGATTGCTCTTTTGAGCATTACGGTACACTTTTAGGGGCAACACAAAGGGCCTACATATTCCCTTAGATGAATCGCTTGATTAACCTAATCTACCCTAGTGCTTTGACCGGTCCGTGGTCTCACTGGAGTATCCAATAGTGAATATTTTGACTCGAATCTATCGACTACAGTATGAAAAGCGTGTCTGGTCTTAGTAGAACCGAAAATTGATGCGTTTTTAAAGTTCCACATAGGAAACGCCAAGATAAATATCTTCGTTTCAATCACCATTACATAGCATAGTTATATGGTACACCCTTAAATATTACTTCCATTTAAAATTTTGGCATTATATAGTGCATTTAAAAACAAATCTAGAGATGTAGACACTTTTTCCGTTAATGCTTGAGAGTTATAACCATGACAGCAGCACAGTCTGTTACATTGCAAAGCACATTTCCAACACAATGGTTTGACTAGGAATGTGAAAAATCATTTTGTCATATTTTATAACAATTGAGCTGTAAAGTGTAGAACTGTACTCCCAGTAAACATGGCCACCTTTCATTACTTAACAATTGTAAACAATGTTGTTTGACACTGTGACGTGGTTGTTGCTGTAGTTGCAAAGAAAAATCATTCTTTTTCCTGAATAACTTTTATTTTACTCCTACTATGATACTTGGCCACACCACGAGTATATATTTGTAGTTGGCTTCAAAGTGATTTGTTTTGTTTTGTTTTATTTTTTATTTTTTAAGAAAAAATATAGTAAAAATATAGAAAAAGGGAGTGTAACTAATATTTTCTTTTTAATGAGAAGCTTTTAAAATCTTTTTCCTTTTTTATATCCTTCACCTTGGTGGTGAGGGTGTATTATGTTTGCTTGTGCATTTGCAACAGCCAGAGGGAAGCCTGGAAGACTCTACAAAGTAATTCTTAAACAAACAAAAATGTCCAATGTCGGATAATTATTTGAGAGTAAATTCGACTTGTTAGTTGTAATGTTATGTGTTACCTACACCGTCACCATATGAATATGGAGGTAAAAAGGGGACTTAAGATTTGGCTTAAGCCAATTTTCGTTTTTACTTATTTTTGTGCCAGAGGAAGCATTACTTATAAGTAACAAAGAAAAGAAAAGATTAGTTATGGCGAAAAAGTTCATTCAAGTATAAATAAAAATGATGCGTCATAATAAAATGTGAACACACTGTGAATACAGACTTATAGTAAAAGTATGGAGTTACAGTAATATGGACAGACGGACAAGTTTAAAGTACTTTAAAGTACATGGCTTTACACAATAAATAATATATTTTTATATATATTAGTACACAGGATCCACAAGCTGAAAATATATTAAAAACATGGTTTATTTTAGAGACATAAAAGTCTCTGGTTTTTATAAAAGTGTATACACTGAGTACTTATGGTTCATGTCGAAAAATCAATTATAATTAATGAAACAATTTATTATTGTCAAAATATTATCATCATTAAACATGGCAAAGAAGAAGACATTAATATATGAGTGTACAAATCGGGAAATTAAAACTAATGTGTTTATGCTTTTATTCTTAAGACAGTATTAATTGACTTGGTATTAATTAAAGTATCATATTCCTATAGGTAATAAATAACAAATAGATAGAAAGGTTTCCTTCAATTGTGAGTGCTTCTGTCAATCGACCATGCCCATTTTCGGCTCATAGATGGATAGGAAAACTATAAATATGAACACCAAATTTCAATTTCAAGTTTTGTGGCAGATATATAAACTTTTGTTGATTGGGGGCGTGGAGGATATAAAATTAGCTTAAGCTGATTTATTAACATTAAATCTTAAGCTAAAAAATATCTTAAAATAAGAAAATAAAACAACAGCTTACATGGCTTGAAATTATAGCTCTGGCGTTTGGAATGCTTAACTGTCTTCATGATGAGCAAGTTGGCAAATATTTTATTACTTTTTAATTACTAAATATTTCTCGAAACTAATCAACTATAATATAAAATGGATCAACATTTTTAGAATTATTCATTTAATAAGTATTTTCGATAATTTTCTATTCGAAATTGATTTATGATGATAAATTTTAATTACATTTTTTACATTTTTATTTTATTTTTATATGAATTTTATTTAATATTATACTTCTGATTAAACCACTTTTTTCATTTTTATAATAATTTAACTACTTGGTTAAGGTATAATTACTAGATTCGATACCAAAAATACAATTTTTTTTTGCTTCAAATGTTGAATTTATTTTTTCTATATACTGTTAAGTAAAAGCCTATAAAACCTAAGAGCAACATATTAGAACTGTGGTCGTATAGCTTTAGACCAAATTTGTGGCAAATTGAAATGAAAGTCGGAGCCAGCGAAGGGTAGATAAGGCGTAATGAGGCTGAATTTATTGAAGTAGGTCTGTGGCAAATATTTCATCCTTAACACTAGATTTACGAGACCCGTCAATTTGACGGAATTAAAATTTTGCAATGAAATATCTCGAAAACCGCTTAATCGATTTCAACCGTTTTGCATCGTAAATTATTATTTCTTCCAAAGAATTTATACACACCTTTTTTTTCCTAAGCCTTCTACTTTTTGGAAATTCATATGTGGTATACCCATCTCTACGGGGTCCGTCAAATTGACGGGTACGCTTATCTCGAAAATAATCCCTATATTTTTCCTTCGTTCGCCACATTATTTATCCAGTAGGAAATACAAGAGTGAAAGCAATGTCTTTCTGTTCTCCGTTTTCAATTCGTTTTCTCAATCGCGCCTCGATAGTGTAAACTGAAGCGGGTCGTATGACCTGAGTGTTTATTTAGGTTTACTACGCAAATGTTATTTCCTATCGACAAACTCAAAAGCAAGAGAAGATCTTCAGTATGAATGCTGCATCCACAGTGTACCAAGGTTTCAGAAAGTGTCCAAAAGTTTCGGTTCTTGTAGAGAGTCTGCGCTTATTGTAGGTATTTACAATGGAAATGGAATTAGGGCACAGTATGTTGTTATGTCGACCGATCCCCTTTATTTTAGCAATCATGCGTAAATCCAGAAGATATAATAAGATATTGGATAAAATCCTCAAGTTCAATGAGGATTGCTACGAGGATACCCCCGAAGAAAATGAATGTGAATTAGGCGAAAGCGAATCCGAAAGCGAAACTATACAAAGTGTTGAAAGTGGATGGACAGAATTACCTTCAGATACTGAAGAGGAGAATTTATTTACAGACCTTCGGAGCAAGAAAATGCACATTTTTTTAGCTTTGACTCTGAGGATGAGAGGACGGCTTTACCATTATATCCCAAAAAGTAGCGGATGATATCGAAATTGCTACTGACGGGGCACAGTGGACAAAACTGAAACCAAGCGGATCTAGAGGTAGGACGCCCATCAGTATAATTTTCGAGGCTATGGGAGGCCCATTCTAGAAGAAACATTATGGTGGGTTGCATGCTTAGCGTTTTTGATTTGATAATTAAAAAACATATAATGCAACACATGAGAGATTGTACTGAAACCGAGGCACGTCTTGAACTTGACTTAACTTAAATTGAATAAATCGGTTTTTAAAGAAAGTGCGCATTTTTATTCACCCGTCAATTTGACGGGTGCTGTAGAGATAGGTATATGAGAAACGTCCGTAAATCTAGTGTTAAAGAGAGTCTTGCTTCTAAATATTTCCCACGCTGTATTGACTTTCTACTTGCTTTAGATGTAGAATTTTTTATTCTGTTGTAATCATAGAAAAGTTTTTACAATATCCAAAAAATCTCTGCCACAATTTTTACCCCCTTTTTGATAGCTAAGAAGAGAAAAAAGTATACACCAAAATTCTTTTGTTGCAATGATTGTTGGTTGCATTTCTAACCCTAACCAAATCACATGAAATGTACAAAATATTTTCCTGTCCGGTAATCGTGTTGTGAGTGAAACGTGGCACATTGTTAAATCTTTCAATTAGATTTTGTTTGTATTCGATTTAACAATATTTTTGAAGAAAAGGTTTCTCATTACGTTAGTACGTGTCATGGAAACTTTGGGTTTTAATTTACAACAATCAATTATTTCAATTTTTGGAAAAGTTTAGGGTTGAGAATTACAATGGGTTTGGGGTGGTACACGTTACGTATTTAGTGGTATTGCATTAGCAGAACATATGTAGAAATGAAATCTCAAACAGCACTTCTCAGAAAAATATGTTACGAATATACAATTTTGGTGAGCCGATACCTTATGTATTGGATTTTACGAAATAAGGGTAACTTTTCTGTCTATTCGAGGGTAAATTTTAGCCTTGTAAAATCTTTTAACTAAGCTATTAACAACAAAGGTATATATAAAGTCTTTCAGTTCATATTTCAATTTAAGAGGAACATACAAGGTTAAATAATAACTTGACTTTTTATGGTAGTAAGCAAAGTATAGTTTTTTATCTGGGATAACAAAACTTTTATTATCCAATGTACCTAAGAAAAAATATCTATAACTCATAGTTGACTGTCGAAAATATTTGAAAAGGAAAAATTGGGGATATTTGCTACAGAAAGACTTATTACATGCTCTAGATGAACTTGTAGAATCATTTCTAAATATTACGGATAATCCAAAAGCAAGGACAAAGACAAGTTGAAGTCGAGAGACGACGGGAAAAAAGTCAAAGGTTTTTGTCGTAGTATCGTTGCTAACTATGAAAAATGATAAATATGGAAGAACGTTAGTGCGGCCAAGCATAAACATTGCTGGAAAAACCGAATATTTATGGTTCGAAGCTTTCGATCTACATGATGGGATCATTTGGGTATATTACTGACTGCTCAAACCGAACAACAAACACCATTTCGAAAGATCGCAATCGACTTGAAGGAAAAAGGTAATTGATAGTTCCGATTGATGGCATATGATCCAGCTGAACAGCACTTTCATTTTTAAAAGATATTAAAATATGGTTCGATATTAAAATATGGTTCGATAGCCTCAAAAGACGTGTAATTTTTCCGATGTGGAATTCAAATGTTATCAGAAAGATAAGAAAAGGTAGAGGCTAGCAGTTGGAAAATATTTTCACTAAAGTTTTAGGATTTTTCTTAAATAAATCCTTAATTTTTCGAATTTATCCGAGAACTTATGCACACTCTTCATATTTATTTTATTTATTATATTAACATGTATATTATTTATATTTATTTAGTTTCAGTTTTTATTTATTTTTACTATTTTTTCTTATTTTAGTTTTAATATTATTTTATTTTATATATATTCAATTAATTTTTTCTAACAATGTTTTATGTTAATTTCTATTTCTTTGTAAAATATTTAAATAATTTTTAATTTTATTATTTTATTTTATTTTACATTTTATTTAAATGAGAGAAAAGAATTTTTATTTAAAAATTATGCAATTATTATTTTTTAAATAATTTTTATTAAATCATTCATTTAATTATTATACACTAAATTAATTATGAAAAATTGAGTTTTTTTTAATTTTTTGCTTATCCAATATTCGATTGCAATTTAATTTTATTAGTCTTTCATCTCTTTATCCCTTATAAACGATTATTTTTGTTTGCTATTTATATACTTTATAAATGCTAAAAATATATCTTCATAAAAACAAAAACAAAAAAAAAACACAAACACAAAATAAATGCTAAAGATAAAGTTTACTTCCTAAAACTCTCTTATAATTATTACAATATGTAATGCCGTCAAGCACGTTATACACCACACGAAAGTTCTACGACAACTGAACTCTGCGAATAATTTCCTAACAGAAAAAGCGTCGAATGCTTTGTATACACACAACATTTACTCTTCTATATGCAAACACACACAATTCTCGCAAGGTATAGACAGACAACCAACTGCCAGTTGTTGGTATGGGACTGACTGACTCTACATACAAGAAAACAAACAAACAAAAAAATACCACCAAAAAATCACATTTTTACATCTATCTACAATAATTAATGAAAAACTACAAAATTATGTAATATCATATCTGTATAAGTTGCACATTGCCAGGAAAAATTGAACATTGATGGCGTTGGCGTTAGAGTTTGAGTGGTTGTTGTTGGTGTATCTCTGTTGTCCCATTGTTTGCATTTAATACAAATGTTTGATTGCTGTGAGTTGGTTGGAGAGAAGTAAAGACAAAACATGGGAAATGTTGGCATTGAAAGACTTTTCGTAAAATTTTTTTTTGTTGCTTAAAACTTTTTATAAGAAAAAAAAAAGGAGGAGAAATTTTCTCATTGACATGTTCATGGGGAATATTTTTAGATTCTTATTGTTTACCTTTTGGTGAAACTTTTGTTTTTATAACAAAGACCTTTGGTGGAAATTGTATACCTACAACAACTCCTTACTGTTTTTATTTAGTAATTTAATAATAACGATAATAGTGTCTCGTGTATTTATGTACAACAGCACCAACGAGTTTTCTTTCACTAATTACTAATTATACACATATATACATCATTTATATAATATGTAGTAAATTTATATAAATATATGTTTAGCTTAGCTGGATCCACCCAGCAATAGTTAGGTTTTTAAATTTGTGACAATTGATGTTGAATTAAAACAAACAAGTAAAAATTAATTCGAACGCAAGTTAAATATTAAATATTCTCCATTCGTACGTACAGGGGGCGTGGCAAGTACATAATTACGCCCCTTAATAGGGTCTGTATTACCAGTCAAGTTTTAGGCTTTTTAAGTTTTGTTTGTCTGTTATCTGACCGCGCCCATTTTAAGTATATGGATGGGGATGGGGTAATTATAAATATATTTACAAAATTTCAACTTTCTAGATAATTTTTTATGGAAGATAAATAGATTTTTATCGATTGTGGGCATGACAGGCAAAATCTGTAACCAGGCAAACATGCCTACAATTGTTAAAATACCAACAAGACCATAAAAATCGTGCTACAAAGTTGACATTTGATGCTCTTTGTCTTTGTATGAGTTGAGAATGAGAGGTATTTAAAAAATGGACACGCCCACAATTTACAAAAGTCGGTTTTTGATGTAGAGATTAACCATTGGAATAAAATTTTGCATATATTTCATTATTTTAAAAGATCGACACTTAGAAAACGTCTTTTAAAAATGCACGGGATGGTACCGAACTTACTCCCTAGATATATAAACTATCACCCCTTACACGGGGGGTTCGACTGTTGTAGGTATCGGATCTGCGACTGTACGCATTAGAGCTAAGGATTATGCCTCTAGTCGATTGTTGAAAAAGGAGCCTTATTAAATATATTCACGCCTACAAGACCATAGGAAGATTGGGTAATATTTGGATTAAGGTTTTTTATCTGTTATTAATAAATGGTATAAAAGTGGAGTATATTCTTAAAAACTTACTATTAAGTGACGTAAGATTAATTAAATTTCATTTTTAGTACCTCCCACATTTTTACTCAGTCTTCACAAGTTTACATTTATGCAGAACTGCTTTGGATTGTAAACGCAAATATATTTGCGATTAATTTAGTATTTTTAATATGTTTTATTTACTAAATAATATGAAAATACTGCAACGGTAGTGAAAAGCACTTCTTATTCCATTGATAAGTTTGTGCAACAGAGTTTTGTATGTAATTTGTTTCTACAGTATAATCATTACTAATGTAGTCATTATCATTATTTGTTAAAGTATCAAAACTGAAATAATAAAAACAATATGAAAACGGACAGATGGACAAATTCTTGGCAACCACCATTAAGTAGTTTTCTCTCTGCTGTGGTCTTTGGTCTTTGTCTATACGTAAAGAATGACAGTTACATTGTCTGTTTTGTTACACCGAATCATTCAAGATTTTGTGAAACATATACATACTTTCAGGCGCCAGAGCATGATTCATCATTGTGATGCCGGTTTTTTTTTTTCATTTACTCTTTAATTGGAATCTTCTTCCAAGAAAAGAATTCTTTTCTTTTCCAGCATAAAAAATTTCTGGCAAATGTTTATTATAAAGAGGAAGAAGGAGAAAATAGTGTCTATCAAAAAGCATAATATTCTTAATTTATTTTTTGAGGCATGAGTGAGCATTACATGATAGAGAATGATTTGTCTGGAAAATGACAGACGCATATACAATATGTTATATTGTGTACACGTTTAGTAGTGTAGGTGTACAGTAGAAATATAAACATTTTGGTTTTAAATAATTTATTGTGTGTTAACACAACATCATTACTCAAGGGTGCGGTTGCATAGGACACCGTGCACACTGCACAGTGTGTAAGATTGGAGTTTAAGAGAAGACAAAGGAATGTAATAAAGTAAATTGCGTGTTAGGTGGCGTTGTTGGTATTAGTGCTATTATATTTGTTGAACTTGGAAAAACAAATTTGACAATGGTTGGCAGCTTGCTTGTTACAATTTAGTAAAAATAAAGATTTTCTTCAGGTGACAGGAACTGGCAGAAAAACAAATCTTTTACGTTACATTTCAACGTAAACTAGAAAACACGTTATAGAACGTCAAGCACGGATCTTACTATATAGTGATGCTTTATATACAATAATCAAAACATGAAGAAATATTACGTGCTAGTACTAACTTGAAGCTTTTACGGCTGTTGAATTTATTTTTAAGTTTTATGGTAATTTTTCTAATTGTTGGCCCCAAGTTTTATACTCATTCAAAAAACTTTTTATTTTGCTCCTCATCTGGGTTTAAACTCGAGTTTACCAAGACGAAATTGTAGTCATCTCGACGCGTATTGTTGGCGAGTTCTCAGGATAACGTTTTATTTTCTTCCTCGTCTGGGTTTAAACTCGAGTTTATTACGACAAAGTTTAAACCATCTCGATCAACGAAGCGATTGTCCCGTAAATTTTTATAAAATAATGAAGGAAACGGTTTTTTTGTACCCTCCACGTAAGTTAGAGAGTATTCCTAATATGTTGTTCAATTCTGTAACGTCCAAAAAGAAGCTCCAGAAAAGTACATATTCTTGACTAGCGTCAAAATCTGTATCGTTTTAAACATATTCGTTCGAGTATCTCTTTGTCTGTCTGTCTGTCTTTTTATTGCACACTTATTTGGTATGAAAATGTTTAGTTTCTGCTGTCTAGCTCCTAATAATAGCAAAATGCGTCAAAAGACACGGTCACAATCGACACAACTATCAAAATATAGAAAATATAAAGTTTAAATTTGGTCAACGTAATTATAATAAGTTTGTTAATCGATGTGCTAAAAATGTGCGGGAGTTCATAACGTTTCGGGTAAAATTCAATATTTACTTCAATGCGGAGAGTATTCAGGATTTCGTATAAGCTATATATAACTTTATTACGTTTCTTTTTTTTTTCAAATTTTTCATATAATCAAAACCACAAATAAAACTTATAGATACAACTTTTTGGAATTTCTTGATTCAAAATTTCAGTACAGTTTTAGATTTTGCAAAACTTTTTCATACTTTTTAGTACCTAAAGTATACACCCATGTATCGATTTCTTTATGAAAAGCATTCATTTTCATCTTTTGATTTTGTTCTCTAAAATATTTTCACAAAAACTTGTAAAAGATTAGTTTTCAAAGTGCTAAAAAAAAAAAAATAACACCAACAACAAAATCAAATCATTCACTTTTTGCTAAACACATACATACACACCGCAATATTTATTGTTGTATATTATGATTATGGTTGAATGAATGTGTGCGTGAGTGTGTATGTATAACGTTTAGTGTTAGGCGTCTGATACAAGCCAGACGCCTAGACTGGATGTCGGCCAAACAAGAGTCTTGAGTCGACAACTATTAGTCAGACTGAGGCAGCCCTTGTGCGCAAGAAACACATATGAGCGCGAGCATAAATGCTGGCCGGCAGTGGCGTCACTAAATAGTACAAAATTAAAATAATAATAATAACAACAACAACATCATTAACAACGACAAAAGTAGAAATATAAAAACAACACATTCGATAGAGTTGCTTATATAATATAAATAAAAAATAGGTATTAAAAGAGTAGACGATTATTTAGTCCTACTAGGGGGTACCGCGATAATAAATCAAAGACAATTCGCAGTAACAATAACAAAAACAAAAGACAAGTGTGTGTGTGTTTACGTAAATATTAGATGGAAACAAAAAAGAAAACATGTCAAACATTAGCAATGAATTTATAAAAATTAAAATCAAACGGAGAGACTGTCAGGCAATATTTAATACGTTCACCATGGCGAAATATATAACAAAACTCCTTTGGTAAACTTTTATAAAATAATCAAGAAAATGTTTCCTTTTAACACCTTTACATATTTACTAAGTTCATCATTCCATTTGCAACCCTTAGAAGGAGGTCTACACAAGGTATATATATTCTTGATGAGTATAAAAAACTGAATCGATGACATGTATGTATATCCGTGAGTCCGTCTATTGAGCTGAAATTTAGATCGAATTTAAATTGGGAAAAATTGGTTACGTCCACAATTGATAAATCTATCTATTAGCCACAAAAGTTAAGCTATAAAGTCAAAATTCGTATCATACATATACCATCATCGATGTGACAAAAATGGGCGCGATATGTTAACAGCCACTCCCACATTTTACAAAATTTTACGGAAAAATATTTTACTCGTATATTAACGTATAATACATATACATTAGGGGGTGTAATCAGTTATATGGTACATCTATTATAGTGGAGACGATGGAGGGTATTTAAAGATTGGCCTCAACCAAATTTAGTTGCTTTCCTTATTACACAATTATAATAACTTTTTTTGCACTGTCATGTAAATTAATGATGCATAGATCCCTCAAAATGTGGTTCGTCATGAATTGACAACGAAAAGTTTTCATTTTTAGTAAATTTTCAGATTCCTTAACATATCATGTAATGGAGATGTTTTTGTAAAGAAAAAATTGTCACCTCTCTGTGGATAATTAATGAAATTATTACAGAATTCTTCAACATTTTTTCTGAGAAACATTTTCTGCTTTAAATAGGATTTGATAGACACATCAAAGAAGTGGAAAATGAAATTTATAGGCACGCATGGCATTCGCACTTTAGACATAGTAACAGCGGGCATTAAGGCTGTATTCTCGTTAAACGAAATGAGAATGAAAGCAGAAAAAAATTACACTAAAACATTCGAAAGAGAAACACTACAATAATAATAGAAACAAGAAAGATTACTAACAATAATAATAACAACAACAACAGTTGTTGCATAGGCAAAAATTGTTGACAAGGAGCTTACATTTCGGTCTCAATGGCTGCTGAAAAAAACTGTCCTCTTTGATTTGGTGTTAAGAAGACATATAGCTGAAGAAGGAAAGAGTAGATGATTCTTGATGATGAGCAACAAATTATTAGATTTTGTTAAAAATAGATTGAAACGTGCGGTATATGTGTGATAGGGCTGAGTTGCCTTCGGAGGTATTACTTATGTGGCGTTTTTTATTTATCTTTTCAACTTTACGTGTAATTTATTTTAAAGGCTATAAAAACTTTTCTGTTGTATTATTGAAGGAAAACATCTTTTTTTTTTTATGTCACTTTCTTTTTATACCCTGCACCACTTGTGATTAAGAGTGTATAAAGTTTGTGCGATTATTTGTAACTTCTAAACGGCACACATTGACTTTCAATTGATTCAGAATCAAAATCAAATTAATCGATTTTAAAATGTCGCTCGGTCCGTCAGTCTGCTCACGTAATTTTGTATGTGAGCTACGGATCGCATTTTTTTTGAGATATTTCGATTAAATTTAGTACATGGTCAAAAAGGCAACCTAATGAAATGAAACACCATATACGGTTCCTTCATAATAGAAGTTTTTATAAGACAAAAAATCACAATTCTTAATATGTTAAGAGAAATTTTATTGAAGAATAGTGCTAAGTGGTGTAGTCGAGCTTGACCAACTATAATTTTTACTTGTTTTTTATTCCGAATGTGATTTTAGGCCGATTAATATAAAAAACTATTTCAATTTTTACGAGAGGTTAACAAACAGCTACGCAAACCTAAAGAAACTCTGTATCTGCTGTAAAGTGTAAAAATCTTCCAAATCTTTATTTTTAATAAATCTTTTCTTACTTCTAAGTGTATTTTTATTTAATAGGCTATAAAGTATTAAATTGAATACAATTTGGGGAATATGACGAAGCTGTAAAACAATTTATTTAAGAGAATGTTTTATTTATGACGGTTTGTAAAATTTATTATAAATTTAATAAAATCGTTATTTTTTCTACACAAGTACTTACTGATTCACTTAAAAGTTCATTATGCTGACACTTAAGTGCACATTCAATGAATGAATGAATAGTTAAGTGTATGTTATACAATAGATAAGATAAGAAAGATTTCCTAAGCCCACATGTCATTCAACTTTAACATACAAATACAAATAACAAGAAAAAAATTATTGATCGATTGATTAGTTGTAATGAGTAAATAGAAAACCGTACAACTTATTAGATAAGTGAAGGAATACAAGAAATAATAAAATATTTCAGCAACATATATACAAACAAACAAATGTCTTCATTACCCACCTTTTTCCTATAGTTGTCCATTCATAAAATTTTTATATACACAATTTTAATGAATAGAAAATCGAATAGTTGAATATAAATTTTACGGCTGCTTACACACCAATAATAAGCACTCATTAAATTTAAAGTAAACAATTTTTGTTAATTAATAAAATCTATTTTTTTTTAATGTTAAGGAAGAAAGTTTCGTTGTTTTTTCGTTTGCTTCTTAGTTTGCTCAAGTTTTTCTCTATTTTCAATTTTTATTATTATTTATTATTATATTTATTTATTTATTTATTATTATATCATTTATTAAACTATTATTACTCATTGATAATTCGTATTTTTTTTTTTTTTCAGCTTATACAATTTTCACGTCACTATTATGACGGCAGAAGTGGCAGCACATGATGAGTGTGTCAATAATTGTGTTAAATATCTGGCTGGCAATGCTATTTAAGGGCATGCGTGCTTTAAAAGACAGGTTTTTATGTTTATGATTTTATAGAAAAATATTTTTAATAATTCATTATGATTATAATAAGCTTTGATAATATTTAGCTTTAAATTTTATATTAAATTAGTTTGTTGTTAAATTAAGTTTAGAAGAAATGAGAGAGTCTCACAAAACAGCTGTTAGTACTGCTTTATTTAAAATACTCTTTTTCTCTTTCTCTATCTCTCATTCTCTTTCATGTTTCTCATTATGCTCTATCATGTTTTTAATATTTTTCTTCTAATAATCTTTCTTAATGTTGTTATTAAGCTAAATTTTGATGTATTCTTAATTCACAATATTTACTTCTTCTTCATCGTCCTATAATGTGAATTAAATTTTTACTCTATTTTTTGAGTGTTGACATGTGTATTTCATTTTTTATTTCAATTTTATAACCATTTTAAAATTATTTTGATATGTAAGTTTAAGGTTAAATTGGTAACATTTTTATACTTTCTATATAAAATGGGGTATACTAAGTGTATTATTCTGTTTGCGATACCCAAAGAGACGATTATTATCAAAAACTGAGTGAATCTATTTTTAATCTAATTTTGGATTTAAATTTTGAGTCACGGAGCTGAAAGTTTGTACGAACTTTGCTGTATGTTGATTGCTATTTAAATTGGATAAAATGGATGGAGAGGCACGCCCAACAAAAATTTATTTATCTAAAGTTGAAATTTAACTTTTTTATTTGTTATACCCACTATTATATGTATATACACTACTGTCAAAACGTTTGCAATGCCCAAAAGGAGACATCGAAGACCCCACAAAGTATAAGTTCTAAATCAATATCGAATACTGAACCTAAGTAGCCATGTATGTGTTCTATGGTCTTCACTCTTCTGGTCACATTTTGGGAGCGGTTATATGTAGGAAATTAGACAAAATTGATCAAGCGACATGCCCACAATGCAACGAAAACTGAAAAAGGAGCAATTTTTAAAATAACTTTTTCATATTATAGTGCAGAAGATATATTTGGTGAACCGATTTCTGGATTTGGGCTCAGCAATATATATATATATATTTTTTTTATTTTTATTAACAAACGTTTTTCTTAAAACACAAAAATTTCTTTTACGTAAATTAAGAAAAACAGCTGTTATTGCTTCTTCCATATATAAACTCTCTTCCTGTTCCCCTCTCTTTCTTATTGTTATATTAAACCGTTATATGACTAATAAAAATCATATAATTTGTATTTTAAACACCCTTTTTGATGATTTTGCACTCTTTTAATGTTTCGTTAAAGTATTTTAATAGAATTCTCTACTAATATTCTCTGAGAATAAGTTATTGTAGTACTTGCGTACTTATTCTTACCGTAACTGTTATTCATTTTATGTGGATAGGGGATGGCATTTTATATTTTTCTTATTGATATGATTAATTTTTTATTATAAAAAGCATTTATTTCCTTTAAAAGCATATGAAATGTTAAATAAAATCTTAGGAACTGATGGATTCGTTGTTTGTACAATTTTTTTCTTTTTATATTTAAACTGAATTGTGTGCTGGTGAAAAATTCATTGGACTCTTCTTCACAAGCTTTCTTTGTACACTTTCAACTGGTTTTTCATTACTTTTAATTTAATAGGTTGCATTTTAAGCACTTGTTTTTTATTAATATTTAAAATTTTCTTATTCTCGTTTTGCCATAAAAATAATTAAGCTCATTTTTTTTTCTTCTTATAGAAACAAATATGTCTCGTCTTGTTAAAATGTGCTTGTTCCACTATTAAAATATTTCTTGTATTCCTTGTCTTATTATTTCCTTTTTTCTGTTATTTTACCGTTTTTGATGTGAGTAAATACAATTCCAAAAAACCGAAAACCACCCTTAACACAAATAGTTTACGTATCTTTTGAAAACAACAAACACAACAAATGTAGAGAAATGAAAATAAATCCTTGATTTTAGGTTGAAGTTTTAGAATGAATGAATATTGTTGAATTTATATATATACGCGTATTGTCACTACATATATATTGGGTACGTGTATGAGAGTATTCGTACCCAATATAAAAGAGTTGCCATTTAAATAAAATCTGAGTACATATGAAGCAATTAAGAGAGAGATAGAGAGTGAATAATTAATAAAAGGATAATATTAACGGTTTTAAGAGTAAAACAGTTTCCCTGTTGGTTCATCATAAGATGTATTTTTTGTTCAAAGTAACTCCTTGTAATTCTTTTCATCTATTTAAAGACTTGAAGACATTCTTATATATGAGTTGAGTTGACTTAATTTTACTGCTATTTAAATCTATTTTGATATATCAAGCATTTATTTAAAGCTACTAATTCATATGAGGAAGAATCCTGGAAAAACGAGGGTCGACCAAGCAAAGTTAAAAAAACATGTTTGAACAAATCCGAGAATCCTTGCCACATAAAGCTTGTTCAAAAGGAGGATTTTTTATAATCAAAATAAAACAATTCTTACACATTTTTATGCCCTTTACTTATCACTTGTCATTCCGTATGAGACCACCCGAAACAGGCTTCAGGGACTGCATAAAGTATATAAATTTGTGAAACTGATGCTATTTAGTGATGTCCGTGTGTCTATGTTGAACTTTATCTGAACGCAAAAATTGAGATATTGTGCTACAATTTGGTTCAGACATTCTTAGTCCAAGACGAAAGGTTTTTGCTTAAAATAGACAAAAGCGGTCATCAGCCACACCCACAAAGGAGAAAAATATCCCTACCAGCAACAGAAAGTAACACATGCATTTGAAATTTGGACAAGAGATTTGGATAATAAACATGTGAGCACATCATTGGCGAAGAGGAATAGTGAGTTAACTGACAAGGACCGACGAACATTAAAAAGAATTGTGACCAGACATTATAAAAATTTTGTCTAATTTGATGAAATTCTATTCATAGTATCTGTGCGACTCAATAAAAACAATTTTGTATTAAATTTAATTAAAATACTTTTACAAGAAGGAATGTTTGTTAAATGAAAAATACGTAAAATTTTCCAAGAGGAATAACAAATTTTGTCTGAGCCATTAAAATTTTATAAAATTTAACCATAGAGCAATCCTTCAAACGTTAACCTTAACCCTTAATCTATCAATAACAGAAAAATGCTTTTAAATATTGTTTTAAATTATGTGGAAATTCAATTTTGTTAGAGAAGAAAATCCTTCGCTCACTCACTAAAACCACAATCCACTAAAAGCAACATGTATAGAAACAAAATTGTGTGAAATTGTGCGATTTTAAGTTCATGGGGTAGAGTGATTATCGCATCCTTATATTTGTATGGGTAAAGCAGCAAAAAGGGTTAGTATTGCTTACAGTACATAGACACACAGACACCCAGAAATTCTTCAGCAAGCATGTTAGCAAAGTTACCTGATTTAGTTACATAATATATTTTGAAAACATACCCCGGAGGTATGTTTTAATAATGAATCCTTACACCGTTACCACCAAACAAATGTATATTTTTTTTGTACAAAATATGTGACAACCGAGAGAGCACTGTAGCTGTATTTTTTGTATGAGTATGATTATGATGAGGGTATAATTGTAATTTGTAACAGGGGTTTGTTTTGATATTTTCTTATTGGGTGTTTGAGTATGAACAAGGTACAATAATAATAACAACAATATGAAACCACAAGATGATGCTTCAACATTATAGCAAGAGTGGAGAGATCTGGGGTTGTACTCAAGCTTCCATGTAAACAATAGGAAGGGAAATAAAAGAATTCAGAATTTCGTATGCGTATAAAAAAAAGTTGAATATCTACGGAAATATGTGAAAGTAGAATTTGAAGTTGAGTATGCAGTCGAAAGTTTTTAATGTTTATTTCCGGTTAAGGGAATTATATATTTCACCTCCCCCGAAAGCAACAACAACAACTCCACTTACAGTGGTAAAAAGTAATCCCTTTAGCAGCTCCATCAACTACGTGCTTGTCATATTTAGTTCAATAAAGATAAGCAACCAACGAGGAGTATAAAAAATGAAAAAAAGTTTAAGGAGAAAATAGAAAAACAAAACAAATTAAAAATGGGAGTGAGAATGATGGTTAATAAGAGATAAGTTTGTTACTGTTCCGTTTAGTTAATGTTACTGTTCCGATTAGTTAATGATGCCTTAACTGTCAATGCCACAGCCACAAATGCTGCCGGCAATTTTTATTAGATGTGGGTTGGTTAACAATAAACAAAAGGCTGTCTGCTTGTCTGTCTGGCTAAAGGGATAATGGCTTTAATTAGCACGGGAGTATTTGGGGCGTTGTGTTTAGTGTAGAGTAGTGTAAGTAGGGTGTAGTTGAATAATGGTTATGCTTGATTAATTCAAAGCTATGCAGTCTGTAGTTCAGGGTGAGAGAAAATAATAAAAAGTGTAAATAAAAGGTTTTTTATGACAATAAAGCTTAAAAGTGGGGTTCTACTGAATAGTAGAAATTAATTAAAAAATTCTAAAGCTAGAAATAATATAATTCCCTAAACAATTTAAAGAAAATCTTAAAAATAAAACATTAAACCAGCTTTGTGTAAAATCCTTAATAAACTTCCCTTTTTTTTTTCTTCTAAAAAATTACTTTTAAAGAAGTGTTTTTTGAACTCTTAGACATTATGATTGTCTGTACATACCTTATCCTCAGCTTCTTCGGCGCGTTCTTCTGCTTCAATAACTCGTTGTTCCAATTCAGATAACTGTAAATACAAAAAAAAAAACACACATGAGAGTGAGCGATGTTACATTCATGTGAGTAAGTCAAGTGAAATCACTGATTTCATTAGAAGGTACTTAGAGAGGAACTTTTTTTTTTTTTTTTTAAATGGTGAACAACTTTTGGATAAGCTTTAAAAACAAGGTTTAGATTTTTATTTAAGAATTTTTTTTTCTTTGCTTGATTCCCACTTCACCTCCAGCAAATAACGCTTATGTATGCTTGATTTAATTTTTGAGTCAAAAAGAGATAAAAATTCGATTCAAAATTTTAATCTTTCATTAATTTTTTTAACTGTGGGTGTGTTTTTGTACTGATTTTGCCCAATTTCAATACCAACCTGGGTGGGAGGTCATTTAACATTTGTAATATTTTTACCAAGTATGAGTATATATAAATTTTTTGACACTTACGAAGACGGACTTATGTCACTCGATTCAAAATTTTATGTTGATCAAATTTATATAGACTTTATGGGATCACGTTCTGGATATTTCAAATGGTATGACAATCTGATTATACCCCATCTTATATGTAGGGTAGAAAAAAGGAAAAAAAATTAAAGTGGAAATCAAGTGGAAGTTGTTAAGATAAGAGCGCAACATTATTAGCCATTGATTGCGTCCCATGAAAAAGTGCACCTCATGTGGTACGCTTTTACAATCCTACAATCATTTACATAAAAGACCCATAAAATACAGAAAGCAGCAAAGGGTAGAATTATATTTATGAGTTTAATAGAAAAAGTATGAAAAAATAACAAAAGATATCTTCAAATAAGGGTAAGGTGAGCACATGTGTTTAAAAACTGGGCAAATAAAAAGGGTCCTTTCAAAAACAGTCATGGGATGGACGCACAGATGAGTACATATAGAATAAGTAACTTACTAAAGTAGAGAATAAGTTTTTCTTTTTTATAAAAAAACCAAGTCTAGGTTTTTAAGTATAAAGCAGCAAGATTTACACATATATAACAAATAGACGTTTTTTGTACGTTGTCAACGTTCCTGTTAAACGACCACGCCCACTCTTAATATACTAATGGGCGGGCTATATGTAAATGTGTGTCTCTACTCTCAACTTTTAAATTCTATATTTATGGCTGACAAATTTTTTTTTTACAAATTTGGAGCGTGGTCAATTTTGTGTCCATTTTTGTGACCATAAGCGTTTCATACCACCCTCACCAGCATAGTTAAATCGACTCAGATTTTACTACTGATCTACAACACATATAGTTTGTGAGGTTTCTGAAGCCTCGTTGTACTAGTATATAGACTTAAGGTGAAAGATATAAAAAAATTAGAAAATTTCCTTCCTATGTTATAGAAAATTGAGAACAGGAAACAAATGTCCTTTTTATAGCATAATTTTCCACGAAAAATTTCGTATTTTAAGGAATAATGGAATCAATGCATTTTTAGTAAAGTTTTAAACCAAATGAATGATATTTTCCATCTACTAGAGGGCGCCTTCTGTATTTTAGTCTTTTTAACATGACCATGAAACATTTGTTGGAACAATTCTATTTTTTTTTCTCCAACATTTCGATTACATATAAATGTTGCTTAAATTACATACAACGTTGAATGATTTTGATATAATACTTTGTATTAAAGGTAACTGAAATTTCGGAAGAATAGAAAAGGAGATTATCAATAATATGTCAATTGCAGGTTTTGAATTTTTTATAGAAATTTCAGTGCTTAACATTATATTATATCCCCCTTCTTCTATACATAAACCTTTTCGTACCATAATAGTGATATAGGAGAGATATATCTGAGTGGCTGATTATTAATAAGAATATAGTGAAATAAAGTATTTCTCCACAATTCAAAAAGTATTTTTGCACCAACAAACTTTTTGATGAACCTTTGAAATTGAAAGAAAATTCTTAAGTTTCACTTAAAGTAGGCACTTCTTGTTAATAATAACAGCTAAGTCTTAAAGTATGCAGTATCTTTTTACTCTTATGATTTATTATAGATATTTCTATGAACACAAATTGAAAACATAATGTGGGCATAATATTTATAATAAAGTTTTCTGTCCTCTCTCAATTTTTCTTAATCATTAAAATAAAAATTATTCAAATTAACCAAAGCGAACATTTTACCATCATTCCCAAGGTATACTATAAAAAATACACCGTAATAAGCTTATATATTAAAACAATTTCAAAGCATACTTTTAAGAGTATTTTTAAATTATTATAAGCAGCTTAGAATTCATGAATTCATCTTTTCTGTAGTAGAGTGATTGGTAATGATTTACTTTTTCGTTTTTCTCAAAGGAGTTGCAAAGAAAGGCCAAGATTGTATTAGTGTGACACTTGAGTGATTAATTGATGGAATTTCTGTTAAGTTTCGCCTTTAGCTATTTTACTGTTTTATACACACTATGACATTATATAAATAAGCAAGCAAAGATATTCTGGCAGTGTTGTGTACGGGGACACGGAGGTAAAGAGCTAACAAACCATATGCATGTTTACTTTATGTGACCATGGCGAATGCTTAAGTCATGCCATAACACAAAGCATACAATTATAATAAAGAGCAAACATTAATGCGTCACAGAGATTAGAGTAAATTTTAGGTATGGCTGCTGCTGTCACATTAGGAAAGTGTGACCAAAGCATTGGGAAATATTTGTTTTTGTATTTTACTAAGGTTAACCCACATAAGATAAGAAGCCATAAATGAGGTTTTCATGTTATCGGAAGAAAAATATTTTATAATTATGAACAATAATAATAATGCATTTTTGGACAAGTGGACGCTATAATATTATATAAAAATCAATACTTTTAAGCTGATACAATAGATTTGTTGGGTAATTAAAAAAAAAAACAAGAAAAAACCTTATCACTTGGCTCCACAAATTATGCTACAATTGATATATTGTTATATAAACCTTTATGTGAAGGGGAGAAAAGGGGTTCTAAAAATGGTCTGATTCGGTCCATTTTCATCAAAATATCTAAAAAAAAATGCCAATTTACGTGAACAGACAGGCAAAAATGGTTAAATCAATTTAGATTTTGATTCTGAATCGAATGGTATAATTGAAGGTAGGGGTGGTTCAAGAATTGCTCAAATCTTTTTATACACAACATTATTTTGTGAAAACGTTAAAATTTTTTGGAAGAAGGCGCTTGAGACATATATGTAGTATAATCTAAATCAACAGCAAATATAGAGTCAATCATGTCTCTTCGTCCATCTGTGCGTTTATTTGTTCAAATTATTCTCTAAATTTTAAAACATTTAAAGTTCTTTGAAACTTTAATATTAGCTAAACATGTTAAACTCCGTTTTTTAATACTACACAGCAAAACTTGCCAAGATTATTAAGCTAATTTGTAAACATTTCAAAACAGAAATGACACCACTTAACCCTTCATTTTTGTGTTAATACAGCTTTACATTCACGTTTCTTCCTTGTCTCTCTTTCTTGCTTCCTTTCCATCTCTCTGTCTCTACTACAATATTCACAGTACTTATGAACATGGCTGTGGTTGTTGCTAAGAAGTTTCTTAGTTGATGGCATATTTTAATGTTTATAAACCTTTTGTCAGTTATTTTTTCATGAACTGGTTGTAGTCGACAACGGACATTACGTATGTGATAGCTGCACATACACAGCGAGTGAATCAAAAACTTCTACAGAATACTAAATGGCCATAAAGTTCTTGTGCACTGTTACTGTATTGCTTTTTCAGAAAATTTCAAGAAGTTTATTATTAAAAAAACTATAAGTGTAGGGGAGAAAAACTGTAACCAGAGTTTATGGAGTCTCATATGTTTATGAATTTGTTTAAATTTCAGAATATTTTTATATTATTCATGAATTATTCATAAGTTGCAACATAAAGCTTATTTCTCCTTTTTAGGCATTATTGTTACAGTATGATACACTTAAAAAGAATACCTGATGAGAGGAGCTAAAGAAAGACGACAGTATATAACGCTTTAAGGTTAAATATAGTTTTAGAAAATTCTACAATTATATAGAGACAAAGTTAGATATCCGAAGAGGATTGGAAGTATTCAAAAGATTGAGCAAATTTGCGTAATGTAAATATGTGAGCGGTGTTTAAGATTTGGCTTAAGCCAAATTTAGTTTTCTTACTTATTGTATTTCATTAAGAAATAATCGTTAATTTTCGCTTAAATGCGTGAATGTTTGATAATAAAATCAAGCTTCCATAAAAAAAACGAGGCTTCTAGGTGAAAATTCAAGCATAAAATATATTTTTTTATTCGCAAAAGATATATAGTAACAAAAATAAAAACAACAATCATATAAAAACAACAGTGACCTCAACATAAAATTCATTTTAAAAAATTGTACTTATTTTCTGTGTTTATATCGGTGTCAATTGTTGTTAGTTTTGCGGTTATTATCACCTGCTAGGTGTGCACACTTTCATTCTTTTGTCAAGCTCTCTATACAAAATAATGATAAGCACAACGCATGACATCTAAAAATAAAACAAACAAACAACAACAAAACGTGAAACGAACGTATGAGGGACAGTTGACCGTATTTTTTGTGACTATGAATAGAAAAGTGATGTGTATGTGTGTACATTATGCGAGAGCATGTTTCTTATTGTTCTCGTTTGTTGGTGTTGGTGTTTTTTTTTTAATACAAAATAAACATCATTGACATTTCGTTAAGAAAACTATGATAATCACATTTTTAAAGCATACCTTTAGGATATTTTTAATTACTACTTGAAGTCTACTTTTAGCGGTTTAAAAAGTCATTAGTTGTTGGTACGTACGCAAAAAGTTCTTAGATAAAAAAAAAATAAATCGCATAGAAACTAGATATTTTTAATCCATAAAAACATGTAGATCAACTTAGTTTTTGATGCTGATCAGGGGTCTCTGACGCTTCCATGTGGATGTTGCAAACAGAAAAGCATCCATTCTTATGTGAAGGGTACAAAAACTAAGTTTGCCTACGTTTCAGTACTGAAAATTTGTAAAGGAGAGGTTCTGATAATGTAACAATGTTGCAAGTATATAATATTTAGTATTGAGAATTTAAAGTTATGTCCTCTACATTATGTGGAGGGAGTAAAGAAGGAACCCATAGCTAGTTCAACTAAATTATAATTGCATGTCAATTATAATAAAATAATGCATAGAGAGAGAAAGACGCATATGGTTGCCATGACATTAGTTTTTTCCAATTACGCAAACATCACAAGATTCATCAACATTTTTATGACCTTTTTAGCATTTAATTAATAGTTAGTTGCGTTTATTTTTTAGCAATTTCTTGCGTTTCTTCCTTATGTTTCTATCTCTTCTTCTTAATTTACTAATGACAATTTTTTCATAACATATTCAGTTAAGCAGAACAATTTCAGGACTTTTTCTTATTTTTCTATCATCATTGTTATGATCAAATATAAGTGAGACTCTCTCTTACGCACAAATAAATAATGGAAAAGTTTTTAAAACTACATTATAAGCACACGAGCTAAAATTTTCTTTTTTCTTTCATTGTTTGGTTTCTATGTTGGTTGTAGTGATTATGATATGATACCTGATACCTTATAAAAGGAAACTTTGTGTCATTTATAAGTTAAAAAGTTAAGGTGGCAATTATAAAAGGTAGCAGATGTTAAATGATTACAAGTTTGCCACTGAAGGCAGTATGTGTACAATGATTTTATAATGGTTTTGTGCTGTATCAGAAGAGTAAGAAAGCTTATATATTTAATAGATTTCCACCCTTCGATGAAGTATGAATCAATTAAACCAAAAAGAGTAGTTTTCATTGTTTAATAATTTTATCTCCCATATTATTTCTAACGTTGCATTTCTAATTACCCGAAGAAGGCTTAGATTGAAAAAAGTTATTATTTTGATTAGTATCGAAATTTAAGTCTATATTTTCTCTTTTCGAAAAACGGCAAAAATTAAGATATTGAGAGGAAATTTACAGTAACCTTTTACGCTCTTTACAAAAGGTGGGACTAAAAGTTCGTTTGCAACACTCAAAAGTATGCTGAAAATAGACACTATTCGATAATAGACATGTCCACAATTTACCGTATAGATATCTGTCATGCTCTTGGTTTATATACATATACATATATGGGAAAGTTTTTCTATGCGCTTGTTTTTTATATTTTTTATTCATCCTTAATTAATTGCAAAGTTTGTTGGTCAACGAATATTTCACGATTCTGTAATTTAAATTGATGCATACAGAAAACACGCAACGTAAAATCAAACACACCCATTAATCAAATGATGTGAGATAAATACAGGGACACCATACAGAGAGCATGAGGCAGAATACATTTACAATACTCTCGAGAGATAAGGAAATAAAAAACACAACATAAATTTTTACACACACACACACACACATATATATATATATATATATATATAAATATATAAACAACATAACAAAAGCTTTCAACAGCAAATTCTCGTAACCACAATTTGTAACAAATTTGTGATCATAGGGCAGTAATGGCAACAACAACAATAACAACTCAGATAACAAAAGCCCATCATTAAAAATACCAACCAGAATAATCAATGAAATTAAACACACCTCATATGCTCACCTCACTAATGGGACAAATTGAGACAGACAGATATGGTCTGACTATGGCAAAGATAAAATGCTCTGTGGGTCTCTCAACCGTATCAGTATAAAGAAACCAACAAATTTCAATCAAAATTCTATCAAATCAACGACTAAATCAATTTTATTTACGACTAAAACCTTATCCTACGTACACATGCTGCAATGACATAAAATAACAACCAACGACAACAACAACAACAATTAAAGATGCATTGATGTTAAAGTAATGCGATTTAAAAAATGCGTATTTTTGTTCATAAATGTCAAGTTAGAGATACAACAATAACCTATTTAGAAAGGAAAGGGAAACATGGACGTATGGACAGGAAGTTAGCAAACATATGGAGATGGCAATAAACGACTTAAATGAAATGGGGATTGGATTTGTTTATATGTTATATTAACGCTTGAATTAACAAATTATTCTAGCAAGGAGAAAATAACAGAAACAACGATAACAGCAGCATGAATACAGAACATATGTTTTCTACTACAACCTTACATAAAATCCACAAAGATTTATATGCAAAATATGCAAACGTTTTAGTAAAACATTGCACGGAAGGGAAAGAGAGATGGATAGAGAGAATTTTTTTTAATAAGGATGATGAATATGGGCTTCAGTTTAAGTTTGTGTGGCCATTTGACAGCATCGAATAGTTAGGACATGTGCTTCGGTCAACACAACTTGGCATCACCTTCAAGGGAAAAGCAACAAATGTACGGACATATGAAATATTCATATAACATTAAATGACGTTACACATCAGCGCACACATACACATTTGTTTGTTATATTATTCTAAAAGCGGCGCATCGAATGCCCAGGGAAAGGTTGATCTACAATAATAATGTCGAATTATTTTTATATAATACAACAATTACAATGAAAAGACTTGTCACCTGCTGTAAGGATGGTTTTATCGCCATATCAACGTGTCATCACTTAAGGTAGATCAACTTTTACTAATCTGTAGTACTATGCTACTAGTTTACTAAAAGTTAAGTTGTCCTTATAAATAAAAATCACACTATAGACATCCGCTCTATATCTACTGTATACATATGTCGTATACACATCTCTATAATTTGATGTGATGTAACATTTCATTTAAAATTTTGTGCTTTGATGTGTAATCATTAATTGTAACTAAAGGAAAACAATTTTTGGTGTGTGCATACATCGTAGTGATGATGATGATGATGATGATGATGATGACAATAAGGCCGCTTCCTGTTTCAAGTGTTTATGTCACAAGTGATTTTGGTAACCCTAGCAACTCAAGGAAACCAAGGTAAAGTTATCCATTTCAATGTTCATCAATAGCAAAAACAGCGCAATGTTAATTGTGTTTAAATCTTTTGAGGGAGAATGCCGATTGAGGTGGTTGATTCGTTGGTTGTTATACTGCTTTTGTACTACCTTCTTTCAGAAATGAAAATTAAACAACAATTTAAATGTTAACATTGACATCTCATCATGGAAGAGAATATTGTAATAGTTGCAGAAACTATTGAAAAAATTGTAAAAATTGTGTGAATTTGTATTTTTTTTTTAAAACAATCCATTTGAAATATTTTTCATTTTTGTCAAAAAATATGAAAAATTGCAATGTTCGCCACATATCGGATGTTAAATGGGAAGGGGGCCCGTTTTGGACAATTTCACTAAGGTTTCCCTTTGGCCCAATTTCAGTCAAATATCTCAAACAATTTATATGGATAAACAGACGGACATGACACACGTAATATATACTCAATGAAAAATAAAATAAACTATCCATCACGCCTGCTATTTGTATTTATTATAGATATAGAAAATATTTAAGATTGAGTCTAAAACCAAATTTGACTTTTTTTGCTTCTTCATTATAAGTTGATGGTCATTTTCAATTTTAGCAAGTCTTTCTAATTTTATTTGGCATTATTTTATTTCATCATCATTAGCAAAGTGTGAAAAAATTCATTACAGAAAATTTATTGAAATTTTCTATTTAAAAAACAGAAAAATTCTGTCACCATCCTATCCGCACATTATGTCATTTAATGAATGAAACGGCTTTCTACACACACATATACATACATACATACATACATACATACATATAATGTCAATTTAAATTTATAGTTTTTCACATAAATTTAAATCATATTTGTGTCAATATTTTAATATAATAGTTTATGTGTGTTAAGCATCATACATGCATTCATGGAATTCTATGCAATATGTGTATGTGTGTATGTGAAGTACAATATTTGCTAGAGAATTTTAATTAATTTTTTCGTTATTTGTAGTGATTAGCATAAAATGGTGTTGTTTTTTTTCTTTAGCCATTCATCTATGCATACAAAATTGTACAGAGAGAGAGAGAGATACGGTAAATAACATAAATTTCGAACCAAATTATATGTTATGTACTCATATACGTGCGTGTAAAGATAGAAATATTATTTAAACATCATTTTAAATTATACGATGAGCGTTATACACACAATTATAATACTCGTTCATAACATATAATATCCACTGCAACTGTTCACCAACTAACCACATTTTAATTGTATGGCTTATATATGGTTATAATTGCAATTATTTTAAAAATCATCATAATATTATGTAAATATTGGTTGTTGTTGTTATTATTATTTTTAAGAGCCATTTTATGTTAAAACTGTTAAATAACTGATTCTAAATTAAAGGCGTCTGTAAAACTACATCATCCCCTGTATATTTGGCTTGGGTCTAAACCAAAAAACACTCTTCATCTTTAAAACTATAATTATGAAAATGTAATTTTCCGAACAAGTCAAGATTTAATTATTTATATTCTACATAAAAAAAGTGGCAGATGATTGTATATACTAAACGCACTTAACTTTAATTATATCGCTCAAAAATCGAGAGGTTTAATTACGGACGTTTATTATTGGTTTGACTCATAACAGACATTGAAATGGGTTCCAATCGGAAATATTTATATCTTATGGGGTTGCGAAGTAGTGCTTTTCATCATATTTTTATATATTTATAAACTTTTAATAGTAACGTATTTTATTTTTTATGAGTAAGTTGCTGATTTGCTATTAAATAATCCTTTTTAAGTCAACTTAAGTATTGGTGTTAAAATGTTGTTGAACAAAGGTTTCGTTTTTTTGCAATAAATTTTATATTTATTACACAAGTTAAGTTATAAGTTGCAACACCAAAAAGAAGATTTAAAAGTTTGTACGTATAAAGGTATTGTTGTTTGCAGTTGTTGTTATTCGCTAATGATTGCAAGGGCATGTAAAAACTAAATGAATAATCGCACCAACAATAACAAAAGACAACAGACAGGAAGTTGTAATATGTACCGAACTGGCAACATCTACATCAAGACAACAACGTAACCTTAACGAAAATTCGATTCTAGTAAATAATGAAAAAAAAGAAAAAAGACAAACACTACTCAATGATAATTGTGGAAGCCAACTGTAAAAGAAGGTGTTAAATGTGTATGTAAGAGAGAAAGACACATAGAGGAAGGAGGGAAATAAACAATTTTGTATACTAAACGATTGCTGTGGTAATTGTTGTTGTTATGTTGCAACTATAACCTTCCACTACCTTCAATGGAATACAATTTTTGCCAAAAATCCTTTAAGCAAGTATTGTATACATGAACTATTGTATACGAAAAATTCTTTCTATCAGTTGGTGATGGAGGAGGAGGAGGAGGTAAAAAAAAGCAACAATAAAAAAAAATTCACACGCAATAAATTGTAACATGCTTTTAGGCGGATCTTCGTCCTCTACGTACCGGAGACTACATAAAGCAGTTATATCTTTATGCAGGAGGGTAGGCACAGAAGGTGTATTGTGTGTGTAGGTATATATATGTATGTATATGTGTTTGTTGGTGCGTGAGATTCCTATTGTGTACGAAAATACTTGCTCACGTGCGCATAGATAATGTCTTTGACAGATTAATGTAAGCTTTGTGTGCTAAACTTGTTCGCCCTCTGATTTTATGTTTAAACGTACTTCCTACTGTATGTATATATTATATTTCTTATTGTTGTTGTTATTATTGTTGTTGTTGGTATTGTAAATTGTTCATTCGGGTGGTGTATTTGGTAGTCAGTTAGTTTATGGTTTACGGTTGCATTTAGAATTCAGTTAATTCGTTTGTTCATTTTTACCAATGATCATCATCACCATCACTATCATCATCATCATCGGTATGATGATAATGATGATGAAGGTAAATCTCTGTTGTTATGGTTGCGCGTTCTTATTACAAACCGCGTGTATTACTGCCAAATAGAATTCTAAGGCTTCTGGTGGAAGGAAGAAATATAATTTTGCAATATTGTACTAGAGGCGGGTGTAGGGGAAGTAGTGCTATGGTACAATAGAGAATGAATTGGAAAATTTCTTCAAATTGTTGTTCATTAAACGTTAAAGGGCAGAATTTACATAAAGTTTAAGAGAAGATTCCTATTCCTATAGTTGAGGTAAAGTATTATTCAGCAAAAGAAAAGTTTCAAAACAATTAAATGAGTTTGAGTTTATTTTTTTAATAATATGTTTGTATTAGTTTTTGTGTTTTTTGTTAATTAGATTTAATTTATTAGCTATTCAGCTGAAAGAAAGTTACATTCAGCTAAGAAAAAGAATCTATTTTTTAAATCTTCTTAGAAATGAAAAGTTTTGTTTTATTCAGCTTCATAATATTTGCTATTCAGCCAAGGAAATTAAGGAAATTAATTAATTTTTTGCTTCATTTGCAGGATTTGTTGCTACTTTAAATTACTGAATATTGGAAATAAAGTGCTGCTAAAACTAAGGCTGAACTGAAACTGAAATTCAGTAAAGAAAAATTGTATTCAGTTAAGAAAATTTGAACATTTTTTTATGATTCTTGAATAATATTTCATGTATATATAGAATGTAAATAAACTAGATGAAGACAAAAATAATTTTAATCAAGATTTTATACATTTTTAGCAAATTCAGCTACAAAAATGATAATTCAGCTATTACAATATTTATTCTAAATGTTAAATTATACAAAAAACAAAATTATTAAAAATATTTTACATTTTTACACCAATTCAGCTGCAGAAAATTTTATTCAGCTCATCATCAGGTAAAGTTTTTTAATAATTTATCATCATATGTGTAATTTATATTTTAAATTGGTTAAAAGCAATTCAACTAAATAATTTTCAGTCTTAATTTCATTAGAATGTTCAAAAAAAAAAATCACATAATTTTCATAAAAGAAAAACTTTTACAAAATATTTAATATGATATTATGATACCTGGCTTGTTTCAAAGAAGAACTCAATTTCTGGTAAGTGTGTGAAGAAAAATTAAAAAAAATATCCTTTACATACGTAAAAGTTAATGTGTTGCAGTGGTAGTAACTGGCAGCATATTTATAGGTTCTCATACAAACTTAATGGAGCACAAGGAGTACTTTAGAAAACATAACGAGAAGTACATGTGTGGTATAAAGCCAAAGCAGATAACTGTTAATACAGTAATCAAAATAAATGTGTTGAATGGAAGAAGAAACTGAAGGTCCCCCTCTCCCTACGAGTAGTGGTTGTTTTATTATTTTTTCTTTTACTTAGGGATTTCCTATACCTATACAAGATATGCAAGCTATGGGTGCATGTATATGTTTCATTAATTTGTAGGTTTTAGTTTTAATTAACTTAATTGTCGGCAGTTTAAGTTAATTTAACGTGAACATATTATATTACTGGCAGAGCAATTAACTGACACTTTACATAAGTCAGATAAATACACATACGAATAAGTATGTATTGTAGGCATACGCATTACACAAGTATGTAATATAATATTTTGAATGTGAGAACCTTGTAAGTTTCGTTTAGTGCGCTTGTTAACAAAAAAGGTAGACAATTAAAGTTGAATCAGTTAATTAAGAAATTTTTATAAATCGTAGAAGCGCGCTAATAAAGTAATTTTTAATACCTGAATTAAATAGATTGTTTTACAAGTGTTGGAATGACATTTTTTAACTGGATATAGTAAATTTTTTGTACTAATTTCTTACACTACTTAGTGCAGTTGAATAACAAGTGAAGACAATTTGGCTTGGGCCATATCTTAAATACTCTCCACACGTCTGCAGTAGTGAGACTACATGGCTACATCGACAATTGAATAAGGAAAATGTGAAAAACTAATTCAATTATTATTTCAGCCATATAATCCAACAGAAATAAATTTTCTATAAAACATACGTCATTAAATGAAATAATTGTAAACTAAATTTAAAAATCACAAATCTGTGATATAAAATTTAATGTTTTAAGTAGCTGAATAATATGTAATTGTGGTCATAGTTTTAATAATTCCAGAAACATCACAATGTGAGACAAATACAAGGCGCTCAGAATTACTTGGTAAGTATATTTTGATTAATTATATTATTTAAAATTGTGTGGCAATGCCACGTCAATCAATTGAGAATCCCTGAAAAGCTAGAGAAAATTCCAAATTTTTGCAAAAAATTTGACTGAAATGGGAGCAGTAGTTTTCCAGTTATAAGCCAAGCAAGGTCACCTTCATTCCTGTAGTTGTGATTTTGAAAATCACGTCTGCATGAAAATTTTAGCGAAAAATACCAGGCGCCCAGCATGCTCAGCAAGCAAATTTTGGTTTTAGGAATTTTTCAAAGTCATATAAACTAGTTCAGCTTTCAAACGAAATATAATATGTGGGCGTGGCATTTTCCATTTAGTTAGTAAACATACATTTTTAAAAAGGGCTTTTGCAATAAAACAAACAGTGCCTCGCCCACTAATTAGATATCCACAAAAAGCTGGAGAAATTTCCAATTTTTCAAAAAATTTGACTGAAATCGGAGCAGTAGTTTTTTAGTTATAGGCCAACTGATGCCTCCTTTAAAGTGTTGCAAAGGAAATGACAATTTAATATTTAAGTAGGTATACTTTATTTTGGAATATTGTTTCTTACTTTGAAAGTAATTAAACGGCTGTTAAAGGTATATAATTAGCTGAATTTCCAAAAGAAAGTTCTTCCAAGCAAACTATGTTATTTTTTATTAAAAAAACTCTTACCAAAGAAGTGCATTATAGTCTTTCAAAACTTTTATAATTCTTTCTCCTTCACTTAATAGTAGACTACATGATACAACCAACATTAGCTATTTGGGGCGTCATCATGATATTATTTTATGATCATTTATAAAAGCATGATTTCGCATAATTGTGGTTATTATAATATATTTATGTATAATACGTAATATATGCAACCGGAAAGTAATTTCATGTTTTTCTTTTATTCCATCTATCCTTGCTCTTCACTTTAGTTCCATTTATTTCACACTTCTACTCAACATTCTTTATGATGATACGTATCTCATGATGTTGCTTCTGCTGCTGCTGCTGCACTCTTGTGTTCGTTAGTACGTGATAATATCTATCTGTCTGTGTTCTCATTACATTTTGTTGCTAATGTTTAACGCTGTTTAATTATACGCCATTACAATATAATAAAATACATACACTTTCTCGTAAATAATGGGAAACACTCTCTGTTACAGGGTATGAATTGAAAAAATTGAAAATTGAAAAAAACAATTGAAAAAAAAACAGAGATTTTCATTGAATTAATAAATGATTTATATGTGTAATTATTTTAAACTAGCTGAATAACATAAATGGGGAGCTGAATTTTCTAAAACTGTTGTAATTAGGGCTATGCTGAGTTAGGCTGATTTTTGCCGATTTTTTGTAAACTAAAGTTTGATTAGAAGCCATCAATTATTGCCATCAAACATATCATTATTGCAATTTTAAATTCGTCTAAATATACTTAAGTTTTTTATTGTATATTTACATTGAAATTAGAAGCGAAAACAGGAATAATTAGACAAGATATATTACATAGGTTCGACTTAATTCATAATTGTCGTAATGGTGTTACTTCGAGACGGCCAAATTAAAAGATTAATTTCAAACTCATACTAGAACGCAATGTATTCTTGCAACCCGAAGCAAGAACGATTCGCGAAGTGTGCTATATGGTTATTCGATAAAATTTGGTATAAAGTCTTGTATTGGCTCAAATGTAAACCCTATTGAAAATGAATTTGATTTACAAAATGTCTCTGTACGCTTTAAAAAGAATATCAACCTCAATACGATTTTTATCTGGATGACTCTAGTAGAAAAAGGTTTGATTATTTATTTAAACATTTCCTTATGGAAATAAATTTAATTCAATAGCTCCACTAAAGTGTAAAATAGCTTAAATATTTTCATTTGCCACTGTATAGTCAAGTCCTAAAAATAGAAATTTTTGTGGATTTTCTTGTTTAATTTTTCATGTTAAAAATATTCTAACAAACTATAATGAAAATTTTAAAGTTTTATTAGCTTGGAATTGTGGTTTTTTGTCGAAAAAAAGAAAATCCAAATCCAATTTATTATGAAAATAAAATATGGATATAAAGGAAATGAAGGGAAAAACTTTCAAATTATACTGAATATAACAAAATATGTTGCGGTTAATGTCAACAATTTTTAGTAATTTGTATACCATAGAGGAAAATGTATTTTAGAAATTACAATTATAATGCTCATAAGAGAAAAGATATTTGTTGTTTAAGCGTAAAGTTAATTAAAATATTTTTTTCAATAATACTCATGAAAAACAAGATTTAATTTGTGAAGCTGTGAGGAAAGGGTTTATTTTCATATGAAAAATTCTATTAAAGTTTTAATGTAAACAAAATACATTCATTATAGATTTGTACTTTAAAAGACGGATTTATGGACAAATTAAGTACCCATAAGAAGGCTTCAGAGACCCTACAATATATATACATATATTCTTGATCAGCATTATAAAACTGAGTCGGTCTAGGCCGTGTGTCTGTCTGTGGTTGGCTCTCTCACAGTCATAATTTATTAGTTATTACGCTGAAATTTGGTTCCAATTGCTATTTAAAATGGGCAAAATTTGTCAAAAACCACTCCCACAATCGACAAAAGTCTACATATCTGCCACATCCCATCCTTTGATATAACAAAAATGGGCATGATTAGATAACAGATATGGACATAATTAAAAAAAACTATACTTAGCGTAAAACTTGACTTGCAAACTGAGTAGTTGTGGAGTATATTTAAATTTAGTTTTTTTTATTTGTTACTTACTTCATGCTTTTTAAAAGTCTTTCTCTCAATTATAGATTATTAAGGCACTCACCTGAAAAGAGATAAAATATAAAACGAATTAGTAAAGTATTGTAAAATTTTTGATACAATAAATTTCGAAAAAGATTAAAAAAATATCAATAAAAAATATGAGCCATTTGAACGCACTTTGAATGAACTATAACTCAAACAGTTGAGCACTAAAAATGCCATAATTTATTGAAAAGTCTTCTCAAAACTGAAACTTTGTTATATATTGTAATTATTATTATTTGTAAATTTTTATGAGCGTAAAGTTGTAATATTCTACTCAGGGAATGTTTCCTGTAAGCGCTGGCTAAAATCATAAACGATAGACTTAAATCTGAAAATGCAAAGAATGGTGTGGAAAAGTCTTCTTAATTTACTTTTAACTCCATTAAAAGTTAACCCAAAACAATAATGTAGAATATAATAATTTATATAATATTTTAGCCACTTCTTCATCCATCTTCTTTATGTAATTTTATGCATTCTATTACATGATAAAGAATGTTTTAGGTAAGTTATGAATTTTAATGGAATATGTAAATTTCTTATTCTTAAATGCGTGTATACGTTGGACTGGCAAGCGTTATAAATATACTCATTATTCCATATTATGCAATCATTGTTTACACATTTACCTGAGAATTTAATTACAATGCTATCAACGAAACTTTTACTGCTTCATCTTTAGCCATCAACACAGAGAAACATTCAATGAACAATTTGTAAAGGGTCTCTATGATCTGTCTTATTCTTGTTCAGTACAATGGCGACGTTATGAGTATCTCTGTACGATACAAGATGGTGTAAAATGCAAATGATAGCAATTAAAGAAAAAAACATGACATAACCGAGAGGTAAATAATACAACGTGTATATGACAAGTAATTATGTAACAAAATGCGAGTACATACAATCATGAAAGGGACATGTAAATAATGGTAAAAACAAGGATATAAACTTCAAATGCATGCGTATGTATTATACAAGGGATTCGGGACAATATTTGTAAGGAAAATGTACTTTTAATGGTTTTTTAGTAGCAACAACTTTACTATGCTGCAATATTACCTGGTCTCTGCCTTCTTACTTTTTGCCTTACCACTCTATCTGGTATATTTACTAAAAGTAAATAATTATAAAACATTTGAAAAAGGAAATGCATCTGTTTCAACAGTTTGGTAAAAGGCAAGATACTAGGATGGTTGGTTAATTTTATTCATTAAAATCAGGAAATACAAAAAGAACATGACCAGAAAGACACTATATTTTAAAATGTTTATAATCTCAAGAAGAAAAATATGTTGTTTTTCATTTTTGTTTTATTTAATTTAATGGTTTTTGTTTATGTCGAAATTATTCAGTATAAAAAAAATCTTAATTAAAATTTTTAACTTCTTTGACTATAGTGTTCGTTACAAGCTCTGTAATGAGCTTGCTGTTTTTCTTGAAACTTATTCTACTAATACACACTCAATTACTTTTACGCGTCTCCCACTTCAGTTTTCTGTTAGTTAATTAACTTTTTACAGTTTAATACCATTTCCGGGGTATGTATGTACGCCTTAAATACTTGTTTACTTTACACTGGGTTTTCACAAGAAACAATAACAGCAACAACAACAAAATTGCTTAAGTTAATAGTTGAGGTAGCAAATAAAATTAAGTAAAAGATTTAGCTTAGCTTAGCTAAGATCAAATTTTAAATACCCTAAATGTTTATATAAAAATAGGGGGCGTGGTTTACACTCGTTAGGAGTGTTTATAATACGTATCAATCTAAAAATTGGATTTTACACAAACATTTTCTTTTCCAATACTATCAGCTTGTATATTATTCAACCACGCCCATTTTTGCAAAATGATGGATGATTTACTTAAACGTAAGTATGCAAAATTTATTTATTTTGGTGACTGACACTTTTTTGTCATAAATAATATTTGAATAAATAAAAAAGTTGTAGTTAAGTTAGTTGGCTTTTAGGGCGTATACATAAAGTCAAAAGTTTTGTAAATTTTTTTTTTTTGGTTTAAGAAAGAAACAAATAATCTTTTATGGTTTTCATAAACTTTGTAACATGTAAGTAACTAAATAATTATGTTAAGGAAAACTATAAAAACAAGAAGAAGATAATGAAGAAAAGGTAACAGAAATTAGTATCAAACTAAGTATCAAACAACAATTGCAGTTTTTAGAAATTTAGTTAAAAACTTTTTATAACAAAAACCAACTGCTTAAGCTTAATAAAGAAAAGGGTGATGAGAGAAGCAAAAAAAAAAAAATAAAAAAAAATCATTTTAAAAACAACTATTAGCCAAAGTTTGGAAAATAATTTTTAAGTTGTGGAAGTGGTGTTTAGATAAAAACAAAGATGGACGGAAGGACATTTTACAAAAACTTGCTGTAAACATTTTATTAATTCTATATATTTTCATAAAAACAAGAACTTTTGTAAAGATTATTACATTTTGTAGATAGCACATGTGTTTTCGTAACTGAATTGAAAAATTACACTAAAAAATATAATAAAAAAATATAAAATAATTTTCACAATATACTAAAATTGTAATTATTATTAAATTTTTAATTTCTTATACAAAATATATTTACACAACTTTTCGCTAAATTGAAAAAAAAGACTCTCCCCAAATCTTTACAAATGTACCTGCAAACTGTTATTAATTATCAAAGTTTTTCTGTACACAGAAGAAAAAAAAAATCAGTTAACGCTTTTTTTCCTCTAAATGAAATTTAAATTCAGGTGAAACAGAGTATTCAGCAAAAGTGAATAGAAACTAGTTTGAATGTGTAAATGTAGGTGTGAGTGTATGTGTTCGTATATTGTTTGCAACCTAACTTTTCAAATGCAATTTACGACAGGTTGGGATATATTGAAAATTGTTGCAGAGAACATGTCGAAAACAGTTTAACTCAAATTTTCTATAATTTACCCTTAAGGAGTTGATGGGGATGTCGTAGAGACACGCACACACACACACACACACACACAATGAAACAAAGAATGAGAGAAAACAAAAACTATGAAATGTATAATTTAAAAGAATTGCTGTACAATTCTACAGTGCTTGTTGTTGGTGTAAGTTTCAAAATTTAATATTCATGGGAAGTAACTGAAGAACTATTAAAATCACTCCTAATTGAAATTATAGTTTTATGAGACACATGCGTTCATATTTCTGGTCTTCTTTTTTTTTCTATACATATATATTCTATATAAACATTACAATCATCACTTTATTAAATTTTATATTTGATACCCGGTTTTATTATATATTATTAAGAACAAGAGCAAGAACAGATAAACAGACACGGCACCGACTACAAAATGTAATATTACACAGTAAATTTCAGTTTTCACTAGAATTGTTGACAAGGGAAATAATTTTTATTTTTATATTTTTTTTTGTTTGTTTTCTGTGCAGACTAGACACCATATTGTCAGTTAATGCACAGCACGTGGTTTAGCTGGGGAAAGTTGACGAGTGGGGGAGCAGTATAAGAAAGAAAGAAAATTGCTTTACATTCTCTTTCTTTTCTTTGTTGTTTTTTTTTTAATAACAGCTTTTAATGTAATACAATGTCATGTAAATTTCATCTTATTGAGAATTTAATGTCAGAAAAACTGTAGCATACAATTGTGGTGATAAAAAGTAAAGCATACTTTTTGGTGATATCATTTAAAGAAATTTAAAGTATATAGTTTAAAATGTTAGTATAATACAAAACATTTAAAGAGTTTCTTCCTTAACTAGTAATGTAAGGAGTCGGTTATATATCCATCATAACAGTTTTTATAAACGTTTTTTATTTATTTATTTAAGATCTTGATTTACTTAATTTTTTATAGCTACGAACATTATAAATTGAAGTCTTGTCATACTCATTCCTTAGCTTACTTTTACGTGTTCTTCTCTGCACTCATCACTAATTCACATACATAAATCGACATAAAAGATTGAAACGTGCACCTGAGTAAACGGTGAAAACTTTAGGTATATAAAAATTTCTACTAAAAGCTCTGATGAAAAATAGTCAACATTTTTTCTTTTATCTCTTTCAGACATAAAAGTTTAAGTATACAGTAGAGCCGAAGAGAAAGTGAGAGGCGAAAAATACAGTAAAAATGCACCAATGAAAATGTTGATGATGATGTTAATTTTATGGGAATCATCACAAATGACCAGCACTAATATTTACATGAATAAATAACAGCAACAATAACAAAACGCAAGGGGGGGGGAGGAGTATTGTCATCATCGCTGTAGCAAAGCTGTCGGAATAAAACACACGCAGCTTAATTAAATTTTACACAAATCCTTACAGAAATGTTGGTCAGGCGAGAAAGCTTATTATAATGCACAGCTTCTTATTTTTCATTCCATCTGAAATACTCTCCTTTCAACAGAGGCACATGGCGCTGAAGTTTTCATTTTTTCTTTCACCTCTTGATCCTCCTTCTAGGTCTCATTCTTCTGTAGACTTTAGACAACATATAATCACTTTATCTTATTTTATTATCATCAATTTATAGCAACTGGGAGCAACATTAAAACACACTGCCAGAAGTAATAGAAAGTGTTCTGTGTCAAAAACAACTAGTTGGGGTCGTTGTTTATGAGATACATTATTGAAAGTGACATTAGTTATATATTGATTGAACGAAGTCCACTAAAATATGAAAGATTATTAATTATTTAAGAAAGCTTATCCTACAATATATAAAAAATCATTGTTATGAAATTGATAGGACTTTAAATTGAAAAAAAATTATTAAGCAGTTAAAGTAAAGCCAAAAAAAAAGCAGTAACATAGGCGTAGTTCTAATACGTGTTCTGTGGAGGTAAAAGTATAAGATCCAAGCCTGTTTAAAAATTAATGCTTTAAACTAAAATTCACGGTGAGAGCTTTTCTCCTCAGTGCCGATTTTTAAAAATTCGGCTTTTTCTAGTACTAAAAAAGAAGGAAAATTGTTCAAGAACTTTTAAAAAACACCCCTTACACGGGTTCGACTGTTGTAGGTGGCAAACCCGCTACCCTCTGCATTAAAGTTTTGTATTATGCTTTTATTCTATCGAGTATGGCTAGGGCTAATTATCAATATCTTCACAATTTATATGAAATAGATACCAAATGAAAAGGTAGGACGAGCTAAGTGACATTTTTGTATTTTAAAAAATCGTAAAAGCTTATTACTAGAGCTTAGCTAAGCTAGTTAGAGAAGCTCATCGCCTTTTTTATTATTTATTCATAAATTACGCTATTTTTCTGTAAAAAAGTGCTACACAGTTAGCTATGCTGTGTTTTTCTTTACAAGAAGTCAGAAGTCATTCTCCAAAACTAAATTATATTTTCTTAGTATTTTAAGTTTTATAAAGTTCACTAACGGTGTTTACTACATTAATGCTAAATCATTTTCTTTTCTTCTCTACTTCTCTTTTTAAATAGTTGTCTTACTAACTAAATTGAGGGAATAGTTTCTTTCAACGCAACTAATTAGAATGTATGTATGGTATGTAACATAACGTATGAAGTGAAATTAAGTTTTGGTACAAAAATTGGTTTTTCAATGATTTCTATTCCAACAAAATAGACCATCTTAGTATCACTCTCATCTACGTGTTCAACACCTATCTCCGTAAATTGTTTTATTGTAGTAACAACACCTTCCTTGGGTTGCTATTTAAGTAAATATATACCGACCGAACGACCGACCGACCGACCTATATGTGTGAGGCACGTAAAGATTATCTGCTCACACCTGGCGCCAAACAAAATACGAACGTGCCACAGTTAACTTAAAGTGTCCGCCTGGCAAAGTCCATATTAGCAGACAACATATCGTCATTATCAGCCGCACTGTAGCATCATCATGACCGAATGAATGCATGCATGTTTAGGAGTTTGGGTAAAGAAAGAAAAATCAAAGCAGACTCCTGGGTGGAATTTTGATAATATAACTAAAAACATATACAGACAGCCACACACAACTTCTACACATTTTAAACAGTGTTTGAATATCAACAAAGTAACTGCAAATTGCATACTTTTGCAAGGATATGTTTGCATATCATATTGCATGCTGATGATTACAGCTTCAGCTATCATTATAGCTTCAGCTGCTGGAATGATGCTAAAAACGTCTCAGCTCCAGTTAATAGCAAATGAATTGATCTGCTGTAGACGTTTGTGTAGGTAAGTGTTAGTGTGTGTGTAAGTGTGCGTGTCTTTTACATTTTCTTTACTTTAATGCTTCATCTCAGTTACAGTCGGCCATCCATCCATTTTGATTGTCTTCTGATACTGCTGCTGTTTCTGAAACATTTTAAAAATGTTTTAAGTTTTCGTTTACCGTTCTTTTGTGTATGCCTGCGTTGGTGTGTATACAAGAGAATAACTTTTTATGGTCAGACCATGCAGACCGTTCAGATGTATGTGTCTATCTACAATCGCTGTGTATGTATGGTTGTGTAAAGTGAATTAAATGAATGACTTTTTGCTTTCTTTACTCCTCTCGCTATACACGACATGCAATCCCCTCTATACTGTACTGTATCCTGCTTTCCTTTTCTTTCTTTCCTTCGCTTATATTGATATTAGATTTTATGTACTAGTGATGTAAGTGAATTTCAATTCTTCCCATTCTTCCTTCTTCTCTTGTATCCCTTGTTTACATTATGTTGTAAAGATAAAGTTTATATCGGTAAAATTTCAGCATCAAGACTAATGCACTTATTGACTTGAAATGTTTACGCTGATAAATATCTCTGCTAGAGCTTATGGTATGCGTTGCTTCTCCAGAATAAAGTAGAGAGGGGGTATACTAAGTTTGATATTTTGTTGTAGCAGAAGGCGTCACAGACTGTATATAGTATTAGTATCAAAATTGGAAATCATCTTGTCTCGTCCGTGCGTCCTTGCACCTGTCTATTGTTTCTTTAAAGCACGCTCACAACCGAAAAAAATCTTATCAGCTAAAAGCTTTGTAGTTAACACTGCACATATTAAAAATGAGTTCATTCGTTATTGTGCCAAAAATGGGCGGACGCGCTTACAATTTTTAAAAAACTTTATTAAGCTTATAATCTGGTTTGATTTGTGTTTTTTACAAGGGCGTAAACAAGTATTCGACCCGCATACAGTTTATATTTAGATGTTGAGGGCATTTGCGATTTGTTTTAAGCTAAATATTAAATTGGTTTCCATTTCTTTGGCACTGCGTCGTCGTTTTATACTTATTCGTCTATATATTGTTTAAGAGTTTAGTTATTGTTTTTGTTGTTGGTATTATCATCATTTTGTTGTTGTTGTTGTTGTTGTTGTTGGTATTGGTTTGGCTAATGACGGTAACAGGTGTTAGTTTTTCACAGATAACAATTTGTTCGCCTAGTAAACGACCATAAAAAGTGAGTGAAATGGAGAAAGAAAGCATGAAACGATAGAAAATACCTTTGGCACAGAGATCGATTGTAAGTAATTTCTTTTTAACATAAATGATTGAAGATTTTAAGTATCAAATAAATCAATATCTAATGGATGGAAAGTAAAGAATATCTGCAGAGAAAAATAAAACATCATTGAAGAAACAGAAAAAGTGTGTTTTACATAAAAATCTCTCCATTTTTGGGTTTTTAAAGATCAGTTCAGAAAATTTTTTGCAGTTTTACACTTCGCGGGAATCGAACCCATGATCCCAAGCCAATGTAATGTCTTCGGATAATGTGGCATACATTTGGGCTAAGGTTGTATTTCTAAAACTCTTTATCAAGATTCTCAAGTATGGATGCCGAGATAACAAATTGACTTTTTAAAATATTCGATCAAAATATCTACATCACGTTCAAAGATATGCATAAAATATATATGAAGCCGAATCACGCATTAATTAGTGTATTGAGCCCTTTTGTCCGTCCCTATGTCCGTGTGAATATCTCCACATTTTTGTTAAAACTTTCAAGGTCGCAAAAATTGAGATATCAACCTTAAAAGTATTCTAATTAAAAAAAGGCAAAATTAATCCACAGAGTAGCCCTCGACTTTTCGAAATTCTATTCGAATCCAAAGAAATGCGAAATTCGTCATTTAATTGTATATATATATAACAACGGCACTTAAATAATAGAAATTAAACCACCCATTTGGAAGATATATTAAAAATAAAGTGGCATCATTTTAATGGAATAATTCCACAATGCATACGAGCAATCTACACATTTACGTACATATTTGTTTTTGTCTAAACTTCTATACCTTCTTAAGAATATCGCATGTATCCTGAACTACTAAATGAAATGCTTTTAAAATGCGGTGTTGGAAGAGGTTCTCTCTTGAATGTTATTTAAAATTGAATTCAATAAGTTTTAATAAAATTGCCACAACTGTTGAGAGTTCTGCAGTACAGATTATAGAAAAAGTGCATGACACGGACGTACGTACACTGTATAAATAAATAAAGATTTAAGGACCATTAAGTTTTTCTTGTGACACACACTCAGTGCATTCATTCCAATCTTTTAAATGAATCTTTATTTTCCATTAATTTTTAACAGAAGACCCTTTATTTTCCACATCCAGCATTCATCTCTGTGTAAACAAATATACGAATGCTTTTGCATATAACTGTATGCAATTTATGTCACTGGAAGTCGCATACATTGTCATGCTCGCGTACACATTAACCATTTGTTTGTTTTGCTGGCAATTATAAAGAAAACAATTTTAATTATTTGTTGTGGCGTTAATAGTTACCGTATAGTATGCTATATAAAGCACAAAGAAAGTAGCAAAACTATATATAAACATGAAATTATTGGAATGTGTATGAAGATATGTGTAAGCATATATTACGACCTAGCAGGTCACACATATATGTAAACTCTTAATGTATACAAATTCAAAATCCATATAATAACCTTTTATTGCATCTGCACCCTGCACAGTACACACTATCAGCAATAATAATAACAACAATAACAAATAAAAACCTATAGAATACCAATAATTTTGGCATTACTACGCTTTAGTGCAGAATAAATGGTGAATAAACAGGTAAAAAACGAAATTAAGTTTACGCCGAATCTTAAGTACCTTCAACACATCTTTATATACAAACAGTGGGCACCGCAAATGTCGTTTTACATCATCTATGCGCAGTGAATGAATAATTCTTCACTGAAAAAACGTTTTTGCTTAATTGAGGGCGTATGTTTTTGTAATCCGACCACGCCCACACTTTGGTGGATGGGCTAATTAGGACAAATTTCAACTTTATAGGAATTCAATTACTGTGGCTAATAACAAGACTTTTGTCGTTTGTGGGCGGGGCTTTTCACAGTTTTTTCTTTATTTAAACAAGAACCTAAAAATATCTGTACAAAATTTCAGCTTAATGTGTCCGTGAGCTATCCAACTAGAAGCAAACTCTCGGAAGAACGAAGCTGAATCCTTGCAGATTCTGATGGTGAAAATAATATATGTAGTTGGTAGAGTATCGAGTGTTACAAACCTAAATACAAACTTAATATCTAATGCGAAGGATATAAAAATAAGAAAAAAAAAGGTGAAGTAAATCACAATAATATGGCAACTATTTTGTGTTTTACTAACAAAACAGGTGCCACCACCACTGAAACATACTTTTACAAAACCGAAATGAAAAGCAAATGGAAAAATGCAAAAATGGAAATAAAATGACTTGATTGGAATTTTATGAGTGTCATTCAGCATGAAGTTCGAAGAATTATAATATGAGTAAAACTAAAAATAAGAACCTGGAAATTTAATTGAGGGTAAACTCAGGATTTGTTTTCCTAAAGGTGTTATCAAAACTTAATAATAAAAAAATTAAGTGAAAAGGTTATAATCGGTCAAGTGTGATCATTTAATATTGTATACCATTTAGTTCCACAAATTTTGTTACAGTTAATATAGTTGTAAGCGGGAGGAATTGTTATATAAATATTTCATCGTGAAATATTATTTTAAAAATGGTTCGATCAGGTTCAAATTCGTCACAAACAATTATTAAACTAATTAACTAGTCTTCCCATAAAAAATATTAAGAATAGCGTTTTCTTTCTATATAAAAACTTATTTTGTAAAACGACCCATTATGGAGTGAAGTTCTAAAAATTATCCTATTTGATCAATTTTCAAATAAATTTTTGTTTGAGTTAATATATGTTATTGAAATATGACAACAAGATGGACATGGATAAATGGATTCAAACTATAATTGAATTTAAAGTTTAAATACTCATAAGGACTATAATTTATGGTCAAAACATAACTACAATTTAAGCAATAAACAAAATATGGAACAGACCTCTTATCAGATAATATAGAAAAAGATTTAATTTACACTCATTAGTGTACTCCTCTCCACGGAAATCTTTAGCAAAAGACGAAATATTTATTTGACAACTTTTCTTCAAAACTATTTTATTTCAAATATTTCTGTCAGATCAAATCGGCCTAGAGCCACGCCACAAAAATTGAACTATAAAGTCGAAAATGGGTATATTTATAATTATCTCGTATATCCATGTACCAAAAATGGGCGTGATCGGATAGGAGACATGTCTACAATTTACAAAAACTTGTGTGCAAGTTGATACATATTACATGCATTATTAGAGAACGTATTCACTATTTGTATGCACCTGTGGAGGGTACATAAAACTTGTATTAAACCAAATTTTTTTATTTCTTTAACGTCATTACGAGAGCGTTCAACTAATTTACAACTAATTATAATGTGAATTCCACGGTTATTATTCAAGGTAAAAGGAGTTCAGTTAATATGTTAAATTTGTACAAATAATTAATTAACGCAATCTCACAACAATTAAATGAAAGCAATAAGTAGAGTAAATAGAAAAACAATAAAAAAACGCAATAATTGCTGTTTACATACATATAGTCTCCTCTATACTTTGCAGTGACACAAAAATCAGTAAACCATTAAAACGATTGCCAAATAAATTTCATGAATATACTTTTTTTTTAAACTGTCACCCAAAATAATAAAAACCCAAGTTGCTTCTCGTACAATATCTGCTAATAGCTGATGATGCATAGAAGAATACATCAAACAGAAGCCAAAGCAGAGGAAAGATTTACTACACAAATGGTATTAAGAGTCGTCAGGGAAAAAAAATACAATAACAACAAAAATAAATAAACAACCAAATAGGAAAACAAACCCGTTCCAAAACTTAACAACAAGGACGACCTTTTTTTCATCTATCTCAATGTTTAACATAAAAACGAAACAGATCCTTTGACTAATTTTATTAAAAAAATAAAGAGAACGTTCAGTGAATGAATGTTAAATACTTTGGTATGGTGTGAATAGATAGTAATAAAAAGGAAATTACTTGGGCGGTGTTTGATAATATCGTCATCAATGACTACTACTACCAAACGGTAGATGAGAAAACGTGCTTATGCAAAAAAAAAAAAGGAAAACTAAATTAAATTTTTTTCGTGCAATAGCATAAAAATGAAATCAGAAAACGTGCTGATGGCAGTTAAATTCATCTTAAGGTCAATGGTGCATCACCCTCTCACCTTTACTAAGCAAACACTTTCATAATAATTTGAATAAACTTTATATAGTCGCAAATAATCTTATACTCGTAAAATATATAATTTCTTGTTACAAAAAGTCAAGGGACCACAAGTTCACTCTTTTGGGACGTTTAAGGAAACTGTACTTGGACTACAACTACAACGACTGCAATTGACAATAATCGCTTGCGGCCACAAAAATTGAACTAGAAACTGAACTAGAAATTTAAGAAATATATTTTATATATTGAATGTGGGATGACATCGGCCAATAGACAAGCTTACGTTTTTTAATCTTTTGTATTTCAATAGATACTAAAAAGGAGGCAATCATATACGCCGGCCAAGTTATGTATGAAGGCAGGGTATACAATATATTTAGCTTAACTAACATATAAATTTTTTACTTGCTGTTTATTAGCATTGAAATCTAAATCGATCTAACGATGTCTGCCAGTGCGTCGCTTTCTTAGGCGCACTCTCACACTCGGATACTAATGTACTGAAATTCTGTAAAATAGACTTTTACGTCCTACGAACAAACATTTTAATTAGAAAAGTGCGAATCCCCATAAGTGTCAACAGCAGTTACAAAATTGAAAGTTCATAAACATAACTATATAATGAAAAGCCAATATAAAATAGAAAGGATGGATGGACATGTTCATAATATATAAAAAATCTTATTTGATCCGAATTGTACATTGACTCGTAATTTATATGAGCTGTTAGAGGGTGAAACTATATATCCGCCACACCCACATTTACACAAAGATAGGGAGGTTACCTTTTAGGCAGTAAAGATTTATTGTAACGTTATTACTAAAATAGGCAATTCCTTTTTTAATTCGAGCTGATGATTTTCCCCTTCCATTGCAAGATGAAAAACCTTGTCAAATACGATCAAAGGTAAACTTCAATGGTAACATTGTAAAAACAAAAAATTACATAAAACTGATTTTTTATTCTCAAATGCTTATAAAGAAAATCAAAAAAACAACAATATTCATATATTTAAAGGATGTTTTAACAAACAAACATCGTCTAAAAGTTTCCTATAAATCAAGCAGAGAAAGTGAACCGAATAACGAATAATGCAAAGAGGTGTACAATAAATAAAAGTAAGTAAAAGAAATCGTGCGACATTTAAATAATAACAATGTTTTTCTGCAAACAACTTTTAAGGCTCATAACTTTCTCATAATGTTCGTAAATAAATATTATAATAACAACAACAAACAAATAAAAAATTTGAAATAAAAATGTAAGCAAAGTAAGCAAAATAGAAAGAGACAGCACCAATATACGGGAAACGAAATGAAAACTTGTTCAAGATAACGCACAAAACAACACGTTCCACCATGAAAAAAACAATTGGGCAATAAATTTAAAAAAAGAAACAAAAACAAAGAGAACACAATGTGCGACGCGTTATATATTTGGGTGACATTTTTTAACACCCTTTCTTTGTCACTCTCTCTCTCTCTCATTCGCTCACCCTAACTCGCAGCAATATTTTTACAAAAATAAAATTTAAATTGTTTATGACGGTTGTAAGCTGTTATGTCTGCACGTTTGTGTCTATTTTTTTTCTTTTACCCTTTGTATTGTTTTCGGACGGAAAAGATTATTGCCACATACATACATCCTTATGCATATAGTATGCATATAGTCTGTAAATAAAACAAACTCTCACGTATGCATAAATATTTGTGAGTTTTGTTGTTCCTTTTTTACCCGCATATGCTTTTAAATTTATATTTAAGTAATAAACAGGATTTACTCCCTCTCGCTTTCTCTCCCATCCACAATAACACTTGGCGCCTATACAATGTGAATAGGTGAAGAGAGAATTTATGCTAACAGAGATTTATTTATTAAATAAACATTTACTTTTTACGGAGTGCACTAATTAAAGTCATTGAAAAAATGCCCATCGATCTGTACAATTTTTTATGCAACTTACATATATGGAATATGCCTAGAGGAGAGTTCAAGAATATTAATTTTAAGATATCCTCATATTGCTCAATAAATCTTAAGTCTAAAAAATGTAATCCATTAAAACTACTTGTACGAAAAGACCTACCACCACACCACATCACACTTAAGTAATGCTTGGTGGAAGAAAAGATTGACGAATAGCAGAAGGATCAGCAAGATCAGCGAATGCTTCAAAAAGTCATGTACGCAGTCTTTAAGTTATCTGCCCTTGTATTGTATATTTTCGCATTCCATGGTCTAAACAAAAACGGACTCCTTCATTATTCCGAAACAAATCTTACTACTTACAGTACAAACTCGTAATTTCTAGTATTTTTTAAGTATATTTTAAATGGGCTAAATCGATTACAATTGACAATTTTAAATAAAAATCTTTGCGTATGGACCTTAAAATTTCTTAGTTTTTTCAACCTAGATAGCCACAGATTTTTTATTGATAATAAATATTTGAACTTTGTTAGATTTTTAACCCGTAAACCTGTAAAGGCTATAAAAATTTAATATATTGTACTAAATGGCATACTTTTAACGCTAATAAATATTAAATCATAGTTTCAATAAAAAAAAGAAATATGTCTAGATCGACTCAGTTTTTAAAGATGATCCAGAATATGTGAAGGATATAAAAAATCGTTTATATTGATTATTGAAGTATAAAATATATTACAAAATTTTCTTTTTTCAATGAATTTTTAAAAAATATTAAATAAAATTTAATACAAAATATTTTAATATGAAATTTAATGATACAAAAAAGAAATATAGAAAAGATAAAAAACATGATGAACAAAAAAGTTTTACTGAAATATTCTTGAAAATCTTTATGTAAAAGTAAACCATAAAGTTATGCATATGAGGAGTAGTGAGTCAAAGTTTCATGTACCGAATGTTTGAAGAATTTCAACAAACATTTTCAATTTCCTGTCATATCAACAGGAAAGATAACAAAAAATCTCTTCTTCGTCTTCTTTATGCAAACAAACACCCTTACATACGCCACAGCACCATAGTACAATAATGATAATAATAAGCAGAAAACATAGTTTCAGGCAAATTTTGATAAAGATTTAAACTTTACCAAAAGTTGAATTACACAGTACTACAGATAACGTTAGTATAATACAAATAACAATAAAAAGAGACAAATGCAAACATTTTGAGATGAAATAGATTTAATTTAAGCCAAACAATTAACTATAATCCCCCAAGTACTTACTTATCTTTTAAGTAATTTCTGGCAAAGACGTTTAAATTTAAAAGAAAAGGTATGGGGTTAAGGCAGACAATTTTTAATGAATATACACATAGGCTGCTGCTTAGAAAGTTGAAAAATACGACTGCTTGGCGTTTCTAATTTTATGCTAAACCCACAGGTCACAGTTTTCACACATATTTCAAGAAGATTCGCTATATGAGGGAAAATTTGTATTGACAGTGATTTAGTTTAATCAAGTCTTTTAAAAACCATGACAAACATACGTTCTGCTTAATGACACCTTACTACACTACTTATGGGGCAAAAAAATTTTAATACTAAAAGTACTATATGTTCAAAGAAATACTTTCAAGGCCGAGGGCAATTGTTTATATCGATCATTTTCTTGATTGATGTAGTATTGTCCGACCTTCCATCCATCTTCTCCCTGCTGATTGTAAACTTGTATTCAAGTTACAGATCACATATTTTTTTTGGATATCTTAATAAAGTAGAACCAAGACAAGAACCATCCCTACTGATAATGGACTGTGCCCGCTTTATGGCCTGATGGGAGGAAGAGTAGAGTTTTGAAAAAGGGCATTTTTGATCGAATGTATTCTTTGTTTTATTTATTTTAATTAAGGTAAATAACTCTTCTATGTAAGCTTCGTTGCTTTAATTTACTTGCATCTATCTTTTCTCTTAAATGCATATTTTTTTTACTTTACCACATTACATTCAAAGCGATTTAGTTTGTGGTTTTCTTTCATTTTAACTAAAGACATAGATTTGTTTTTCGAACTTTTTTTACTTTGTGGGATTTTTCTTAAAAAAAAAACGAAGTGAACATGAATCCTTCCTTTAGTGGTTTGCTTTTCATAAACCAGTCGGAAATTTCATTTTTTATTAGCTCTTTTATTTAAAAAACGGAAACGTTTTTAGAATGATATCACACAAAAACGGGATCAAGTAGTACAAAGTTGAATGAGTGCAAAATGTATAGTCGGTTAAACCCGACTATTTAATACTTTATATTATTGACTTCTACATATAATAAATTTAGTTGTATCAGTAAACGCGAGGTATCGCCACATAAGTCATAAGTGAAAGGCGTTCTAAAAATAGTCGTCTCAAGTAAAAATTAAGCACAGCTAATAATGAAGCTAATTAACCGTTAGTTACCAAATTTTGAAAAAATATAGGAAATAATTCTCTAAAATGGTTTTAAAAATGGTCCGTTTCCAACAGAGTTTCCCTTTGTTTGGTGTTTAAACATCGACTAAAAAATTCAAATTTGGTTTAGGCTAGATTTTCGTTGCCCTTCAATACGTAAGCGTCCTTTCTTTTAAATTTTCCACATTACCAAATATTACCAAAAACGAGTCATTTTTCCAATATAAATAAGTTTATAGTTTTAAATTCATGGCAATTTCCTTAATTTCAAACACATGCTACACATGAGAGCAATAAAAAAAAAAACATTTCTACCAAAACTATCTATAAAGAGATTTTGTAGCAATTGCTAAGAATGGACGGTAAAGTAAGGTAATCGGACAGACATACTAGATTTACACCCCATCACACAACACCAAGATTTCAAAGCAATTTTGTCACGTTCTCTCCGTTTTCTGTGGCATCACGTACTTTTACTCAATTTAACAAAATACGTAAAATTGTATTGTATAGAAAGACTAATCTAACGTAACATATATCGTATTGTTAGAAGCTATCTCTATAATTTCCCGTCCCTCTCACTATTTATGCTCCATTTTATTGTAACATTTCAACATTTTAAGCGTGGAATAGGAATAAAAAAAAAAAAAACAAGATTAGTTGAGTGATCAAGGAGAATAGAGTACAGGAGAGGAGGAGATAAAATAAGAATTAAATAATAGTATTGTGATTTCTTCCTTTCTTTCTTTCTTCGTTGAGCGTAACAGATACAAATAATGCCTGCAGCGTATCATTTTGTTGGCTGCATATTCAATGTTTCGATAATACGCCAGGAATAGATACTGTAATGCTATGTGATTTGAAACGTTTCTCCTTTTTTTTTTGGAGTTACAAATAAAATAAATTTAAAATATATTTTTTTTTACTTTCTATTTGTTGCAAATTTTATATTCCCGTAAAGAGAATCAATAAAATTTCTGAGAAAGTAAAAGAAGAGAAAGTTTTCTTCTTTTAATAGAAAAAATTCAAATATATGTATATACTTGATATATATGCAAATAGCTTGAAGAGAATTATAGAATAATTTAAATTTGTACAGAAAAATGATAAATATATCAATTTGTTCTAAATTTAGAAAATTATGTGTAACTGTAGGCTAACAGGCTTTAAGTTCAAGCAACTGTAGGCTCTTATATTGAGTGAAATTGTGGTTGATTATTATATTATTATAATATTAAGAAGATGAATAAATTATTTTGCATGAAAAACGTCATTATTTTTGCTCCAATTAATTAAAACAGTAATCTTTCTCACATTATTTAAAATTACCATAAATAATTATACCCTACACATAAGATTGCGGATATATTAAATTTGTTATTTCACTTTCATTATTCATTTATGATTAATATTATATCCAGATATGTCTGTCGGTGCATCTATTTGTTTTTGGCTCTTTCACGATCGTAAATTTCAAGTTTATACAGTTTAGTATTTAAAGTGGGCAAAATCCACCATAAAAACCGAACTATAAAGTTCAAATTTGATACACATATCACAATATAATAAAAATGGGTGGGATAGGAAAGCAGATACGCATAATTAACAAAAAAATCATATATATGACACAAAAATTTAACGATGAAGTTCCAATATATACGTATATATAGTCATTCCATCTATCAATGTTCCAAAAATTGGCGTGGCCGGATAGCAGGCACTCTCACAATTTACATAAAAAACTGTACTCAGCTTAAAACTCGACTTACAAGCTCATACGTAAAGGAGGGAATCTTGTATTCAACACGCCCACATGATGTGGAGGATATATAAGATTTGGCCTAAGCCGAATGAGATTTTCTTTACATATTCTTCTCTAACTAGTCTTTACACTTGCACAAGAAAGAAATGAAACAAATTCTTCTACTATTACAAACTTATTTCCGTTATGTAAGCAAATATAATAACTAAAGCAGGAAATTGTGCCATATGTAAAGTAAAAGTAAAAAAAAATTTATGTTAGAAGTTTGTATTATATCAAAAAGCAATCCTCGTAGTTGCATATGGTTGCTCTCTGCCACAGTTGTTCTACTATATCAAAGGTAAATGGAAGCCTTTTGTAATACATAACGCTAACACGTACAAATAAATAGAACTAAGCTTAGGTGAATGAGTACATTACAATAAATTTTCCCAGCAATTTCATAAGGTAGGTGTATACGTCGTACTAACGGTTTTTTATATATATTTTTTTTTTAGTTTTTCTAATATATTTTCGAACAAAGGGTATGAATGAAATTTAAGCATCAAACGGTAAAAGAATTTTCGTTTAGCGAAATACATGCTACACAATTTTATAACAAGCGGCAACTTTTAGCCTTTAGCTAGAAATCTTTTTTATTGGATTTACACGCAACGAAATTTCTATTTTTGATAACCAAACACTCATGCAAACGTTAAATGTTCACGTATCCATGCACATATGAGGACAATTTTAGTGATAAAAAGCTAAAAGCAGAGTTAATGAAATTTCGCAAGATTTTCTTATAAAGAATTGAAAAAAAAAAGATACCTTTCTTACTTTACTCTAAAGGAAGTGGAAACAAAAAATAAACAAAATAATTAAATAATAATATATAATTTAGGTCTAACATGTGTAGATCAACTCAGATTTAACTGCTAATGTAATTTATATATCTTTGTATGTAAAATTCATGTTTTTATATATTTTTAATATAATTACTCACCTCATTAACGCGTAGTATATATAAACTTTTATAAAGCTGCATAGTGAGATGTACGCATCTCTTTCTTAGCTTAGTAAGTATATTATATGTAGATTACACTGTCACTTATGTAGTACAATTAAATTCTTTATTACAACGAACCGGGTTACCGTTTACCGACAAACACAAATCATTAAAAACAAAAGAGTTACCTACATTTATTAAAATACGCACTTCCCAACATAATATATAAATAATACAAAAACTGAAGTCTTCAATGTTAATGGAATGTCCCTGTGTTTATAACACACATACTTGCTTAAAATATTAAACGGAATAGCCAATGCCAACGAAGTTGTAGGAAGTAACGATTGAAAACGATCGTATGCTTACCGAGCATGTTCCTATAATTTGATAAAGTCAGCGGTAAAAGTATAAGAATTTACCTGAATACACGGCTTGGGAAAGAATTTTTTTTTCAAACTACTAACATTTGCAAGTCACTGTATATTTCTTTCACTTAAAAATTTTCTTCAATTTCATCACTTTTTCTTGATAAGTTAATGATTTATACATGTAATATATATTTTCCAAAATGTTGGATGAAATTTTATACATTTTCTAAACGAAAATGTGCTTTTTATATATTAGTAAATAAATTTTCAACATTTCAAAATTTATTCACCAACTTTTCTTCGGCTTTGTTAATAAAAATACTATTAAATCATAATTAATATAAAATATTAACACACATATATATACATTTTAACTTTATTTTACCCTTATATATATATATATAATTTTAATTTTATTTGATTTATTTAAGCCGTTTAACCTTTCTTAATAATTTTCATAAATGCCGTTCACTTGAAATGCGACTTAATTTCATTCAACCGAGCACTGAACTGAACAAATCATGTCTGATTTTTTTTTTTTGCAACGCATATTTTATGGAAAGAGGGAGAGAGATTAATACTTCAAATACCTTTTTGTATAGCAAAAAAATTGAGCAAATCAAAAGCTGAGGTCAAGCAGTGCATTGCTTTTCTTTTCTTTTTTATTTATGCATAAAATGTGTATGGCTCTGAAATGATTACAAGTAAGTTCATGCAATTAATATGTATTCTTCTAATACTTTACTATCATTTAAGAGGTTGTGCCGGTAAATCATTTAATGTATACAAATTAATATGAGGGTAAAATTCACTTAAGTTAAAATTCTAAGTAGAAAACGAAACGGAAGTGCATGATTGCTGTAAATTCAATTTAATTTGCTTCCTTACTACTTGGTGCTCACTCTATTTCCTTCTCTCTTTGAATGATACACGTTGATGTAATTGCTGAGTTCAGTTATTTTAATTTTCATTACATTAAAACTATTGCTATTTCATTCCATCTGACGTAACATTTCATTAAACCTTTTTGCTAATATGTTTAATGTGAAACATTTTACACATTTAATTAGTGAATGTAGCAGATGATGTTAAACTTTCTTAATCATTTCGAACTATATTGACTTGCATTTACATATTACAACTATTAATTATTTGATGTAACTGTCTCTAATACAATTTATATAAACAGAGAGAGAGAGACAAGATCATATGTGTCCTATTTTGTTGCTGAATTTCTTCTATAATATTTTTTTTTTTAAATATAATTGCTTTTACACTTTGTACAAAAACTGTTGGCATTAATTACAATGAAAATGTTGTGACATGTACATGTCTGTAAAACAATGACACATAAATTTTATTCATTTGATATGTGGACAATGATTGCTTTAATTTCCATCAGACAGCTATTAATTTCAGTGATAACAATTTTTAAGCAATAAATTACAAATAAATGCAACAAATTCTATTGTTATGAAGTTGGCAAAGAGTCCAAGTCAATTTTAATTGACAAGAAAAAACAATAATCGAATTTTTCATTATTGCAGTTAATATTTTTTATTAAATTATTGTGTTTAACTTATCTTTTTTTGGGTGTAACAGTTAAAATTTTGTTTACAGTATTAAGTGTTTCGTTATATGGTATATGGTATATATAACAGTTATAAAATTTGTTTATAGCATTAAATTTTTAATTATAAAAGTTTAAAGATCATCATGTGAAACAATTTATGTCGTTTTTATTTTGAGTATAACAGTTATAAAAACTCATTTATAGAAAAAAAAAAATCTGTCGGATTATATGGCTGAAGTGATAATTGAATTAAAAAATTTGAAAAATATTAATACTCGATCCGAAGCTAGGCTTGAACCTGAACCGCTTTCGAGCCTGCGCTTTTAAGAGAAACCATTTTAAGCAGATGCTAAATTACAAAAACTGTTTCGCCGAAGTTTTTTTTAAAGAAAACTGTACCAAAAATATATTTTTGTCATAAAGTGAATATAATTTGATTTGATTTTATAGCTATATTAAAATGTTAATAGCACCAGTATCACCAAATATAATATAGACCGTAGCTGTATTTACAAGCAGTACTGTATACATTATGCTGCATGTAATTAATAAAATGATTACTCAAGCTGTAAACAACAATTAAAAAGTTGTAAAAGGCATTTTTCAAAAATTTGTTTTAATCAACTTATTTTTTGTAATCTATTAATAATATTAGATTATTAATATTCTCGTAATAACTATTGTATGTACCTAGACAAAAAACACAAACCAATTACTGCTAAAGCTTGATCCTGTAGGGTAGATTATAAAATTTATATTAAGAGAGAGAGAGAGAGAGAGACAGAGAAATAGTAGACTTTTCTAAAAAAAAACGTTTATTATGCTGTAACAATAATTAATTATCAGCTGGCTTAACACTTTGACTGCAACTCATAAACTTTATTTACATCACCAACAACAACATGAAAAACATAAGTAGAAAAACTAAATTTGGTTTAGGGTAAATCTTAAATACCCTTCACATCATACATTACAATGGGCGTGGCAGGTATATAATTATGACCTCTAACATCAACTTGCAAGTCGAGTATTAGATTGAATACAGTTTTTTGTAAATTGTGAGCTTTTTACTTATTCGACCATGCCCATTTTTTGCACATCGATGAATAGACCTATTATAAATTTATAAACCATATATCAACTTAATTTTTGTGGTGAATAAAAAGATTTTTATCGATTGTGGGCAGCTCTACTTTTACTCAATTTAAAGAGCAAACTAAGTGCAGAAACTAGAAGAGTCTGTACAAAATATAAATATCTTAAAATTTACGACCGTGAGTGTACCAACAACAGACGGACATACGCACATACATGCGTAAATCAATGCTGATCAAAAATATGTCAACTTTGCCGGTTCTCTGATGCCTTCTTCTGCATGTTTGCAAACGCAATGACAAACTTAGTGTACCCCCTTGTTAGGTAGAGGATTCAAAAACAAAATTTTCCATAAACAGATTAGTGTATTTGTTATAATTAATTACTAAAATAATGAACACAATGGTTTTTCATATTAATTAAATAGAAATTAAATTATTTCGGTTAGTTGCTCTCTCTCTCTATCTCAGTGACAAAGTAAGTAGCAAGGATAATGAGTAAAAGAGGGTAAATCTAATTTTATAAATGCCTATATGGTGTAGTTTACCTCATAATTACACCAGCTAAGTATAATTTATATAAAACGAAGCTTAAAGAAATGAAGGTTGTGAATGGTGAATGTGTTGTTGAAAAACTGAATATTCCTAATACTTTTCAAGAAAATATTTCCTTCAAAGTACCTAATAAATTTACTTGTCACTAGCTCCCTATTAAGCTACCTCACTAATTGCCAACTGTTTGATCCCTCTTTAGGAGAATTGTTCTTGCTTTAATTAGATTTTTAATTTTTAAGTATTTTCTTTGTGGTTGCCCTTAGTACTTTTCCAATATTCATCAGTTCTTATTTATTTACTATAGCTGATATATTAAAGTACATCCGTCAGTCTGTCTAATCATGTATTTTTGTTTAATTATTGTAGAGTGTGTAAATAATTTCGTTTGATCGATTGTATAGTAATATTTTTTTTACTGTTATTTTGTTGCCTACATTTATGCTGATTTGTACAATATTTCAACTTTTTCCTAAAGTGTTTATGGGCACTATTTAGTTAGAAGGCAGTACGAGACTCTCTTCGTTTTATTACACTTTTATGATAAATGTCGTTTTAGTTTTTGTTGTTATATCAATTTTTTATGGTTAACAAAAATGGTTTTTTATTTAACATATATTTCCCTTTATTTTTGTTTTTTTTTTTTTTTTTTGGAAAAGAAGAGTAATAAATGTTTATGGATGTTTTGTGCATATAAAATAAGTTGACGGCTTTGATTTTTTTTTCGATAAGAAGTTTGCTTTTTAATAACAAACTAATGTGTTTTTGAACTTATGTGGTTATTTTATATATATATATTATATTATTTTATTAATAATTAATAACACACATAATAAAAATTAATAATAATAGTAAATACCAAGTGAGAAAACTAAATTTGGCTTAAGCTAAATCTTAAAGACCCTTTAAATCTACATCAGTGGGCGTGGCAGAAGTATATATATTGCGCCCTCTAATAGTGTATGTATTACATACTCGTATACACTTGCAAGTCTGGTTTTAAGGTGAATAAGGTTTTTTGTAACTTGTGGGCGTGTCTATTATCTGACCATGCCCATTTTTTGCATATCGATGGATATGTTAATTGTTAAAAATCACACATAATTTCGAGTTCATAGGTCAATTTTTATGGCTGATATATAGATTTTTGTTTATTGCGGGCGTGCCTGTCACCCGATCACGCCCATTTTTAGCACATTGTTAGATGAGGTAATTGGAAAAATTTTATATGGAAAGTATAACAAAAAAAAAAATTAAAATACATAAGTAAAATGCAAAACTTTTTTAAACCTCCACGATGTCGACGAATATTTGATAATATTTTCTAAGAAGTCACCAAATAGGTTAAATTACGTCTGATCAATCTGTATATACGCTGTAGTTTCAGGTGCCCTCTTATAGCTTTTTAAATGGAAACTACACTACAAAACTTTAACCCTAACATTACCTACAGTTATGGTGGGTACTCATATAAAAATTGAAATAAAAAAAAAAAAAACACGTCAACACTTGTGTTTATGCGTTTCCGCTTTTTCTAAAGTCATTGACATGTTTTCCCTTTTCCTTTTTATAACCTGCACCACTAGTGGCAAAGGGTGCATTAAGTATGAGAGGTTGTTTCTAACTCCTAAACTGCAGTACCTCTTTTCACTATTATATGACAATCTATTCACTTTTACTCGTACAACTAAATTATATGTAGAATAATTTTAAAAATTTATATGGTGTAGGGTATTAAATACCCGAGCTTGACCGAATATAACATTTTCACTCGTTTATTTTCATAAAGTATGCGTGCTGGTGCTTTCCCAACTAAGCATTGAGAGAACAAGAATATATACAAGTAAGAAAACTAAATTTGGCTTTGGCCAAATCTTAAATACCCTTTACGTCTATAATAAAACGGTGGTAGTGGCACATAGATGATTTCGCCCCCTAACATCAACTTGTTAGTCGAATTTTTACGCTAAATACAGTTTTTGGAAAATTATGCGCTTGTCAGTTATTCTACCGCGCCCATTTTCGCCACATCGTTGGAAGAGGTGTATTTATAAAGATGTATACAAAGTGTCAACTTCATTTTTTAGGAAATAAATAGATTTTTATCCGATCTCCGATTTTTCTTTATTTAAATTAGTCATGTGCTTACAGAAAATAGAAATATTTGTAATAGAAATCTCGAAACGTACGCCTTTGTGAAAGTGGCAACAACAGACAGACGCATGGACATACATCTATAAATCGACTCAGTTTTTGATGCTGATTAATAATATACGCTATAAAGTAGAGTCTGATGTCTCCTTCTGATGAAAATGGAATGAATAACTGATTATACCTCCATATTATATGGAGGGGGTATAAATATCTATTAACATACATAGTACATATATATTTATGCTTAGCGCATTATATAATTTCTTGTTAAGAATGTGTATAAAATTCTTCATTTTTGCAAAGCAAAACATACCTTAAGGAGCTATATTTATAATGGTAAACAAAAAATATACGTGCTATATATGTTATGTGTGTTGTACATACTTAAGTTTTGTTTGTTATGTAAATTATTAAGAAAATGCACGAAATAAATGAATAAAAATATTAAAATACTTTAAACATTATTTTGTTTTGTTTTGTGACATTCTTAAAGGAAGAGTGTTTAAAAATTGTGAATAAAAAAGTTTTTTCTATTTTGTGGTATATCTTGGGGCCACGCTCACAACGACAGATATATATATATACGATATATTATGTCTAAATCGACGCAGTTTTTGATGCTAATCAAGAATATATATACTTTGTAGGGTCTCTGGCGCCTTCTTCTGAGTGTGACAAACGAAAGAACAAACTTAGTATACCCTTTATAATAGAGGGTATAGTATATCCTCAATAAGGTAAAAAGAAGGAAAAAACCTACAAAAAAATGTCAAATTGAACAGCTTATGGACACAGCTGCAAAAAAAAGCCTCTCAAAACAAGTGCTCATCAATTGTGAAGAATAATTGAAACAAGTGAAAATTGATTGGATACAGATAGCAACACATTTGTTAGGTTTCTTTGTTGTTGTATTTTTTTGATTGATGACTTAATGATAAATTGCCGAGAAGAATAATGAAGAAAGAAAAACAATCACGAATGTAATAGTTTCCGACTGTGACGAAAAACTACTTTATACTGACGCCTAAATAGAGGCAAAGTATTTTTTAAGAATCTTCCGACAAGTATGATAAATTTTTGTTTAGAAAAATAAGGAGAATGAATGATTAGATTACATTAGATATATTTGACACTTTTTTTCTAATATACAGGAAATATGTTTAGAATTTGAAATTTAGAATAACAAGTGAAAGACTTTAAACTATAATATATTATTTTAATGAATTGAACTTTGTTTTTCTGTGTATTCTTAATAGGTTTATCTTCTAGCAATCTATAGAATATCAAATATGTAGAAATGATGCTCCACTTAAGATGGGGGTATAATAAATTTCTAATTCCATTTGCAACATTCAAAAGCAGGCGTCAGGAACCCTAATAAATATGTATATTCTTTACAATAATTTAAGTTATCGTGTAAAAAGCATCAAAAATCACTGATTCAGAACTCTTTAAAAGCCGGCAAAGTATTATAAAACCCTTGGAAGATTTTTTTCTCCACTTTATTCAAGATTCATGCTCAGTTCATAAAAAATCCTGGGATTTTGTAATATGTACGTGACCTTCGCTAGATGGCTCTAGAATTCTTTTCATTACTTTAATGGTATTTCTTAGACATGTAACGTATCTTAAAAACATATTTCGGAATTGAAATCTCATCAATATAATGGAAAGTAGTTTATAAATCATTTATAATATTTGGATATAATAAGATTTTTATGAGGTGTGGTAAGAAGCGCGGTCTCTAGAGATTTTCCTAAGTAATTTTTTTGTTAATATTGTATTCCTCCCTTCTTTCATGCTTATAACTTGCCACGTGCCACTTTTCTGGCTTTCTAATAAATTTACATTACCACTTAACTTAATATCTTGTGCTTCCCTCACCTAATTTTTTTCCATTTCTATTTCGGTGTTATTCCATTTCTTGCACTCATGTTTTATGTGAACTTATAAACTTAACGTACATATGTGAGTATTGACACATGATAAATTTGTTTAAAAATGAATTATTTATGCATTCCATAATTGTACGATTGAGTGAGTGAGTGAATGAATGGATGCTTAATGTTGATATAAGGAAGTATTGCTTGAACATATATAAGGATTTGTGTTCACATTCATTCGTTCATTCACTTATTCCCTCTCTTTAGTTTGCGTTCAATAGAAAGCATAGAGAAAAAAAAAAAAGAAACTTTGAATAATTGCATTCACTTGTGAATAGAGTTCTTTTTTTTCCTTTTTCCAATACTTTTTTCTTTTTTTTGCTGGAAAGTAAATAAATTTGATTATAATTTATGACTATGTATACAAGAGGGAGCGAAAGCGTTAGAAGAGTTTCTTATTTTTTATACAAATTTCCATTTTTTTAAACTGATTTATTATTGGGTGCGTTGCTTAAGTAACACCTAAACTAATGCATACGAATTTAAAAATTGATAAATCTCTTAAGCAAATAACTTTTCACAATATCAGGTAAAAAGTGATTTTTCACTCCTTTATTTATCGTCATGGTTGACACATTTAAAGTTCAAAACTATCCACGATTGATTGTTAAGACACAATTTTTCCTACAGCGTGGCATGGTTTTGTAGAATTTTGCGTTGAAGCCATTATTGGACCATTCTTCTCCGAAAATGCGGTTGGTTTTGCAAAAATGTATATTTTCTACGCCCACAACTTCCACTTAAATGTACTCAGTATCCAATATTTAATCTAAGCGATATATAGCTAAATGTTTAAATTATCCTATTACTGTGTATGTATTAAATAGAATAGAAATTTTGCAGCATAGTTGTAATCGTGAATATATTACACATACATTTAGCTATCCTTATTTATATACTGTATAACTGTATATATGTAGATATGTCAGCAACTATGTTTACATATGTAAACTGTTGGGGTTTGGCATTGCTAATGATAATAATCGTGAGTCCTAGTACTCTTCCTATACATATGTAGAATCTATCATATGGAAAGCATATGTATACAAAGGACTTTGTATTAAATTAAAGTCAAACATAAGCTAAACTTGTGCATTTAGTTACATAGCAAACTTAAGCCAAAAACATTGTTCATTTAAAAGTAGAATAATTTTATATAAAAAATTACTTACAGTGTAAACATATCATGTTAAATTCATTTAACATTATATATATATATTTTTTTCTAATTTTTTTCATACTTTTCAATGACAACCGCGTTTCTGGCTGGTTTCCTGTACATAATGCATAAATTAAAGGGGACAGAGAGAGAGAGAGAGAGAGAGAGAGATTTTAAAGTGCATTATAAACATTATATAAGTACATATGGCTGCTGCAGTTATATATAGTTTTGGTAAATCTCATTTTAATATTTGGAATATATTGTACATGCTGTTTACATACTAACATAAAATTAATTCCATAACAGAACCAAAGACAAATTTTAATGTCAACATAAGTGTGTTGTGTAGTTAATGTGTATTAATATCACTCTGTCACATTCATTCTCTGAGTACATAACATATTTATAGAGCAAATAATCCTCCTTTACCGTTAACTTTATAAATCAATATTAACCTTAATTGTAGCTATAGTTTTAAGTAATCATTTCCTATACCTGTACATAACTGTAACGTATTACAAAGCATTAAAATATAATTAAGTCAGATTTGCTTTAATGGAATATTATGCGCATCTCTTATTAAAGTGTTACAATATCAGGATCAGCTTAAGGTAGGTGAATAACAAAGTTGTGGTTTTAATTTGTTGATTTTAGCCTTACGCACGCAAAGATCTAAACCATAGCCTAAGCATAGAATAAAGAAAGAGAAAGACAGCGAGTCTGAAAGCTTTTAGATGTTAGTATTAACGGTTGTTGTAAAATGGAAAAAAATCCATATTTAAATAATAAAACTCATTTAGATTTCCCTATGATTCTTTCTAATATCCATTTTTTCACTTCTTATATGTTATTTGATACAGTAAATTTAAAGGTAAAAAAAAAAAAATTCCAAGACAAAAAAAAAAAAAATGAAAACATGCAACACGTTTTACTGCTTAGCCTTTTTATGAACCTGTAGCAATATTTTGTTGTTGTTGTTGTACTTATTTACTCTACAAAAGGATATACACTCTCTTCTCATTGAACAAAGCATAGTAATGCACGAGAAAAACTGTGTCGACATGGAAGAAATAAAAAAAGAAAAAGTACATAAAGTAAGTATGTGTGAAAAGTATATAAACAGTCTTCTTTGATAACGGGCAAATAAGTATGCGGTGGTAGTGATCATATATGAATTGGTGTAAAGAACGTGATGCTGATTTAAAATTCATGCGGCTACTCATAGTGTGCACAAAGCAATCAAATCAACCACAAAACGAAATACACCAACGTGAGAGAGGGGACGGCAAACAGAGGAAGCGTAACATAGAAGAAAAGCTTTACAATTTCGTACAACAGCAACAACGTATTTAATCTATATGAACCAGTTTTCTCATTCAATTTTATTACATGTGGAAAAATAAATTCCTTTAGTAGTAGGTAAGAGTAGTCGGAGGCCAACGATTTGCAATCTACTTATAAATAATATATTAGTTGCAGTGTATATGTCAGTAGTGCTAAATGTTTTTTTTTTTTTTTTGTACCCTCCATATAAGATGATGGGCATATGAAGATGGTTATTCTGTTTGCAACATCTAGTGGAAGACGTCAGTAATCCTACAAAGTATCTATATTCTTGATCAACAACATAAACTGATTGTCACGGTCGAAAATTTTGGGCTGAAATTTTGTTCAGAAGTTTTTTTTATTCTGTGCACGCAGTTCGCTATTTAAAATTGGCACATTCACTCAAGAGCCATGCCCACAATTGACAAAAATCTACTTATCTAAATTTACTAGATTTACGATTACCCCAACTATTAATGTGCTAAAAATGGATGCGGTCGGTTAACAGTATTGCCGACGTTATACGAAAAACCATACTAAGCGTAAAACTGGACTTGCAAGCTGATACGTAATCATGTACCTGCCACGCCCATCATTTATATGTAAATTTGTAGGGTATTTAAGATTTAGATTAAACTAAATTAAATTTTCATTATTCTTCTTTTTATATTTTCTTTCATTCTATGTGAAATCTAAGTGGTGGCAAGATGAGAATAAAAAACATAATCACGGGCTGTACTGGTTTTTTCCTGTATTGGTCTGGTGTCGTGTTTTATAATAAAATATATTGAAAGGATGTTTCATGAGAGGCAGTTTAACACGTTGATATTAAATGATTTTAGAGGCAATATAAACTGATTTAATCTCAGTAGTATTATCTCATAAAGTTGCATGGCAAACAAGGTAAAAAAAAATGATATAAATATTTTATTTGGGAAGACACCGAAGAGCACTGGGAGATTAAAGGCTACCCATATAGGGTCCTATTAAAATGAAAGTCTTTATATTAAAACATTGCAATTCTTAATGTTTTTTGACAAAAGTAGGTAAAGAATAGTTAATTAACTTATAATTTAGCTGTATCCACGCCATTTTTAGAACTCCTTCCCATGTAGTAACTCATTTGGCAGGGCCTACAAATAAACTAGCATACTTTAAGGAGATAAATGGTGTAGGGTAGTAAATAGTTTGACTTCTTTTACAACATTAACTAGCTTTGTCTAAATTATCAATAAGTTTGGCTGCGAAATAACGTGTTTGATTTGTAAGTTATTGTATTTCTAGGTTGTTCTAGGTCATTTAATAAAAGTCTATGACAATTAAAATATACTTTTAATTAACTTAACGATCCAACATCTCTTTATAATAATCATTAAAGAAAATTAATTAATTTTTTTTCTGCTGTCCATAACATCAAGTAAACATGACAACAATCAATAAAGGTTCTCTTTATTAAAAGGAAATACTAGAAGTATTGTGAGCTGCAGCTATGTTCCTTTTAATAATAGTTCTTTTTGTTCCTTTTTTTCTAACAAAAACACTTGAACATTAATTGAAATGTCTGTAGAATTTAAAAGGATAGAGAAGCGAAGAGGAACTTGCCAAGAGACAAGATCAATTGAAGTGCTGCTTAAAGTTCAAATTTTGTTTTATCTTTTCGTCTGCTTTGGTATCTTATCTATATGTCCAAGCTGTCCAAAACTTTAACCTTTAAGGCCAAGTTTAAAGTGGTACTTTTTCATTTGATTCTCAACCAGTTTTTTTGTTACTTTTTTTTTTTTTAAATAAAATACTATTTTAACAACAAAACTTTGTAGATTTACAATACAAGTTCTTATTATCTTAAAATTTTTTCGACTTTCTGCCTTTTTTAGATTCTCTACTATTTTGTTTTGTTTCCATTATATTGTATGTAAGAAACAAGAAAAGATAAAGTTTTCTGCTTCTTTGTTGTTATTTTAAATTTGCCTTAAGAATATAGAGTAGCCGTAACCGTGAAACACATTGAAAGGCTACAAAAAATAACAATATAGTAGAAAAACTTTTCACACAACTTGTAGACACTTGCAGACTCTGCGGAAAAATCAAAGTCTATAAACTTAAATAATCGAAAAGGTTAAAGGCGCGATATGTGAGATAAGTTCTACCATTATCGCACTTGGTTAGCGATTCTAAGAAAATTTAATGAAATACAAATATTGGCCGGTTTTCATTCTTTTCCTTTGCATCTCTAAATATAAACAATAAAATTATCTCCGAGGAATGCTGTTGCTGAGATTTCAAAAAATTTATTTCATTTGCAGTGAAAAATAGATTATAATATTATTATTATAAAAACTTCTTAATATAGGCAACATTTTTTTAAAAATGAACAATGAGAAGAACATGTTTATAAATACTTTGAGGGGGAATACAAAACATTTCAATACGATTACAATATCCAGAAGGCGATTCCAAATATATATTTCCTCTGATTAAACACATGGACTACGGAGTTTATGAAAAGTTGCTAGTCAAACACATGAAAATGCACGACGTTTTTTAAGACAATTTAAACAAGAGCTGACTGTTGTAATAAAAAAATTACTAAGTTTAAATAAACATATTGAATTTGTTATAAAAAGTAAAAAAACTATGCCAAAATAAAAATATCCTCCATATCTATATAACAACGGTGGGCATGATAAGTATATGATTTTCATTTCAATTTCACCTTCATAGCTCACTTTTTTTTATGATAAATAACTTTTTGTCGATTGTGTGAGCATGGTCTTGACCAATTTTATCCATTTTAAATAGTTTTTTACGTACAGAAACTAAATGTGTGTTTCAGTTAAATATTTCAAAATTTACATCCGTAAAAGTGGCAACAACAGACAGGCAGGCGGACAAAATGACGGATATATGTAAATCTATATACTTTGTAGAGTCTCTGACACCTTCTTCTGAATGTTGCAAATGGATATACCCCATATCTTATGTGGAGTTATAAAATGTGCACATACTTTATACACTTAATAAAAAAGGAGTAGGAGTGAATAAAAACAAACAAAAGAAAACCAGCTTTAGAAATAGTTCCCAATATTTGATATTTTCTACCATAACTAACGCCTTTAGGAGCTAAGTTATCAACATAATGCAATGACTAAGAAAGAAAGAGTAACAGGAAATAGTATGTTAAATATGTTTATAGTTTTTAAGTATTGATTGCATAGTTACCAGTTAGAAGAGAAAAGAGAAGACCAGAAAATACAAGTTTATTGTGTTTGTAACGCTTAAGGGCAAACACTTTTATTTTTGTATTGAAAAGTTCATCAACATTTTTTCAATAAAAAACAAGCAAGAAAACTAAATTTGACTTAGATTAAATTTTTAATACCTTTTAAGTATATAATTATTAGTGTATGTTTTACGTATCAACCTGATAGACAAACTTTATGTGAAGTACGGTTTTTTGTAAATGGTGATCACATCTGTTCTTCGATTACACCCATTTTAAATAGCAATATGCATTCAAAAATTAAAAGTGTCTGTACAAAATTTCAGCTCAATATCTTAAAAGATACGACCGTGATAATACCAACAACAGATGGACACACGGACACATATATTTAGATCGACTTTGTAGGGTCTCCGACGTCTCCTCCTAGGGTTGCAAACAGAATGACAAAGTTAGCATACTCTTCGCAGCTTTCTGTTCTTTCCTTTATAAAAACTGTATAAATGAATAAATATTTTTTCAGAAGGACATCATTTAAGAGAGATAACTAAAACATAAGAATTTAATTAAAACTTAGTATTCAAAAAAAAAAAAATCAAATATGCTTGGCTCTCTGCAGTATACATATCTCAGTTTTAGTATTTCCCTACGCTGCTATTGTGTACTCTGTTGTGAAGTATTACCAAGCCCTACCGGACTTTACACCGAAAACAATAAGTTGGGCTTTTCTTTTTAAACCACAATAATAAATGCAGTTCTTAATATTAACTACAAATACATTTTCACAAAGATAAAAGCACAACATGTGCAAAAATACTCACAGGCAAAATTGGCGAATGAACGAGAGAGAGAAACCAAACGGATATAGAGAGTAAGCTTAAAACAAATATTCCTAAAAGCAGGCAGATATATTTTACATAAACATCAGAGTCAGCACAAAACTGAAAACACACACACACACACACACACACAGAACTGAAGCATTAAGAAAAAACAACCTAGAGAAAGGATATTTACAACATTAAGTGCTTTTTGGATTATGAAAATCTACTCACATAGCATTCATCAGTTGCTGCCTTAAAAAAATTTTAAATTTTTACTGACCCCAACATAAATAAACTGGATCCATTTTGCAGTTAATAACCATTAAGAGAAAAATGGTGAAGAGGAAGAATTAAAAATTTGTTGTCATAGACACTTTAACTGGAAAATCCATTCAACCTTTCCATGTTTCATTTCGGCTTGCATTAAAAATAGATTTGCAGCATATTTTTAGAGAGTTTGAAAATCAACAATTCATTGTGAAATGAAGAATTTTCATCATTTTGCACGGAAAAAACTCTCGATAGTAAAGATAGTTTTAAAAAAAAATTGAAATTCAAACCCGTATTGTTCCGCAACAATATTTTAGACTCTGTTTAAGAGAATTCCTTTGGCTTTTGATAAGTTATTGATGTCTATCATTATTCAAATAGTAGTCTTAGAAGTCTAGACAAAATAACTTATAGATTAAAACAAGAGAATGCTTTATAAATTTTTGTAGCATAAAACATGATGCAGTATGTATTAGAAAACTAAATTTGTTTTAGGCTAATTCTTAAATACCATCCACATCTAACTGCAGACTGTGGGCGTTACCCCCTACAATGGGGTATGTATTACGTATAAGCTTGAAGTAGATTTTTAAGCTGAAAATGTATTATTAGAGAATACTTTTCCTTAAGATAAAAACTAAGTATTCCGCAATTTAAGTCCCTTTCCATATAAGATACACTTTAAAAATTACATCTTTAAAGGTCATAAATTTATTAAAATGTACAAAGCACAAATTCTAAATAAATAATAATAACTTTCACTTTTAATTGGAAAGGAACACTAGTAACTAAGTAACAGAAAATCTTTTAGCCGTGCATTTATCTTTTTCACTTTAATTCTTTGTGGTTCCGTATTTCTTCTTAGAATATATAAATAATGATTATGAAAACAGAAATAAAAAATATAACCCAAAAAAAAGCACAGAGAACACAAAAACTATAGTAAGCAGTAAAAGTCACTGACAAGTTTTAGGCTTAATACATATTTTCTCTTTTTTACTCCCTATATATACATATAAAACACATTCATTGCAGACTGCAGAATTTTGCGCTCAGCTGGTATGGTTAGGGATTTATGGTTTTGCTGTAAATAATAGCTAGCTTCTTATGAAGCTGAATAAAGTAAATGGTAGGGAAAAAAGGATGAGATACAAGGAATGAAAAGGAGGGAGGAAGAAAAATAGAGAATGCAAAACATAAACATAAAATTTTATGGCACATAATGTTATGGTTGGTAATTATTTCCATAGAGAAATGTTACTCGTAAAAGAAATGGTTAAATTAAAATGATATTAAATGCAGACTTTAATAAAATATATATATATATATATATATATATAAATAGCATACTTTGCAGTACAAAGAAAAAGAATAGCATACATTTGGTACAAAATTAATTTTAAGAAAAACCACTTAAAGCAAAACGAATGTATTTAAAAATTTTTAATAAAAAAAACATTACTAATTTTTTCAACTGCTTCTTTTTATAGTACGGTACTATTCTCTGCATTGTTTCAATAGCTTTTTATATTTTGTTGGTTTCACACATAATAGCCACATTTCAACAGCCCATGTACACATAACGTTAATGCAATGTTGCAGTCAATTTTAATATTTTTTTAAAACTATGTTTCGTTATTGTTTTTTTTGCAAGGCAATAAAAAACAAGTAAGACAATTAAATGTGGCTTGAGGCAAATTTTAAATACCCTCCAAATTCACAAAGGTAGGCTTGGCAAATATATACATATATATATATATATATATATTGCGCCCTTTAAAAGTTTATGTTTTACGTATTAGCTTGCAAGTCTAGTTTTAGGATGAATAAAGTTTTTTTGTAAATTGTAGGAGTGTCCGTTATTTGACTATACCTATTTTTGGTACATCGATGGTTGGGATAATCATAATTATGTGTGCACCAAATTTCAATTTCATAGGTCAACTTATTTGGCAGATATATAGATTTTTATCGATTATGGGTGTGGCTCTTGACAGATTTTGACTATTTTTAAATAGCAATATGCGTGTAGAAACTATAAGTGTCTGTACAAAATTTCAATCCAATGTCCCTAAATTTACGCTCGTGAGAATGCCAACAAAAGACAGACACGCGGACATACGGACATACATGTCTAAACCGACTTAGTTTTTGATGCTGATCAAGAAAATATATATACTTTGTAAGGTCTCAGACGCCTTCTTCTGGGTGTTGCAAATGGAAGAACAAACTTAGTATACCTCCTATGTTATGTGGAGGGTATAATAACAAAAATAAAGTTAAAAAAAAAAAAACGAGAAAAAAGCATTATTGCGCTGGACAGTGAGAGAAGAGCAATGGTTTTAAATGTGGCATTGTTTGGTTAATAAGGTCTCTTGGCTTGTTTGGGGAATACTACCACAACATACATAGAAATTCAAATAAACTGTAAATTCAGTTAACCGCAAAAATGTAAGTAAAGTACGATACAACCAAAATGTACACACACCCTAAAAACTACTACTAAATACACCCGTAACATAGTTATATAGTAAGAGTTCGGCTACAAGTTTCCTTAACTTTAAATTTTGCCTAATATTTGTTCAACTTATGACTTTTTTTATTTTATTTTATTTCATGTGTTAACGCAAAAGAAACTTTGCTCGAAGTTAAGGGAATTGTATTGTATACTTAGCAGCGCAACGATATCGTAAAAGTTTCTGTGTGACAACGAAAAATCAAATATTTTAATAAAAGCAGGTAGTAGACCTGCTCATGATCGAATTGTATATTGCTAAGTAAAGGTCTACTGAAATATTAAATCATTAACTTAAAATTTATGTTGGCTTTTGTTGGTAAACTTTTATTGCATGCTTTCCGGCTCCAGGAGGCCAATGAATATTTAAATAGTAGACTATGTCCTATGAGTAAACTTTCTTCATTGAAGAAAGGCTATGGAAGTTCTATCTTTAGGCGAAATTCCTTAATTACTGAACATCTAAAATGGAGTTCTGTCCAAATTTGCGAAGTCTTTAATGGATTAGGTGGTTATAAAGACAGTAGACGGTACAAACAGATTGCCCAGGTTCATTGGAGAAGTAAATGTAGTAGATGTCCTTGTATTAAATTATATCAACATATATCAAAAAAATCGACATTTATAAATTTCTCGGGTAATTTTAAAGGCGCTAATACCAACTATATACCAAGTATTCCCCTAAAGTTTAATTAAATTTGAGAAACATTTAACATATGTTTTTTTTTTAAATAGCCTTTCACACCATCATCATCTTAAGTATCGCTGCAGATATTGCTTTTTATTTTCTTACCTAAAATTTATAAACAAAAGACTTTCCCCCACATCCTTCCCATCAAACTAAAGTTTCTTAAAAAACGCATATATTCACATGAGATTTGTGTATGTGTGGAAAAGTACCTTTTCTAGTCCAACCTCTGAAAAATTATATTAACTTTATTAAGAGAGACAAAGACAGGAAGAACAAATGTTCAACACACGAGCACATGTTAAAATATAGTATATTTTAGAAACATGGTAAAGGCAGTTAGCAAAGTGTCCTTTTGTCGTCTGGTAAAAAGTAAATAAAATAAAACAAAACCAAACAAAACATAAGAGTCCAAAGAAGAAGAAGAAAAATAAGAGGAAGACAAGTTAAGCTTCCGAAAAAACGTTGTCAACAATGTTGAATAATTAAAATGGTCTCTTGACAAAACACTTGAGAACCAAAGAAACCAACAATCAAGAGTTGGTAGAACGTAAAGAATTTGACTTATTGGTTAGGTGGACAAACCAAAGAAAAAGAAGGAAAATGCTAAACCAAGTGAATAGGCTGTTTGTCTCATAAAGATTATTTTTTCAAAAAATTGTTATATATGGAAAGGGATACTAGGAATGGGTCGGTCTAAAGGAAAATGTTTGATTTTGACAGAAACATTTTTATACGCCTCACAAAAAAGGCATCAGAAATCCTCACAAATTTTATATATTCTTATTCTCTCTATTTATATTCTCAAAATCTCATCCGATCTAGATATGTATGTTCTTAAGTCCATCTAAAGATGGTATTCTCACGATTATAAATTTTGGTATGAATTTTATACAGATACTACACACAAATCATTAATAAAAATGGGCGAAATCGTGCAAGAGCCACGCCCATAATTTACAAAATATTTGCCAGAAAAGTTTAGTTATAAGGTTAAAATTTGATATACTTTTTTATAAATATTGCATCCATGGATGTGTAAAAAAAGGGCATGGTCGGTTGACAAACATCGTTAAAACTAAATATATGTGTTACAAGCATTGAGCTATAAACGTATAATAGTTTACTCTTAATAAAAAATAAGCGTTTTCGGATAATGGGCACGCCCATGCCCACAATTTACATAAAACCTTATAAAGCGTAAAATTCTACTTGCAAACTGATACGAAATACATACCATTACAAGACTTAGTCATATACCTATCACGCCCACCGTTTATATTTAGATGTGGAGGGCCAGTTAGTTTTCTTACTTTAATTAGTGTTGGTATTTGTTTTATTTAATTTAATTAATTTTTAGGAAATCTATATATTTGTTGTTATTACTAACATTTCAATAGAATTATCAAAGTGTCATAAAATTATAAAACTCGTCAGCTTGAGTTGTAGAAGTTTTTCAAAAAATGTTTGATTCTTTATTAAGTCAGCGACAACAATGTGATCTATTGTTGTTATTATTTTATAACAACAACAACAATTGCGTTGTAGTTTTAATATAATTCTTTGCTTCTATCTGACATACACTTGATGTATCTTTTCTGAGGAGTTTATAGTTAAGTTGCACTGAATGAGTGAGCGTGTTCAGGCAGCCATACGACATGCTTCTGACTTTTGTTCATCATCATTTTTTGGAGCACATATTATAATACAATATAAGGCAGACTGGCAATGTTGTGTGTGATGTACATTGTACAAACATTTTGTGTATGGAGCCATCATACAAAGTCAGAAAAGCTTTTGCATTTAAACGTATATATGTAAAGAAACATGATTTATATCAACGATGATGTTTAAGATGATGATATTGTTCAACACAAAGCGCAGCATACAGCATATAAAAGTAGCAACAAGAACAACTACAAAGATTTTCATTATTTATTAAGTTTGTGAAGTAATGAAGCATGCACAACAACAGACAGAGACACATCAACACATACAATCTCACAGGAATAATGCTGCAACTGCTGCTGATGATGATGATGATGAGAAGAAGGGCCAGTCAGTATATTCAACGTAGCAATTACACATGACTGCTTGGATACGAGCGAGATATTATATTTAAATGAATGCTTTTTCCTTCGATACTTGTAAATTTAATGAACGCCTGTCATTATCGTATCGCATCATAATATTCTATAATAAAAGAGACTTCCAAGCGTATTGTTTTATCTTCGATATCAAATATACAACAACTCAAACTTTGATTTCTTCCTTTTTATGCAAATAAACACAGATAATCTTTAAAGGAAAGGTAAAGAGAATGTTTAACTCTGCAACCTCCTAAAAGTATACCGTAAATAAAAATTTATGCTTAACAACTGAAAGTAGACAAAGGAATGAGAGCACAACAAGAATTATATTAAAAAAAAAGTCTCAAATATATCTTATCTAATCTAATCTAATCTATAAAGCATCTGTTGTAGATATTTTCTTCTTTAAACCTTAAAAATATTTATTCGTTTTGTATTACTTTGTGTAGTGAATAAAGCGGTTATAAAATCTTTCTTTATCCCAACTTTAAATTTATTTTTAATCCCTTCATATCTTTATTCTATTTTGTTATTATTAATAAACTTCCTCAACCCATCAATGTCTATTGGATAGTTTTATATCTCAAAGACAAAATATGCATCTATATCTAATTAAAAGCTTTTCTTTATATTCTTCCAAGTTGTTAGCGCTACTAAGCCTTTTTTTAAATCCAACCAAAGATTGCTTTATATTTTTGCACTTGTCCATTAAAATACTTGATTACAGGAGTTTAGAGAGGCCTATATGTTTTGTTAATATTCACTACTTTAAGCATTAGATCTAAGTGGTAAGATATTTAGATGTTTTCGGAGGTTTTTGAAAATTTTCCACTTTTAATGGATGCTTTGTAGCACACATTTCATACAATGAAAATTCGCCTTTCCTTTAAAGAAAAATTTTTTGTTAATCCAGTCCGGTCTGCCAAGCAACCCGTTTTGTTTTTATTATCAAAAACAGGTTTATATACGTGCGATTCCCAAACCGCAGTCGTTACAAGAGCCAATCATAATAATTCATAATCACCAATGTGTAAAAGTCCATATCTTTACCAACAATGATTATAGACTTCATTTCCTGGACAACAACAAATTGAGAGATGATGAAATCTACATAACATAGAACCGTAGTAAAAGAACCAAACTCTTTTTTCAAGCTTCATTAACAACTACAATAATAATTAAAGGTACATATATAGAGGGACACATATGGCTGCATATGTCATTGTTATACCGATGAAAAGAAACCTCCAAAAACCAAAGAACCACAACAAACAAAAAAATGCCATTGTAGTCCACGTATGTAATGTTTGCATTGGCATGAATCATAGCCCTCGGCCGAGTATACTCTTTTGTCAGAACCAAACCATTGGGGGAGAGAGGAAGTGTATATATATGGTAACATAATGTGTAACCAACAACAAATTAAAATGTACTTACTGGATATGAACAAAAAAAACCCGAAAAATACTCTTATACCTGAAAGGATGAACAATGGAAACCAAAACAATAAAAAACAACAAAAGTAATATATGTTGTTGGAATTGAACAAAAAAGAGAGAAAAAACCCTGAAGCCTACATTAGGGCTGAAAAAATAAATTAACTAACGAAAAACACACACACTTTTGGGCGGTTTGGTCAGTTGCAATACACATGATTTATGGTGGTTATAAAGTCTTCCTTTTTAAAGGGAATACCAAGCTAAGGTGAACTTAATAATTAGAGTATATACTGGATAAAGGATAATAGTTTAGTTTATGACAGAAAACAAGTAAGAAAACTGATTTTGGCTTAGGCCAAATCTTAAATAACTGAAACATTTACAATAGCGGGCATGGCAGTTATATGATTACGCTCTTTAAAAATGTTTGCATTACGTATCATCTGGTAAGTCCAGTTTTCCGAAGAATACGGCTTTTTCTACTATGTGAAAGTGTTTATTATCTAACCCTGCCCATTTTTGGCACATCGATGGAAGGGATAACTGTACATATAAGTACCAAATTTTAAATTCATACGTCAATATTTGTGACAGACAAAGTTTTTACCGATTACGAGCGTGGCTTTTAACCGATTTAGCCCATTTTAAATAGCAATCTGCGTGCAAATCAATATCTATACAAAATTAATGCTCAATATGTCAAAATATACGACCCTGGAAATGCGAGTTACAAACAGATGCACGGACATACGGCCTCTGACGTCTACCTCTAGGTGTTACAAACTTACCCCCTACCATTTTGTTTGTTTGATTACATGAAGACTCACCTGAAAAAAAGAGAAAACTTATTATAATTAAATTGTTTCGGAAAGTTAAAAAAATACAAATAAAAACTGCCGCTTAATTTATAAAAAATTCAATTTACATAATAAATAATAATGAAATTTATTTATACCGGGTTTAGCTCATCATTACCCAAAAAGAATCTCAACATTTTAAATGGGGTTAAAAAAATTTACATAATAATTTTCATATGTTGACACATAACTCACAGTGTATTATATAATATGGAGAAAAGACTACAACAGACCAGATAGAGACCGCAAAAGTAAAGAAAGTGGTAACAATTTTAGAATTATGCAAAAATAAAGAGACCCTCAGGCAAACGCAACTCAATCAGTCAGTTATTCATTCAATCACCATTTTCTTAAATAGTACAAAAAACTTTGATAAAAGTAGGTCTGAGGTGAGAATCATAATAGATTATATTCCTTTTTCCACAAAGAAGAAAAGTCGAGAAAGCTTACAAACAAATTAAAAAAACATTTAATTTACATAAATTTTATAATTTTCTCTTTGTACAACATTCAATATATAACTGATTTAAGGTAGACAAATTAGTTAAGCAGGGAAGGAGAATTTATAATAATAAATTTACAACAACAAAAGTAGGTTTTAAATGTGACCGACTCCAAATAATGCTCAAGTACACATTTGTTATGAAAATAGAAAGAATCTTTATATCTACCACAAAAATTGAACTATGAACTTGGTACGTATATCTATAGTTATACCTACCATTAATGTGTCAAAAATTGGCGTGGTTGTATAACAAATACTTCCACAATTTACAAAAAACTATACTCAGCGTAAAGCTCGATTAGATAGCTGAGAAGTAATCATATATCATATATATGCCATGCCCGCTATTGCAGATGTGGAGGGTATGTTAAATTTAATCTAAGCCAAATTTAATTTTTGTACTAGTCTTCTTTTTTCTGTGTGAAAAATTCTTCCTTATCGAAAAATTCTCGTTTATCATTCATATTTATCACATTTAATTATTAGTAGTTTAGTGAAAAATGTTAAACTCTTCGGTCCTTTTCATTTAGAATTTCTGGTTATTTCACGCATACTTATACTAATTGCTTCTAGGACTCTTTTATTAGGCTTTTGAGAGTCTGACCTCTTTGTCTTTGACACTTTTTATTATTGCCAAAAGTGTTGAAGTTTGTTGTTGGATTTGATACTAATCAAATCTCTGTTGCTTTTTTGCAATAACTGACAGGTGTTTGTTTGCTTTCAGGTTTTACACTGTCAATTCTCATTTGAAGCCACTTGGCTATCCTTTGACGAAATCTAAGGTAAGATTGGGAGATTTATATCTCATTTTCGTATTATGTCAAGCAGAAGTATTGACAATAACAAAGAAGAAACGTACTGAACTACACACCGATATAGAAAAATGTATTTTGTCAGGAATGTAAGGCTAGTGGGAGAGATAATGAAAATGTTATAAATACTGGCCTTAGTATCTCCTTCAATTTTTATCATAATGTGACTGGGTCAACTACAAGTGAAAGGTATAGAATGAATAAACAATATGATTGGGATTTGATATTAACTGTAAAAGCCACAAAGAACACAATAAAATATTTTTTAACAAAGAATTACATTTTTTAAATTTCTTTTTTCTAAATTTTGTGTATTTTATTATATATTTATTAAATAAGTATTAAAATTCAAAGTTGTATAAAATTCTTAGTATAAATAATTTGTAAAAATTTTAATTTTAATTTTTATACTCAACTAAATTAGCCCAAAGAGGAAGATTATGAACCGAATCAAACCATTTTTAGAACCGAACCACATATAAAGTTCTATTATAATGGAAGACTTTATAACGCAAATCGCAATTAAAAAAAAAAAAAATAGTTAATTGGCATAATATTTAGCTGTGCCAAATTTGCAATCGGATCACTTTTAAAACCTCCTCCCATATGATGATATTTCATGAACACACTTATACGATAAAACTTCAACTAAACGAATTGTAGCATAAAGAGCTAAGCAATGTAGGAGATTGAATGGTCGAGCTTAAACGACTATAGCATTTTTACTTGTTTTGGGGAATATTAAAAGAAAATTAAATGCTAATCAAGAACACACCACCAAATACAATACAACAAAGCGACCACTTGCCAAAAACATTTACAAAACATTTTTGGTTGCTACAACAATGCATGACTGATCTTGATGGTTTGTACGCCTCCATGACAAAACCAGCCATTTTATCTAGTTAGATATGACACAACAACAATTTTATATCGAAAAAAATACCAGTTGTAGATTTAGTTTAGTTCAGTTCAGTTCATTTGAGATTTGATAATAATGAACTCCAACTCTAAAAAAAAATACCATTCAAATAGAGAATTTTAGAAAAGTGTATAGAGGTAAATGTGTTACCACGCATTGCCAAACAATACTAAATAAAAACGTTACATATTTTTCTGTGCAATATGTTCTATGTTTTCTATAGAGATACATACATGTTGTGTTGTAACTTCCTGTTTGTGTTCATGTTTGTGTGTTTTTTACTAGATAGGGAAACATTATTGGTTGAATAGGGTTTTATCCATTTATACGCATAGATGTGATACTGGTCGCGAATAACGAAAAGCTTATGGAATGTTGCTGCATATGTTTAAAAGAGTGCATGTTTGGAGTTTTCATTAGATCCGCAGTGCATTTGCGGTTGTTTTCTAGGGAAATAAAAGTTCCATTGACAAACCATGCTGCAAACTTAACCATATATTTGGGTAATCCAAAATGAAGCAAACCTTACGGCGGAGAAACATTTTGCCACATTTTAAATTTAATAATTTTTCTTTGGAATAGTTATAGAAATAAGTAGTAAATAAAGAGGCACACAGGGAGCGTCCCCTATATGACAAGCACGGAGACTTTTGGAAACTAAAACAGACTATAAGAAAAATAAAACAGTTAAGCCAAGAATTTTGATATAAAATTATGTTCGAATAGTTCTGTTACAGGTATTAATACGAGGTCAGACCCCTTTCCCTGCTACGGAAATACTTGTGCATAAGCAAACCTCATCGGTGATTAAGCGTATACAGAGAGCAAGACCCACTTGCACTTCATTTAAACAACTGGACTTTTCCCTGCACATGGTCAATGACTGCAAGGTGAAATGTTACAACTTTCACTCATATATGCAAATTATCCTATAGTTTCGGTTCATAAACGGTATAAATGATTCAGACATGGGTGCAGTAAAGTAGTTCTTTTAGAACTCTTCGAATTTTTTTGACATTATAAACAATATATGTTTAGTTATTAAATTAATTTGAACAGCAAGAGATTCCAATGCAGTAGGTCTACGGAAGCAACACCTGCGCTGCGTTTTTCTGGTACTGAAATTTATCTTTTTTATACGATTCACTAATCCATGCCTGCAGGGCCTTACACGCTTCATTTTTATTTATAAAAAATACTTAACAAATGCTACTGCTCTTGAAAGCATCTTTAACCCCATTAAAAATTTAAGTTTAAGTTTAAGTTTATTGTGAGACTTTTTTTAACTTTTACATTTCAATTTACATTCATTAAATTATGAAACAATAAGGTAAAACTTAAAATTATAATGTGTTGCTGAAATAACAGTAAAATGAATTAAAGCATCTAGCTAGAGAAGATAAGAATTTTTTATATTAATTTAAACATTTAGTGAAAGGACGACCTTGTTCTCGGCTCCATTGGTTTCGTTTTGTAAAAAGTTCAAATATAATTCGAAACAAACTACTACTACTATAAATTATATATACAATTAAAAGTCAATTGTAGCATAATTCAGACATGGCTAAATCGTCTTGTAACCTTTTATACCATAGAAATTTTTTCTGTTTTAGTCATCAAAGTTTTATACAGAATACTGGTCGCTTATTTTTAACTAACTTTTAACATCAGTTTTTTAAATTTCACTATAAAATATCTATAGCCTATTAATTTAGTAAACGGGGGCCTTCAACAACCCCGTATAATGACATTTATACCTACTTTTGAGGAATTTAAAAACTTTTCAACTTATATTGATTACATGAAATCAAGGGGAGCTCATTTGGCTGGTGTGGCCAGGGTAATACTACCACGAGAATGGGTGCCGCGCAAATCAGGCTATCACATAAATAATATAAATATGACCATACCGTTTCCTATATGCCAGATGGTGTCTGGAAAACGAGATCAATATCAACAAAAATAATGTTACCAAAAGAACCATGACACTGAGACAGTTTAAGGAAACAGCAGAATCGGTACGACATCAAACACCTGAACATTTCGATAATGATGATTTGGAGCGTAAATATTGGAAGAATCTTACCTACGTATCACCCTTGTATGCTGCCGATATCAAGGGTACTTTGAGTGATAGGGATTTGGATGTTTGGAATATTAACCATTTGGGTACAATATTGGGTTTAGTTAAGAAGGATTATGGCATTGAAATAGACGGCGTTAATAATGCTTACCTGTATTTTGGTATGTGGAAAAGTACCTTTGCCTGGCATACCGAGGATATGGATTTATATTCGATCAATTATTTACACTTTGAAGCGCACAAGACCTGGTATACAATTCCTCCAGCACATAGCTCGCAACTGGAAAAATTAGCCAATCAACTGTTCTATGAAAATTATCAAAACTGTAGTGCGCATTTGCGCCATAAACTGACTCTACTGAGTCCGCATATGCTGCGTCAAAATAAAATACCATTCAAACGCATTACGCAGGAGGAGGGAGAAATATTAATCACCTTTTCCTACGGCTAACATGCCGGTTTCTATCATGGCTTCAGTGGTGACGAGTCCACGAATTTCGCTCTCAAACGTTGGGTGGGATATGGTAAGAGGGCCGGCATTGGCTGTTGCCGCAGTGATTTGGTAAAAATCTCCATGGAAACGTTTGTGAAACGATTTCAACCAGAACATTATGAAAATTGGTTAAGCGGTGCTAATTACGGCTGTCAGCCTGAAGATCCCAGTAAATTGTGTGCCGCCCCACCACCAAACTTATATAATTACGCATCATCGAAGAAAAAATCATCAAACGATTCTGATAGAGATCAATTTACTAACTACACTGATTACATTAAACAAAAGTCTGAAACATTTGCCTTAGCTACAAGCTAGGCAGTGCAACAAAATGTCAACAAATAAATGGCTGCTCCTTGGTAGCAGTACGTGATGAAAACGTTGAATTGCTTACATCCAGCTCCATCTCCACTAGTGTACGAAAAATAGCGAAAATTTAATTACGTAAAATTGATCGATCTTCTGTTTCGGAATCGCCACCATTATTGGCCATTAATGAAGTGGACTTTGATGACACACTAAACCAACTGTAGCATAAGTCAGACATGGCTAAATCGTCTTGTAACCTTTTATACCATAGTAATTTTTTCTGTTTTAGTCATCAAAGTTTTATACTGAATACAGGTCGCTTATTTTTAACTAACTTTTAACATCAGTTTTTTAAATTTCACTATAAAATATCTAATGTCTATTAATTCAGTGAACGGGGGCCTTCAACAACCCCGTATAATGACATTTATGCCCACTTTTGAGGAATTTAAAAACTTTTCAACGTATATTGATTACATGAAATCAAGGGGAGCTCATTTGGCTGGTGTGGCCAGGGTAATACTACCACGAGAATGGGTGCCGCGCAAATCAGGCTATCACATAAATAATATAAATATGACCATACCGTTTCCTATATGCCAGATGGGGTCTGGAAAACGAGATCAATATCAACAAATTAATGTTACCAAAAGAACCATGACATTGAGACAGTTTAAGAAAATAGCAGAATCGGTACGACATCAAACACCTGAACATTTCGATTTTGATGATTTGGAGCGTAAATATTGGAAGAATGTTACCTACGTATCACCTTTGTATGCTGCCGATATCAAGGGTACTTTGAGTGATAGGGATCTGGATGTTTGGAATATTAACCATTTGGGTACAATATTGGGTTTAGTTAAGAAGGATTATGGCATTGAAATAGACGGCGTTAATAATGCTTACCTGTATTTTGGTATGTGGAAAAGTACCTTTGCCTGGCATACCGAGGATATGGATTTATATTCGATCAATTATTTACACTTTGAAGCGCACAAGACCTGGTATACAATTCCTCCAGCACATAGCACGCAACTGGAAAAATTAGCCAATCAACTGTTCTATGAAAATTAACAAAACTGTAGTGCGCATTTGCGCCATAAACTGACTCTACTGAGTCCGCATATGCTGCGTCAAAATAAAATACCATTCAAACGCATTACGCAGGAGGAGGGAGAAATATTAATCACCTTTTCCTACGGCTAACGTGCCGGTTTCTATCATGGCTTCAGTGGTGACGAGTCCACGAATTTCGCTCTCAAACGTTGGGTGGGATATGGTAAGAGGGCCGGCATTGGCTGTTGCCGCAGTGATTTGGTAAAAAACTCCATGGAAGCGTTTGTGAAACGATTTCAACCAGAACATTATGAAAATTGGTTAAGCGGCGCTAATTACGGCTGTCAGCCTGAAGATCCCAGTAAATTGTGTGCCGCCCCACCACCAAACTTATATAATTACGCATCATCAAAGAAAAAATCCTCAAACGATTCTGATAGAGATCAATTTACTAACTACACTGGTTACAATAAACAAAAGTCTGAAACATTTGCCTTAGCTACAAGTTAGGCAGTGCAACAAAATTTCAACAAAGAAATGGCTGCTCCTTGGTAGCAGTACGTGATGAAAACATTGAATTGCCTACATCCAGCTCCGCCTCCAGTAGTGTACGAAAAATACCGAAAATTTAATTACGTAAAATTGATCGATCTTCTGTTTCGGAATCGCCATTATTAAAGTCCACTTCATTAATGGCTCTGATTCCGGAATGGAAGATCGATCGATTTTTTCTTCGATAATGCGTAATTATATAAGTTTGGTGGTGGGGCGGCACACAATTTACTGGGATCTTCAGGATGACAGCCGTAATCAGCGCTGTTTAAAAAATTTTCATAATGTTCTGGTTGAAATCGTTTCACAAACGTTTCCATGGAGATTTTTACCAAATCACTTCGGCAATAGCCAATGCCGGCCCTCTTACCATATCCCACCCAACGTTTGTGAGCGAAATTCGTGGACTCGTCACCACTGAAGCCATGATAGAAACCGGCATGTTAGCCGTAGGAAAAGGTGATTAATATTTCTCCCTCCTCCTGCGTAATGCGTTTGAATGGTATTTTATTTTGACGCAGCATATGCGGCTCAGTAGAGTCAGTTTATGGCGCAAATGCGCACTACAGTTTTGATAATTTTCATAGAACAGTTGATTGGCTAATTTTTCCAGTTGCGTGCTATGTGCTGGAGGAATTGTATACCAGGTCTTGTGCGCTTCAAAGTGTAAATAATTGATCGAATATAAATCCATATCCTCGGTATGCCAGGCAAAGGTACTTTTTCACATACCAAAATATAGGTAAGCATTATTAACGCCGTCTATTTCAATGCCATAATCCTTCTTAACTAAACCCAATATTGTACCCAAATGGTTAATATTCCAAACATCCAGATCCCTATCACTCAAAGTACCCTTGATATCGGCAGCATACAAGGGTGATACGTAGGTAACATTCTTCCAATATTTACGCTCCAAATCATCATAATCGAAATGTTCAGGTGTTTGATGTCGTACCGATTCTGCTATTTCCTTAAACTGTCTCAATGTCATGGTTCTTTTGGTAACATTAATTTGTTGATATTGATCTCGTTTTCCAGACCCCATCTGGCATATAGGAAACGGTATGGTCATATTTATATTATTTATGTGATAGCCTGATTTGCGCGGCACCCATTCTCGTGGTGGTATTACCCTGGTCACACCAGCCAAATGAGCTCCCCTTGATTCCATGTAATCAATATTCGTTGAAAAGTTTTTAAATTCCTCAAAAGTGGGCATAAATGTAATTATACGGGGTTGTTGAAGGCCCCCGTTCACTGAATTAATAGACATTAGATATTTTATAGTGAAATTTAAAAAACTGATGTTAAAAGTTAGTTAAAAATAAGCGACCTGTATTCAGTATAAAACTTTGATGACTAAAACAGAAAAAATTACTATGGTATAAAAGGTTACAAGACGATTTAGCCATGTCTGACTTATGCCACAATTGGTTTAGTGTGTCATCAAAGTCCACTTCATTAATAATGGTGGCGATTCCGAAACAGAAGATCGATCAATTTTACGTAATTAAATTTTCGGTATTTTTCGTACACTAGTGGAGATGGAGCTGGATGTAAGCAATTCAACGTTTTCATCACGTACTGCTTCATTAATAATGGTGGCGATTCCGAAGCAGAAGATCGATCAATTTTACGTAATTAAATTTTCGCTATTTTTCGTACACTAGTGGAGATGGAGCTGGATGTAAGCAATTCAACGTTTTCATCACGTACTGCTACCAAGGAGCAGCCATTTATTTGTTGACATTTTGTTGCACTGCCTAGCTTGTAGCTAAGGCAAATGTTTCAGACTTTTGTTTAATGTAATCAGTGTAGTTAGTAAATTGATCTCTATCAGAATCGTTTGATGATTTTTTCTTCGATGATGCGTAATTATATAAGTTTGGTGGTGGGGCGGCACACAATTTACTGGGATCTTCAGGCTGACAGCCGTAATTAGCGCCGCTTAACCAATTTTCATAATGTTCTGGTTGAAATCGTTTCACAAACGTTTCCATGGAGATTTTTACCAAATCACTGCGGCAACAGCCAATGCCGGCCCTCTTACCATATCCCACCCAACGTTTGAGAGCGAAATTCGTGGACTCGTCACCACTGAAGCCATGATAGAAACCGGCATGTTAGCCGTAGGAAAAGGTGATTAATATTTCTTCCTCCTCCTGCGTAATGCGTTTGAATGGTATTTTATTTTGACGCAGCATATGCGGCTCAGTAGAGTCAGTTTATGGCGCAAATGCGCACTACAGTTTTGATAATTTTCATAGAACAGTTGATTGGCTAATTTTTCCAGTTGCGTGCTATGTGCTGGAGGAATTGTATACCAGGTCTTGTGCGCTTCAAAGTGTAAATAATTGATCGAATATAAATCCATATCCTCGGTATGCCAGGCAAAGGTACTTTTCCACATACCAAAATACAGGTAAGCATTATTAACGCCGTCTATTTCAATGCCATAATCCTTCTTAACTAAACCCAATATTGTACCCAAATGGTTAATATTCCAAACATCCAGATCCCTATCACTCAAAGTACCCTTGATATCGGCAGCATACAAGGGTGATACGTAGGTAACATTCTTCCAATATTTACGCTCCAAATCATCATAATCGAAATGTTCAGGTGTTTGATGTCGTACCGATTCTGCTATTTCCTTAAACTGTCTCAATGTCATGGTTCTTTTGGTAACATTAATTTGTTGATATTTATCTCGTTTTCCAGACCCCATCTGGCATATAGGAAACGGTATGGTCATATTTATATTATTTATGTGATAGCCTGATTTGCGCGGCACCCATTCTCGTGGTGGTATTACCCTGGTCACACCAGCCAAATGAGCTCCCCTTGATTCCATGTAATCAATATTCGTTGAAAAGTTTTTAAATTCCTCAAAAGTGGGCATAAATGTAATTATACGGGGTTGTTGAAGGCCCCCGTTCACTGAATTAATAGACATTAGATATTTTATAGTGAAATTTAAAAAACTGATGTTAAAAGTTAGTTAAAAATAAGCGACCTGTATTCAGTATAAAACTTTGATGACTAAAACAGAAAAAATTACTATGGTATAAAAGGTTACAAGACGATTTAGCCATGTCTGACTTATGCCACAATTGGTTTAGTGTGTCATCAAAGTCCACTTCATTAATAATGGTGGCGATTCCGAAACAGAAGATCGATCAATTTTACGTAATTAAATTTTCGGTATTTTTCGTACACTAGTGGAGATGGAGCTGGATGTAAGCAATTCAACGTTTTCATCACGTACTGCTTCATTAATAATGGTGGCGATTCCGAAGCAGAAGATCGATCAATTTTACGTAATTAAATTTTCGGTATTTTTCGTACACTAGTGGAGATGGAGCTGGATGTAAGCAATTCAACGTTTTCATCACGTACTGCTACCAAGGAGCAGCCATTTATTTGTTGACATTTTGTTGCACTGCCTAGCTTGTAGCTAAGGCAAATGTTTCAGACTTTTGTTTAATGTAATCAGTGTAGTTAGTAAATTGATCTCTATCAGAATCGTTTGATGATTTTTTCTTCGATGATGCGTAATTATATAAGTTTGGTGGTGGGGCGGCACACAATTTACTGGGATCTTCAGGCTGACAGCCGTAATTAGCGCCGCTTAACCAATTTTCATAATGTTCTGGTTGAAATCGTTTCACAAACGTTTCCATGGAGATTTTTACCAAATCACTGCGGCAACAGCCAATGCCGGCCCTCTTACCATATCTCACCCAACGTTTGAGAGCGAAATTCGTGGACTCGTCACCACTGAAGCCATGATAGAAACCGGCATGTTAGCCGTAGGAAAAGGTGATTAATATTTCTCCCTCCTCCTGCGTAATGCGTTTGAATGGTATTTTATTTTGACGCAGCATATGCGGACTCAGTAGAGTCAGTTTATGGCGCAAATGCGCACTACAGTTTTGTTAATTTTCATAGAACAGTTGATTGGCTAATTTTTCCAGTTGCGTGCTATGTGCTGGAGGAATTGTATACCAGGTCTTGTGCGCTTCAAAGTGTAAATAATTGATCGAATATAAATCCATATCCTCGGTATGCCAGGCAAAGGTACTTTTTCACATACCAAAATATAGGTAAGCATTATTAACGCCGTCTATTTCAATGCCATAATCCTTCTTAACTAAACCCAATATTGTACCCAAATGGTTAATATTCCAAACATCCAGATCCCTATCACTCAAAGTACCCTTGATATCGGCAGCATACAAGGGTGATACGTAGGTAACATTCTTCCAATATTTACGCTCCAAATCATCATAATCGAAATGTTCAGGTGTTTGATGTCGTACCGATTCTGCTATTTCCTTAAACTGTCTCAATGTCATGGTTCTTTTGGTAACATTAATTTGTTGATATTGATCTCGTTTTCCAGACCCCATCTGGCATATAGGAAACGGTATGGTCATATTTATATTATTTATGTGATAGCCTGATTTGCGCGGCACCCATTCTCGTGGTGGTATTACCCTGGTCACACCAGCCAAATGAGCTCCCCTTGATTCCATGTAATCAATATTCGTTGAAAAGTTTTTAAATTCCTCAAAAGTGGGCATAAATGTAATTATACGGGGTTGTTGAAGGCCCCCGTTCACTGAATTAATAGACATTAGATATTTTATAGTGAAATTTAAAAAACTGATGTTAAAAGTTAGTTAAAAATAAGCGACCTGTATTCAGTATAAAACTTTGATGACTAAAACAGAAAAAATTACTATGGTATAAAAGGTTACAAGACGATTTAGCCATGTCTGACTTATGCCACAATTGGTTTAGTGTGTCATCAAAGTCCACTTCATTAATAATGGTGGCGATTCCGAAACAGAAGATCGATCAATTTTACGTAATTAAATTTTCGGTATTTTTCGTACACTAGTGGAGATGGAGCTGGATGTAAGCAATTCAACGTTTTCATCACGTACTGCTTCATTAATAATGGTGGCGATTCCGAAGCAGAAGATCGATCAATTTTACGTAATTAAATTTTCGGTATTTTTCGTACACTAGTGGAGATGGAGCTGGATGTAAGCAATTCAACGTTTTCATCACGTACTGCTACCAAGGAGCAGCCATTTATTTGTTGACATTTTGTTGCACTGCCTAGCTTGTAGCTAAGGCAAATGTTTCAGACTTTTGTTTAATGTAATCAGTGTAGTTAGTAAATTGATCTCTATCAGAATCGTTTGATGATTTTTTCTTCGATGATGCGTAATTATATAAGTTTGGTGGTGGGGCGGCACACAATTTACTGGGATCTTCAGGCTGACAGCCGTAATTAGCGCCGCTTAACCAATTTTCATAATGTTCTGGTTGAAATCGTTTCACAAACGTTTCCATGGAGATTTTTACCAAATCACTGCGGCAACAGCCAATGCCGGCCCTCTTACCATATCTCACCCAACGTTTGAGAGCGAAATTCGTGGACTCGTCACCACTGAAGCCATGATAGAAACCGGCATGTTAGCCGTAGGAAAAGGTGATTAATATTTCTCCCTCCTCCTGCGTAATGCGTTTGAATGGTATTTTATTTTGACGCAGCATATGCGGACTCAGTAGAGTCAGTTTATGGCGCAAATGCGCACTACAGTTTTGTTAATTTTCATAGAACAGTTGATTGGCTAATTTTTCCAGTTGCGTGCTATGTGCTGGAGGAATTGTATACCAGGTCTTGTGCGCTTCAAAGTGTAAATAATTGATCGAATATAAATCCATATCCTCGGTATGCCAGGCAAAGGTACTTTTCCACATACCAAAATACAGGTAAGCATTATTAACGCCGTCTATTTCAATGCCATAATCCTTCTTAACTAAACCCAATATTGTACCCAAATGGTTAATATTCCAAACATCCAGATCCCTATCACTCAAAGTACCCTTGATATCGGCAGCATACAAGGGTGATACGTAGGTAACATTCTTCCAATATTTACGCTCCAAATCATCATAATCGAAATGTTCAGGTGTTTGATGTCGTACCGATTCTGCTATTTCCTTAAACTGTCTCAATGTCATGGTTCTTTTGGTAACATTAATTTGTTGATATTGATCTCGTTTTCCAGACCCCATCTGGCATATAGGAAACGGTATGGTCATATTTATATTATTTATGTGATAGCCTGATTTGCGCGGCACCCATTCTCGTGGTGGTATTACCCTGGTCACACCAGCCAAATGAGCTCCCCTTGATTCCATGTAATCAATATTCGTTGAAAAGTTTTTAAATTCCTCAAAAGTGGGCATAAATGTAATTATACGGGGTTGTTGAAGGCCCCCGTTCACTGAATTAATAGACATTAGATATTTTATAGTGAAATTTAAAAAACTGATGTTAAAAGTTAGTTAAAAATAAGCGACCTGTATTCAGTATAAAACTTTGATGACTAAAACAGAAAAAATTACTATGGTATAAAAGGTTACAAGACGATTTAGCCATGTCTGACTTATGCCACAATTGGTTTAGTGTGTCATCAAAGTCCACTTCATTAATAATGGTGGCGATTCCGAAACAGAAGATCGATCAATTTTACGTAATTAAATTTTCGGTATTTTTCGTACACTACTGGAGGCGGAGCTGGATGTAGGCAATTCAATGTTTTCATCACGTACTGCTACCAAGGAGCAGCCATTTCTTTGTTGACATTTTGTTGCACTGCCTAACTTGTAGCTAAGGCAAATGTTTCAGACTTTTGTTTATTGTAGCCAGTGTAGTTAGTAAATTGATCTCTATCAGAATCGTTTGATGATTTTTTCTTCGATGATGCGTAATTATATAAGTTTGGTGGTGGGGCGGCACACAATTTACTGGGATCTTCAGGCTGACAGCCGTAATTAGCGCCGCTTAACCAATTTTCATAATGTTCTGGTTGAAATCGCTTCACAAACGTTTCCATGGAGATTTTTACCAAATCACTGCGGCAACAGCCAATGCCGGCCCTCTTACCATATCCCACCCAACGTTTGAGAGCGAAATTCGTGGACTCGTCACCACTGAAGCCATGATAGAAACCGGCATGTTAGCCGTAGGAAAAGGTGATTAATATTTCTCCCTCCTCCTGCGTAATGCGTTTGAATGGTATTTTATTTTGACGCAGCATATGCGGACTCTGTAGAGTCAGTTTATGGCGCAAATGCGCACTACAGTTTTGTTAATTTTCATAGAACAGTTGATTGGCTAATTTTTCCAGTTGCGTGCTATGTGCTGGAGGAATTGTATACCAGGTCTTGTGCGCTTCAAAGTGTAAATAATTGATCGAATATAAATCCATATCCTCGGTATGCCAGGCAAAGGTACTTTTCCACATACCAAAATACAGGTAAGCATTATTAACGCCGTCTATTTCAATGCCATAATCCTTCTTAACTAAACCCAATATTGTACCCAAATGGTTAATATTCCAAACATCCAGATCCCTATCACTCAAAGTACCCTTGATATCGGCAGCATACAAAGGTGATACGTAGGTAACATTCTTCCAATATTTACGCTCCAAATCATCAAAATCGAAATGTTCAGGTGTTTGATGTCGTACCGATTCTGCTATTTTCTTAAACTGTCTCAATGTCATGGTTCTTTTGGTAACATTAATTTGTTGATATTGATCTCGTTTTCCAGACCCCATCTGGCATATAGGAAACGGTATGGTCATATTTATATTATTTATGTGATAGCCTGATTTGCGCGGCACCCATTCTCGTGGTAGTATTACCCTGGCCACACCAGCCAAATGAGCTCCCCTTGATTTCATGTAATCAATATACGTTGAAAAGTTTTTAAATTCCTCAAAAGTGGGCATAAATGTCATTATACGGGGTTGTTGAAGGCCCCCGTTCACTGAATTAATAGACATTAGATATTTTATAGTGAAATTTAAAAAACTGATGTTAAAAGTTAGTTAAAAATAAGCGACCTGTATTCAGTATAAAACTTTGATGACTAAAACAGAAAAAATTACTATGGTATAAAAGGTTACAAGACGATTTAGCCATGTCTGACTTATGCTACAGTTGGTTTAGTGTGTCATCAAAGTCCACTTCATTAATGGCCAATAATGGTGGCGATTCCGAAACAGAAGATCGATCAATTTTACGTAATTAAATTTTCGGTATTTTTCGTACACTACTGGAGGCGGAGCTGGATGTAGGCAATTCAATGTTTTCATCACGTACTGCTACCAAGGAGCAGCCATTTCTTTGTTGACATTTTGTTGCACTGCCTAACTTGTAGCTAAGGCAAATGTTTCAGACTTTTGTTTATTGTAGCCAGTGTAGTTAGTAAATTGATCTCTATCAGAATCGTTTGATGATTTTTTCTTCGATGATGCGTAATTATATAAGTTTGGTGGTGGGGCGGCACACAATTTACTGGGATCTTCAGGCTGACAGCCGTAATTAGCGCCGCTTAACCAATTTTCATAATGTTCTGGTTGAAATCGCTTCACAAACGTTTCCATGGAGATTTTTACCAAATCACTGCGGCAACAGCCAATGCCGGCCCTCTTACCATATCCCACCCAACGTTTGAGAGCGAAATTCGTGGACTCGTCACCACTGAAGCCATGATAGAAACCGGCATGTTAGCCGTAGGAAAAGGTGATTAATATTTCTCCCTCCTCCTGCGTAATGCGTTTGAATGGTATTTTATTTTGACGCAGCATATGCGGACTCTGTAGAGTCAGTTTATGGCGCAAATGCGCACTACAGTTTTGTTAATTTTCATAGAACAGTTGATTGGCTAATTTTTCCAGTTGCGTGCTATGTGCTGGAGGAATTGTATACCAGGTCTTGTGCGCTTCAAAGTGTAAATAATTGATCGAATATAAATCCATATCCTCGGTATGCCAGGCAAAGGTACTTTTCCACATACCAAAATACAGGTAAGCATTATTAACGCCGTCTATTTCAATGCCATAATCCTTCTTAACTAAACCCAATATTGTACCCAAATGGTTAATATTCCAAACATCCAGATCCCTATCACTCAAAGTACCCTTGATATCGGCAGCATACAAAGGTGATACGTAGGTAACATTCTTCCAATATTTACGCTCCAAATCATCAAAATCGAAATGTTCAGGTGTTTGATGTCGTACCGATTCTGCTATTTTCTTAAACTGTCTCAATGTCATGGTTCTTTTGGTAACATTAATTTGTTGATATTGATCTCGTTTTCCAGACCCCATCTGGCATATAGGAAACGGTATGGTCATATTTATATTATTTATGTGATAGCCTGATTTGCGCGGCACCCATTCTCGTGGTAGTATTACCCTGGCCACACCAGCCAAATGAGCTCCCCTTGATTTCATGTAATCAATATACGTTGAAAAGTTTTTAAATTCCTCAAAAGTGGGCATAAATGTCATTATACGGGGTTGTTGAAGGCCCCCGTTCACTGAATTAATAGACATTAGATATTTTATAGTGAAATTTAAAAAACTGATGTTAAAAGTTAGTTAAAAATAAGCGACCTGTATTCAGTATAAAACTTTGATGACTAAAACAGAAAAAATTACTATGGTATAAAAGGTTACAAGACGATTTAGCCATGTCTGACTTATGCTACAGTTGGTTTAGTGTGTCATCAAAGTCCACTTCATTAATGGCCAATAATGGTGGCGATTCCGAAACAGAAGATCGATCAATTTTACGTAATTAAATTTTCGGTATTTTTCGTACACTACTGGAGGCGGAGCTGGATGTAGGCAATTCAATGTTTTCATCACGTACTGCTACCAAGGAGCAGCCATTTCTTTGTTGACATTTTGTTGCACTGCCTAACTTGTAGCTAAGGCAAATGTTTCAGACTTTTGTTTATTGTAGCCAGTGTAGTTAGTAAATTGATCTCTATCAGAATCGTTTGATGATTTTTTCTTCGATGATGCGTAATTATATAAGTTTGGTGGTGGGGCGGCACACAATTTACTGGGATCTTCAGGCTGACAGCCGTAATTAGCGCCGCTTAACCAATTTTCATAATGTTCTGGTTGAAATCGTTTCACAAACGCTTCCATGGAGTTTTTTACCAAATCACTGCGGCAACAGCCAATGCCGGCCCTCTTACCATATCCCACCCAACGTTTGAGAGCGAAATTCGTGGACTCGTCACCACTGAAGCCATGATAGAAACCGGCATGTTAGCCGTAGGAAAAGGTGATTAATATTTCTCCCTCCTCCTGCGTAATGCGTTTGAATGGTATTTTATTTTGACGCAGCATATGCGGACTCAGTAGAGTCAGTTTATGGCGCAAATGCGCACTACAGTTTTGTTAATTTTCATAGAACAGTTGATTGGCTAATTTTTCCAGTTGCGTGCTATGTGCTGGAGGAATTGTATACCAGGTCTTGTGCGCTTCAAAGTGTAAATAATTGATCGAATATAAATCCATATCCTCGGTATGCCAGGCAAAGGTACTTTTCCACATACCAAAATACAGGTAAGCATTATTAACGCCGTCTATTTCAATGCCATAATCCTTCTTAACTAAACCCAATATTGTACCCAAATGGTTAATATTCCAAACATCCAGATCCCTATCACTCAAAGTACCCTTGATATCGGCAGCATACAAGGGTGATACGTAGGTAAGATTCTTCCAATATTTACGCTCCAAATCATCATTATCGAAATGTTCAGGTGTTTGATGTCGTACCGATTCTGCTGTTTCCTTAAACTGTCTCAGTGTCATGGTTCTTTTGGTAACATTATTTTTGTTGATATTGATCTCGTTTTCCAGACACCATCTGGCATATAGGAGGAAACGGTATGGTCATATTTATATTATCTATGTGATAGCCTGATTTGCGCGGCACACCAGCTAAATGAGCTCCCCTTGATTCCATGTAATCAATATACGTTGAAAAGTTTTTAAATTCCTCAAAAGTAGGTATAAATGTCATTATACGGGGTTGTTGAAGGCCCCCGTTTACTGAATTAATAGGCTATAGATATTTTATAGTGAAATTTAAAAAACTGATGTTAAAAGTTAGTTAAAAAAAATTGACCAGTATTCAGTATAAAACTTTGACAACTAAAACACAAAAAACTACTATGGTATAAAAGGTTACAAGTTGATTTAGCCATGTCTGTCTGCCTTTCGTGTACATTTGTGAGCAAGCTACAGGTCGCCTTTTTTGTAATACTTGATGAGATTTAGTATAACGACATGTATTGGCCCAAAGAGGAACTCTATTGAAAATGGACTGAATTAGACTTTTTTTAGAACCTCTCCCCATAAAAGGTCCTATTATAAGGGAAGTTGTATGTATGAGAGATTTATATAGATCTCGACAAAAACTGGCCTATATTTGGATCTATCATTATAACTGCAGTTCTTTCAGTAACTGAGTGGGATAAGACTTTGTCGTAGTACACTCCGCCCTCGGATACGGGTTCAAATCCAGCTGAGGAAAAAAGTGAAGAAGTTTCTCAGCTGAAATTTGAACTTGTGTTTCGCGTTGGATTGCTAATCCACCGACACTTATCATATACGCTGGACAATAGATCAAGATAATCCTTTACTTCACAAGAAAAGTATTTGAAATTTCGCAATAATGCAACAATGTATTCATTTTGAGTTGGTTGGCGTTATATATAATAGAGGTAGTGTTTTACGTAGAGGACCAGGAAGACCTAAAATAATATGTGAGGGAAAACCGGGTAGGCCTAAAAAGCGGTACAATGTTTTAGGTAACATGAGTGTTCCACAAACTGTCAGTGATGCTTTATCTTCTCCAAATTCCTAAGATTGGGAACAAGCTTGCAAAACTGAAGCACCATAAATTTGTAAATTTAATGAATTTAGTAATTTTATGTAAACAAAGGAGTTGAGAAGGAGTGTTGAAACTTTCATTTATACTTTGCCTAAAAACAACCCCAATACTTTGTAATATATAAAAACTAAGTAACCTTTGAAATATAAAATGTACGTGAACGTATGTATGGTAGAATTTTATTCATTTTTATATTCAGACGTTGTTTGCACTTAATAGACTTAACAGTTGCAGTTCCATATCGTAATATTACGGTTTGTTAACTCCGCGTGTAATTAGTGAAAAGTTTCAATAATTATTTAGTTAACTGGTAATGATGGATTCGACGCAAGTTCATGAATCCGATTTACTGGATAGTGAAATTTTAAAAAAAATACAAATAGAAGAGTTGTGCCGTCTATGTTTGCAACATGGCGATAAAGCTTCTTGGGTAAATATTTTTGAAGGCAAACTCCAAGAAGATAGCAATGATGTACAACCACTGGATAAGGTTCTTTATGAATTATTTCAAATAAATGTATAAGTAGTAATTTTCAATATCCTTGACATAATGTATAGTTATGATTTTGTTTTAGTATGAAAGAACTCCGGGGATGCCGCATGTTGTATGCCAACGATGTTTAGATATGGTCAAGGCGTTTATACGTTTCCGCAGAATCGTACAAAATTGTGATGCCCAACTTAGAAGTGGATCAATAGATTTAAAAGCACTCAAAGTATGTGAAAATGATACATCACTAAGGCCGGGATTAAATGGGAATCCCGGTGTATTTGAGGCCGAGGAAGGCTGCGAAATTATTGAAGTAAACCCAGAACATGACTACGTTAGCTCAGAAGATGACTTTTCTATGGAGACTGACTCTGATGTGGATGAATTACATGAAACCACCCCGAAACCAATTGTACAGGCACATACAAAATTAGTAAACGAGAACTCTGCATTTGCCCCACAAGCAGTAAAAGGAAGGGTTACGGGGGATGTTTCAATAAGTAAAACGCCGGAATACCCAACATACAAGTTTAAGAACGCTTATCTATGTCAATTTTGTGATATTGCTTTCACCACCCAATCAGATTGTGCTCAACATGAGGCTCAACATAATCCTAGTGCTCCATACCTGTGTTATGATTGTCCTATGCACTATACTAATCGTGCAAATCTTATTGCACATATTCGAGAACTTCACAATCCGCAAAAACCTTACGTATGCGCGTTATGTACGAAGGGTTTTTTCCGCAGATGTGACCTTAAAAAGCACAGCATTGTGCACACGGGACTGCGACCTTACTCTTGCCGTATTTGTGGCAAAAGTTTTTCGCGGAATACGACTCTCACTAAACACATGCGTATACATAGCGGTAAAAAACCGTACGTGTGTCAACATTGTCCGCGTTCATTTGCTACGGCTGTAGAGTTATTTCAACATGGCCGTTTACACTCAGTCTCGCAATCAGATCAAGTAGAGAATCTCATCAAACAAACTAAAACTTTACCAGCATCACAACCACGTTCTGGAACATTAATATCGTCCCAAAAGATTAATACGCCATCAAAGACTTCCCTTAACCGTTTTCATATATGTGATATTTGCTCTAAATCGTTCACACGAGAACGTGACCTTCATCGTCACCAGGCGCTGCATTTAGATACACTGTTCACTTGTAAACAATGTGGAGTCGGATTTAATCGACGCGAAAAACTTGCTCGCCATGAATTATTAGAGCATGCTCTTCGCTATCCCTGTGGAAAATGCCATTCGACATTTTTAAAGAATGACGAATTGGAAGCTCATTTAAAAATGCATGAACTTCAAGAAAATCTCGGCTTATCCGCTCAACAAGCAGTTTTGGGGGCGGCTAGTATTGTTCACGCAAATACGGATGTTCCGCAGCATTCTCTCATTTTGCCACAACAAACACCAGCTGCCAAAGCATCTGCAGCTGATTTATCTTTTTATAATAACTTGATACCAGCCATGAATTTGGGCTTTTACAATGAAACTCATCCCGAAGATCCGTAACGGACTTTAACTTTCTTTCTCCATATTTCGTTTAAATACTATACGCAATATATAAAAATAAATTTATAACAATATTTTCTCCTCCTTAGTAAAGGGTGAACACTTGTCATTTCGTTCGCAACTACCAGAATTAGGTCTCGGGGGAACCCACAAAGTAACTTGGCCACGTTCTGAATCTATTTAACAAAGTCTGTGTCACGAACTGCTTATACAGATTAGAAACTCCTCACATATATTGCCGTTCTGAATCATGGCGCGGCGAACCTCTTTTAAAAGCCTGGCATTCAAATGTTGATCAAAATTAGGCTTAACATACATTTCTGCAAATGCACTTTTACGTTAAGATAATCTAAAAGTTTTGAATTTGATTCTGCTTGTATTTCATTTTTGTCATTAAGAAAGGACATTAACGCATCAATTAAATAAGGGCGGATAACAAAAGCTATATGGTATAAAAGCAAGCAACGGACGAAAATAATTTAACAGAAAGGACTACAGAAAGAAACAGATAGAAGCTCTCCAGTCAATGAAATTCATCTTACCAAGTTACTAACTGAACTTAAATACTATTGGTAATGGAAGGTGTAAAATTTCTTTCGAGTCGTCTATGTCACTAATTTTAATAAAGTGTGTAATTTTAATGTAGGTAATCACTTTTTTTTTAAATTCGTTCAAAGAAAAACTCAACTTGGCTTTTAGTAAAAATGTATAATTTCCTTTTTGTACTACATATATGTAAATGACTACAACAACAACTGACCTCTAATCACTCTCCTACCACACTTTTTATAACAAGGTAAACTCAATTAAAATAATCATAGGTTTCCAAAAGCTAGTCACCTGTGCATTCAAATGTAGTGGTTTTACACTCTATTCACATAAATCTAAAAAACAAAAAAAAAACAGGTTATGAGGCTTAGGTCATATATAAAATACCCTCCAAATTTGTTTGGAAATCGTGGGAGCAGCAGTTTTATACATATTATTAAATATAAAATAGTCTAGAAGAAAATATATGATACAAGTCAACTTACAAATCGATTTATAAGTCCTGTCACCCTCTGTCTATTTTTTTATACCAATGTTGTATTTTAATTTAAACAAATGAAAATGTTATAGTGTGTCAAACGCGGCTCTTAATTATCCTACACCACTTAAAATATCATTATATGGGAAACGGTTCCAAAAATAGTCCGGTCGGGTCCATATTTGGCACTGCCATTTATGAAGGTAATTTACTATTTTATTTACCCTTTTTTGTGAAAAAATTTTAACAATTGCAATTTTTCCAATATAAAGATTCCCATGATATTTAGAACATTACAAGGGGTACGGTTCTTAAAATAGTCCAATTCAATACATTTTCAATGGGGTTTCTTTCTTAGCCAAGGCATGTTCTTGTATAAAATTTCATCAAAATATCTCAAAAAATAATACGATCCTATATTCATGGAAGGGTTTTTAAAAGTGGTCCGATTTGGTTGATATTTAATAGGGTTTCTTTCTGAGCAAAGATTTCATCAAAATATTTTAGAAAATGCGACCAATAGCTTGAGTATAAATTTACAAGAACAGACGGACATGCGGATATGATTAAAGAGATTTAGATATTGTTTCTGAATAAACACAAGCCGGCGGGGAAATAGATTTTTTTTATTCCACGGGTGAAATTATAAAATTTCTCCTAATTTAATTAAAAACTAACAGCAATTTATATAAAATTTTAGCTCCCAATCACAATTGTTACAAGCGATAAATTCCCATTTAATGCTCCATATGATTGTTGTCAATGAATTAGCAAATTTAATATAACATCTGTCATCTTACGTGAAGAGTTTTTAATAATGACCGGGTTATGTAAATTTATTCAAAAAAAACACTCAAAAACACAATATTTTGCATTAAAATTTCAGGTTGTACATGTAAATACTATATATCAGGAGGAATAAAGAATAAACAAAAAAAAAAAAAAAAAGGAAAAACTATTGGCATACAGCCACAAAACCCTTTAACTAAAATCCAAAAAATAAATACCGAAAAGCATGTTATGTAGAGTATATGAAAAATACACCACAAAGCCTGAACATAGGCAATTATTTTAACAAGCCTTGTATGTTTGATAAGTAGAGAGACGCAAAGCAGGGTTAAGCAAGGTCTCTGGTGCACTCTCTCTCTCACCCTCTTTGTGTGTTTGGTTTATATTATAACAAATAACAACCTCATGCATACCTAACAAAACTATTAATTATATATGTATGTATGTGTGTATGTAGTACACATTCCTGTGTAGTATAACAACATATTATGCATACCTTTAACAGTACAAAAATTACTATTTGCATTATAATGTTGGTATGCAGACCAAAACACATGTTTTTTGTTAGCATAGCGTGCATATGTGGATATTTAATTTATTTAGCTTGAGGCTTCTTTCATATTATATAACACTGGTTATTGTTATTGTTTTCTCTTTATTCGCCCTGTCTCTGTTTTCATATTTTATTCCTTATCTGATTTAGCTGGTGTATATAAAATATTCTTTATTAATTGGATGGTAACATTTATAGAAATTCTATTTCATTTATAATTTCCGTTAAAAATATGCTCTAAAGCCAAGAGAAAGCTTTCAATTTAATGAAATTTTATATTAAATAGTTGGCATAAATTTCATTTTTAAATAGTTTTTCATTATTCAGTATTGCATACTTATGATTAATTGATAGTTTAGATTTAAATGGGTATTTGGGTGCAAACCAATAGAATAAATTTGAAAACACTTGAAGAGGAAATAGATTTAAACAGAGGGTAGCCTCCTATATTAGGTTCTCCTTCAAACTGAGAACCTATTTATAAAATAAAGTTTAGTTAGTGAAATATATAGAACCAATTGATAATAATGTATGGCTTTCCTAACGATAATATCTGAAATTAAAGTTGGGCTTAATGTCCTAATACTTTTTTGCGACCTAATACTGGTGTATAATACCTTATCTAAACGTGGACACCATAAAAATGTAAATCTACCTGTATCCACCATAATTCTCTACAGACCTAATCGCGTTTCTGGAGACTTCATAAACGTAATTCCTTTGTAGAAAAACAGTCCTTAAGACCTATTGTGATAAAAATAACTTTGTGGTAACTGTAAATCAAAATGATTAAGTCAATTTACAAAGACTGCAAAACCGTTTTTCTTTATATTGGCAATAAGTTCAAAATCAATCATCAAAATCGATTGGAAAACATTTGTAGTATCTCATATAATCACGCAATTAGTTTTTAACAAATTTTCAACAATTTGTAATATTTCTAGATAATAATAATATTGTACTGGCTTTGGCATTGCATGGTTTTGAAATGCCGTGCCTAGTCCCCTTTCGTGCACATAAACTATACCAATGAAAGGTATAAAGAAATGTCTTTGGCGGCATACAGTCTCGAAGCTTTATAATATAAAAAAAAACAAACAAACCTTGTGTTTAATATTTAGCTAAACATATGTTTTTCTTTCTGCTAAGTTACCCACTACATATATAGGAGCAATAAAAGAGTAAATATAATATTTCACATTAGATTTGCATTTACCCACATTGACCGATATGCTTCTGCTACGCTACGCTACTTTACAAAGGAACTGTATTGTTAAGGAATGAATCCTGGTGAAGTGTTATAAGTTGTAAGGCAAACGTAAGTAATTCCAGGATAATTAAATTAAAATACTTAGTACTTAAATATTATTATTATTATTATTATTATTATTATTATATGTAACAGCGTCCTTACATAAGTGCGCCACGGCCCTTTCAGGGTTGACAAATGCTTGACAAGTCCTAAATGTTCCAAACTATTGTATTTAAATTTATTTCATTTTTTATAAGAAGATCAACGAGCCATGATAATGCCGACAAAACTACAGGGACTCAGTTATCGATACTGCTTTAAAAAATATGTATTTGTTTGCATTTTTCAAGCCTTTTTCACGGTGTTGAAATCTCGTTTTTTTATATAAATTTTGTTTCAAATTATTTTCAGATGTGCTTGCTTTCTAAAGCAAATAATACGTTTCACCTTACTGTAGACCGCTTAAAGGTCGGTCATGATCATCTTTGTTTTTTTACAATTTTTTCCTTTTCTTTTCTTATTTTACAAAGTGTTTGTAAATGTTTGCTCTAGACAAGGTTTAAATTATTTTAATGTCAAAAATTCTTTGGAGGTTTTATTTTCAGTAAGGGGACCATTTAGGTTTGGTCGGTTTTTTAAAATAAAATCATGAAAAATACTTTTCTTTGGCGACAATTTCTCTCTTTTTTTTTTTTGGGGTTTAAATTCAAGCGCGGAAAGAAAAATATAAAAAAAATTTCATTTTCTCATTTTCCACAGTAACACATACGACTACCAGCCGCGTTTTTATTTCGTTTATTCCCAGCTCTTAAGATTTATGAGTTTTCAGCACGCTGCTGCTGACTCTGCCTTTCGACAATTTCGATTGCTGGTTTAAGTATATGCCAACACTACTCTCTCTCTCCCGCCCTATCTCTTTCTCTCTTGTTTAAGCGAGAGAAAGTGTTACCTTTGGGGTGTTATCAATTTTCTGTAGTTCTTGTTATGCTTCAGTAGGTGGCTACGAAGGAAAAACAGCTTCAGTTAGGCATGATGTATAGCCGCCTCGGTTGAATGTCAATTGTAAAGAATGTTTAAAAAAAAACTCAAGCCGGTACACTCACCCCAACCGGCTTCCCTACACTAGTTGTGCTTGAACGTTTCTTGTTATTGCTGGTAGCATGTAGTGTAGCTCGTATTTTTGAACTTTTCATTTCCGCAGTGATTTATAGCAATTGTATATTTTCGAATTATACCAAAACGTGTTTTACACACACACACACACACACACACACACGCGCGCGCTCATATATACTTTTATATGCAAATGAAAAGTTTTATGCAATCAGTGAGTAAATAGAAAAAAAGAAGAAAAAAAAAGAAAACTATAACGAGCGCCTTAAAGGTTTTAATATATTTTTTTTTCACTTAACTAAATCCCCAAAGTAGGCAAAGATTTTGTTAACCATTTCTGTTTTTTTTTTTTTCATTTTAAAAAGTTATTTAACAAGTTTTAACATATTCCCCTAGAAACCACGAACAAATTATGCTAATGTCTGAACTCTATTTATGTCAGATTTTGGAGGAAACTATTTATAAAGATTATAGCGAAAATTATTGAAATTATTAAAAAATTAAACATTATTGAAAAAATTCTATAAAAGTAATGCATACTCAGTGTAAAACTCTAAAAAATATGACATCAAACTGAATGAATAGTCAAAAGGGAGCATTGAACTAATAGAAACAAACGATGACCAATTATATATACAAATGGTATGAAAAGAGGGAGGCGACGACTTTGTTATAGAAACGAAATTGAAGTTTGAGGTAAAAGTCAACCTTTGCTTTTCTTTTTTCTAGTTCAAAGTAAGGGCAAATAAGTGCTCGCACTTAATGCTATAATTACAGAGCTTTTTGTAATATTGTTTAAGGAAATTAGAAAAATTGGAAGAAAAAAAATGATATCCCTTGAAAATTAAAATTAATCAAAAAATTGATCGTAGATTTATAAAATTTATGTAAAAAATTTGATTAAAGTAAAAATTTTCTTCTACTTAAATATTAAACAAAAAGTGATTATTTGTATAACCTGTACCACATGTATTAAAAGGATATTTAGTTGTACAGATGTTTGTAACTCCCCTGAATGGCAAATGTAACATTTACCTTCAAGTTTACAGTTCGATTCACAATCAAAATTTGAATCGATTTAACCATGTGAGTCTTTCTGTCTGTCCATATATATTTGTACTTAAGCTACACGTTGAATTTTTGGAGGTATTTCAAAGAAATTTGGTACAAGAACATATATTGGCCCAAAGAGGAATTCTATTGAAAATGGACTGAAGCTAAATATTTTTACAACCCCTCCCCATATAAGGTCCTACAATTATGGAAGTTTTTTATATAGCTAAAAATCGCAATTCTTAATATTTTTTGATATAAATAGGTAAAAAAAATAGTTAATTGGTTTAATATGTGACTGTATCAATTTTGAACTCAATCGGACCATTATTAGAACCCCTTCTCATATAATGATATATCACGAAGGGACTTATATGGCAGTGTCTCGCATATACAACTAAACGAATTGTAGCATAATTCAAGGAGCAAAGGGTATTAAATAATGGGACTTAACCGTCTAGAACCTTTTCACTTTTTTATTGAAAAAACTAAGGTTCTTTTCAATGAATGAATAAGTTTTAAAAGCCATCAATTTTCTTACTTATCTGTGTCTGCAGCAAAAAAATGAGTTCGTTTGGTTAATAATTGTTAGAAGAAACTGAAGAATTCTCTTTAACCCGAAAGAGAAATTCTATTTTTTTTTTGTTTTGGTAACATAGTATCCTAGTTATCCTAGTATTCTCTGTATATTTCTTAAGCTTTTTTGTTTTGTATGTGGTCGATGTCATATAGAAATGAGATGTTTTCCTTTTTGTTTTGTTTTTTACTTCTTATCTTAAGCAATTTTCTACATTTTATACATGCTTTAATGCTTTCATTTTGCTATCTTTTGGGTATTAAGTCCTAATTGAAGTCAAATCCCTAAATGACCTTCTTACATAAACTCTCTCTACTACTACAACTACTTCTTCTACTTTATTGCTAATATTGAAAAGAAAAGAAAAAGAGAAAGACAGTTAAAGAAACGTTTTTTAGTTCGTTAGTTGTATGGTTTGTGTCTTCTTTTCTGACTTTCTATTAAAAGTTTGAAGATAACCAAGTTTAAAAAGAAGAAGAAATGAATGTTTTTCCTTCTTTATTAACCTCATTGTTTCAGCTTTAGATGAGATTGATTAGAGTTCAACGAAGATCTCAATGATGGAGTATATATTTGGAAAAGACATTTTTTTTAAAAACGAAACAAAATTTTTTGTATCAATAAAATTAAAGTTAAGAAAATCTTTACAAAATAAGTAAGAAAGCTTAGGTCAAATCTTAAGTACACATCTAATGTACATAGAAGCATTGGGCGTGGCCCTAATTTGGCGGATAAAAATATATTTAGTATACCTTCGATCCTATGTGGAGGGTTTAAAAGAGAAAATTAATACTAAAATTAAAAAAAAATGTGAGAAGCGAATTTTAAATTAGTTCCTTTGTTACCTTTCTTAACATATCTTCCAGAGAATCAGCATCCAAACCAGCATAATTGTTATTAAACTGAGTGGAACAATTGGACGAGTTACTGGTATAACGTTTACGACGACCCATGGCTGGGGAGTTGACCAAAGAACTGGGACCACTGCTTGCATAACAACTGCCACCATTGTTACCCATCCCAATGCCACCACCACTGCCAAAGCCATTCAATAGCATCCCTGGAAACAACGAGTGATGATGTAAAGGTGGCGTAGCTGAACCACTAATATAGCCACTGGCACAACAAATACTACCATTCGTACATTGTTGCTGTTGTTGTTGTTTTAAATTCACAATAGCATTGACATGAGATTGCTGTTGCTGTTGTTGAAATTGTTGCATACTTAAAGTGTTAGAGTTGGTGGCAGTTGTCATATGATGATTATGATGAAGATGGTGATGAAAGTGATGACTTTGTTGCTGCTGTAACTGTTGCTGTTGTTGCGTTGCATAGTTGTTATGATGGAAAATGCCGCTTAATATTTTCGAGGGCGAGGATGTGGCAGATGAACAGTTCGAATGGGCAGCAGTAATATGTAAATTTTTATGACCAACACTACCAACAATACTAAGACCTCCAACACCACCACTACTATTACAACCAATACCAACAATACTATTTAAACTATTATTCGTAGTCGCATTTACACTGATCGCTGTTGAGATTTCCATATGACTGCTGGAGGCTGTCATTTGTTCGGGCAGATGTCTGATGAGCTGATGATGGTGATGATGATGAAGATGGTGCTGTTGTTGTTGGCTGGTAGTGGGTGGTGACTGACAGTTGGTGTGGCATAAACGTTGCTGTTGTTGTTCCAATTGTGAACTATTATTCTCACACAACATTACAGATGAGTCCATTTTGTACAATTCTTAATCGATTTTATATTGTTTTGTTTTGTTATTATTTCACACAGAGAGAGGCTTAATTTTAACACAAAAATGATTTAAAATTTTTTATTTGTAGCACATTTTTATAAACCCTTTCATTTATACTTATTTCGCCCTTAGTGCAACAACATTTCAATGACAAAATATCACATCATTCTTTTTTATACAAAAAACAACAATAATTTTTTTAGAAATTTAAAATTTTTGATTTAAAAGGACGAAATAAATTACATCTACTTAGAGGCATATTTATTATTAGGAATTTTTAGCATACTTTTTGGTGATAAATTAGTATAAACAGTTTGTAATGATATTTTAAAGACGATTCGTATTTAAATACTTGTAAGAAAACCAAATTTGGCTTAGGTCGAATTTGAATTCACGTACACAGGGTGGGTGTGGCAAGTATATGATTTCGCCCTCTAATAGTGTAATTACGTAATACATACAGCTTGAAAATCGAGTTGTACGCTGGATTTTTTTGTAAATTTCAACTTTCAAAGGAATTTCAAGTTTATAGGTAAATTTTTGTGACAGATATATAGTCAAGTCTAGATCGACTTATAATTTCATGCCATTTAAAAATATATATACTTTATAGGGCCTATAACGCCTCCTTTTAGATGTTGCCAATGGAATGACAAACTTAGTACAACCTTCTATTTTTTATGGAAAGTGTAAAAGTTGAAGCTTAATTAACCGACGGCTATAATATTAAAGTACTCTTTTATATTCAATAAAATGATTACACTTAGTAACTACTCGAAATGACAATTACACAAAGCTAGCAAAAATGACAAAGTGTTGTTTGTGCTAGACAAAACCAAACTGTGTAATACTCTTGAGCATCATAAAACTCTGAACCCACCCGCCCACATATGAAATATTCTACAAAAAGGTTAATTCATAACAATTGTTGTCATTGTTATTGTTTTTGTGGTTGTTGTTTACACCTAAAGTGTTGTTAAATTCTGATATTTTTTTTTTTTTTTTGTGAAAATTGTCCTGTTTACTATAAATTATATCCAGCTGCAAAACATGAGTATGGCTGATAAAAGTCTTTAGTGAGCCTGGTCTGTGTTGTGCTGTGTTGTCATTGCTTTACTGGCCACAATTTATAAATGGTAATTTATGTGTCTGTCTGTGTTTCGCTATCTCTCCCGTTACCGTAAAGATAATAAGTTTTGTAAAATACTATTAAAGAGGCATAAACAGGAGGAGAGTAAGAAAGCTTAAATGGTGATAAATTTCTGACATTAAATCCTTAAGGTAGGCAGTGAATTACAAATGCCATTTACCAGTTAAAGGTAGGCAAAGATTTTTAGAAATTTTTTATATATAATTTTTTTTATCACACTACATTTTAACTATCTATATTTGTTAATAAAAAACTATGATTTTTGGTTCTCTTTAATTGTCTTTTTATTTTATTTTCATGTACAAAGAAGTACATTCTCAAATATTTACATTTTTATATAAAAAAAAATTCGAAAAAATTTATACTGACAAAGAAAAATCAACACAGTTTTAAATTACTTTTTAACACTCTACTTATCTCTGTCTGTACATCTATGTACATAAAGACACTCCTCAAGCAATATATTTACTTTAAGCTTTCGTTCAACATCCGTTAAAGCAGAAGAAGGCAACTTCAAAACATTGTACAATGAAATTAAAAGTAAACAAAGTCATTGACAAAAAGAAACAAACAAACAAACAAAACAAAAAACAAAAAATGCAAACGGAAATGCTTATATAAAATATTTGAGAAACTTTTCTATTTATAACATTTTTTTTTAGGGAAACACATCACACTCCAGTTTTTTAAATAATTCCGTTTGGTAACAAAGCAGAAAAAGTATAAATATACAAGATCAACAACCTATTCATTCATTCATTCAACCTATATGAAAAAGAATATGTGGGAGAACAGACCATAGAATAAAAGAGCAAATTTAAAATGCTATAAATAAATTTAAACAAATTATGGTTGGTTAAATTTGACTCCTTTTTAATACATAGAGAAAATGAAAATTTCCATTAAAATTTTTTCTATTATTTTAGTTTACTTGTTTTTTAAAGAGAATTATAGGAAAAAAATCTACCAAAAAAATGCAACAGTTTATTGTAAATGTGTGAACCAAAAGTATGCTTTAGTTTTTAAATGTTATATTTGTTGTGTTTAATTCAGACTCTAATGGAGTTTATACAATTCTTTCTAGAAATAACATTTATGTACGTTTTTAAGCCTTTTTAATAAATAACACGTAAAACAAGTAAACAAGTAAGAAAAATAAATTTGGGTTGTGCTAAATCTTAAATACTTTTCATATTTACATACAAGCCGTGGGCGTATCAGGTATATGATTAAGCCTTCTAAGAGATGGTTAAATTTTTGTTGCAGATATATAGATTTTTGTTAATTGTGGGTGTGACTCTTGGCTGATATAGTCTATTTTGAAAAGCAATATGTATGCAAAAAGTAATAAAGACACACGGTCATACAAATCTAGATTGACTCAGTTTTTGATGCTGATCAAGAATATACGTAGGGTCACTGGCTTCCCCTTCTGGGTGTTGCAATCAAGGTGTCCAAACTTAGTATACCCACCGTCTTATGTAAAGGGTATAAAAATATTATTAACAAACTAAAAATTACTTTTTTTATATATTAAATAATTTTCCTACATCAAAAAGTATGCTTTAGAATGTTTACTAAGTCAGCATCGCTACAGTATGCTTTAATATATATTTTGCTAAAAGGACATCATTAATATACAGCATTTTTTTACTTTAAATATATATTTTTTAATAACACTTTTATGATTTTCTTAAAAAAAAAAAAGAATTTTTCACATTCATAACAAAATCTTGTTTACGCGCTCCCGTTTTCGCCATAGAAAATTTTCCACTTTATTAGAAATATTTTCAAATGGATAAATAAGTTCATTTTTAAACTTGATAACGCAATAAAAATTGACACGTTTTAACGTATGCAGGAAAACATCAACTGATGTTCTTGCAAATTGTTTTTAAATGATTTACCGCTTTTTCGCTCAAAAGTATTTCTCTCTCTTACTCTCCCCTAAAATAGACCAAATGTATTTTGTTGTACTTTTATAGCAACACTGCGCAGTATTGTCAACAAAAAGAAAAATCAAAACAGAGAATGTCGAAAGAAAGATAAAGTAAAGGAAGAAAAGAAAAAAGAGAGAAGGAGAGAGCCAATAAGAGAAAATGTCTAACTTGAATTATAAAAATAGGTTGAAATACAAGCCAACATGAGAAATAAAAATGAAAGTTATTAAAAATAACAAATGATTTGCTTGTTTCGATGTTTATGGAAGAAAATGAGGAAAAACCAAGGGTTCCCTCTTTAAAAAAATGTTTAAAATTAAACTCCGAAATATATGTGTACAATACCTGTAAAAAGCTAAGTTAAAAAATTCTGTGAACAATAAATACTGTCTTTATAAATTTTTTCAATTAGTTTAGTTAATCGTATGTAAAACAACGCTTCTATAAATCATTATATAAGTGAACTTTGAAATTCATTATTATCAAATTATTCACACGGACGGATACATTGGCAAAATTAAATTTTTTATTAATGCAGATCAAGAACTTTTTAGGGATGTGGCTCACTAGCTTCTGGTACTTACAAACGTCTGCACAAAAACCACATACCCATCCATCTCTATATAAAAAGTATAAAATAAAATTTCAATATTCGCTAAAAGTATGCTTACAATCTAAAGTAAGAAATCAACCGTTAACCGTCAACTCCCTGTTGATTTCAGTTTTATTACTTTTTGTAAACAAAACTAGGCTACATTTTGTCTTCATTTAATGTTGAGCTCTGAAGTAGTGTTTTCCTTTTATTTATTTTTATCTTTATATAAATTTAAAGTTCTTGTCAGTCATATCTGTTATTTGTTATGAAGTGAGAAAACTTAAGTTAAATAAAAATTTAATAAGCATGGAGAATTCCTATAAAACAAATGAGAGAACATTTCTAGCACCTATACTATAAAGTAAAATTATTCAGCAGAAAACATAAAATGAAACAAAAAGCTATAAAGAGAAAAAGAGTAAGAGTAAAAAGGTACCGTTATATTAAATAAAGGGAAATTGTTACTAAAGAAAAACTTGAAATTTCACAAAAAGAAAATTTCAATATATCAGTAATTTTTTATTTTTTAATTATTTCAAAAATTGTTTTAATAACTTTGTCAAAACTTTAACTCTCCAACCTAGCTAAAGAAGTTATACCTACATAGATAGGGTATACTCACTTTATGAAAACATTTGGAATATTCAAAGTCTTTTCGGAGACCCCATAAAGGATTTGATTCACCTAATTTCAAAATGTTTGTTCTCTTAATAACTGATAACTCGCTACCTGGGTTTTGATAATTAAAGAATTAATGCCAAAAAGTATACAATATTTTTTATTTTTTTAACCACATACTTAAGGTAGGCAATGAATTTAGTTTTTTGCAAAAAAATAACAAATCTTAAAGAATAGTGTATGTATTACGTACCACGTCCATTTTTAGCACAAATTTCAACTTGATAGCTCTATTTTTGTGGTAGACAAATAGATTTTTGCCGATAGTAGGAGCGGCTCTTAACCGATTTTGCCCATTTTAATTAGTTATCTGCATACAAAAACTAAGAGACTCTGTTTAATTTCAACTAAATATCTCAAATTTTGCGCCCATGAGAATACCAACAACAGGCAAACATACCGGACGGCCATACCGGTTCAGATCGACTAAGTTCTGATGTCTCCTTCTGGATGTTGCAAATGAAAAAGCAAACTTGATTTACCCCCCACTTTATACGGAGGGTATAGAGAGGGTAAAAAGTACTTATCGAAAAACCTTGCTAAAGTAATTAATAACTTGTGTTTTCCCAAACATATTCTGATTAACTTGATGACACTTAACTAAAATGTTTAGTGCTGTTAAAGATTTTATAATGATTGAAATCACAGAGAGAAACATCATCGTACACTTTATCGCATTTCAACTGAAATTAACAATTGATGGTGTGGTCAATTGTGTGGACACTTTGTATTATGTTTGGGTCTCTTTTTTTATTGTTGGAGCGAGATAATAAATTTCCGCTTTTATTGCCACCACCAACGAATATGCTGCCAATGTCAATAATAACAACTTATGGTTTTGTGGTCATAATTCACAGACCGAATGCTGCTGATACTCCTACTGCTACTGTTGTTGCTGTCACCTTTAGACAAGTACACGACTAGATACTTACTTTTTCTCAAAGGCAATTATTAGACCATGAAATGTACGATATATGGTCAAAATTTTATGACATTTAAACTCGTATATGGTCAAAATTTTATGACATTTAAAAAGTGTTTATCACAAAAAAAAAAAGAAAAGCGTGAAAAAAAGGAAAAAACGTAGCCAAAAAATTTTTGCTCCTACACTACTTGCGGTACAAGGTGAAATGCTTCAAATACTTTTCATTGAAGGATTTGACTGAATAAGACTGTTTTGTAAGATTTTTTTTCCCATTAAACTTAGAAATAACGTTTGCTTAGCATTAAAAATAGTTAATTTAAATCTGAACCATTTCTTTTAAAACTATTTCCAAAATTAGAGTGATAACATTATATAATCCAACAGTTGTTGACTAATGAATGGTTGATTATAACATTTTCTTGTAATATTAAAATTTCTTTTGTATAATATTCAATTTCTCTTATTCTTACTAGGTTCCATTTAATTGAACTTTGCTCAAATTCTTTTCAAGTCCTTAGCAAAACATATCTTAACATATATGCAAACCAAGTAAATACTCATTTCTTTCGGTACATTTTATAACTCGTTTTAATGTGTGAAAATCTTTTTGATATTTACTTTAACGAACGAACCCTGATTGCTCTAGTTTTTCTGATTGTATGCATTTGTATCTGTGTTTTTTGCCCGTTTACCATGTTATATGATTTTCTGTGTTATATCTTTTGCAAAGTTCATTTGCTTCGTTTCTTTATTGTACACTTCTATACAAGCAAGCTAGCAATTTTCTTGATAATATCCTTTTGGATTACTATTATGAGTTTTTGATGAAAACATTTTTTGCATATTCTACTTTTTAAACGTTTCTATTTTCTAAATATGAAAAAAATAACAAATATTTGTATTCTCAAAGGATTAAAAAATTGAATTTATACAATTTACTCCTAAAACTAGGCCTTTGTATATATTATAATAGTAAACCAAAAGGTATGCAATTAATTTTGAAAACATGTTTTCTTAAAGGAACTTGAAAAGTTTAATTATGAAACCAACTTAAAGTGTTATTATAGTGACTAGTAGGCATTTTTTAGGCACTTAAGACGTACTTTGGCTTATTTTATATGTCGGAAAATTTAGTAGTAAAGAAGTTCACAGCAAGGCTTGTACTCTAGTTTAAAAAAAGTAACGGGACAACAACAAAACTAACACTTCGACCTAAGTTTAGGAAAAAGGGCAGACAAAAGACCACACAGCGCTTAGAACCTAGCCCTCGCAGACTTTAAATTTTTATGCAAAGGGCCATAGCAATGTCGACATAGAGATCGTTCAGCTTATGTTTAAATCTAAGCCGAAACTCATCACTAACGTGTACAGAAAGACCTTGCTTTCTCTCAAGCACTCCTAAACCAAATTTTATCATTTTCTGTTAGCATCCATATTTCCCGGCCATTGAAAAGCTCCAGAATGACGAGAAATTTATAGAGGGTAAGCTGTGCATCGAGTGATGGCTTTACTGTTACATGCTTACTTAGCCCATAGTAGCATTTATTAAAAATTATAATTTTACGTTTTATTTCCAAACCGATACTGTACGTATCTGTCGGTATTGTATCTGTATTCGTTTTAGGTAAACGAATTTTTGAAAAAAATTGCTAAATTACATCGGTAACAATATGTAGGTAATACAAGAAGCCGTGATATCCTGTATGTTGTTATTGCATGCTTCGTTTTCTCCCAATTTGACCAAACTATTATTTTTCAAAAGTTTATGCATCGGACTATGTCAAACTCGCCATATTGATCATTGAGCTCAAGATTAATTCTAAGCTGTAACTCAACTGTCGTTTTTCCCCCATTCACCATCACCACTAAATCTATTCCTTTCCAATACTTGCAAATGCTAAAATAACATCTCACGTATTCCGACCAATAATATATTGATGTAATTGATTAAATATACACAAATGGGTAAATAATGGTTAAGTTTCATTCGTTTACTGACAAATATTTTTTGCGAAATTCAATCCCCTTGCATGCATGTTTCTATAAGTAAAACTCAAAGGCATCTTTGAAAAAAGTGTAAAGATTACAGTTTATGACCTTGAAATCGGTTAATCATATCATAAAATGCTACTCTATTTATATTGCTTTCAAAAACCAACCCGGTATTGTTGTAATGTAATTCTGAAGCATTATGAAATCCTCTTAGTTATGATTATTTATGAACAGTGTGGCAAATAAACATCAACTCCACCTGCCAGACACTATATATACATTTGTTGTAGATATTTCTCGAGTCGAAAGATACTTATTAACCTTAACGACAATGGCATGAAAATGGATTAAAAATAGAAAATCCGCTTAGAAGCAACAATAAAAAACCAAACAATGAACAAACGCAACTTGAAAAGTTTTGAGGTTAGATTTTATTATGTTTGAAAATATAAATCTTAACACAAGACTTTGTTTGTTGCTAAATAAAGCTGCAACAAATCATTAAAAAACTTGTGAACAAAGCCTTTATTTTACTCTAAAGTAAATGCACATAAATATTCTTTGTTCATTCGAACTATAAGTTTGCTTTTAGTTAAAAAGGAGAACCGTGTTACGTTTAATTAAAATGAAATATGTCTTGTGGCAGTTTTTCTTACAGAGAAACGTATTTCCATTCAACCGCAAGCTTCTTCTTAAGTACAAACAAAAAGAAACTAAATGTGGCTAATGTCATATCCTAAGTACCCTACATACCTAGGTACCTAATCACGCTTTTTTAATGTACTTGTGGATTACATATCAAATAAAGATCTTTTTGTAAATTGTGAGCGCGGCTGTTCTTACAAAAGAAGGATCAAAACTTCGGTGGATATTCTGAAGAAACTTTAGGTACAAAACTGAAACAAACACAAACTTAGTATATGCTCCAAATTATTAATATCCTTGTAAATCCTAGTTTTTAAAAAATATTTCCATTCTTCTTTTCTTTCATTCGTTTAGGTATTTGTAAACGTTTTTCTTGTTATTTGTTTTGTTGCTCATAAAAACTCAAAAACATGAAAATATTGTTAAGCCTGAAAGTAGGCAACAGCAAACATTAAAACTCTTAACCCTAATTATACGCAAATAAAATTTAAACCACACTTGTCTAGCATTATCCATATGTTGGCTGCATGGTTGTTGTTGTACAATAACCTTTCAAATCATGTTCGTACGGTTTTACTTTTTTGGAGCGGGAGCCGTGCATATTGTTCCCCTGTTTTTCCCTTAATATAGTTCCCCTCGCTTTAGTTTTCCCACTTGTGTAGTCTGCTTATGTAATTAAAATATTTGTTGAAAATTTTGTATAAATTATGTAGAAAGAAAGTCGGCGGGTTAATGGCATTGGAAGACATTTGTTGAATATTAAAATCATAATCCTCTTAAAAAATATACCGCATAAATTATAATTTTTCTGGGTGGGAGGATTTATTCTTTTTTTTTATATGTATTTGAAATGTGTGAATGAAATTTTAATGAAATTTTCTGACAGCAATTACATGAGACTTTTCTTTATTAAATTATTAATAATGATTGTAGGTGGTGAGGGAGATCGCGAGTATTGAATGTGTGACATAATTCATTTTCATTTTCATTTATTTATTTACTTATGATCCAACAACCAAGGTTAAAGCTTAAATTTAGTTGGGATTGAAAATTACAATAACGTTGAAAACATCTAACAAAATAATACTAATAATATTAATATATACTAATGATATTAATATAATAATAAAAAAAAAAAAGAAGGAAAAGAGAGAGGAAAAAAAAGAAGAAGAAGAAAATTTTTTTTTTTTTTCTTTTTGCTTATGAGTAATGCGAAGTTATGAAATATTGGATTGTGGCTAAAAAATGGTTTAAGGAAACCAAATGAAAATGTTATAGTAGTTCAAGCTCGACTACTGAATACCCTACACCACTTACGTTCACAATTTTTAATTAACTATTCTTCATCAAATTTTGTCAAAAAATATTAAGAATTACGATTTTTTGCTATATGAAGACTTCTATTAAAATAAAACCTTTTAGGAAAAGGGGTTCTAAAATGGTCTGATTCGGTTCATTTTCAATATTTTCTACAACTCCAATACCGCTGAAAGCTAGATATGCTGCTTTAAAATTATCACCAGGACATTTATGGTCAACAATCTCAAAGTTTTTTAACAGTTTGACCATTTACAATCAACGGGCGCCATACATGCTTTCTTTAAACCATCAAAATATCAGTAGAAGAGACCTCCAGAAATATTAACGAAAATCTTTAATTCAGCTAGGTTTCTATAACTAAAAACCATCAACATCAAATTGAGATTAGTACATAAACCTTTTAGGCCTTAATGCAGGCCATATATCTTCCTTTTCTAATTCTGCTCTAACTATTAATAAAACCAACACCCTTTACCACAAGTTCATTACAGATACAACATGTAACAATTTTCCAACTCTTTGCTTAATTTTGGCATGAAAATGAAGAAAAACGGCAAAAGGTCTTTATTATGTATAATGAAACGAAAAGGTTAAACCACATAGCATATGTCCACATATGTGAAAAAAAAACAACGTAATTTAGTCAAATTATAAGTAAAATCTTTGATGGTTAAAGAGTTCGTTGATTGTCGTCATCATTACTATATTTGGTAACAGAGGAGTAGAATAAATTAACTTAATGGCTTTTGTGGCAGAGCAAAGACTCAAATATCACAAATATCTATAAAAGGATAAACAGGACTTTGTTGTCGCTGTCATTAGAATGATAAATACATGTAATGAGAGATCATCAAATAAAAGCGTTAAGTAAAGGATGCTTTTAAAAACCTTTTCATATCTACTTTAACTACTGTTATACTAAGTTCAGACAAGTTTTACAATAAATATAAATATACATTTAAATGAATATATGTTAATGAATAAGAACGTCATTTTATGTTTGATATATTAACTCATAATTATCATGCATCAAAAATAATTACTTTAATAAAAATTAACAAAAAGAGGCCACAACAAATGAGCGAGCGATGAGTGATGAGAGCAGCCAATAAACAATAAACAAACGGTAAAACTTTGAGAAAAAAAAAAACCCAGCTGGACTCATTGAAGGCAGACATTGTATTAATTTAGTGAATATGATGATGATGATGATAATGATGATGATGTTGTGGTTGTTATTATTATTATGATTATTGTGATAGTGGCTACTGAATCGGCCTCCCATATGACTATAAATCATAGGCTGGTTAGTTACAACACTTGTTATTGTTGTTTGTTTGTTGTTATTACTATTACGGTTCTCGATTATCTCTAAGGAGACACACCAGTTAAGTTAATACACAACCATTATCTTCTGGCCGCCTGGGATGAACTTAATCATTAAACGCGGAAATGTGTTAATAATGCTGAAACATTTCGACAAACATATGTAACTTAAAACCTTTTTTGACAAACAATTATTCATACTAAAAAAAAAAAAAATTTTAATAAAATTAAGTAAATCAACTAATTTTAACTAACATCTACAATGGTAGGCGCGTCTGACCACGCCCATTTTTAACATATCCATAGATGGGATTACTATAAATATGTGCATGAAATTTCAAGTTCATAGGTCAAGTTTTGTGGCAGTTATAGAGATTTTGGTCGATTGTAGGCGTGTCTGTTATCCGATCACGCCTATTTTTATCACATCGATGGATATGATATTTATATACATGTATATAAAATTTCAATAGTTCATTTTTTGTGACAGATATATAGATTTTTGTTGATTGTGGGCGTGAATCTTGATCGATTTTGCCTATTTTGAATACCGATCTGCATGCAGAAACTAAAAGTGCTTGTTTAAAATTTTAGCTCCAGATCTTAAAATTTATGCCCGTGAAAATTCTAATAACAGACAGACACACGGACATACATATCTATAGTTATCCTCTTAATTTTGCCACGCCCACTGATGTAGATTTGAAAGGTCTTTAAGATTTGTCCTAACTCAAAATTTATTTGTTATTTTATTATATTAAATTTTTCAATAAAAAATTCACTCAGTTGTGGTTTTTGGATTAAAAATTTCAATCATGTTTGGTTTACAAATGTGTTTTATGCCACTGGGGGCATATAGATTGTTATGAATTCGTTCATTTAATTGTTGCATATTTTACGGCTGACTATCTAAGTTATTATTTGATGGCTTTTAAAAAAGACTGCATCATCATGTTTTGCATTTGATATAATTTTTGTTTGTTTGTTGCAATTTGCAATTTTGATGCAATATGAATTTTTTCATAAATATTTTTCTTTCGCTACAAACAGAATTTTTAATAATGCAAACTTTCATTTAAGTTTATACCTACAACAGTGATAACTACTTATTAAAATTTTGCATGAGTCGAGGTTTTCAATTTTATGTCAATTATTATTATTGCTGTTTTTGTTTAACATATAAACAATGCATTAAACTGTGTTTGGAATTTATACAATAAATATTTATGTATATAGTACTCGTATATATTTGATTTGGAACATTATTTACACTGTGGGTATGTAAACAACATAAGAAAACATGACTTTTTTATATCAATATATTTAATAAAAAATTACAATTTTTTTTTTACGAAATGAAACAAAAAATTTATTAGAGGTCGCAATATATATACATTTTCACTCCCATTGTTGTGATGTGGTGGATATTTTTCTTCTGATTTTTAAATTTTTATTAGTATGTATCTTACTGCACATGCTATAAATAAGTTTAATTTAAACCTTTCCAAACAAACTTGTTTCCGTTTTACTTTGAACAGACGTAAAGGAAGAAAACCGAAGCAGAAGACCTCAGTTGTTCTATATAACACAGATATACAAAAAGTTGTTATCAAGCTTTCTCATCTACTTTTTTTCATCATTATTATTATTTATTTATTTATTTATTTGTGTTGTCTTTGTTGCAGAATAAAACAAAAATAAACCTTATGCCTCATTATACTGGAAAATATCGCACCTGCATTTTGTACACAAACAATGCATAGAAACAGAAAAGAAAAAAAGAAATACGAGAAAAAAAGAAAAAAAACATCAAGGAAAACTAGGCGAATATTTAAAGTCATTTATTCTTTATGAAGATATATATAAAGATATGTGTGTGTATTGATATATATTTTTATCTAGCGTATAAACCTAACCTAACAAATGTCAGTCAGTCAGTCAGTCTGAAGATGTGCATAGCATGTAAGTATGTGTGTTAACTTATCACATGTTAGCATTTAGATGACTGCTGTCATTTTGCCGGAAGACAGAATATTTCTTTCAGTCATTCATTCTTTCTTTTCTAAAAGCAAATAATCAGTAAAATAAAGAGAATAAAGCAATAGAAGCAGATAGAATGGTTTTTTAATGTTTTTCATAAACAACAACAGCAACAAACAACAACAACAACAAATGTATTATGTCATGTTAAATTGAATCACCAGAGAGTAAAGTGAGTGAATGCCTAAAAGAGTGAACTATACGGTTAGAGTGCTCTGTAGTGGTTTAGAATGTACACATATAACGGAAATTATATTTGTTTTCTATAACTGGAGCACAACTATTTTTTTAATACATATACGAACTACATACATGTACGGTAGAAAACTTCTTCCGAGAGAAAGTGATTGTTATAGATTTTTTTTTGTTGCCATTAAATTGCATAAAAATGTTAAGTGTTTAGTACTGATATACATCGATTAGGTAAAAAATAAAATTAAACCTTTCTATTGTGTACATGTATATATATAGAAGATTGTTATTGCATTGGAACAATTGTTATTTTTGACAAAACGCCTAGATTTTCTCTTAGCTTAAATAAAACGATTTTTAACAGACTTACCTTTTCTCTTAACATATCACGGATACGGCCAGCTTGATTTCTCGAACGATGTAATTCCAATTGTAACTCCAAACAACGTTCTTGCCAGTTAATCTATAAAGAAAATGAAATTTTCTTAATAAAACGATTTAGGAACAATTTATAACGTTTTGGGAAATAATTGAAAATTTTCTTTAAATCTCTTCTGCAACTTACCTCGGGTACACTCTGCGTATAATTGTTGACCTGATGAACATCTAAATAATCGGTCAAACCAGACAAAGAAGTTGGCCATTGTGTTTCTGTTTCCACTACATGTCTTCGAGATCGATCCCCTTGATCGGATTCCATAGTCATTGGCATAACATTTCCAATAGATTTGGGGGATAGGTGAGTACCTCGTTGTTGTCCTCCCCTGCCACCTCCTCCTGCTGCTGCTGCTCGGCGAGGGATTAAACGAGGACTGTTGGGTATAGAAGCTGCAGCAGTGGGACCCAATCCGATAACACGACCATCTGAAGACGGACAAGGGGGTGAAGAATTGTCTCGATTCTGATGACAAGTCAAGGGCATATTTCCACTAAACGATGTGGCTCTTTTACTTAGACGTGGTGACGATGTCAAAGAATGCGTTGAATTCCCTAAGGGTGGCAACGACTGCTGTTCGTGTTCACGTTTACAATGTGTAATAAATCCCGAAGCCATTTCATAAGGATATTGATTCCTTTGATAATGTGTCGATTGTTGAAAACAATGTTGATGATTAGCTTGTGACGTGGCCGATGGAAACGTATGAACATAACCAGAACTGTTGGCATCTTGTGGCCGTAAAAAATAATTGTGCGTCTGACTGAGATATTGATAGGTGTGCTGGTTGGGATGATTATGTAAATAATAGCTGCCACTGTGAGCGCTAGCACTACTACCGCCACTACCCGCCCCCACGGAGGCTGGTGTTAAACGGCCCGAAGTGGTTGGGGATGGTGATGAGGAGGCCGAATGCCTTGATGTGTTGCTAACATTGGGAAAGTGATTTATGCTTGAACTTTGGCTTAAATTATGAGGAGATTGACGTTGTTGTTGTTGTTGTAGATTGGTTAGGGTATCGAAAACTTGCGATAATCTACCCGAAGGCACTTGATCAGACATTTGCGATAAATTGTTCTCCTTACCGGCTCTCATCCAAAGTCATTCTACTTTAACACGATAATTATTGTCATTTATGGGAGAGAGAAGCACTGGAAAACAAAAGAAAATTATTGTTATTCGATGGAATTTTTAAAGAAAATTATAATTTATCATGATTTTATACAAACTAAGGAGAAGTGTTAGGCCAGCCTAGAGTCCTTTAACTTTCTTCACCCGCAAAAAAGGCAACTTTTATCATTCTACATCAGACTTTCAAGTCCTCTTATCTTATGTTGTTAATTTGTTTTTCATACTTTTAAAATGTTTTATAATAGGAGAGTCGCAATAAACTTAACCTTAAACTTTTTTGTATATTATATCTGTCCTATGTCCCCGCCTACTTCCGTAATATACGTAATAAACTTCACCTTCACAGTTAACTTTTCATAGTGGGCGTGGCTATTAATCGGTTTTTTACAATTTAAATAGAAACCTGCATACATAAATCAGAAATATCTGTAAAAAAAAAATCAATATCATTATTTGCTCCCTTTACTGTTCCAACAGCACAACTACATGGACTGAAGGACACACTAGATTGATATAGATTTTAATGTAAATTAAGAATATATTCCTTCTAAATGTTTCAAACGAAATGACAAACTTAATATATCCACCATTTGAAAGGTGTAAATACTAAAATCATGTTTATGTAAAAACTTTACAAAGTATAGTTTTAAATAAGAGCGAAAAACCATAGATTTCATAAATATCCGTCCCCCTCGCTTCTCTCCGACGAATAGCTTAAATACATAGTATATATATTGTACAGTGAACTTGTTCAGGTGAAAATACAATAAATATGAAATAAATTACAAGTGCAGAGGTTAGGCTTAACAGTAAAAATATTAAACACACGAATACATTTAAACATTTAAAATCCATACGTGTATGTATATATATAAACATTTATATAAAACCATAAGCCTGTAAGATATATAAAAAGAAAAGTTTTTCTTGCATTCAAATGCAACAAACTGTACCCACCTAACGAGGTACTGTTACTGCTAGTTTTTACTGCCACTCTAACGCTATACAACTAGTGTAGTAACTGTCATTGCCATTGTCTGATAGAGAGTTGAAGGTTTTTTTGAGTAAAATTGTCACGTAATTGTGTTAGTTCAGCATAAACATTACAACAAGACCCATTCAAAAACACTAACCATGCAGCCATCCAGCCAGCCAGCTAGTCAAACCAGACCAAACCAACCAGCAAACGCATATAAATGCTAAGCTAGAGTATAATTTTCTCTTTTTTTTTTTCTTGTTTTAAATAAATTTATACAGAATCGTATACACTTACTCCTCCCATGCCATTCCACTCCCTCATATTCAAAGCATAATATTCTACATAATTCTCTGATACTACTAAGCAGTTTTATTTAGTTATAGTTGTTGTGGTTGTGTATTATTTTCGTTTTGTTTCATGCTTCATAACCCGCTTTTGCGGTTGTTGCTATAAAGTTGCGGATGTTAACAGCAAGTGTATGCAGTTATTATGCGTATATTGTGTGCGTTTGTGCATGCGTGTAAGCATTAGTATTTATATTCTTTTTTCTCTTCTATCAATGAATGTGTGTGTGTGTGTGTGTTGGGTGTCACATCGATAAAACCTAATTAAAATGCGCGACATATGTGCGCATATTTTACATAAATTTAAGCAAAATGGTTTTTTTTTTCTCCTTTCTTTGTTGCTTGCAAACATACACTGTTTCTCTTGCTCTCTTCCTTTTTAGAATGCAGGGCTTTGGAATAATGATGTTTGACTTCTGATGAATTATTATTTAAGTACTTAAACTATTATTGTAATGGGGTAGAGAACCTGAAAAGATTGCTTGAGCTTGATGTGTATGACATCCTTACATATATTATATATATATTTTATTGTAATTTATACCGATTATAAGCGGTCTTTATTCTTTAATTTTGTGAAAAAATAAATTCAATTGAATTTAGGTGAATTTTTGATGCCACAAAAGTTGGGAGCATTTACAACAACAATAATGATAACAACTACTTTCTCGGGGTAATTTGCGTCCATTTTCCGCACTTTAATTGATTTTTAGCAAATTTCAACTTATTAGCTAAATTTTTTATAACTTAACAATAGAAATTTGGCGATTGTGTGCTTGATTGTCATCTTATTCCGCCCCTGGCTGTACATTATTCCACTTTAATTACAAAAACATATATCAAAAATTTTCAACATTAGACAGACTGACGGACATAAACAGATTAGTTCAAATTTTTATGCTAAAGAAAAGCACAAAAACTGTATAAAATCCTTGATATCTCCACCAAACTATAAATATAACAAACAAAGAAACCCTACACTACACGTTAGTGTTCATTTATTAAAATTGTACTTGACTTGTGGTATAGAGAGAAATTACAATATTGATGTAAACTTTTGACATGATGAGCATGCATGACATCCAATATCTATACATACGACATAATGAAGAGTTTTTGGATGTGACATAAAGATTATAAACGCAGACTCACAAACACCCGTGCATACACTTTCATCAGAAGTAAGTCACAGTAAAGAAAAGTTGTGATATTATATCGCAGCACATCTGTTCTGGTTTATGAGAGATATGACACACACATACACATACACTTGTACTTTGAGTACTTTCATACATAGTGCCACATTCACATCGTAAGCAAACAACATGTGGTTTGACATTTTAAACATGATTTACACACACGATTTTCGCATTTCATAAAATATTTAATATATTGTCATTATATGGCGTCGTCGTCGTCGTTTGTTGTTTTTGTTGTTAATGTTGATGCAGTTTCATGTCATGATGCAGCAACTTGCACCGCACACATGATAGACAAGTAGCTGCATTGAAGAGATACCGAGTGTGTGTGTTTGTGTGTGTACACAAAACAACAAAAAAGACGCTGATTATTAAATATTTCATATGAAGTGTCTCTTGTTTTATATATCTAGTTCAGGTATTAAGCGTGACTATTCATTAATTTTCACGGAATATTTATCTTGTGCATTTTTCCTACACACACACACACACACACACACACACAAGAATTGTTAAAAGACAATGCGCACTTAAATGAGAAACGGAGAGAAAATGCCATTAATCGGTGTAGCTCATGTCACTACGTTATTAAGATAAATGAAAAGATCTGTAGATGATTGATTTTGAACAACTACAACAACAACTATAAAGATATATGTAAAAAATGTAATCATTTAGCATTGAAGAATTAGTTGCAAAAACATAATTGATATGAATTTATATTTAAAGATATAGGAAAACAAAGAAAAGCACAAAAGCAACAACAACAATGTCGTGAATGTAAAAACAGACGAAAACGAAGGAGAAAGAAAGGAAACAATCAAAAAAATAAGAACAAATCGATGTCATTGAGAAGAAGAACAAGAAAGAAGTAAAGGAAATAATATTTAAGTCGCGTTAAATATAATAACGATCCTTATTTCCTCTCTTTGCTTTTCCCCCATATTCGCTAAGTCAATTAATTCTCTTTAGAGTTTAACTTATCCTATGAGAAATTTATAAAGCATTGCAACGTTATTTTATTTGTTGTAGCAATTGTAACAAAACCTCCTCTTTTACTCATTCCACACTATAAAGAATATAACTGATGTATATGAAAAAGTGAATGGTTGTGTTTGAGTGTGTGATTACCACTCAGTAAAAAAATTTGCATAATGCTGCACAATTGCTGTTAAAGTAGACGGTAATACCCAACGAAATATACCAAAAAGAAAATAAAATAAAATAAACACAAACACATACACACAATAAATACAACAAACATATAAATGCATGTAACTGCACATTTATTCATCTTCTCTGTACTCAGTCACACTTCACTTAACGTTTTTATATAAAAATAGCTGCATTTTGGGCTTGACGCAATAAATGCATGTTTTTATAACAAATACCAATACATGAGCCAGCCCTAGCAATAAAGTAAATGTAGCTTAAAATTTAATCATACGTCCATGGGTATTTTAGTGAGTGTCACAACTAAATACAGGGTGAGGAAAAGAGATTGAAATCCTTAAGTAATGTCATAACAAGAAATTTTACCAAAATTGTTGAGTTAAAAGAGAGGACGGTGACGGTGACTTTTATCCTGATCTTCATTATTTTTAACCAACACCTTTTGAATGTGAAGTTTTCTCAAATTACCATACCATACCAAGTTTTATGCTAAGACATTACTCGAGAGTTTCCATCTTTTTCATCATCCATTTTTTACCCTTACTTAAAAAAAGTGGCCTTTTTTAAGCTGCAAGCATTTCATTTATCTCCTAAACAATATAGAAAGAAGAAGATAGTAGAAAGTACAAGTGTGTGCGTGAGTAGGAAAGAGTATGATATTCAATGTTATGTAAAGTCACGAGGAAATTTGAATTATTACACAACCCACATAAAGAGGCAAAGAGTAAATGTATAGTTACTAAACGGTATTAAATGGTAATTTATTTATTCATCTCCTTAGGAGAAATGAAAAGTAGAGAGAGAAGAGTTTCATTTTACTATAAAACGGCTTTCTAGAGAAATAACTGCTTCTTTCTTTTGATATTACTTATTGAAGATTTTTGTTGTAATTATTATTTATTTATTTTTTTTATATTAATCAAAAATTGCAGAAATTTTCTATCATAAATACAGACAATAGCAATAACAATTAAATTAGTTTAAATTAATTTCAATTAAGAAACAGCTTAAAAAATATATAAGAGAGAGAGAGAGAGAGTGGGAGAAAAAAGAAAAAAGGAGAGATAAAAATATTAAAAAAGCAAACTAACTAAATTTAATTTACGTTTAATCCTAAATACTTTCTACATATACTTACAAAATAGTGGGCGTGGCAGGTACATAATTCCACCCTCTAATAGTGTTTGTCTTACCTAACAGTTTGCATCTCAAGTTTTATGCTGAATATGGTATTTTGTAAATTGTAGAAACCAACCACACTCATTTTTGCCACATTGATGTATAGAATAATTATAAATGTCAATACTAATTTTATCATAAGCCTTTGATCCATTTTGCTTGAAATAAGTAGGATTCTACGTAAAAAAATTGTCTGTACAAAATTTTAGTTCAATATCTCAAAATTTAAAACTGTGAGAGTGCCAATAGCGGACAGACGGACAGATATGTCTCATTTTTGATACTGATCACGAATATATAAACTTTGCAGAACGTCTGACGCTTTCTTCTGGGTGTTGCAAAAGAAATGACAAACTTAATATATTCCCCATCTTATGTGGAGAGTATAAAAATGACGTACGTATGCTCTCATACAATCATATTAATTACTATATTATATAATTTTTTAATTAATTTTTTAAGAGAGACAAATAAGCCACTAATTATGAAAAATCGTTTTATTTCCAGTTAACTGTTAAGCTATAATACGTATAAATGGAAATAATAGGGAAAAAATGTCACTTAGTTATCCAGAGTTATTACCCTTGTTCAATATTTCACAATTGGCACGTATTCTAGTGAACTCTTTATAATTGTATTAAATATTATTGAGAATTATGTACACAGTGATTTATATGCAATCATTCTATTTTTTTTTTTTTTTCATAACACTTAATTGTTATGTATTTTATAGTATTTACGTATACGTATTATGTAATGAGTAGGCAGCATAAAAGAGGCAGTTGAACCGTTTTATTTTATTTTTAATTTGTCACGTTATAATTATGAGTAATTAAGTGATAAAAATGTAACTATACAATTTGCAATTCATTTGATTATTATATAATTTTATTTTAATATTATTATTGATGTGTGGGGTTGTTGTAATATATTTTAGTATATAAATATAAAAGGGAAGATCTACAACAGCAACAAATAAGAATAAGTACATACATAATTACATGCACACAAAAGACAAAAAAGGGTGGAACAAGAAAGAAATATTAAATAAAAACTACAACAATAACAACAACAACATTCTCAAAGGTCTCATCATACAATACTTTATTCGCCATTTCCATTTAAGTTAACTTAGATTTGCGTCCACCACGACTTTAAAAAGCTGCCTATTTATATAAGTAAGTTGCCCGAAGCCTCTTTCCAAACAACTCAACACCACTCTTAAGTTTAATTTATTTAAAAAAAAAAAAATTTCTTCATTTCATATTATTACACTCGCTCCATAAGTAATTGATCGGAAAATTCGGAAACATTTTGTTAGACGTTGTTGTTGTAGTTGTTAGTAACAGTTATAAATATTGAATAATGCTGCTGCCGTAAACTCAAACAAAAATAACAAGAACAATAACAGTAGTCACTTTTCATTACATATGTACCTTGTTCAACTTGTATATATATGTACGTGTGTTTGTTCTTTGTGCCTATGCATGATATGTAGGGTAGATTTGTGGTAATGACCAAATAAAGCAACAACCGTAACACTGGTTTTGTTTTCTGTTTTCTCATGGGTTAATTCAACTTGTCTCAAAATGGTAAGCAATAGAAACAACAACACAAGAACCACTTAGGTTAGCCATCAATCAAACAAAATTTACTTATTGCATGTGAAAGTGAAGGGGAGACGCAAAATTCCACCATTTAGCTAAACAACCATAACAACCATTTAAGCAGTAATAGTAACTTTATAATTAAATATATGTATTATTAAATTCGTTTGTAAAAAACATATGTAACTTTGCGTTACAGCAACAACGCTGTTAACAAAAATTTGTTTATATTTAATTAAAAAAGTGAATTAATGAAAATATTCAAACATACATATCGATTATAAATATAAAAATAATTGGTTCTACCCCACAATTTAGTACCCTACAGTTACTCAATCACTTTGTGGAATATCATTATATGGAAAGGGGTTCTAAAATTGGAACGATGAGGTCCATTTTCAATAGATATTATTATTAGTTCTAAAGACGTTCATAAGCCAAATTTCATCAAAATATATTTTCACCTGTAGGATTACTGTAAGGAATATATGGACGTACAGGCGGACATTGTTATACCGATTAAGATTTTAATTCTTAGCCGATCGGCATAGATTTTTTCAACTATATAAAGAAATACTAATTTTCGTTATATAAAGATTTATTTTAAAATAGGCCGTTGAAGGCTCCCAAAAATGAACCTTTGGGGTGAGTTGTGCGCTCAATTTTCAATAGAGTATATTGATCAAAAAATATGAAAAATTGTGCCATGTAGATTGATTACAAGTTATATAGGGACGGACAGACGGACATTTTTAAATCGACAGAGAGTATAGTATATAAGGGATCCCCTTACAAGACTGTTTGTCATATATACAATATACCCCCTTTGTGGTGTAGGGTATGATATGTTGAAATTTTTGAATACATATTAAATTAAACATTTTACTAGCTCTTTACGAATGTTAGGATAACATAAAAGAACTGGCTTAGTGTCCCTCTCAATTTATATTTTCTAACAGCTGTTTCTGTAACCGTATAACTTGCCTTTATAGCTTAACATTACCATATAAATATATAATAAAAATGCACATTCTCTGTCACTAATCCCTATATTTATAAGTCTCTATCCCTATTTAACATGTCTGCCTGCATTATTTAAACACGTCTCTTGCTATTTTACTTTTACAGAGAGTACCCACCAAACCATGGGCAGTTTTTTTATTTTTTTTGAATATGAATACACATCTCATTATCATGACCGTTATCATTGACAATCTCCTTCACTATTATTATGTTTGTTGTTGTTGTTATTATTATTATTATTATTATGCTTAGATACATTTATTTGCGAGTAGGACATTTTACTGCAAGCTTCTAAAGGGAATTTTTAAAGTAACACTGCTTTAAAGCAATGTTTGAATTGATTTTGTTGTTGTTGCAAGTGATTATTTCTGACTCTCTTTTTTTGTTTTTTGTCATGAGTATTGCAACTACGTTCTTTTATGTGTTTGTTTACTGAGTACTAGGGCAGTGAACTTTTGTTCCAATTATTTACTGTTTTTGTTTTTACAGCCATCATCTTAAATTCAGTATGATGGTATATTAGCATCATCACAATATTTGCAACTTTTTGGAAAATGTAGATCAATAACATGGGGGTATATGCAACATAAGAGTAACCTTAAGAAAATCGATTATCAATTTTTTTATAATCTATATGATAGTTAAAGGTGTAACGTATCAAATAACTAAAATTTCTATAAAATAAAAGACTTTCCGATTTAACCAAAACCTAGGTGGTATAATCCGTTTCGTAAATGTTTCCTTATGCAATTTAGTTTGATTTATTTTTATTCTCTATATATATAAAAAAGTATAAAATTCTTTAAAAATTGGATTAATTTGTGGATAATATGAAAAAATCGAATTTTTTTATCACAAAAATATTAATCGAAATTAATTAATAAGTAAAGCATATGATTTTATACTGTTATATGGTGAAAATGGTTCAAAAATTGGTTTATTTTCAGCGTTAAGATAATCGCTATAGGGAAGTTCAAAAATTAATTCCATACCATACTGTTTACAAGAGCGTGCCGCAAAGAAACTGGAACAATCAGATGTTAGAACCGTATAACCCTGACGCTTACCAGTAGCTATCAGTTCTTTTTTTAAACGTAACCCTAACGATTTGCCACGTTCGGACGGATGAACGCATAACACGAAAGAGTCCAGTACGGTGGTTACACCGTAACGATCAAAGACATTAGCTTCCTTTTTAACATAAGCCAATAACTTAAGAATCTGTTGCCATTTATTTTCCGCAAATTTTTCAACACCTTCTTTACTCCCTTTTTCCAGCTTCTCCTTTGTTTTGGGTATAGCCAAATTAACTCCAACCAATTGGTTTTGAGTTGGATTAGCTGAATTTCTCTTTATAGCCATTATACTTAAACCATACGGTATGCAGTCCAAAATATCCTGCCGGGCTACATTATCCATTTCCCCCAATGGGCCAGTACTGCATAATGGTTCATCTTTAAAAAAATGTTCAACCACAAATTGATACACCTGTTCATGGTCTTGCCATTGAATAATGCGAAACTCTATAAAGTCGCCCTCCTTTAAAAATGTCGTTCCATCCATTTTTTAAATTTTAAGCCCGTCTTATTATAATGTTCTTACTGCACAATTTGATAATAAACTATTGAAACGTTTTTATTGTCAGCTACTTATATATAAATTATCTTTAAAAACATGAAAATTCGAATTAAGAAAAAAAAATTTCCCAGTCTTTTTTGATAAGGCTGGTTATGAGTATAAGCAAAGCGTAAATCAAACATAGAGTATTGTATTATTTGTTCCACTAAGAAAAAAAAAGTTTATACAGCAGCTCAAACCAGACCAATAACATCCTTCACAATTTACACCAGAATATGTAAAAACTTAGTCTGTCTTGTAAAACTTGAATAATCACTATGCGGGAAAGGATTTTAAATATAGTTTAGAGTAATTTAAATTAAATACAATAAATTAGATTCTGGCGTTACTTGAGCATACGAGTATTATTAGAAAAGGGAAGTTCAAGAGAGTATAGAGAAATATTTAAATGGTTAAGGAAAAGAAATTCTGAAATGTTTTTAATAAAAAAAAGAGCGGGTCCATTTTAAGTACATTAATATAAATTTAATACTTTGTAAATAGTGTAGAGTACAAAATTTTTGTCAAGCCAATGATAGGATACAGATTAACAGCAAGAGTTAAACAGAGACACACGATATCTCAAATTTGCCGCACAATTGTTCAAATATAGATTAAAAGCTATTCGTTATCCGCAAAAAAAAAAGCAAAGAAACGATCAGACAGAACAAAAATCGATATTTGGAATAGCACACACACACACAACAGACGTCATTTGCAGTGACCACACATCTGCATGTGTGAACATGTAAGAAATGTGAACGATATGAAAGGAAATGTGTTTGTATAGGTTTGTACTGTATATGACTAAGAGTCCATACTGTGATGTAATGTCTGTGAAAGAAAAACAAAAACAAAAAATGACTAACTGAACCAACACGACGATAGTAAAGCACATGAGTGAACTCTGTTCATATTCAGACATGATATAGCAAAACTAGCCAACAACACATCTATATACGTACGTTTAAACATTTACGTCAAAGTGGAATTCCGGTTGCCAAGCACTTGGTTACAATAACAACAATAACAAAAATATTACACATATAGCACAGAAAGTAACTCTGATGGGTAACCTAAAATGTAGGCTTTATATAAAACAAGAACAAGTCGAACAACACTAACAATAATAACAAAAACAACAAACATATCACCATAAAACATAGACAACATTATACTGTGGTCCTAATACCGTTACCTACAACGCACACCCTCACGTAAACGTACACACACACACCAACACCATAGAGGGAATCTTTTTCAACACTCAAAACAATACAAAAGAGAACCCATTTTCTCATTTTGGTTGTCTGACTGTGTGTACGTGCATGTGCATATTTGTTTGTTTATTTTTATATTCTCCAGAGAAAAATCAATGGATAAATTGTTGAGTATGTGTACTTAAGCCCAAATATCCACACAATTCCTATTTAGTAGCTCTTCACAGTTGAAAATATATTTTAGTTTTTCCCTTCTTTTGTTTTTGTTGTGCTCTCTCTCATCTCTTATTCTTCTTCTTTTGACATTGTTTAGAAGATTTTCATTTTTTTTCTTCCAATCTCATTTTATTACAGGCACGTTTCATCTTTTCCAAGGCAAATAGACATCCAGAAGGACCGACAAAGGGATAAACATTGAACCTGATTTGTTATAAATGCTGAAATAAAGCCTAAATTTCACTAAATTCCCAGTGACATGTAAATTTGTATTAGAGACGACAAACAGCTGCAGTTCTTTCAGTACGCATTGTTTTCAATTTTTAAACCATTTAAGAATTTTTAAATTTTTATACAATTTGTGGAATGGTTTCATGCAGGTGTAGAAAAGAACGACACAAGTTTATTTATATTTTATTTAATTAGTTGAAGTTTAGAAACACTTTTCGTTGGAACATTTACATGTAAGTCATTGTGAAAAACGAATACCCGAAATACCCGATTTCATGTAGTGAAAGAACCTTTATTAAAAACGCGTGGAATATGATCTAAACTGTTCCATCCCAGTAAATGATTAGGTCAGTAACATATTCGTTTTTCTTTCTGAGACAAAGGTTCAGTCATTTTCAAAAGACAGAAAAATAGATTTTTTTAATAATCTAGTCAGTGCGCGTTTGACTTCTGAGCTTAACAGACGTGCGCGCACTCATTTATTTTAAACTAACGGGATACGTCTCTTTTTTGCACGATTTTGTGCTTGTGTTTTATTTATAATCGACTTCATCTAAATCTGATGTGATCAGTGAAGGTTGTTGGCGTCTTTGTCAGTGCGACTTACTCTGGCTATATGAGTCTTAGTCACTCGGCCATATCAACTTAATCAACTTAAAAAAAAAAATCTAAAGTAATAATTGTATATTTCAGATTTTTTCTTCAATGTTTTGTCTTTAAGAAATCTAAAAATTGGTTTATCTTATTTACTAAAAACCCAATTTTTAAATTGGTTTTCTCAATTTGAGTTTGGAAGTTCCTAATTTTAATTTGGTAGTTCCCAATTTCAATTTGGTGTTCTCAATTTGAATTTGTTTTTTTCAATTTCAATTTGGAAGTTCTCAATTTGAATTTTGTTTTCTCAATTTCAATTTGGAATTCCCAATTTGAACTTGGTTTTCTCAATTTGAACTTGGTTTTCTCAATTTCAATTTAGTTTTCTCAAATTGAGTTTGGTTTTCTCAATTTATAACTTCAGTTTCCCAATTTCAACTTGCAAGTTCTCAATTATAAGTTCGAAGTTCTTAATTTAACCTTAAAATGGTGTAGTCTGGTTTGTTGTTTTTGAAAAAACAGTTTGAATAATTCTCAACTTATCTCCGCTTGCTTAGTAATTTCATCTTTAAAATGCCAACCGCTTCGCTAGCTTCATGTCACTCTTCTTTTATACTGCCCCGTATGGTTAATAAAGATTATTATAATTTTTTTACATATTTTCCATTTACCTATTCAGGATGTTATGCAGCAGCATTATTTTTCCATCTCAAATAACGCTTAGTACCATGCTGGACTCGTACATTTTGTATTAGATGGCTTGGTAACGTTTGACAGTGATTATGGTTCATGGTCTTGATTTTATTATTCATAGCAAATGATGTCTATTGTCACAATTCATGCCAACTGATATCAACATTATTTTACAACAGCCCGGCACCATGCACAATATACAACAACAGTATATTAGTATAAAGCTGGAACTGACCTTATAAATTCACCGTTGGAAGCGAAGTTTATCAGACATCAGTAAGAGGTGAGGGTTAGGGATGTAGGAAGCGGTATAGAGGAGAGAGCAAGTCAACGGTTTATAGGCAGTCATTTAATCAATTATGCAAAAAATATTTGCTTGCTTGCTTGCCTGGTGCTTGGCTGGTGTACAACGTACCGTGCCCTCTGCGCTTCTTTCACTCACCATCAATCTGCCAAACACAACATGAAACAACCTGTACCTTCTTACTGATATTGCTGTTTTTTTTTTCAACTAAGCCTACAACATGTTTGTTGGTCTGAGTTTGTAGCATATGGCGGAGGAAATAGACGAGACAAGGAAAAGCACAACTTGAAACTATAATGCGCCAAAAATGAAGAGAACCTTACCGTGAGTACCCAACAACACCAGGTTTGCATCATAGAATACACACACACACACACAAACGACATTCATTCACTCCAGTCACTCACTCATTCGCTCGCTCGCTCATTCATCCATTCAGTCAGTCAGTCAGTCCGTCCGTAAGTCAGTCGGTTGTGTGCTAAAAGCATTAATAATTAATGAAATGTGAATGAAACACACAACAGCTACAGGCTACAACTACACCTCACAATATCAACTCATATAGATTTAAAATAAGCGCAAATTGCGAAAGGTAATAAACATATGAGCAACACGGGGCTAAGGTGTTCATTCTTTCATTCCTTCATTCATTTAGTCATTGTCAGAGTGAAGACACTTTTAGGGAGTGCTAAATAGAGCTTTTCACAAATTGTGATTCTAAATCTTTAAAAGCAACTGCACTTGGCAACTAACCTCTCTACAGACACTTTAGTAAAATTGGTTAAAAAAGGTTAAAAAAGGGGGAAAAAAAACAACAGCAAGTCTTGAAAGTGAAGACAGGAAAAGAAAACGGTTCCAACTATATGTTAAACTACAAGTATTTAAAATATACTTAACAAAGATTACAGGGTTACTTTGGCAAAGGATGGTTTAAAATATTCATTCGGTTTAATTGGTGGAGCTGTTCGTAGCTAGGGTGACTATAGGTTAAAAGAAGCCTTTACCGTAATTGTTAGTTCTCTTTCAACCAATTCCTTGAAGCGTTTTATAACATAAAGATAACAATTCAGAACACTTACTTGACTACTACATGTTCCTTCCTAGCTCAGGATTTTAAGTACATAATTTTTTGATGAATCCTTATTTTCTAAATATTTTACATGAATTTCTGTTTAACTTAAAATTACTCTCATATCCTGCCCTACATAGCTTTTCCTTGCAACACATGTTGATTGTTAAATGCTTCAATTTTCTTTCATATCGTTAACCTGCAACACTTAATTATTTAGCACTTTTTAATTCACTTTCAATCCATCAAGCCTTCACATTGCAATGATTAGTACTTGTTCTCTCATACGAAATACGAAACAAACAAACAAAAAAAAGAAGAAAAAGTAAGAAAACTAAATTTGGCTTTAGCCAAATATTAAATAGGCTCCATATCTATATACCAACTGTGGGCGTGGCAGGTATAATTTTACACTCTCTAATATGGTACGTAGTACGTATGAGCTGGCAAGACGAGTTTTGCACTGAGTATGATTTTTTTTACATTGTGTGGAGCATCTGACCATGCCCACTTTTATACACATCCAAAGGCAATTTAATTATAAGTATACGTCTCAAATTTCAAGTTTATTGGCCAATTTTTGTGACAGGTATATAGATTTTTGTCGTTTTGTCTGTTATCCGACCACGCCCATTTGTGTCATATCGACGGATATTTATATCAATGCATACCAAATGTCAACTTGATAGGTCAATTTTTGTGGAATGTGGGCGTGGCTCTGGACCGATTTTGCCGATTTTTAATAATATTCTGACTCTAGAAACTTAAAGTGTCCATAAAAAATTTCAGTTTAATTTACATTCAAGAGAATGCCAACAACAAACGGACATATGGACATTTATTCCTAGATCGGTTCAATTTTTGATGCTTCGCTAGAATTAGAATACTTTGTAGGGCTGCTCGGATGCTTCCTTCTGGGTGTTGCAACGGAATGACAAACTTAGTATAGCCGCCCTCTTATGTAGAGGTTATAAAAACTTTTAACTTTTCATATAAAAGGCTTGAAAGCGATTACAAAGTCATTACTACTCCTTCATCTTTCCTTCTTTTAAACTATATATGACAATGAAACAGCTTGAAGAAATGAAAACAAAAGCACATATTTAGGTGTTGAATTGAAAAGAGGCTTTTGTTGTTGTTGCTGATATGTTATGGTTGCTACGACTACCATTCCTTTAATTAATAGTATGTTTAACTGAATGGTAGTAATTATTTTGAACTTGATGTCCTTTATCATAATAACAGCAACTACAACAACATTTACCTAGTACCGAGTATACTAAGAATGTATGGTAAAAAGCAAAGGAAGTCTCCTTGTGAAAATCGGGTGAAATCATGCCAAGTCATGGAAAGGACTTGTTACGCGTGATTGTGAATGTGTATGTGTTAAAGAATTCCCAAAATGCGGGAATACACAAGGGTACAGTTTTCTTGGTTTAGTTTCGAATTTTCACAAATTACTCTTAAGCGTCTTTTTAGGAAGAAACATGTAGCGCTACTTTATACGGATTCGTTTACAATTTTCGTAGAAATGTGGAGAAAGGCTACATAAGGAGACATTTTTGGGACCAATTGTCAGAGTAAGTAGGGTTTAGAGTAAACTTTGTGTGATTTGATGAAGTTAAAAAATTTAAGTAAGTAGCGCCCGTAACGGGATAGAGGCTCTAAGGGTGGCGGGTTCGATACCCGTACTAGTTGAAATTGTCTATAGAGTTATAAGCTGGGTTTTCTTTGGGAAGGTAGTTTCTATACCTGGGTAGATCGGAACGGGGATTGCATTTATAGAAGACATCTTCTAAGCATCGATATATTACATATATATAGACGTTAATTCTACAGATAAACACGCATTAAAAAAGCCGCAGCCTTGTTCTCCCATGTTCGACCTTCTAGCAGACATTTTAAAAGCAAAACTTCAGAATCATACGCGAAACTAGAACAACAATCGAAGAGTGGCAAAATAGTTTACTTGCTTATAAAAGTTATGTAGTAAACTGACACTGATTATACCTTACACCATTTAAGGCAAATGGTATATTAAGTTTATACGGATGTTTGTAACTCCTAAACAGCAAATGCCACACCCATTTTCAATTATAAAATTAAAATCAAAATCTAAATAGATTTAACCAGATCATTTTTAGAACCCCTTTCCATAGAAAGATAGAAATGGCTACTGGCGCAACTCTACTAATTGTTACATAATTTGTAGCAAATGTAATAATAAATTTATAATAATCTTATAATTATTTAAATCAATCGATACAACAACAATACATTACACAATTAGTGACGATAATTTGTCTTGTCAAATATCGAAAATATTTACAGAAAATTACAGTTACATAGCAAAGAACTCTCTTTTTTTCTCTTTTCTATATCACCCTCACCATTTCTTTACATAATTGTATGTGAGTGTATTATGCTTGAATTATTTTTTTTTTAAATAACTAAATTTATTATTAAAAAAGCACTGACCAACCAAGTTTAGAATGATACTGCCACGCTTGTTAGGTATGCTAGTAAACTACTAGCATCGAGTTTTGGTTGTTGTAATTCCATTGTCTTGTCTGACATTTTTTTTGAGTATGTATGTAAGTGTGTGTGTGTGTGTGTGTGTGTAGTGAGTGATAGGACACATTGTAAATGGCAGTTATGTCTAGCACACAGTAGCGGCTTTGTTATACCTTAAGATGGGTTTAAACTAAGTTTGTCATTCTGTATGCAACTACAAGAAGAAGGTTCCACGAATTCCACAAAAAAGGGAAAAATCTAAGCCGATTTAATTATATGTCCACGTGTCTGCATTAAACGCTCTCGTTCGCATAAATTAAGATATTGAGATAAAATTTGGACAGACATTCTTGGTGCATGTCGTAAGGTTGGTGTTTAAAATAAAAATGGGTTATTAGTCACGCCCACAATTTACAAAATCTTTATTTAGGGCCGAATTCAACAGTTGCAGCGATCCAAAGTAGTGTAATTAACGAGGACCACCCCGTCAACACAAAAACTTAAAGGGTATTCGAAATTTTATTTAAGCCAAATATATATATGAACTTGTTAATGTTTAGTTTAGTTTAGTTTGGAAAAAATATGTATTGTAAAAACAAACAAACAACAACAACAACAACAACAACAAATTGAATACATGTCCGTTCCAGTTGTATACTCTCCCGTTTCGTTTGTTTTGTGGTAAGTGTTGTTGTTATTGTAATAACTATGTTTTATGGACGTGTGTATATGTAGGTATATAGGTATATAACTAAGTAGATGTGTAGGTGCTGTATATATACTTCCATATAACACCGATTACCAGTTGACTTGAGTGGCTGTTGCTATGACCAAACCAAACACAGTGCAGTGCCATCTAAAAAGATGTACAAGGATAAAAAAAGGTGCTTATAGGATGCAAAGCTATGGTATGAGAGTTTAGTAATAGCTGTATTTGAATTTTTCTTTGCTACAGTAATAACAGTAATAAGAACAACAACAATAATAATAATGTGTAGAACATAAAACTTGGCACTGCCAAATTTCAAACATTTATACAAAGTGCCAGCAATGATGATGCTACGATACTAACAACACAAGTACTGACACTTACACAACATTACACAAGGTTTAAAATACAAATATGTATGAAGAATATAGATGAACAGAACTGCAAATGTTTAATGTAATAACAAAAAATAATAACAACAATTATATGTACTATATACATCAACTAAATCTGGACAACAACAATAATAATAATAATCGTATATAAACACAAGTAAAAGCAAGTAAAAATGTTTAAAGTCAATCAAGCCCGACCATTTCATATCCTACACCACTTGGCTCCACAAAATATGCTACAATTACTTTAGTTGTATCACTAAATAAGGAAAGTATTTGTAAAAATGGTTGTATCTGGTCCAACTATTTATCTAATTAACTATTATTTACCAAATTTTGTTAAAAAAATATCAGGATTGTGATTTTTTATCACATAAACACCTCCATTATAAGAGGACCTTATATGCAAAGGGATTCAAAAAATGCTCCAAATCAGTACATATTCAATAGAATTCCTTTCTAAACCGCGTGTGCGCCATATTTGATTGCAAATTTTTAAATCTGAAGACAGTTAAAAATAAATATCGCAAGAAATGAGACCCTCTTAGCAACGGACATGGTAAAATCGATTCAAATTTTCATTCTGAGGAGATTTTCAATTATACACAGATATAATTGAAAATTACAAACATCCGCACAAACTTAATCTACGTTATACCACAAGCAGTGCAGCGTATAAAAAGGAGTCCGAGGTAAGCAAACACTAAACAAAATACGTAGTACTTAACATATATCATTAATTTGTCTTGTTTACCCATGTTTGGTTATGGAATATTATCTTGAATCAAAAATAAATATATGGTTAAAAGAAAGCAGTTTAATGAGTGGAATTTAGTTGATTTCGATCTAGACGTAAGCGTCTGTTATCTACATAAAATAGGAATATTTTTTCTGTTTCTTTTTTTTTTGTCGAGCTGATTTGAATTTTTTGTATAAAATATGATTATCTGTACTTACTTAAGATAAATGTCACACTTTTTTTTTTCGCATCAATATTTATACAAAACTGCGACCTATTTAGGTTTAGAGATAATGTGTGTATATTTAAATGAACCCGCAAGATATATGTGATAATACGAAAATGCTAAGAAGCACTTAGATAAGAATGCTAGTGTTGTTATTGTAATTGTTATCATACAAAATTTGTTTACTTATTTCTATAAATTATCTTTTCATATAAAATGTATTTACTTTGTTTAAATTCTTCATACAATTAAGTTGTAAATTAATTATTATGTTACGTTATACAAACACACAAACATTCGTTAAATTCGTGTAAAACATATGGCATAAGTCTCTGTTTATTGTTTGTATTATTGTTTTTGCTGTTATGAAATATTTTCTGTTTTTTACATTCTCTCTCCAGAGTGTTATAGAAAATTCTTCTCTCACCTTAAGTACAATTCCGTCATGCAATATTTCTTTTCACACGCTATATTATATTGTTGTTGTTTTTATTCGAATAAAATGCAGAGACATAAGCTTCTGTTATATTGTTTTCTGTTGTTAACAGGAGACTCTGCAGCTGAGTTGGATACTGTAGCATAACATAGAAATTTGTCATTGTATAGAGTATGCAGTAAGTAAGGCATGTAGAAAAGGGAATATTTTATGCAACAACAAATGGAAATGCATGTAGGGAAAAAATCAGTAGCACCGATGTAGGAGTAACAAGAAAAAAAACCGAAATAAACTCAAAAGGGAGTTGGTTATCATAATTCAATTGAAAATTATTGAAAAATTTTGTACAAATTTTATTCATGTTTATTACCTTAAACATATTTCGTCACCATAACTAAAGAAGAAGAAAATCTTTCTTAGACTTAATTTAACGAGAATCTGGGAATATTTTATTTATTATAAAATTTTCTTTTCCCTTCTTTCAACATTTCCTTTTTTTTCGTTTTTTTTTTTTTTATAAAATATCCATAATTTATATTTATTTTTTATTTTCTTTTCTTATATTATTGTATATTGTCTTGACATGAAAACACAACACACCGCGCTACTAAAACGTTCTTAATGCACGAATGTCACACGAAAAACTGCTCATACTCAATACAAAATTCAGCTAAACAATCATTATCATCATTGTATGCATGAATGTAAGCGATTTATACATATAAATACTTAAAGTGGACATTGTATGTTGCGTATAAGAAACCCTCCCACAAAACTCTGCCTATTCTCAGTATTTTATTTAACATTTTTGGCAAACTCTCTATTCTAATACTTAACAGTGACGTAAGCTATATGAAATCAGAGACTTCTGAAATACAGTTTATTAAACAGAGAGAGAGAGAGAGAGAGAGAGAGGGAACTGTAAAAAGCAACAGTATTTTCTGTGAAATGCCAAAATACGGTTGCAGTTATGTTTTGAAATATATTATGCTTAGAGAATACCAATATTAACAGGTGGTTGTGCAATTAATGATCTGTTAAACAATGTTATATACACAAATTTCAGGAATAGTCATAAATTTAATTTTACATAAATTCAAATATATAACAAATTATAAAAAAATCTAAACTAAATAAACACTTACCGCATTAAATTCTGTCTGCAATTATATTGAATATCTCTCCTTGTTAACAACACGCACTGCTGCCATTGATAAACAATGCTCGTTCGGGCAAGGGCAAGCTTAAAGAAGCTTAAGAAAAAGCATTAACAAAGCAAAAAAAACACCAACTTGCATACGCTCTCTTGTTTGCATTATTATTTTGTGCGCAGTGTTATACACACATATTCGATCATTTATATATAAAAAAAAATTGCATTCGCGTTTTTAGTAAATTACGCGCCATTTTCACACAAAAAATCTTCTTAAAACACGATTTATTCACTTTTTATCATGAATTTCTTTATAATTTACACATAATTTATGCAAGATATCAATTTTAACAATGTCTTATTGTTTACACAACAGCCAGAACTCACCACTATAATCCACAGAGATTTTGATTATTATATATTTCAATCCAAATATTAATAAATACACATTGGAAAATTATACGAAATTTTTCATAACATATTTTTCTTTTGTTTTTATTATTAACTAATAAGTATTTTTTAAATAATTGTATTATTTTTCACTTTTTTTAGTATCTTTCCTTAATTGCATGCGCACAAGCCAACTTAATTCCGAGAACTGAATACAATCGTGTTAATTTGACGATCTGTCAGTTATGCACAATTGTGCATTGCTCTATGTAGATAGAGCAGAGAGTATTAGTAGCTACTCTAATAAGAGTTACCTCATCATTTAATTTTTAATCCATTAAAATATTACACATTATATATGTGTCTAGAAATACTTGGCAACTCTATTTAAATAAATTCCGTTTCTTATTAATAATTTCCATTTTGTGAAATTCACCACAGCATTCGAGTAACATCCTTTATCGTGCACGTAAATTGTTTTTTAAGATGAACGAACACTTTGCAAATGAACGAAATAATTTTTTGAGGAACTTTTTAAAGAAATGTTCTTTTCTGATTTTTATAAGAATTTTTACAATTTTTTTTTATAAAACGTCTAATGAAAACTTTTTTTCTGCACCTTTCCATTTTACGCTTACTTTTGTAAATTTCAGTTTATTTGTTATAAAAAAACCTTTAGTTAACACATAAGATGTAATATTTATAATATTTTGCGTGTACAAGTTAAAATTTTAATACGAATAATAAAATTTAGATATTTTTTATATTTTTAATTCTTTACATATATTAATTGCTTTAAATTGTATTCCGCGCATGCGCACCTTCAAACATAACAAATAAAACTAAAATGAATCGTTCGCGGAACTTGTAGAGTAGCACATGCGTACATACATTATGCCACTTAGAGAAAACAGAGATAACTATATATCCGCTCTCGTATTTCCCGTTTGTTAAATTTAATGGGGTGCCTTTATGAAAAATTTCTTCTAAGGTACATATACAATATATAACGAAAAAACACATTTTTATAGTTTTTTTGGTAATTTATCAGCATATAGTTAATTTTTATGACGTCTTTGGAAGACTTCTATTATAAATAGGTATTTTTTTTTTATAGAAAACGGCTATCATTACAACAAACACATTAGACAGCACAAGTAATTATATGTATATTATTATTATTTATAAGTTATTTTATTTTCTTATATATAATTTTGTAGTTATATAGAAAAACTTGTACAGCCTACTCATTTTAAACCATTTAAGCAATATTATTTTTTAAGAAAAATGCACACCACCTAACAACTAAAAGAAGACTAAAATCCTTTGCTGATCAGCCATCTTACATTTACTCATATATTATATGAAGAGAAAGGAGAGTAGGTAGCAAAAGCAGGATTGCCCCTTCTTTATATTAAATTGATCAAAATTATTTTGACTTTTGGTTACCCCTATTAATTATCATTATGCTTCTAACCAGGGTTTTTAGAGGTCTCTGCTCTTACTGTGTTTTTTCAAAAGTTCTTCTACGAACGATAAATATTAAATTTTTTTTTTACTGGGATTATATTAATTTCTGTAGCTATTGAATTAATTTCTGTATTTATTAAAAAGGGTACTTACGTATTAAAGCTACCGCAGCTACAAATTTTGAGATAATATTTAATTAAAATTTCATCAAATCATAAAATAAAACACTTCATTTTCTACTACGGTGGCGTTAATACGTAAGTACCTTAAAAAGTTTTCAACTTTTTTATGTTACTAAGCTCTATTATTTCTAACATTCGTACTATATACCCTAAAGAAATTAATTTGATATTTACTTAAACACTGGCAACTCTATTTATGTAAATCATCTCTCACATATTTCCTTTTTATAAAAATTCACCACAGCTGTTTGAGTCATTTCCTTCTTTGCGCAACTAAAGTTTAGTTTAAGTCACACGAGTGAAAATTTATTTTTATACCGTAAAATAATGTGGAAATATGTGATTTAATAAGTGCTGAAGTGAAGTTATATTCTAAAGTATAATATAATGCAAAGAATATGTGCCATTACGTAAAGATAAATGCTAATTATTGAACATATTTTGTAAGTGATGAAAAAATATGACGAAAAAGCAATTGTGTGTATGCGTGTGTGTATAAGAAAATTCTTGTTGAGTTGTGCGGTCGTACATTTCGTTTTTATCGGCACCTGTATTATAAGGTAAGCACTATTAAAACTTAAATCATTTATATACAAAAATTATATCAGTACAATACATATTTATATAAAAAAATAAAAAATAATCTGTTTTTTCTTCGCTACCATGATTACTAGAATTTTTTCACCGTTATCCTATTCTTATTCTTTGTATAAAAAGATTTCTTATTTTCCATTCTGTCTATCTCTTGTACCATAAATATTTTACACGAACATTTTTATGATTGATGCGTTAAATTTTCTAAAATCCTTTAAAGTGAACATTTTTAACATAATGGAAGCAAAGGGCACACATAATAACAGCTTTTATAATATTTCTCATGTGAATGTACCAACTCGCACGTTTGTGTGCTCTTGGCGTGTTGATCCTATTTCTATTTGACACTCAACAGTTCTTCACAAACAACAAAAATCAGGCAAACATATGCATGTGTGTGTGTATGTATATAAACACTTTCATGTTTTATTATAATGCTGATGTTCATGTCAAACAGAAAAATTTCTATTTAAAGTAATGTTAATGTCGTTGTTATTGTTGTGCAGCCGGAGAAAAGTTAACGTATATTTGGGTAATACTATGGTGACAGTAATACAACAGAAACAAATTTTATACATATATCCATAAATTTCAGATTTTTTTGTTTTGTTTCCTTCTTATGCAAGGGATACCTTTATATATGGCACAACATTTTGCTAGTGCTCCACACACACTCAATATTAACTGTTTTGGGGATAATAAATGAAACAACACTCAGGTGCTTTCAAGGTAATGAATTTGTCGGAGGGTAAATTTTTGCTCAAACAACAAACTCTGTTTTTATTGTTTGTTTGTTCGTTCGCTTTTTTGTTTGTTTGTTTCTTTATTTATTACTATATTTTCACATTTGTCAAATAACATTTATTGTTGTTATTTTTTTTAACATAGTTTTGTTATAATTTTTGCAGCATATCGAAAACTTGTTGACTTAACGAATAATTTCTTGATGGAGGAGTGAAGAGGAGAGGGGTGCAATGGAGAGAGAGGAGTACCTAATCTATCATGTGTCAGAAAACATTTTATGAAAATTTGTATTGCGAATCCCTTTTAAATTGATTATTGTTGTTGTTGTTGCTGCTGCTGCTGTTGCTGTTGCCCTTTTAATGTTCACCAAAACTTGTTTATGGTTTTTGCGTAATCAGCACCTTATGGATTTTACAACAATTTATGACAACTCCAGTCAAGTATTGTGGTTATGTCAAGTATACAAAGGTCCCGCTCCTGTTCATTGTAGTGTTTGAGCACATGCAGCACTATGGTGCGTGCCTGCATAGCAAGAAAATTAATTTGAACGTGTCTCTGCTATTAAATGTTCACTTAAATTCACTTCACTTGCTAGCTGGTATTATGAAGAAAATTTAATTAGATACCAATGTGGCCGATAGTTACAGGAACTTTCATAGTTTTGTTCTTAATGGCTTTGGAACTTTTACTCACTAGGATATTGATTTTTTCCTCTTCTACTTCTTCTTCTTCTATTTTTTTATTGTATCAATTATTGTTTAACAACTTTCATCTAATAGTCACCGATGTCATTTGGGAGTTCTTTTCACATTCTTTAGTGTCTGGTGGGTGTCTAGTGAGTACCAGACTAGAAATTTTACACATACCTTTTTTATTAAATAGTGTAAAGTTAATGAACTGCTTCTAAATGCAAAAAATAAAATTACTAAAAATGCTGGCGAATACTTTATTAAAGTATTAAATATTTTTATAGTAAAAAAACTTAAATATATAAATTTTAGAATTTTCAATTTGAAGATTTTATTAAGAAAGTACTAAAAAAATAAGTTGCTTGATACCAAAATATAAAAGTAAGAATCTTTTATTAATGAAATACTAAAATAATGCACAAAAATATTATTAAACTAATTATTAGCTAAAAAGGATAAGTGGAAAAGGTTTTAAAAAGCCACTCTATAACCCCTAAAAATATGTTAAATTTAAATAATAAACACAGCTCTGGAAAGTATGCTTTTACGGCTTCAGATAGGGCACCAACTGTAACGGTTAATGCCCTATTTATAAAATAAACAGTAAAAACAAATGAAATATTCAATTATTGGTGCAGCTAGAGAATTTTCACTCTGATCCTGACATTAGTAACAATATGTTATATGAAAGGCCTTTTTTTATGTAATGTTCACTCTAAAAGTAAATTAAAATACCTTCAGCTGTATAGCAGTAAGTTTAACTGTTGCCTGTCATGGTTAATAGCAACATACTCTCGAGAGAAAAGCCAGGTGACTCTCCTCTGGCAAGTCCATTTAGCATCAGCTACACATTTCCATTTAATTTCATTATAAATGACAAAGAAATGAAAAAGTAAAATAAAAATATTGTCTACCTCGCATTTGACATGTTTGTCAAAGCTGTTGTAAAACATTAATTTGATTTCTACCGTTATTTTATATACTAGAGTAATATTCATAACAAATGTAGTCCATTGTAGAAAAGAATGTTTTGACTTGAATTGAAAACAATTGAATTAAATTTCCGAAGCAATTTGAATTTTCGTTAAAAAATAAAAGTGAAAAAAATTTGTAAAGTTTAAAACCTAAATAAAAAACAAGTAAGAAAAGTAAATTTTGGTTTTGGTCAAATCTTTAATACGTTCCACATCTATATATAAACGATGGGCATGGCAGGCATATGATTACGCCCTCTAATAGGGTTTATATTACATATTAGCTTGCAAGTCGAGTTTTAGGTGGTGTTTGGTTTGTGAACGTGTTTATTAACTGACCATGCCCATTTTTGTCACATTGTTGGATGAGATAATTATAGACATTGAGACAAAATTTTAAGGCCATGGGTGATAATTTTTGGCAAATAGATACATTTTTATACGTTGTGGGCGATAAGATAGGCTCAGTTTTTGATTCTAAACAAGATTGTAGGGACTCTAGAATTTCCTTTTGGGTTTTACAAACAGAAGAGCAAACTTATTATATATCCATAAAAAGAACAACTTTTCATTTCCTTCATTCTCTATAACATTTAACAAGTTGAAATTGTATACAACACGTGTAATGTAAAAAATATATATAATATATAAAAATTATTTTCCAAGTCATTTGTAACCAACATCCTCTTTCTTGCACATTCATTCCTTCATTTCCCATAAAAATTATTCGTTTAGAGATGCAGTCGAGTCGAATTGATGCTTGAATGTATTGCCATTGAATAATTTCTTTTAACGTTTTGTGTTTCTCTGCTGTTTGTGAAAATTTATTACCTTTAATATAAAGGAGGTGGGAAAAAAACTGTACTTGGCTTCCATTACAAGTAAATATATGCTCAGTTGTATAACTGAACTTTAAAATAAAATATATATTCACACTTGCATGACATCTAAAATGTCATTTTATATGATTTTTTTAAATTTAAATTTTGAAAAGTTCTACTTTTCCAGTAGGCAATACTTCACGCATAATAAACAACACTCAAAAGTAGGCAGTATATTTTATATAATAATTTTCATGTATTTTATAGAAAATCAAACTTTGTTGTTATGTCCAAATAGAGTGCAGTTTCTTCTTAAGAAAAACAACAAACTGAATAACGAAAACACTCCTTAAGAAGTAATGAATGACCGGATAAAGAACAATAGTGATGATGATAATGGCAAAGCACACTTCTGCTTCAGCTCGAGAAACATGTCCTTTAATAGCACCAATTTTTCACACCTGTAATCACTGTCACCAGTTTAAATGAATAAAATAAATAACGGTGTAAAATTTCTTATAAGAGTAAATAAGGAGAGAAGACAGGCAAGCGACTTGATAAATATTATCGTTTAAATGAATAATTTCTTACTGTACTTAATAAACCATTGGAATGCCATTTTGTGTTCATACTTATCTTAATTATTTCCATAATAAACTTCCATAAAAAGTAAGATGGTGTGATAGAAAATTACTGCCTACTTTAAGGCTTATCAATATTAACAAAAAAAATATATAGTCTACCTTGTTGGCACTTGTTTTCGCTTTTTTCGTTTTCAAAAATATTCTTTCATTTTAGGATTTTATAGTGTATTTCTCATCCTCTATTTTCGACTTTTCCTTTTGTTAAAAAATAAAATTGAATTTTCTATTCATTTTTTTTTTAATTCCTTAGAATTTCTTGTTGAAATTTTGCCAAAAACGTGAAACAATTTTCCACTTAATCCTTTTCGCTAAGAAGAAGACAGTCCTTTTTCTTAATATCCTTAACATATAAATTTCTAGGAATAAGACAAGTAAATGTTAACGTTGACAACTTAAGTGAGTTGACATTTTAAAGCGATTTACTTTTTTTGTTTTAAAATCTGAAAACTGCTTCTTGGAAAGGGAGTCGATAACAAAAGGAAATGAATTTTAAAATCCTCTGAAAAAATAAAAAAAAATACGTAAGAAAATTAAATTTGGCTTAGGAAAAATCTTAAATACCCTTCTTATCTGTAATAATGGACGCGGCATATGCCCTCTAATAATATATGTATTACGTTACAGCTTACAAGTCTAGTTTTACGTCTAGTACGGTTTTTTGTAAATTGTGAACACGTCTGTTATTCGACATATGTATGTCCTTACATATGGACATACCTGTCTAGATCGACTCGGTTTCCGATTCTGAGCAAGAATACATATACTTTTTAGAGTCTCTGACATCTTCATCTGGGTGTTGCAAACAGAATGGCAAACTTAGTATACGAAGTGTATAAAAAATACAAATAAAATGAAGAAGAAGAAGAAAACAAAAAATTAACAATACAAAAACCATATGCACAAACTCATGCACCCACGATCCATACCCTTACACTCAGCTTCCATCTACAGAACATTATTTAATTGAATTTACGGATGCGCGTGTTTTTGTATATATTTCATTTGTATCCATAAAGAACAAGATTTTATTGGTGTTAAATTCATGATATTTGTCACCAGGACAAAAAAGCACACACTCACACACAATTAAATCGGTTAAATATGTGATAGAGATACTAGAGACGCGAAGTACACACAAACAAGAAGTTAAGGTTAGACAAGCAGCTGCTGCTACTTCAACGCACCATACAACATGAATCAACATGCTGCTACCAACCGGAACATACACATTATTAATATGGAAACATTTCAGCAAGGATGCAGCATATAATTGGTGTGCAGCTGAGTATGTGAAAATCTTTAGTTTTTAATTAAAACCAAAGGAAAAACATAAAAGCATTAAAACTCGTAAGAAAATTAAAACAATTGAATTTCTTTCTATTAAATGTATGCAATACTTTCTTAAATAGATAATCAGCTGTGACGCGGGATGTATTGTAGGTTATAAAAAAATTAATAACAACTAAGTTATAATGAACGTAAAAGAAATTTATGAGAAGGTACTTAAGGTTAAGGTCTAAAATTAGTTTTTGGGAACAAGAACTAGTTATCCAAACAAAGAATATTTTTTGGCGTGCTAAAAATTCTACTAGATACTAAAGGGAAAACGAAAAGTATACACTAGAGTTGAACATTGAGGTTAAAATGTTATTGTTTCCGACATATTTTTATATCAAATTCCTTTTCAGTCACGGAACCCATAAACCATGTTGCAGGACATTTCACTGTATATATGATTTTTATTAAATTTTTAGTCAATTTTATTTGGTAAAATGTTATGTTAGTACAAATGAAATCTTAAATTATGTTCTTTTTTAAAAATTACATTAAAATCTAAACACACAAACTTAGTTAAATGGGTTAGTGTCAATGTACACACATGATCTCATATGTATAAGTATATATATATATATATTTACATATATCTACCTACATATAAAAGCAGTCAGCAGCATAATATTTTAAATGTGTGAGAAAATAAATTGTTGTTGTCAAGTAAATGCTTTTTAACTTTCGCACTCATCTTTTGTTCTTTTTTTGTTTTGTTTTATTTATTCCGTGTTATTGTTGTTCTTACTTTTGTTTTTATTTGATTTCAAATTCTAACGCTTATAGTGGCCTTTTGTTACTGTTGAAAAAAGCGGTTATGTAAGAGTGAAAGGGGTGGATAGTGAGTGTATATATATTATATAAAGACCATCTCCACTACAGCTCACATTAGTTTAACTTGAACTATAAATGTAAACAATTATATGTTATGTTGCAATTGTTGTTGTTGTTGTTGTTAATGCTGTTATTGTCATTGTTACCAGTAGGGTTATATTTGCAGGTTTGTTTGTACAATAATACTTAAAAATATAAAGCACACACAAAACAAATAAAGTATAAAACCAGCATTTCCGCTTCCTATTGCCCAAAAAAAGAGAAAAAAACGAATAAGTTTTGGCCTTGCTTTCTGTTCTCCCTTCTTCTCACTTTTATACTTGCCGTTATTTATTTATATTATACCACACTTGAGAACATGTGGAATATTTATATCTTGCACCACTTGTAACAAAGGGTATATTAAATATGTGCGAATTATTGTAATTTCGAAATTTTTAAAGATAGACATTTTATTATACCGATCTATTAAGGATCATTTTCTGAATGGATTAAACATTCTGCCTGTTTGAAGGCAAGGTTTTTGCCGTAGTTGTTTAGATGTAGGGATCTGTGGAAGGTATTAAAGATTTAACCTAAATCAAATTTAGTTTTCTTTCTTGTTTTATATATCTATTTGCTTTTATCAAATATAAATATATATATGTGTGTGTGAGTAATGGCTGTTTTTCCTTAAAACACATACATACGTACATATTTTATATGGTTCTCACATGTTTGCTGCCATGTGCACTTATACATGATTGTTGTTGTTGTTATTATTGTATTGCTGGTTAATGTCTGATTGCTGTAAATTATTATTGTCATTGTTTTTATTATTATTGTTGTTGTTGTTTTGTTATTTAGTATTGTCATTGCTGATATTCATTTTGTTTGTTGTTTGTTTTTTTTTTTTTTTGTTTTATCAAATGTTTCTTATTTTGTGTGTAAATTTTAAATCTTTTTTTTTTATTGTGACAAATACAAATCACTTTAGATTTAGATTTATTTGGCAGTAATTTATGGCAATAAAACCAGTAACAACAGCAGCAACAACAATAACAACAACAACAACAATTAAGAAATTTCACTTAAAATCTTAAAAGTGATTTGTTAAAATAAATGTTCTCATTTGTTTACCAGGTTTTCAAAAGAGTTGTGAAAGAAAAAAACAAATTTTTTCCCTTCTAATATATTTTTGGTGTATTATAAGCATTCAAAATATTTTAAAACATTGATTTAAATTTTTTATACTCTTCAGTATGTATATTAATACTCCTTATACCCTACACCACCTGTGGCAAGAGAGTATATTAAGCTAGTGTGGATGTTTGTAACTCCTAAGCGGCAAATATCGCACTCACTGATCGATTCAAAATCAAAAAGTGAATTTATTTAACACTAGATTTACGGATGTTTGTTATATACCTATTTTTACTGAAGTGCGTTAATTTGACTCATACGAGAAAATTGATGTTTGTTGCAAAGAAAATAGTTCCAAATCAACAATTTTTACATATAAATTCTCTTTTTGAAATACATTTCTTACAAACACTTCTATTACATTTAACACAAAGGTTTTTACATATATTTCTATTTCATGATTCTTAAACTTGACAATTCTTACGTGCGTCAGTAATACGAATTTTTGTTATTGAAATGGAAGTGTTCTCGACTTCTTCTCTATATTTACTTCTTAGCTCTTCAGCCAATTGGAAAAGAAAATCTTTTCCCGAAATATTTACGGTCAAGTACATCCACGCTATACTTAGTGCTATTATAATAGGTTACCGTTTCTGGAATAAGTTTTTAATTTTTTTTAATTGTTATTTTTTTATGTTTTGAATTTAGTAGTAAAACGTTTCATTAGGCTTGTTTTTTTAAATGGTCGGGGTAAAATTCTCAGATTTATAAAGTTTTGTAGAAAACAGTGTCATCTTATCTCAAATGATATGCTTGTAAAAAAAATTATTTGTGGTAATATTTCGTCCACAACCTAAATATGGTTCTACAAGCTTAGTTACTACAAATTCGCTCAAGGTAATATTTGATCCTCGGATTTCATCCTTGCCCAAATAAGGAAAACCGTTTACAAGATATTTACTTCTTACATCGAATGCCAGTCAAATTTTTATGCCAAATTTATACGGCTTATTCGGCATGCATTGTATAAATCGACATCTAGCATTAGTAGGGAACAATTGCTCATCGATTTACGTTAGGTTTGTAACAACATTTTTGAAATCAAGGCAAATTTATCTGTTTTTAGTCTTTTACTGCGTTCATTTTTTTTTTATCAAAACGTATGAACCGAAGTATTTTCATAAATGTATCTCTAGGCATTGTTTGGGTAAAAAAAGCCGGACCCCACTTCGCTGACCACAAATATGAACACCTCAAATTTTTTGCTTCATATGCTCCTTCACCAAATAAAATTGCAACAAAGGCCCACAACTTTACGAGCATCAACTTCTGTACATGATTTTATGTATGCCATCATACTTTCGTCAATTATCCAATTGAAAGCAGTATTTACCGAACCAAGCATAATATGTCTTTTAGCACAGGCAGTTGGACCAGAGGCATCTTTGAATATAGAAGAGAAACAAATCACGTGCGACTTGATTGTTGTCCAGGCCGGATACGAGCAATAAATTTTATGAGTTATGCGAATAACTGTAAAATCTCTCTATGAGTCAAATTGACTCACGACCGTTAAAATAGGTATACCACATCCGATAATGCGACATGAAGGGGTGTGTGGGGAAGAGGAATCGAAATTTACATATATTTCATTACTTCAATAAAAGTCAATGTACGAGTATGTTTTTAAAAATTAATATTATAGTTTTATATATATATATATAGAAATTAAATTTTAAATGCGTCAAATTGGCTCGGTTCGTAAATCTAGTGTTAATCATGTCCGTCTGTTTGTCTGTCCACATAAATTTGTGCATAAATTACAGATCGAATTATTGAGAAAGAAGAATCTTATTAAAAACGGACCAAATCAGACCATTTTTTGAGCCCCTCCTCATATAATTGTGGAAGTTTTTATATAGAAAAAAATTGCAATTCTTAATATTTATTTTGCACAATTTGCTGAAAAACAGTTAATTATCTTCACAATTCGTTGGGTCAAATGTGGATCCGATCGAACCATTTTTAGAACCCCTTCCCATATAATGATACTTCACAAAGAGATTTATATGGCAATACCTCCCTTTGCGGTGTGGCGAGGAAAGTCGTCCCTCGTTTTCCCCGTCAACTAATTTCTTAAAAATATAATTGTAATCATATATATAAGATAGATAGTAGGAAACTTAGTATTAAAAATATTGTAAATCTGGCTACCACTCGCTGCCACGTCATCGTGTACCGACCGAGTACTGTCGGGACACGATTCCAATAATTTCCAACGAAAAAACATCCAGCTTAGCGATGTTAGGAGATTCTTCTTCTTTGGCCAGCGGACTGCCAAGGTGATTGGTCGTAAAACAAATCATTCAGCTACTGTGAGTATTGTTCGACTTGGAAAATATAAAGGTACAGGACGAAAGTCTGTACAGTGATATATATAAAGGTGTAGTAACAAAGGTACAGGACGAAAGTCTGTACATTGAGATAAATAAAGGTGTAGTAGCAAAGGTACAGGACGAAAGTCTGTACACCCCGTTTACATATATAAAGTATGCGAGCTAGGGTACCGGATGTACCGTTTGTACATTTCTGCTAGGGACGAATAGGACAGGGTGTACAACCTGTTAACAGCAGCGAGTATGGCCAGAGTGGTAGGGGGAAGCATCAAAATATCGAGATTAGTACATAAATTGCATATGTGAGTGCCGGTATAATTTTAGAATTATAACAATAAAGATAAAAGAGATATCGGTTATAATAACTAGAACGTTTTCCTTACTTTAAATAAAAAATTAATGGACGAGATAGCCTACGCCGACGGCTTAACCCGAGCGTAGCGGAGAAATCTCGTTACAGCGGACATAACTAAACTAATTGTAGCATAATATGTGGAACTAAGTGATTTAGGTATAATCACGCTTGACCAAAATTTGTACTTGTTTTGTTTTACAAATGTATTTAATAAAATATTTGTGACTTATTGCTTTTTATAGTCATTTTCATTCATTTGATACAAGTTGAGATTTCCAGCTAATATGAAAAAAAACATTTACAATCGACATTTCATGTAGACAAATTAAATTTGGTAGAATGTGTAATGTAATCGAGCTTATAAAAATAACTTGCAAAATTTTTATCTTTTTTCGGTTTTGTTTTGTGTTTTGTTTTTAAATCAATTTTTAATGAAAACAACAAAAAGTATGCAATGATATTTATAAAATTTAATATGCAACCAAAAGTATGCAATATGATAAATCTAAAAAAAGTATATATATAAATACAAAATAAGAAAAGTTGGGGAGGAACACTTTTTTGAGCTATTCTCTTATGTAAAATATATTTAAAAAGTTTTTATTATTCGAATGAAATAAATTGGTTTAATTACAATTTCACGTAGTAATGGGGAATGGAAAGAGCTCTTTAAACAGCAGTTTTTAATCATCAGAGGTTTAGTTTTGTTTTAATAACTTTAGACGTAAATTTATTTATATTTTCGAATTGACCTGGTAAGAAGGTTAAAATTCAATGAAGAATAATACATCTAATCAATCTATTGTGTATAAAATATATACAAACTCGTAGAATTCCTTAGGGGACAATGTCTTATAACTCATAGGGTCAGCAGGTAGGAAGTGTCGTACAACGTACAAACGTTGTAGGGATGAAGATGACATGGAATCGTTTAAACATTTGCTCTGTGAATTAACAAATTATGTTGATTATGGGTAACTCCAATGAACCTGGGAAACCTGTCTTTTAACCTAACCTAACCTTTTGCTATTTACTTATAATTGGCTCCATCGTGAGATCATAGCTTTAAACTAATTCTTAACCTTATCCTTGCCTTTCTAATATTGCTGCTATCAACATATTGTATAATGAAATGTCATAAAAGCTGAAACAAACCTTTATCCAGACAAGTAGCACCACACTAATATTATTCAGGGATTTCTTATAGTTTAAATGCTCTCTGTTCAGATGAGTTTGCTTTTTAGAAAATTGAAAATTTATGACTTTCTACAGTGAAGTGCCATAAAACACGCACAATGGCGTAATACAACAAAAGATAGAAAGAAAAAAAAAAGTTGAAAGCGAAGGAGTTAAAAGAAGTAGCAGCTGTTGTCTGGAATTTGATCCTCATCTCCATTTTCATAATAAAACCTGAAATGCGTTTATGAAAAGTATTGAAATAACAAAACGAAAAAAAAAGAAAAAATCTTTTTATGACTTTTCCACTCTCTGCGTAGTTAGCTGAATGTTGAGGAGTGTTAAAATAAAATCCATCTTCCAGCATATGTTTTGACACGTGATTTAATGGAAACATTTAATTTTTCTATGAACAAATATCTCTTCAAAACTGAAGAGTTTTTCTTCTCTTTGTTTAGCTACCAAATTTTCCATATGGTTGCGTTTTTTCTTCATTTTTTTCTTTATTTAAATGAATTAGAAACAAGTAAGAAAACTAAATTTGGTTTAAGGCAAATCTTAAATATCCTCGACATCTACAATGGTGGGCGCATTTGTTATCTGAACACATCCATTTTTGGCACATCGATGAACGAATTATTTATAGATATATAAACTATATATATATAGATTTATATTCTGTCAGATAAACAGATTTTTGTCAGTTGTGGGCGTGACTCTTGACAGATTTTGCCCATTTTAAATAGCGATCTGCGTGCAAAAACTAAAAAATGCACAAAATTTTCGCCTATATCGCGAAATTTACGTCCATGAGAATATCAACAACAGACAGACACACGGACATATATGTCTAAATCGACTGATCAAGAATATATATACTTTATAGGGTCTCTGTCGCCTCCCTCTGGGTGTTGCAAACGGAGAAACAAACTTAGTATAACTCCCATCTTATGTGGAGGGTATAAAAAACTCTTCCACCCACCAGTAATAGTTCTTCTTACATGTTATTTTATTGCCTACAATTAGGAGGTCTCAGCTGTCTTCTTATTTTCATAATCTTTTAGTTAAACTAAATCCAAGAGAGAATATATACTATATGGATAATCATGACAGTCTTAAGTGAAGTATGAAAATTTAGTAATGTTTCAGCAGAGTGTTGCGGTTGTCATTAATTTAAAATGTCAACCGCAATTAAGTAAAAGGCATAATTTATGGGGATTTTATGAAGCTGAATTGTACGCAATAACAACCATAAGCAAAAACAAAACACGCCAGCAATATCATAATAAGTCTGAACATCATATGTTTGGATAATTACCTCAAAACACTTGAATTCATCTGCTCTTGCAATTAAATTTTATAATGAAAACGTTTTAATTGCAATATATTATTAAACTAGGAAATGTGATAAACCCTTTACGGAAGAAGGGTTTCATTTAGAGTCTGTTATTAACAACATTCTCAGTTTAGGAATATCGATTAGGAAATAGGTAAATTTAATGAATCTAATAAATTCAGTACATGCTACTTGTAAGCATATCAGGCTTAATATATTTTCGTGGAATCTCTTAAAAGCGATTTAATCGTGTACATCCGATAGTCTGTCTGCCTATGTAAATTTGTTTGACAAAAATATGTACAAAATAGTTAATTGGCTTAATATTTGACTGTGCTAAGTTTGGATCCGTTCGGACCATTTCTGGAACTCCTTTCCATATAATGTTATTTCACGAAGTAACTACAATAATATGACAGTGTCTCGCGTAAACGTATACAGTATATACCAAATTAAATGTAGCATAATTTAGAGACCTAAGTGGTGTAGGGTAGTGCTTATTTTATCAAAGAACCCTTTGGAGTAAGACCTCATTAACCCAACACGTTCCTTGAGGCAGTACAAAATAGACTACGTACTCAAAGCACATCTATTCTGTATAGCAGTTCTATTATTCTAGGTAAGGTTGTAAGGTTTAATCTGTCTAGGGAGTTCTAGCTTACAGTTTTATTCTCTTCAATCTTATACGTTTGATCTTTTAAAGGTTACTGCTCTTAAATTGTTCTGTTAATCTTTTATCAAAAGATCATTCAGACCTCCCAAGTTCATGTCTCATGAGAGACAAAAGAAAAGGATCTGCGCAGTCAAAGCACAGCTAGCCTACAAACAAATTCTGTTATTCTGCGGCATGTAATGTATTTATTCACTCACTTTGAACAGGCATAGACAGTCTATAGTATATAAGACTCCTCACTAGATAAATTAGGGTTTGTTGCTGTGGTCACTTGGTTTCTTTTACAAGAAGGACTGACTTGTGGTTAAACATCTGAAGTGCAGTAAACTTCTGTTTAAATCTCTTAAAATCTTCCATTTAAGAACAAAACATGTACATAACTTATGACCAAATTACCGAATAGTTTACATCTGACAATAATTTACTAAATTCCCACTTTATGATACTAAACTGTCAGCGTTAAGTAAGTGATAGGATACAGACAAATTTATTCAGTTAAAACCGTAACATATTCTTCGAGTTCACTTGACATTCCATCCTTAAATAAGTATTGGTCTGTTTTATGTACAACATAAGCCGTCATTAATGCATTTCATGTCATAAATTTGAATATTTATACAAAATTCGATTTTCTATGTCCAAGAAGACGGTTAGACATCTTCGAACACATGTATTTGCTATTTATTGATCTGTGTTGCTGTGTCGCTTTAACGCATTGCGTCTCTATACTAACCTCCGGACAAATCATTTACAAGATTTACTAATCATATTGAGAAAGTCAACAAATCTTTCTAAATCCCAACGAACAATAAGACAATAAATGTAATGCAGGAAAATTTCACAATTTTGTACAGTACAACGTTTCTCTCAACTTCTCCTTACCAACCAATCTTAATATTTGATAGCTTAAAGTTGTCTAGCGCCTGGAGAATAGGCAAACAAATAAATTTAAATTTTGTAGACTATTGTGACAATAGAGTTAAGATACAAATCATATACGAATACCTTTATATATATAAATATATGCTTTGGCCCGAATAGACAAAGATTCGGAGGGGCAGAAAGATGTGTTTGGTTTTGTTTGATGTCTTGTTCAATAATTCAATTCAATTGTTCAACTTAATTTGTTGATAATTGAAAAGTTTTCTCTGCTTTATAACCCTGCTCTTGTTATATGTACACATGTAACTTTTGGCAAGATGGATGGATGGATGGATGGATGGATGGATGGAAGGGTGTTTAATTGCATTTTCTGAAGCATATGCTAAACCTCACAGCTTAATACTTATTATTGAAGCATACTTTTGGTTAAATATTTTATTTTCTAAGTCTAGTGATTAGTAAACGATTGATATTTCCTTCAGGAATGGGCATTAAATGCTAAAATATCATAAATAATGAAAACAAGAAAACTAAATTTATCTTAAGCCAAATCTTAAATACCGTCCACGTCTACAATGGTGGGGGTGGCAAATAAGAGTGTATATATTACGTACCAGCTTGCAAGTCTACTTTTAGGGTGAATATGGTTTTTTGTAAATTGTGGGTGCTTCTGTTATACGATCATGCCCATTTTTGGCATTTTGGTGCATGGGAAAATTATAATAAATATGTGCAGTAAATTCAAAGTAAAATTTTTTGGGTTAGATATATAGATTTTTGTTGATTGTGGGCATAACTCTTAGCTAATTTTGCCCATTTTATATAGCGATCTGCATGAAGAAAGTCTCTGAACAAAACTTCTGCTTAATAGTTCAAAATTTACGCCCCAAAGAAAAAGAAACAATGAATATCTAACACTTAAACAAAATTACAATTAAAAAAAGTTAACTTGAGATGCTTAGAATTAGTATTCTAGTATATGTATATATGACAATCGCTACTTTGAAATAATGCATTGATGAAATGGGCACAACCAGTAGGCACCATAATAGCTACACATTCTCTCAGCCTTACTAAAGAATTCCGTACAGAAACTCTGCACGCTGGTAAAGGAGTTAGTTACATAAACCTCCATCATTTAAGATTATAAAGTGTTTCCCCTCTATTTTTACCAATTTTATGTATTCTTTAAAAAAAAATTCCCTGTCAAATAGAAGTTATTTCTTTCTTCGCATTTTCAAACCCTCCATATAAGATAGATGGCATATTAAGTTTATTATTCCTAATGTGTTCACCCTGACAGCCCAATAAAAGACAAAGAGTCAATCTTTAAAATTGAGAACTTCGGTCACAGTGTAAACCATAGAATAATAATAAGCCTAATATATCTTTTTACTCGTTATCTCTTGACCTTCTTTGGTAGGAATGAGGTTTTAAATCGTTAATAGTAATAGTGTTAAAAATAATTCCAACTGTTAACAAATAAAAAAAATTATATTTGACTTAATTCAAATAAATGATAACGAACGCTATAAAATGGTAATTTCTGGAGTGCAAAGTATTAAAGCGAACTTCTTTCTCCACTAATGAAAATGTTGTCAATGCTTAACAAATTATTATTATGTTTCTTCGTTATAACGGTTGTACAGGCCGCAAGGAACACAGTTTTGAACTGTAAGTACATTTAATATTTATCGAATTTTAACAGAAATCAAAACTGAATTCTATTTGTCTGTCCTTTCCATAGTGGATCGTTATTTCGAAATGCTGGATAGTGGTAACAGGCAAGAATTTATCGTTGGCGGTACAGAGGTGCCAAAGAATGAGTACGTTCCCTATCAAGTCTCTTTACAAATCGCCATGGGAAACCAAAATCGTCACTTTTGCGGTGGTTCCATTATAAAACCCAATGTCATACTAACGGCTGCTCACTGCGTTAATGGTCAAGATGCTAAACGTCTAACAGTAGTAGCTGGCATACGACATTTAAGGGATTCTACCGGCCAACGTTCTAAAGTTTTGAAATACAAGATGCATGAAAAATATCAAGAATTTGTTAGCAGTGACATAGCTATTGTTTACATTGATCCACCATTCCAATTGGATGGTGAACGTACAAAAAGTATTATCTACAATGATAACCAATATGTGGGTGGTGGCCAAGAAGTAACTTTAACTGGATGGGGTGCAACCACAATTATTGGTACCGGTATATTAGCAAAATATCCCAACACTTTACAGAGAGCTGATTTTGTCACCATCACCAACGGAGAGTGCCAAAAATATTTTTCTCGCATTAGCGAAACAGAAGTTTGTGTTTCTGGTAGTAAAGGTGCTTGTAATGTAAGTGCGATTTGGGTAAAAAAAATATTCAAATGATTGTTTAATTATTATATTTATTGTGTAGGGTGATTCAGGTGGACCCTTGGTAATGAGAAATGGTGATCTAATTAAACAAGTTGGTGTCGTTTCGTACGGTACTCGTATTTGTGGTTCCAACAATCCAGATGTATATACTAGAGTTTCACAGTTTGTAGATTGGATTGAAGAATCGACAAATTGATCTAAGTTATGAGAAAATATTTAGAAAATATACAAGTATTATTTGAATTTTTATATATTTAATAAAAATAGTGCTTTCTAGTCTTATGTTTCTTTTTATACCCACCTTTCTGAGTGTTGCAAACGAAAGTACAAGCTTATTCTACCCTCCATCTTATGTAGGGTATAACAAGACTTGCAAGTTGAGACGTAATACATACATTTATGTTGATGTGGAGGGTATTTAACATTTGGTTTTTAAAGAAAATTTAGTTTTCTTTCTTGTTTAATCATAATTTAATAAGAAACAATTTTAATATTAGCATTATGTAGGAACATTGGCTGACAAAATATCAATTTATGCTTTCTAATATTTGTGGTATATTTAGAACCAGACTATGGTGATGTTTGAGGCGTTTGAAATAAAATCGTCGATGGGAATAGTGCTAAAAGCAATTCCAACAGTTTACAAAATAAAAAAGTTTCATTTGACTCAATTCAATAAATGAATTAATCTTCTCCATATCCAATATTTTATAAAGTTTCCAAAGCTCCGACCTTTGAATAGAGGGGATAACAAAAGCTACCTTTATCCGTTGCTGTTTTATGAGGAAGTAATATTCTTTTGGGGAAATGAGTTTCGTGAGACTTTAACATATGATTTCTGATATCTAATATTTAATATGTTGTTTTTTTTTTGGAGGGATATCATTATTATACCTTCACAAAACCCAGTTAAGCCAACACTTCTTGAATATAACCCGACATCTATACTCTTATGGAAAAGTAAATACAGTTAATTCTTGTTTAATTATTGGAATGAAAAATGTACTGAAGAGATAACATTGTGAATGATAAGAAATGCTATAAAATGGTAATTTCTTGGGTGTAAATCGTTAAAGCGAAGCTAACTAGAGAAAAAATTGTCAATGTTTAACAAAATATTATTATGTCTCTTCATTATAACGGTTGTGCAAGCTGTAACGAATACATTTTTGAACCGTAAGTTCATTTAATTAATTTATCGAACTTCTCCACCTCAACGAAATTCGGTTTATGCAAACTTTCCTTAGTGGATCGTTATTTCAAAATGCTGGATAGTGATAAGAGGGAAGAATTTATTGTTGGCGGTAAGGAGGTGACTCAATATGTCCCATATCAAGTCTCGTTACAAATAACTATTGACAATAAAAATCGTCACTTTTGCGGTGGTTCCATTATAAAACCCAATGTCATACTAACTGCTGCTCACTGCGTTAATGGTCAGAATGCTACACGTCTAACCGTGATAGCTGGCATACGAGATTTAAGAGATACTACCGGCCAACGTTCTAAAGTTTTGAAATACAAGATGCATGAAAAATATCAAGAATTTGTTAGCAGTGACATAGCTATTGTTTACATTGATCCACCATTCCAATTGGATGGTGAACGTACAGAAAGTATTATCTACAATGATAACCAATATGTGGGTGGTGACCAAGAAGTAACGTTAACTGGATGGGGTGCTACAACAACCGTTGGTACTGGTGTATTAGCACATTATCCCAATACCTTACAGAAAGCTGATTTTGTCACCATCACCAATGGAGAATGTAAAACGTATTTTTCACAAGTTAGCGAAACAGAAATTTGTGCTTCTGGTAGAGTAGGTAAAGGTGCTTGTAATGTAAGTGCATACCAAGTATGACAAATTCTTAATGTTTGTTCTTAAATGTTTGTTTAATTATTGTTATTTAATATGTAGGGTGATTCAGGTGGTCCCTTGGTAATGGGAAGTGGTGATCAAATTAAACAAGTTGGTGTTGTTTCGTACGGTACTCGTATTTGCGGTTCCAACAATCCCGATGTATATACTAGAGTTTCACAGTTTGTAGATTGGATTGACCAATCTATAAATTGATCTAAGAAATGATAAAGTGTTTAAAAATTATGGATAGTTTGTATGATGCTTTATACATTTCCTTATGTCCTCAGCCTTACATGTTAGAATTATATATTTATTCGTAAGATATATATGATCGTTATGCTATCTATATAATTGTTTATCTTTATTTTCAAACCTCAAATAAAATAATATTTTATAGAGTTAAAATATTTAAGTTTAATACTTACCAATCCCCGAACATTTACAATTTCTTTTTTAATATTTTGTTTGGAGATATTATTATTGGTATGGAGTAGGAAATGTCTTATTTGTCCAACAAATATTCAAAATTTGTTAAAAGTTTACTTTTTCACTATTTTTTCAAATTAATCCCGTTACATCACATAAAACCGTTTAGCAAGCGATTTTTAATACAACTTTATCCCTTTACATTATATAAAATGAGTGCGCGCAGTGTTGTCACACGTCCGTTAGGTACAGAAGTCAAACGCGCACGCTTTTTAAATTTGATTATTCGTTTCTCTTCAAATCTATTTTTAAATCATATTCAATAAAACAATATGAAAAAGTATATTTATTTCTTTCTCTCTCAATAACACTGTGTTTATATATATAAATTTATTAAAAACGTAGTGTTAGTGTGGCAACTCTTTTCATTAATAAAATATTAATGTCTAGATTACATTAAGAAGAAGATCTTATGATTTGTGGTACGCAATTTAAATTTTCATAAATTACAAATAACACAACCATAAAGAACAACAATAATCCTTTATAAAAAATGTATCATTTAGCTTCCGAGTCCTCAACAAATACAAGTGATTCAGCGAAGATGAAAAAAATGTGTGAATTGGTAGGACAACACAGTTCTCAATAAATTATGCATTATTGTATGGAATGTATGGTCTTCATTTTTAGGTACAAGATTTGGAGAAACGCTTAAATAGCTGTGAAAATAATTTAAAAGACTATGAAGATATTTTAAAACCAAAGATAGCTGCCGCTAATCCAGAAAATCACAATACTGATGATTCGGATAATAATAAAGTAGAAATACTTAATATATTAGAATTTATGCAAGATATACAGGAGGGAGCATCTATATTAGAGTTTCAAAATCAAAAATTAGAATCTGCTCAGCAAAGTTTGGAACAGCAATTAGAGCTGCTCGATAAAATAGTAATGTTATTGAAATTAGAAAAGGATATAAACATAGATAAGAATGAAGAGCCAAGTGATCAAAAGTGAGCAAAAAAAATATTCGTAGCAAGGATACTCTAGTTTTTCAATTTTATATATAAATGTTTTTTTGAAAACCCAAACCTATCATCAGATTATTACAAATAAGTTGGATTTTAGTACTACAACCACTTGTGAAGTAAGTGCAAACGAGTATGCAATAAGTCATTGGAACAACTAAAAATATATATTAATAAAAATGTCATGATAGAAATGTTCTGAACAATCTGTCACTTATACAGAGAGCAATAAAAAAAACTTTGTACTTCTTTCGTGTAATTGAAACCATATGAATTATTTTGATGTTTCACATCTTTAAAGTTTAGTTTTTATTTATTTCTTTGTTCATTATCTAGTAATTTTGTTCATTGTAAATGGTATGAAGACTTTTTTATAATCAATAATAGATATAATGGGCTAAAAATAAATGTGAACCTGCCGAAGTAGTCGCCAATCATTTCAACGAAAGAGTGACAGAATTAAAATATGTCTGTAATCCGTAATCTGTTATAGTCTGTCAAGTCCGACTTTATCGCATTCCATTCATCATTCCTTTCTTTTTTTCAAGCCATCTTTTAACAACACTTGTAAAAGTAGAAATTTTTTCTCTTACCATTTAACCCATTTCCACTAGGAACCGAGTTTGAGCAATACTGACACAATAATACCTGGACAGGCGGACATAATGAAATGTTGGTAACGAGTGATTCTTAGTTGAATATGTTTTAAGTTGTTTAAAAACCACAAACAATCTCAAAAGCTCCATCTACCGTGTAACACAAGTATATAGTGTGGAGAAAACATTTATAATACATTTTTTGTGGACAATAAAATTTTCGCATATAAAAACGTTTACGGGGTCAAACAATTTTGCGGCTGCGACGAGCCATAATGATGTTTTTGCTGCTGTTGTTGCCCTCCTATTAAACCAATGGGCATATTGAAGCAGGCTGCAAAAACAGCAATTTTCAGATATCAGTATTAATGCTAATGCGTGTTAAAAATTCACCATGTGAATCGGCCACCATTTGTATTATATCCAATAATAATTCGCGTGATAAACTGCCAATTTTGGGTAAACGTGCCACTCTCGCGAAATCCTTAACAATCAATTTCAGTGCATGATCTTTAATATCATAGATTTTTGTATAATCAGCAGCTTCCAATGTTTGCAATACATTGTCCGAGTTGATATTATTCTCCAAAGAATATTTACAAAATGAATGCAAACGATTATTGGCTAAACCATAAAAACTGGGTGCTTGAAATAAATATAAAGCATCTTGTGGTGGCAATTTCGTTTCACCATAATATATGTAACGCAATAACGAATGGAAAGCTTCTGCTGAAGGTAAAATATCTCCAATGGAAATCTACAAAAAGAGAGAAAACAAAAGAAAATGTTATACTCGGATCGCATCCATTTAACACTCTACATCACTTTGTTTCATAATATTTTATGTGCTATGCTACAAATTGTTGATCTTGGCCAAAATTGGAATTTTTCGAATACATCGATTTAAATTTTGAAATTTTTGAAACCTTTGCCCATAATATGAATTGTATAATAATTCTTTGGTATAATAAAAGCTGGGATCGCTCTTCAGTTGTAGGCTACAAACACTTATATCCAAAGAGTGCCAAGTATTTTTCACTTACATTAACGGTATTATCTAATGGCATAAATGATCTAAACATGGCTTGGAAATATTGTGTACGAGCTGATAGTATGGATTTATGAGCGGGTATCACTACACCTTCTAGCATTAGATTAATGTCGCAAAAATCCTTTCCGGTTGTTTCTAAAAATACCGCCATATCAGTTTCCAAAGTTGTACCTGTAAAACGGTCCACAATCATATTATGAAATATGTAAAAAAAAAAATTCACTTTCTCTGTGGATACAACTTACCCACGTTCTTTTCTATATTAGGATCAGTAATAATTTTACAAGGATTTAAACGCTTACGGATAATTTCCACCAATAGCGGTTTATCCAAATCACTAAACTCATTCGACATGACCACATCCGTGTAGTTCTCGTCCTTAACAATGAATTGCATGCAATGATCTTTGACAATTTGTATGCTGCAACAATAATTCAAACCTAAGTGCACAAAGTGTCATTTCTGTCTCGACTTACTTTTTACGATCAGCATTGTAGAGAGCTTCCAAAACGTTTTGCTTATTAATTTTGAAATCCAAATACTGTATACAGCCGTGAGCTAAACGGGGCATCAAAAATAATCCAGCCAGTTGGAAAATATCCGTTATGAGAATGATAATATTTTTAGTGTACGGTTCTATCAAATCAATGCGATCCGTATAAATATAGTTGAGAATGATCTCAAAAGCCTCTGGATTGGCGTTGGGTAAGCGTACTTCCAGCAGTGGTTCTTGATTGGCACCGCCACCCGACGAACAGTTATTTCGCACCTCCGCGCATCCGCTGCCAAACACTTTTTCCATTTGTTGATGGCGGGCATTTTGGGCTGCTAAAATTTTCGTACGCAAATATTTCGAACGGGCTGCCACAAATGCTATATGAGCCATTATCTTAATGTCTTCCGGGCCCACCATAAATTGTATGTCACAGAATTGTTTGTCACTATAAAATTTACCAAAATCATCACGCAACGTACATTTGGGATAGCTGGAGAATTGAAAACGATACGTGTCTCCACGCCGCACACTATTATCCACAGTGCCACCAAATATATACATGGCATCAGCAATAACGGCACTGGCATGGAATACCCGCCCCGAGGGTACATCTGAATTCGGTTCCGGTTGTATAATGGACCAGACTTGGGTGTCTAAATCATAACAGTGCAGGTCATTGGGTAAAGTGGTATCAGCCGAGCCACCAAATACGTATAAAAAACGATCATGATGCACCATAGTGTGACCGTAGCGACGTGAAGGTGGCTGCGATGCTACTCCCCGTAGAACATGTTCGTTACCAATGCGACGCCATCTTTAGACAAATTCATTTCATTGGATAGAAAATTCTCAAAAGCAATAACAACAACTCACGATTTAGTTTTGAAATTGAATTCAAACAATGAATTAGTTATTTGCATGCCACTCTGACCCGAAAACACATACATACAGTCGCGAGCCACAGCCACTGGAAAATTACAACATGTGGGTGGACGTTCTCCGGTCTGTTCAATTTCTTCCCATTGATGATTTTCACCCTGAAATTATTATAAGGAAAATAAGGAACGCAACATAAAACAATAATATTCTATTTACCGCTAAATTTAAAGTCCACATATCATTAAGGCGGGCATTGCCATCATAACCAGCATAAATCCACATTTTATTATCATACACTGCAGCGCCGTGAGCTGACCTCGGTACCGGCATTCTTAAATATCGAAAAGAAAATCTTCACTTAGCAGTTTTTTTTATTCCAACATAATGTTCTTGTCTTACTTTCCCGAAAATTTCCACTCAACCCACATGGCTCGCTGGAACTCGTATTCAAATAAATCATTTTTATTTGTTAAATTCGAATTGGAGTGTATGTCGCCAGTGTAGCCACCAAATATAAACATTGAATTGCCATAAACAACGGCCGAATGATGATATCGGGGTGCTGGTGGGGTGCCGGTAGCACAAGCTCTACCCCATGATTTATCTTTAACGCCGAAACGTATTAAATCGTTTAACATCGTTTTTCCGTTATCACCGCCAAACACATACATAGCATCCTTATAAGAAACCACGGTGTGTTTGCTACGTCTATTAATATATTTACAATAATCAAAACGTTATAGTAAGAACAATTCGAATTATTTTTCCCTTACTTGGCTCCCACAAATTCGGCACATTCCAACATTTTCGACCACTGATGTGTGGCTGTATACGAATTTAAGTCCACATTTAAAGCATTACAACTATAACTACCAGGCGATACTGATTTGCAACTACGTGCTAAATTATTGCTACGTACTGAACTTGAACTAGAGCTGGAATGCGACATTTTGCTACAACTACGCGTTACAAAACTACGACGACTTTTACGTTCCACTTTTGGACATATGACAATACCACTGGGCGTAGTACTACTAGTAGAGGTGCTGCTCCTGCTATTGTCAACACTACCAGTACCACCAAAATATTTCTCCTGACATGCAACACAGAAACCTGTCTGTTGAAAAGCTTTTACATGTGTTACAGTGGGTGGTGCCGATAGACTACAACTGTTAAATCTATAATCACTAGCCTGTTGCAGTTGCGTTAGAGTTGTTCCTGATGATGGTGAGGTCGTTGATGAGGTCGTATTACTAGGGCATTGTTTAGCACAAAAATTACAACGTATGCTGGCTGTTAAAACGTTCTTGCTACAACTGCTGCCACCACCACCATTATTAGTATTACCAGCGGTTGTACTATTGCTGCTGCTACTGCTACCACAACCGTCTACAGTATCGGCCGAAGAGTCTACACCAAGTATAGCCTTTAACATTAAAACATTTCTCTTTACTTTAATTGGTGAATTTTTCTTTCATATATTGAACATTATTCTTGAGATATTAATAATATATGTAATAAATGTTTATTTAGTTTCTATTTTTTATTATGCATAACAAAATGGATTTGTGTTTAATATTTTTTGCAATAATTGTTTTATATTTCTTGCATACCACTGCTACATCTGTTTTGTGTAGTGATGCCATATTTGAGTTTAAATTACGCATGCACTAGTATATTACGGTTAAGTGGCATTATTAAAAAAAACATCCATTTTATTATAACGGTTCTTTGCAGATTCCTTAAAATATAGCTTTCATTTTAATAATTGAAAGTATGCGTTTCTTGGGAGCATTAAAAAGTCGACTTAGTGTAGAAGTAAGTAATAAGTGTTTTTAAAGGATAATACTTGTTATTTAATATAAATATTACTATACTCAGAATGTTGCTAAAAGATTTGTAAAGAAATTGTTGAAAAAGTCTTACGAAGAGAATACTTTATGTTTGCAAATGGCGGTGGATTTTGTCAATGACTCTTTGTTGGCCATTGGCTTAGACTGTTGCGTAACCGTTGATCAATTGGAAAAGTCTCTGCCATATCAATGGCCAAAAGATCAAATAAAAACTTATTATTTTCAATGTGAGGATAAAAAACTATTTGAACGTTTTGAGAAATTCTTAACATGTATGTGCGTCTGTTTTGCGGATGAACATAAACAGTTTCATTCAAATGTTACAAATCTAGAATCTACCGATGATTCGGAAACACCAATAATGTTATTAGAAGAGGTTCTGGCAATATGGTGCAATGCTTTTAAGAATTTACAAGAAGAAGAACAAGATAAAGTTGATAAATTTTTAGAAGAACCAATGGCGAGAATAAGTAAGTTACATTTATTAAAAATTAACATATTTTTTAAATATACATTTTTTATTTTTAATGTTGACGAATGTAGATTATCATTTATTGATGAGTTGTTATGAATTGAGTAAAAAATGTACTGAAGAAATGCGAACAATATCAAAAATATGCAGAATTTTATATAAAAGCGTTTTGAATGGTTTAAAGTAAGAATTCTAGTTTTTGCTGTGCATAAATATTTAATAAATTATTTTCATTTGTTTGTATTATTTTTAGGTACCGCGAAACTTATATGCTTATATTGAACGGTTTTTTAAATATATTTGAAAGGGATTTTGAAGGTTTCCATCAATATTGCAACATATCAATTAATTTTTTTTATGAAGCTTTTTCCTACCTTCATTCAACCGTAAGTAAAACTTTTAATAAGATTAAGATTTTATACCCATTATCAAATATGTATGCGGATATATATAACATTTGCAACCCCAAAAACGAAGTGTCCTGACCCAACAAAGTATATACATATATTCTGAATCTGCATCGAATACTTGGTCGATTTAGCCATGTTTGTTTGTCCGTAGGTGTGTGTAGAAGATATATTGACTTATATATGTCATGGTGGGTATTCAAGATTTGGCCGCAGCCAAATGTATGGTTATTATTTTTTCTTTACATCATATATGGTAGAGTTCGATGAACTTTAATATTTTTATTTCTTCATTTTATTGAATAGTACAAGTATGTCAGTCATTTAAAAATCTATGAAAGTTTAAGCAAACTATTAAACAACAAAAACAATAACACAACTGGTATGAAAATTTTATTAGAATATCTATTCGAACCGAAAATGTGGGAAGTTTATTTCACTACGTTAACAAACACCAAAAAAAATATATCAAGCAGAAAAGTGATTGAGCAAGCTTTGAAATTTTTAAAACTACTACAAAGGTAAAAATCACTTAATTTATGTTATAAACGTATACTATAATATAATTATAAATTATGTGTTTTTGAAATTCAGCAAAATGGGTGATGTGAATAGATTTGACGTGTCCTTCGTAGAAGCCATTTTAGATTTGTGTACTCAGTCTAATATTGTGATGGGCAATACTGCAGCTGATCTTTATATAACAATTATGCGTAGAGTGTCTAAAGATGAAATCATATTAACACATATACTTCTGTTTTATGCTCAACATGTAGTAAGTGATTAATATGTACATTTTTCAGTTCAGCTTATTTTAAGGGGCATAATAAGTTGGTAGTTGGTTTACTACTATCACATTTACAATTTTTGTGAGTACATTATTGGGGAGGACATATAGACCATTCTTCAAAATCTGATCTACCTATTGATATATTTAGCTGATCTTCGAAACCAATATTTTTGGTTTATGTGAAAAGGATCATATATTAAAAACACCCGTAACCACATATATATAATTTAACTGTAAAGTGGATATTTAGTATGGGTTGAAAATGGATGAGATCGGATACAAACACGCCTACAATTAATAGCTCCTCTGTACTAGAGTCACTAAAAGTGAGCACTATTGTGTAGTTGCCACGCTCAGCTTAAGTATTCTATATGATATGTAACCAATACTTTTTTTAAGACAGCCTGTAACACCTATTTAAGAATATATTTTTTTTGTAGGATTCTACCACTAAGCAATATTCCTTTATAAGAAACCTGCATAAATATTTCGATTATTTACAATCTTATGATAATATTTACAATATAATTCATAATAATAATAGCAATGAAATGTTGCGCTTAGCCGGAGCTCAGTGTCTATTAACTGTAGTGATGCTAAATACTAAAAATCGAGGTACTTGCTTTAATATTGCTACGTCTCTTATAATTTATTCAATTTTGCTTTCAGATAATGTATATGATGATGCGGAGCTACAACGATTATTATTGTCATTACCCGATAGATTTGAATGGTTAAATTGCCAAAACACTATTGCTATACTATTGAGAATATTTGGTATATTTCCTGCAAAGCAATGGCGTAGAGATGTTAGTTGTTGTTATACTTCAGAGACTATATTTTATTAATTGATTTCTTCTTATCCTCGTCCTTTTCCATTCAGGTAGTCGCTAATTTCAAACACTATGCTTATGTCGTTTTTAGAAAATTTAATAATAATTACCAATACGTTGTATTAATGAATATTGGCTGCTTATTTTTGGAGTGTTTACATTGCGATAAAGAGTGGAATTATTTGGAAAATGTAGCCGAATATGTGATGGAGGAGTTTATTAAAACTAAAAGTAACCTAAACCAACAAGTCAATGAACAGGTAAAAAATTTAAACAAACAATACCTAGAGAGAGAGAGTTTTAAAAATGAAACATTTTTATTCTTCTCTCCAAGTAACCAAGTCGTTACCTTCCTTACCTTCCTTACCTTAATTACCATTAAGTTAGAAAAGTGTTTTTTTATCATACATACATATTATGTTATTGTTAAAACTGAGATTTCTATGTCATATGACTGTACGCTTGTTAATATATATACTTGATAAGAACATGTTACATTGCCAACGACCATACCACGCTGAATACATCGGTTCTCGTCCGATCACCGAAATTAAGCAGCGTCGGGCGAGGTCAGGTTAGTACTTAGATGGTGGACCGCTTGGGAACACCGCGTGTTGTTGGCATTTCCCAATATCTTTTTTCTTCGTTCCTTTTCATTTTGATTTCTTTCCATTTTACTATTTATTGTATTTATCTAATTTTTTTTATAATTATAATAATTTCTTCAATCATAATCACAATTTTTGCCCTCGTTTCGGTATTTCCACCAAAGGTCAAGTATTTTGCCGCTTTTGCTTACGTTAATATCATCATTAAGTTAGAAAAGTGATTCTAATTAGATATTCCTTTATTCAGTTTGTATGTAATACATACATGTTGTACATATTAAATATTATGTTATTGTTAAAACTGAGATTTCTATGTCATATGACTGTACGCTTGTTAATATATATACTTGATAAGAACATGTTACATTGCCAACGACCATACCACGCTGAATACATCGGTTCTCGTCCGATCACCGAAATTAAGCAGCGTCGGGCGAGGTCAGGTTAGTACTTAGATGGTGGACCGCTTGGGAACACCGCGTGTTGTTGGCATTTCCCAATATCTTTTTTCTTCGTTCCTTTTCATTTTGATTTCTTTCCATTTTACTATTTATTGTATTTATCTAATTTTTTTTATAATTATAATAATTTCTTCAATCATAATCACAATTTTTGCCCTCGTTTCGGTATTTCCACCAAAGGTCAAGTATTTTGCCGCTTTTGCTTACGTTAATATCATCATTAAGTTAGAAAAGTGATTCTAATTAGATATTCCTTTATTCAGTTTGTATGTAATACATACATGTTGTACATATTAAATATTATGTTATTGTTAAAACTGAGATTTCTATGTCATATGACTGTACGCTTGTTAATATATATACTTGATAAGAACATGTTACATTGCCAACGACCATACCACGCTGAATACATCGGTTCTCGTCCGATCACCGAAATTAAGCAGTGTCGGGCGAGGTCAGGTTAGTACTTAGATGGTGGACCGCTTGGGAACACCGCGTGTTGTTGGCAATTTCCCAATATCTTTTTTCTTCGTTCCTTTTCATTTTGATTTCTTTCCATTTTACTATTTATTGTATTTATCTAATTTTTTTTATAATTATAATAATTTCTTCAATCATAATCACAATTTTTGCCCTCGTTTCGGTATTTCCACCAAAGGTCAAGTATTTTGCCGCTTTTGCTTACGTTAATATCATCATTAAGTTAGAAAAGTGATTCTAATTAGATATTCCTTTATTCAGTTTGTATGTAATACATACATGTTGTACATATTAAATATTATGTTATTGTTAAAACTGAGATTTCTATGTCATATGACTGTACGCTTGTTAATATATATACTTGATAAGAACATGTTACATTGCCAACGACCATACCACGCTGAATACATCGGTTCTCGTCCGATCACCGAAATTAAGCAGCGTCGGGCGAGGTCAGGTTAGTACTTAGATGGTGGACCGCTTGGGAACACCGCGTGTTGTTGGCATTTCCCAATATCTTTTTTCTTCGTTCCTTTTCATTTTGATTTCTTTCCATTTTACTATTTATTGTATTTATCTAATTTTTTTTATAATTATAATAATTTCTTCAATCATAATCACAATTTTTGCCCTCGTTTCGGTATTTCCACCAAAGGTCAAGTATTTTGCCGCTTTTGCTTACGTTAATATCATCATTAAGTTAGAAAAGTGATTCTAATTAGATATTCCTTTATTCAGTTTGTATGTAATACATACATGTTGTACATATTAAATATTATGTTATTGTTAAAACTGAGATTTCTATGTCATATGACTGTACGCTTGTTAATATATATACTTGATAAGAACATGTTACATTGCCAACGACCATACCACGCTGAATACATCGGTTCTCGTCCGATCACCGAAATTAAGCAGTGTCGGGCGAGGTCAGGTTAGTACTTAGATGGTGGACCGCTTGGGAACACCGCGTGTTGTTGGCAATTTCCCAATATCTTTTTTCTTCGTTCCTTTTCATTTTGATTTCTTTCCATTTTACTATTTATTGTATTTATCTAATTTTTTTTATAATTATAATAATTTCTTCAATCATAATCACAATTTTTGCCCTCGTTTCGGTATTTCCACCAAAGGTCAAGTATTTTGCCGCTTTTGCTTACGTTAATATCATCATTAAGTTAGAAAAGTGATTCTAATTAGATATTCCTTTATTCAGTTTGTATGTAATACATACATGTTGTACATATTAAATATTATGTTATTGTTAAAACTGAGATTTCTATGTCATATGACTGTACGCTTGTTAATATATATACTTGATAAGAACATGTTACATTGCCAACGACCATACTACGCTGAATACATCGGTTCTCGTCCGATCACCGAAATTAAGCAGCGTCGGGCGTGGTTAGTACTTAGATGGTGGACCGCTTGGGAACACCGCGTGTTGTTGGCAATTTCCCAATATCTTTTTTCTTCGTTCCTTTTCATTTTGATTTCTTTCCATTTTACTATTTATTGTATTTATCTAATTTTTTTTATAATTATAATAATTTCTTCAATCATAATCACAATTTTTGCCCTCGTTTCGGTATTTCCACCAAAGGTCAAGTATTTTGCCGCTTTTGCTTACGTTAATATCATCATTAAGTTAGAAAAGTGATTCTAATTAGATATTCCTTTATTCAGTTTGTATGTAATACATACATGTTGTACATATTAAATATTATGTTATTGTTAAAACTGAGATTTCTATGTCATATGACTGTACGCTTGTTAATATATATACTTGATAAGAACATGTTACATTGCCAACGACCATACCACGCTGAATACATCGGTTCTCGTCCGATCACCGAAATTAAGCAGCGTCGGGCGAGGTCAGGTTAGTACTTAGATGGTGGACCGCTTGGGAACACCGCGTGTTGTTGGCAATTTCCCAATATCTTTTTTCTTCGTTCCTTTTCATTTTGATTTCTTTCCATTTTACTATTTATTGTATTTATCTAATTTTTTTTATAATTATAATAATTTCTTCAATCATAATCACAATTTTTGCCCTCGTTTCGGTAGTTCCACCAAAGGTCAAGTATTTTGCCGCTTTTGCTTACGTTAATATCATCATTAAGTTAGAAAAGTGATTCTAATTAGATATTCCTTTATTCAGTTTGTATGTAATACATACATGTTGTACATATTAAATATTATGTTATTGTTAAAACTGAGATTTCTATGTCATATGACTGTACGCTTGTTAATATATATACTTGATAAGAACATGTTACATTGCCAACGACCATACCACGCTGAATACATCGGTTCTCGTCCGATCACCGAAATTAAGCAGCGTCGGGCGTGGTTAGTACTTAGATGGTGGACCGCTTGGGAACACCGCGTGTTGTTGGCAATTTCCCAATATCTTTTTTCTTCGTTCCTTTTCATTTTGATTTCTTTCCATTTTACTATTTATTGTATTTATCTAATTTTTTTTATAATTATAATAATTTCTTAAATCATAATCACAATTTTTGCCCTCGTTTCGGTATTTCCACCAAAGGTCAAGTATTTTGCCGCTTTTGCTTACGTTAATATCATCATTAAGTTAGAAAAGTGATTCTAATTAGATATTCCTTTATTCAGTTTGTATGTAATACATACATGTTGTACATATTAAATATTATGTTATTGTTAAAACTGAGATTTCTATGTCATATGACTGTACGCTTGTTAATATATATACTTGATAAGAACATGTTACATTGCCAACGACCATACCACGCTGAATACATCGGTTCTCGTCCGATCACCGAAATTAAGCAGTGTCGGGCGAGGTCAGGTTAGTACTTAGATGGTGGACCGCTTGGGAACACCGCGTGTTGTTGGCAATTTCCCAATATCTTTTTTCTTCGTTCCTTTTCATTTTGATTTCTTTCCATTTTACTATTTATTGTATTTATCTAATTTTTTTTATAATTATAATAATTTCTTCAATCATAATCACAATTTTTGCCCTCGTTTCGGTATTTCCACCAAAGGTCAAGTATTTTGCCGCTTTTGCTTACGTTAATATCATCATTAAGTTAGAAAAGTGATTCTAATTAGATATTCCTTTATTCAGTTTGTATGTAATACATACATGTTGTACATATTAAATATTATGTTATTGTTAAAACTGAGATTTCTATGTCATATGACTGTACGCTTGTTAATATATATACTTGATAAGAACATGTTACATTGCCAACGACCATACCACGCTGAATACATCGGTTCTCGTCCGATCACCGAAATTAAGCAGTGTCGGGCGAGGTCAGGTTAGTACTTAGATGGTGGACCGCTTGGGAACACCGCGTGTTGTTGGCAATTTCCCAATATCTTTTTTCTTCGTTCCTTTTCATTTTGATTTCTTTCCATTTTACTATTTATTGTATTTATCTAATTTTTTTTATAATTATAATAATTTCTTCAATCATAATCACAATTTTTGCCCTCGTTTCGGTATTTCCACCAAAGGTCAAGTATTTTGCCGCTTTTGCTTACGTTAATATCATCATTAAGTTAGAAAAGTGATTCTAATTAGATATTCCTTTATTCAGTTTGTATGTAATACATACATGTTGTACATATTAAATATTATGTTATTGTTAAAACTGAGATTTCTATGTCATATGACTGTACGCTTGTTAATATATATACTTGATAAGAACATGTTACATTGCCAACGACCATACCACGCTGAATACATCGGTTCTCGTCCGATCACCGAAATTAAGCAGCGTCGGGCGAGGTCAGGTTAGTACTTAGATGGTGGACCGCTTGGGAACACCGCGTGTTGTTGGCATTTCCCAATATCTTTTTTCTTCGTTCCTTTTCATTTTGATTTCTTTCCATTTTACTATTTATTGTATTTATCTAATTTTTTTTATAATTATAATAATTTCTTCAATCATAATCACAATTTTTGCCCTCGTTTCGGTATTTCCACCAAAGGTCAAGTATTTTGCCGCTTTTGCTTACGTTAATATCATCATTAAGTTAGAAAAGTGATTCTAATTAGATATTCCTTTATTCAGTTTGTATGTAATACATACATGTTGTACATATTAAATATTATGTTATTGTTAAAACTGAGATTTCTATGTCATATGACTGTACGCTTGTTAATATATATACTTGATAAGAACATGTTACATTGCCAACGACCATACCACGCTGAATACATCGGTTCTCGTCCGATCACCGAAATTAAGCAGCGTCGGGCGTGGTTAGTACTTAGATGGTGGACCGCTTGGGAACACCGCGTGTTGTTGGCATTTCCCAATATCTTTTTTCTTCGTTCCTTTTCATTTTGATTTCTTTCCATTTTACTATTTATTGTATTTATCTAATTTTTTTTATAATTATAATAATTTCTTCAATCATAATCACAATTTTTGCCCTCGTTTCGGTATTTCCACCAAAGGTCAAGTATTTTGCCGCTTTTGCTTACGTTAATATCATCATTAAGTTAGAAAAGTGATTCTAATTAGATATTCCTTTATTCAGTTTGTATGTAATACATACATGTTGTACATATTAAATATTATGTTATTGTTAAAACTGAGATTTCTATGTCATATGACTGTACGCTTGTTAATATATATACTTGATAAGAACATGTTACATTGCCAACGACCATACCACGCTGAATACATCGGTTCTCGTCCGATCACCGAAATTAAGCAGTGTCGGGCGAGGTCAGGTTAGTACTTAGATGGTGGACCGCTTGGGAACACCGCGTGTTGTTGGCAATTTCCCAATATCTTTTTTCTTCGTTCCTTTTCATTTTGATTTCTTTCCATTTTACTATTTATTGTATTTATCTAATTTTTTTTATAATTATAATAATTTCTTCAATCATAATCACAATTTTTGCCCTCGTTTCGGTATTTCCACCAAAGGTCAAGTATTTTGCCGCTTTTGCTTACGTTAATATCATCATTAAGTTAGAAAAGTGATTCTAATTAGATATTCCTTTATTCAGTTTGTATGTAATACATACATGTTGTACATATTAAATATTATGTTATTGTTAAAACTGAGATTTCTATGTCATATGACTGTACGCTTGTTAATATATATACTTGATAAGAACATGTTACATTGCCAACGACCATACCACGCTGAATACATCGGTTCTCGTCCGATCACCGAAATTAAGCAGCGTCGGGCGAGGTCAGGTTAGTACTTAGATGGTGGACCGCTTGGGAACACCGCGTGTTGTTGGCATTTCCCAATATCTTTTTTCTTCGTTCCTTTTCATTTTGATTTCTTTCCATTTTACTATTTATTGTATTTATCTAATTTTTTTTATAATTATAATAATTTCTTCAATCATAATCACAATTTTTGCCCTCGTTTCGGTATTTCCACCAAAGGTCAAGTATTTTGCCGCTTTTGCTTACGTTAATATCATCATTAAGTTAGAAAAGTGATTCTAATTAGATATTCCTTTATTCAGTTTGTATGTAATACATACATGTTGTACATATTAAATATTATGTTATTGTTAAAACTGAGATTTCTATGTCATATGACTGTACGCTTGTTAATATATATACTTGATAAGAACATGTTACATTGCCAACGACCATACCACGCTGAATACATCGGTTCTCGTCCGATCACCGAAATTAAGCAGTGTCGGGCGAGGTCAGGTTAGTACTTAGATGGTGGACCGCTTGGGAACACCGCGTGTTGTTGGCAATTTCCCAATATCTTTTTTCTTCGTTCCTTTTCATTTTGATTTCTTTCCATTTTACTATTTATTGTATTTATCTAATTTTTTTTATAATTATAATAATTTCTTCAATCATAATCACAATTTTTGCCCTCGTTTCGGTATTTCCACCAAAGGTCAAGTATTTTGCCGCTTTTGCTTACGTTAATATCATCATTAAGTTAGAAAAGTGATTCTAATTAGATATTCCTTTATTCAGTTTGTATGTAATACATACATGTTGTACATATTAAATATTATGTTATTGTTAAAACTGAGATTTCTATGTCATATGACTGTACGCTTGTTAATATATATACTTGATAAGAACATGTTACATTGCCAACGACCATACCACGCTGAATACATCGGTTCTCGTCCGATCACCGAAATTAAGCAGCGTCGGGCGAGGTCAGGTTAGTACTTAGATGGTGGACCGCTTGGGAACACCGCGTGTTGTTGGCATTTCCCAATATCTTTTTTCTTCGTTCCTTTTCATTTTGATTTCTTTCCATTTTACTATTTATTGTATTTATCTAATTTTTTTTATAATTATAATAATTTCTTCAATCATAATCACAATTTTTGCCCTCGTTTCGGTATTTCCACCAAAGGTCAAGTATTTTGCCGCTTTTGCTTACGTTAATATCATCATTAAGTTAGAAAAGTGATTCTAATTAGATATTCCTTTATTCAGTTTGTATGTAATACATACATGTTGTACATATTAAATATTATGTTATTGTTAAAACTGAGATTTCTATGTCATATGACTGTACGCTTGTTAATATATATACTTGATAAGAACATGTTACATTGCCAACGACCATACCACGCTGAATACATCGGTTCTCGTCCGATCACCGAAATTAAGCAGCGTCGGGCGAGGTCAGGTTAGTACTTAGATGGTGGACCGCTTGGGAACACCGCGTGTTGTTGGCAATTTCCCAATATCTTTTTTCTTCGTTCCTTTTCATTTTGATTTCTTTCCATTTTACTATTTATTGTATTTATCTAATTTTTTTTATAATTATAATAATTTCTTCAATCATAATCACAATTTTTGCCCTCGTTTCGGTATTTCCACCAAAGGTCAAGTATTTTGCCGCTTTTGCTTACGTTAATATCATCATTAAGTTAGAAAAGTGATTCTAATTAGATATTCCTTTATTCAGTTTGTATGTAATACATACATGTTGTACATATTAAATATTATGTTATTGTTAAAACTGAGATTTCTATGTCATATGACTGTACGCTTGTTAATATATATACTTGATAAGAACATGTTACATTGCCAACGACCATACCACGCTGAATACATCGGTTCTCGTCCGATCACCGAAATTAAGCAGTGTCGGGCGAGGTCAGGTTAGTACTTAGATGGTGGACCGCTTGGGAACACCGCGTGTTGTTGGCAATTTCCCAATATCTTTTTTCTTCGTTCCTTTTCATTTTGATTTCTTTCCATTTTACTATTTATTGTATTTATCTAATTTTTTTTATAATTATAATAATTTCTTCAATCATAATCACAATTTTTGCCCTCGTTTCGGTATTTCCACCAAAGGTCAAGTATTTTGCCGCTTTTGCTTACGTTAATATCATCATTAAGTTAGAAAAGTGATTCTAATTAGATATTCCTTTATTCAGTTTGTATGTAATACATACATGTTGTACATATTAAATATTATGTTATTGTTAAAACTGAGATTTCTATGTCATATGACTGTACGCTTGTTAATATATATACTTGATAAGAACATGTTACATTGCCAACGACCATACCACGCTGAATACATCGGTTCTCGTCCGATCACCGAAATTAAGCAGCGTCGGGTGTGGTTAGTACTTAGATGGTGGACCGCTTGGGAACACCGCGTGTTGTTGGCAATTTCCCAATATCTTTTTTCTTCGTTCCTTTTCATTTTGATTTCTTTCCATTTTACTATTTATTGTATTTATCTAATTTTTTTTATAATTATAATAATTTCTTCAATCATAATCACAATTTTTGCCCTCGTTTCGGTATTTCCACCAAAGGTCAAGTATTTTGCCGCTTTTGCTTACGTTAATATCATCATTAAGTTAGAAAAGTGATTCTAATTAGATATTCCTTTATTCAGTTTGTATGTAATACATACATGTTGTACATATTAAATATTATGTTATTGTTAAAACTGAGATTTCTATGTCATATGACTGTACGCTTGTTAATATATATACTTGATAAGAACATGTTACATTGCCAACGACCATACCACGCTGAATACATCGGTTCTCGTCCGATCACCGAAATTAAGCAGCGTCGGGCGTGGTTAGTACTTAGATGATGGACCGCTTGGGAACACCGCGTGTTGTTGGCAATTTCCCAATATCTTTTTTCTTCGTTCCTTTTCATTTTGATTTCTTTCCATTTTACTATTTATTGTATTTATCTAATTTTTTTTATAATTATAATAATTTCTTCAATCATAATCACAATTTTTGCCCTCGTTTCGGTATTTCCACCAAAGGTCAAGTATTTTGCCGCTTTTGCTTACGTTAATATCATCATTAAGTTAGAAAAGTGATTCTAATTAGATATTCCTTTATTCAGTTTGTATGTAATACATACATGTTGTACATATTAAATATTATGTTATTGTTAAAACTGAGATTTCTATGTCATATGACTGTACGCTTGTTAATATATATACTTGATAAGAACATGTTACATTGCCAACGACCATACCACGCTGAATACATCGGTTCTCGTCCGATCACCGAAATTAAGCAGCGTCGGGCGTGGTTAGTACTTAGATGATGGACCGCTTGGGAACACCGCGTGTTGTTGGCAATTTCCCAATATCTTTTTTCTTCGTTCCTTTTCATTTTGATTTCTTTCCATTTTACTATTTATTGTATTTATCTAATTTTTTTTATAATTATAATAATTTCTTCAATCATAATCACAATTTTTGCCCTCGTTTCGGTATTTCCACCAAAGGTCAAGTATTTTGCCGCTTTTGCTTACGTTAATATCATCATTAAGTTAGAAAAGTGATTCTAATTAGATATTCCTTTATTCAGTTTGTATGTAATACATACATGTTGTACATATTAAATATTATGTTATTGTTAAAACTGAGATTTCTATGTCATATGACTGTACGCTTGTTAATATATATACTTGATAAGAACATGTTACATTGCCAACGACCATACCACGCTGAATACATCGGTTCTCGTCCGATCACCGAAATTAAGCAGCGTCGGGCGAGGTCAGGTTAGTACTTAGATGGTGGACCGCTTGGGAACACCGCGTGTTGTTGGCATTTCCCAATATCTTTTTTCTTCGTTCCTTTTCATTTTGATTTCTTTCCATTTTACTATTTATTGTATTTATCTAATTTTTTTTATAATTATAATAATTTCTTCAATCATAATCACAATTTTTGCCCTCGTTTCGGTATTTCCACCAAAGGTCAAGTATTTTGCCGCTTTTGCTTACGTTAATATCATCATTAAGTTAGAAAAGTGATTCTAATTAGATATTCCTTTATTCAGTTTGTATGTAATACATACATGTTGTACATATTAAATATTATGTTATTGTTAAAACTGAGATTTCTATGTCATATGACTGTACGCTTGTTAATATATATACTTGATAAGAACATGTTACATTGCCAACGACCATACCACGCTGAATACATCGGTTCTCGTCCGATCACCGAAATTAAGCAGCGTCGGGCGTGGTTAGTACTTAGATGATGGACCGCTTGGGAACACCGCGTGTTGTTGGCAATTTCCCAATATCTTTTTTCTTCGTTCCTTTTCATTTTGATTTCTTTCCATTTTACTATTTATTGTATTTATCTAATTTTTTTTATAATTATAATAATTTCTTCAATCATAATCACAATTTTTGCCCTCGTTTCGGTATTTCCACCAAAGGTCAAGTATTTTGCCGCTTTTGCTTACGTTAATATCATCATTAAGTTAGAAAAGTGATTCTAATTAGATATTCCTTTATTCAGTTTGTATGTAATACATACATGTTGTACATATTAAATATTATGTTATTGTTAAAACTGAGATTTCTATGTCATATGACTGTACGCTTGTTAATATATATACTTGATAAGAACATGTTACATTGCCAACGACCATACCACGCTGAATACATCGGTTCTCGTCCGATCACCGAAATTAAGCAGCGTCGGGCGTGGTTAGTACTTAGATGGGTGACCGCTTGGGAACACCGCGTGTTGTTGGCATTTCCCAATATCTTTTTTCTTCGTTCCTTTTCATTTTGATTTCTTTCCATTTTACTATTTATTGTATTTATCTAATTTTTTTTATAATTATAATAATTTCTTCAATCATAATCACAATTTTTGCCCTCGTTTCGGTATTTCCACCAAAGGTCAAGTATTTTGCCGCTTTTGCTTACGTTAATATCATCATTAAGTTAGAAAAGTGATTCTAATTAGATATTCCTTTATTCAGTTTGTATGTAATACATACATGTTGTACATATTAAATATTGTTATTGTTAAAACCGAGATTTCTATGTCATATGACTGTACGCTTGTTAATATATATACTTGATAAGAACATGTTACATTGCCAACGACCATACCACGCTGAATACATCGGTTCTCGTCCGATCACCGAAATTAAGCAGCGTCGGGCGAGGTCAGGTTAGTACTTAGATGGTGGACCGCTTGGGAACACCGCGTGTTGTTGGCAATTTCCCAATATCTTTTTTCTTCGTTCCTTTTCATTTTGATTTCTTTCCATTTTACTATTTATTGTATTTATCTAATTTTTTTTATAATTATAATAATTTCTTCAATCATAATCACAATTTTTGCCCTCGTTTCGGTAGTTCCACCAAAGGTCAAGTATTTTGCCGCTTTTGCTTACGTTAATATCATCATTAAGTTAGAAAAGTGATTCTAATTAGATATTCCTTTATTCAGTTTGTATGTAATACATACATATTGTACATATTAAATATTATGTTATTGTTAAAACTGAGATTTCTATGTCATATGACTGTACGCTTGTTAATATATATACTTGATAAGAACATGTTACATTGCCAACGACCATACCACGCTGAATACATCGGTTCTCGTCCGATCACCGAAATTAAGCAGCGTCGGGCGTGGTTAGTACTTAGATGGTGGACCGCTTGGGAACACCGCGTGTTGTTGGCAATTTCCCAATATCTTTTTTCTTCGTTCCTTTTCATTTTGATTTCTTTCCATTTTACTATTTATTGTATTTATCTAATTTTTTTTATAATTATAATAATTTCTTCAATCATAATCACAATTTTTGCCCTCGTTTCGGTATTTCCACCAAAGGTCAAGTATTTTGCCGCTTTTGCTTACGTTAATATCATCATTAAGTTAGAAAAGTGATTCTAATTAGATATTCCTTTATTCAGTTTGTATGTAATACATACATGTTGTACATATTAAATATTATGTTATTGTTAAAACTGAGATTTCTATGTCATATGACTGTACGCTTGTTAATATATATACTTGATAAGAACATGTTACATTGCCAACGACCATACCACGCTGAATACATCGGTTCTCGTCCGATCACCGAAATTAAGCAGCGTCGGGCGTGGTTAGTACTTAGATGGTGGACCGCTTGGGAACACCGCGTGTTGTTGGCAATTTCCCAATATCTTTTTTCTTCGTTCCTTTTCATTTTGATTTCTTTCCATTTTACTATTTATTGTATTTATCTAATTTTTTTTATAATTATAATAATTTCTTCAATCATAATCACAATTTTTGCCCTCGTTTCGGTATTTCCACCAAAGGTCAAGTATTTTGCCGCTTTTGCTTACGTTAATATCATCATTAAGTTAGAAAAGTGATTCTAATTAGATATTCCTTTATTCAGTTTGTATGTAATACATACATGTTGTACATATTAAATATTGTTATTGTTAAAACTGAGATTTCTATGTCATATGACTGTACGCTTGTTAATATATATACTTGATAAGAACATGTTACATTGCCAACGACCATACCACGCTGAATACATCGGTTCTCGTCCGATCACCGAAATTAAGCAGCGTCGGGCGAGGTCAGGTTAGTACTTAGATGGTGGACCGCTTGGGAACACCGCGTGTTGTTGGCATTTCCCAATATCTTTTTTCTTCGTTCCTTTTCATTTTGATTTCTTTCCATTTTACTATTTATTGTATTTATCTAATTTTTTTTATAATTATAATAATTTCTTCAATCATAATCACAATTTTTGCCCTCGTTTCGGTATTTCCACCAAAGGTCAAGTATTTTGCCGCTTTTGCTTACGTTAATATCATCATTAAGTTAGAAAAGTGATTCTAATTAGATATTCCTTTATTCAGTTTGTATGTAATACATACATGTTGTACATATTAAATATTATGTTATTGTTAAAACTGAGATTTCTATGTCATATGACTGTACGCTTGTTAATATATATACTTGATAAGAACATGTTACATTGCCAACGACCATACCACGCTGAATACATCGGTTCTCGTCCGATCACCGAAATTAAGCAGCGTCGGGCGTGGTTAGTACTTAGATGATGGACCGCTTGGGAACACCGCGTGTTGTTGGCAATTTCCCAATATCTTTTTTCTTCGTTCCTTTTCATTTTGATTTCTTTCCATTTTACTATTTATTGTATTTATCTAATTTTTTTTATAATTATAATAATTTCTTCAATCATAATCACAATTTTTGCCCTCGTTTCGGTATTTCCACCAAAGGTCAAGTATTTTGCCGCTTTTGCTTACGTTAATATCATCATTAAGTTAGAAAAGTGATTCTAATTAGATATTCCTTTATTCAGTTTGTATGTAATACATACATGTTGTACATATTAAATATTATGTTATTGTTAAAACTGAGATTTCTATGTCATATGACTGTACGCTTGTTAATATATATACTTGATAAGAACATGTTACATTGCCAACGACCATACCACGCTGAATACATCGGTTCTCGTCCGATCACCGAAATTAAGCAGCGTCGGGCGAGGTCAGGTTAGTACTTAGATGGTGGACCGCTTGGGAACACCGCGTGTTGTTGGCATTTCCCAATATCTTTTTTCTTCGTTCCTTTTCATTTTGATTTCTTTCCATTTTACTATTTATTGTATTTATCTAATTTTTTTTATAATTATAATAATTTCTTCAATCATAATCACAATTTTTGCCCTCGTTTCGGTATTTCCACCAAAGGTCAAGTATTTTGCCGCTTTTGCTTACGTTAATATCATCATTAAGTTAGAAAAGTGATTCTAATTAGATATTCCTTTATTCAGTTTGTATGTAATACATACATGTTGTACATATTAAATATTATGTTATTGTTAAAACTGAGATTTCTATGTCATATGACTGTACGCTTGTTAATATATATACTTGATAAGAACATGTTACATTGCCAACGACCATACCACGCTGAATACATCGGTTCTCGTCCGATCACCGAAATTAAGCAGCGTCGGGCGTGGTTAGTACTTAGATGATGGACCGCTTGGGAACACCGCGTGTTGTTGGCAATTTCCCAATATCTTTTTTCTTCGTTCCTTTTCATTTTGATTTCTTTCCATTTTACTATTTATTGTATTTATCTAATTTTTTTTATAATTATAATAATTTCTTCAATCATAATCACAATTTTTGCCCTCGTTTCGGTATTTCCACCAAAGGTCAAGTATTTTGCCGCTTTTGCTTACGTTAATATCATCATTAAGTTAGAAAAGTGATTCTAATTAGATATTCCTTTATTCAGTTTGTATGTAATACATACATGTTGTACATATTAAATATTATGTTATTGTTAAAACTGAGATTTCTATGTCATATGACTGTACGCTTGTTAATATATATACTTGATAAGAACATGTTACATTGCCAACGACCATACCACGCTGAATACATCGGTTCTCGTCCGATCACCGAAATTAAGCAGCGTCGGGCGTGGTTAGTACTTAGATGATGGACCGCTTGGGAACACCGCGTGTTGTTGGCAATTTCCCAATATCTTTTTTCTTCGTTCCTTTTCATTTTGATTTCTTTCCATTTTACTATTTATTGTATTTATCTAATTTTTTTTATAATTATAATAATTTCTTCAATCATAATCACAATTTTTGCCCTCGTTTCGGTATTTCCACCAAAGGTCAAGTATTTTGCCGCTTTTGCTTACGTTAATATCATCATTAAGTTAGAAAAGTGATTCTAATTAGATATTCCTTTATTCAGTTTGTATGTAATACATACATGTTGTACATATTAAATATTATGTTATTGTTAAAACTGAGATTTCTATGTCATATGACTGTACGCTTGTTAATATATATACTTGATAAGAACATGTTACATTGCCAACGACCATACCACGCTGAATACATCGGTTCTCGTCCGATCACCGAAATTAAGCAGCGTCGGGCGTGGTTAGTACTTAGATGATGGACCGCTTGGGAACACCGCGTGTTGTTGGCAATTTCCCAATATCTTTTTTCTTCGTTCCTTTTCATTTTGATTTCTTTCCATTTTACTATTTATTGTATTTATCTAATTTTTTTTATAATTATAATAATTTCTTCAATCATAATCACAATTTTTGCCCTCGTTTCGGTATTTCCACCAAAGGTCAAGTATTTTGCCGCTTTTGCTTACGTTAATATCATCATTAAGTTAGAAAAGTGATTCTAATTAGATATTCCTTTATTCAGTTTGTATGTAATACATACATGTTGTACATATTAAATATTATGTTATTGTTAAAACTGAGATTTCTATGTCATATGACTGTACGCTTGTTAATATATATACTTGATAAGAACATGTTACATTGCCAACGACCATACCACGCTGAATACATCGGTTCTCGTCCGATCACCGAAATTAAGCAGCGTCGGGCGTGGTTAGTACTTAGATGATGGACCGCTTGGGAACACCGCGTGTTGTTGGCAATTTCCCAATATCTTTTTTCTTCGTTCCTTTTCATTTTGATTTCTTTCCATTTTACTATTTATTGTATTTATCTAATTTTTTTTATAATTATAATAATTTCTTCAATCATAATCACAATTTTTGCCCTCGTTTCGGTATTTCCACCAAAGGTCAAGTATTTTGCCGCTTTTGCTTACGTTAATATCATCATTAAGTTAGAAAAGTGATTCTAATTAGATATTCCTTTATTCAGTTTGTATGTAATACATACATGTTGTACATATTAAATATTATGTTATTGTTAAAACTGAGATTTCTATGTCATATGACTGTACGCTTGTTAATATATATACTTGATAAGAACATGTTACATTGCCAACGACCATACCACGCTGAATACATCGGTTCTCGTCCGATCACCGAAATTAAGCAGCGTCGGGCGTGGTTAGTACTTAGATGATGGACCGCTTGGGAACACCGCGTGTTGTTGGCAATTTCCCAATATCTTTTTTCTTCGTTCCTTTTCATTTTGATTTCTTTCCATTTTACTATTTATTGTATTTATCTAATTTTTTTTATAATTATAATAATTTCTTCAATCATAATCACAATTTTTGCCCTCGTTTCGGTATTTCCACCAAAGGTCAAGTATTTTGCCGCTTTTGCTTACGTTAATATCATCATTAAGTTAGAAAAGTGATTCTAATTAGATATTCCTTTATTCAGTTTGTATGTAATACATACATGTTGTACATATTAAATATTATGTTATTGTTAAAACTGAGATTTCTATGTCATATGACTGTACGCTTGTTAATATATATACTTGATAAGAACATGTTACATTGCCAACGACCATACCACGCTGAATACATCGGTTCTCGTCCGATCACCGAAATTAAGCAGCGTCGGGCGTGGTTAGTACTTAGATGGTGGACCGCTTGGGAACACCGCGTGTTGTTGGCAATTTCCCAATATCTTTTTTCTTCGTTCCTTTTCATTTTGATTTCTTTCCATTTTACTATTTATTGTATTTATCTAATTTTTTTTATAATTATAATAATTTCTTCAATCATAATCACAATTTTTGCCCTCGTTTCGGTATTTCCACCAAAGGTCAAGTATTTTGCCGCTTTTGCTTACGTTAATATCATCATTAAGTTAGAAAAGTGATTCTAATTAGATATTCCTTTATTCAGTTTGTATGTAATACATACATGTTGTACATATTAAATATTGTTATTGTTAAAACTGAGATTTCTATGTCATATGACTGTACGCTTGTTAATATATATACTTGATAAGAACATGTTACATTGCCAACGACCATACCACGCTGAATACATCGGTTCTCGTCCGATCACCGAAATTAAGCAGCGTCGGGCGAGGTCAGGTTAGTACTTAGATGGTGGACCGCTTGGGAACACCGCGTGTTGTTGGCATTTCCCAATATCTTTTTTCTTCGTTCCTTTTCATTTTGATTTCTTTCCATTTTACTATTTATTGTATTTATCTAATTTTTTTTATAATTATAATAATTTCTTCAATCATAATCACAATTTTTGCCCTCGTTTCGGTATTTCCACCAAAGGTCAAGTATTTTGCCGCTTTTGCTTACGTTAATATCATCATTAAGTTAGAAAAGTGATTCTAATTAGATATTCCTTTATTCAGTTTGTATGTAATACATACATGTTGTACATATTAAATATTATGTTATTGTTAAAACTGAGATTTCTATGTCATATGACTGTACGCTTGTTAATATATATACTTGATAAGAACATGTTACATTGCCAACGACCATACCACGCTGAATACATCGGTTCTCGTCCGATCACCGAAATTAAGCAGCGTCGGGCGTGGTTAGTACTTAGATGATGGACCGCTTGGGAACACCGCGTGTTGTTGGCAATTTCCCAATATCTTTTTTCTTCGTTCCTTTTCATTTTGATTTCTTTCCATTTTACTATTTATTGTATTTATCTAATTTTTTTTATAATTATAATAATTTCTTCAATCATAATCACAATTTTTGCCCTCGTTTCGGTATTTCCACCAAAGGTCAAGTATTTTGCCGCTTTTGCTTACGTTAATATCATCATTAAGTTAGAAAAGTGATTCTAATTAGATATTCCTTTATTCAGTTTGTATGTAATACATACATGTTGTACATATTAAATATTATGTTATTGTTAAAACTGAGATTTCTATGTCATATGACTGTACGCTTGTTAATATATATACTTGATAAGAACATGTTACATTGCCAACGACCATACCACGCTGAATACATCGGTTCTCGTCCGATCACCGAAATTAAGCAGCGTCGGGCGAGGTCAGGTTAGTACTTAGATGGTGGACCGCTTGGGAACACCGCGTGTTGTTGGCATTTCCCAATATCTTTTTTCTTCGTTCCTTTTCATTTTGATTTCTTTCCATTTTACTATTTATTGTATTTATCTAATTTTTTTTATAATTATAATAATTTCTTCAATCATAATCACAATTTTTGCCCTCGTTTCGGTATTTCCACCAAAGGTCAAGTATTTTGCCGCTTTTGCTTACGTTAATATCATCATTAAGTTAGAAAAGTGATTCTAATTAGATATTCCTTTATTCAGTTTGTATGTAATACATACATGTTGTACATATTAAATATTATGTTATTGTTAAAACTGAGATTTCTATGTCATATGACTGTACGCTTGTTAATATATATACTTGATAAGAACATGTTACATTGCCAACGACCATACCACGCTGAATACATCGGTTCTCGTCCGATCACCGAAATTAAGCAGCGTCGGGCGTGGTTAGTACTTAGATGATGGACCGCTTGGGAACACCGCGTGTTGTTGGCAATTTCCCAATATCTTTTTTCTTCGTTCCTTTTCATTTTGATTTCTTTCCATTTTACTATTTATTGTATTTATCTAATTTTTTTTATAATTATAATAATTTCTTCAATCATAATCACAATTTTTGCCCTCGTTTCGGTATTTCCACCAAAGGTCAAGTATTTTGCCGCTTTTGCTTACGTTAATATCATCATTAAGTTAGAAAAGTGATTCTAATTAGATATTCCTTTATTCAGTTTGTATGTAATACATACATGTTGTACATATTAAATATTATGTTATTGTTAAAACTGAGATTTCTATGTCATATGACTGTACGCTTGTTAATATATATACTTGATAAGAACATGTTACATTGCCAACGACCATACCACGCTGAATACATCGGTTCTCGTCCGATCACCGAAATTAAGCAGCGTCGGGCGTGGTTAGTACTTAGATGATGGACCGCTTGGGAACACCGCGTGTTGTTGGCAATTTCCCAATATCTTTTTTCTTCGTTCCTTTTCATTTTGATTTCTTTCCATTTTACTATTTATTGTATTTATCTAATTTTTTTTATAATTATAATAATTTCTTCAATCATAATCACAATTTTTGCCCTCGTTTCGGTATTTCCACCAAAGGTCAAGTATTTTGCCGCTTTTGCTTACGTTAATATCATCATTAAGTTAGAAAAGTGATTCTAATTAGATATTCCTTTATTCAGTTTGTATGTAATACATACATGTTGTACATATTAAATATTATGTTATTGTTAAAACTGAGATTTCTATGTCATATGACTGTACGCTTGTTAATATATATACTTGATAAGAACATGTTACATTGCCAACGACCATACCACGCTGAATACATCGGTTCTCGTCCGATCACCGAAATTAAGCAGCGTCGGGCGTGGTTAGTACTTAGATGATGGACCGCTTGGGAACACCGCGTGTTGTTGGCAATTTCCCAATATCTTTTTTCTTCGTTCCTTTTCATTTTGATTTCTTTCCATTTTACTATTTATTGTATTTATCTAATTTTTTTTATAATTATAATAATTTCTTCAATCATAATCACAATTTTTGCCCTCGTTTCGGTATTTCCACCAAAGGTCAAGTATTTTGCCGCTTTTGCTTACGTTAATATCATCATTAAGTTAGAAAAGTGATTCTAATTAGATATTCCTTTATTCAGTTTGTATGTAATACATACATGTTGTACATATTAAATATTATGTTATTGTTAAAACTGAGATTTCTATGTCATATGACTGTACGCTTGTTAATATATATACTTGATAAGAACATGTTACATTGCCAACGACCATACCACGCTGAATACATCGGTTCTCGTCCGATCACCGAAATTAAGCAGCGTCGGGCGTGGTTAGTACTTAGATGGGTGACCGCTTGGGAACACCGCGTGTTGTTGGCATTTCCCAATATCTTTTTTCTTCGTTCCTTTTCATTTTGATTTCTTTCCATTTTACTATTTATTGTATTTATCTAATTTTTTTTATAATTATAATAATTTCTTCAATCATAATCACAATTTTTGCCCTCGTTTCGGTATTTCCACCAAAGGTCAAGTATTTTGCCGCTTTTGCTTACGTTAATATCATCATTAAGTTAGAAAAGTGATTCTAATTAGATATTCCTTTATTCAGTTTGTATGTAATACATACATGTTGTACATATTAAATATTGTTAAAACTGAGATTTCTATGTCATATGACTGTAAGCTTGTTAATATATATACTTGATAAGAACATGTTACATTGCCAACGACCATACCACGCTGAATACATCGGTTCTCGTCCGATCACCGAAATTAAGCAGCGTCGGGCGTGGTTAGTACTTAGATGGTGGACCGCTTGGGAACACCGCGTGTTGTTGGCAATTTCCCAATATCTTTTTTCTTCGTTCCTTTTCATTTTGATTTCTTTCCATTTTACTATTTATTGTATTTATCTAATTTTTTTTATAATTATAATAATTTCTTCAATCATAATCACAATTTTTGCCCTCGTTTCGGTATTTCCACCAAAGGTCAAGTATTTTGCCGCTTTTGCTTACGTTAATATCATCATTAAGTTAGAAAAGTGATTCTAATTAGATATTCCTTTATTCAGTTTGTATGTAATACATACATGTTGTACATATTAAATATTATGTTATTGTTAAAACTGAGATTTCTATGTCATATGACTGTACGCTTGTTAATATATATACTTGATAAGAACATGTTACATTGCCAACGACCATACCACGCTGAATACATCGGTTCTCGTCCGATCACCGAAATTAAGCAGCGTCGGGCGTGGTTAGTACTTAGATGGTGGACCGCTTGGGAACACCGCGTGTTGTTGGCAATTTCCCAATATCTTTTTTCTTCGTTCCTTTTCATTTTGATTTCTTTCCATTTTACTATTTATTGTATTTATCTAATTTTTTTTATAATTATAATAATTTCTTCAATCATAATCACAATTTTTGCCCTCGTTTCGGTATTTCCACCAAAGGTCAAGTATTTTGCCGCTTTTGCTTACGTTAATATCATCATTAAGTTAGAAAAGTGATTCTAATTAGATATTCCTTTATTCAGTTTGTATGTAATACATACATGTTGTACATATTAAATATTGTTATTGTTAAAACTGAGATTTCTATGTCATATGACTGTACGCTTGTTAATATATATACTTGATAAGAACATGTTACATTGCCAACGACCATACCACGCTGAATACATCGGTTCTCGTCCGATCACCGAAATTAAGCAGCGTCGGGCGAGGTCAGGTTAGTACTTAGATGGTGGACCGCTTGGGAACACCGCGTGTTGTTGGCATTTCCCAATATCTTTTTTCTTCGTTCCTTTTCATTTTGATTTCTTTCCATTTTACTATTTATTGTATTTATCTAATTTTTTTTATAATTATAATAATTTCTTCAATCATAATCACAATTTTTGCCCTCGTTTCGGTATTTCCACCAAAGGTCAAGTATTTTGCCGCTTTTGCTTACGTTAATATCATCATTAAGTTAGAAAAGTGATTCTAATTAGATATTCCTTTATTCAGTTTGTATGTAATACATACATGTTGTACATATTAAATATTGTTATTGTTAAAACCGAGATTTCTATGTCATATGACTGTACGCTTGTTAATATATATACTTGATAAGAACATGTTACATTGCCAACGACCATACCACGCTGAATACATCGGTTCTCGTCCGATCACCGAAATTAAGCAGCGTCGGGCGAGGTCAGGTTAGTACTTAGATGGGTGACCGCTTGGGAACACCGCGTGTTGTTGGCAATTTCCCAATATCTTTTTTCTTCGTTCCTTTTCATTTTGATTTCTTTCCATTTTACTATTTATTGTATTTATCTAATTTTTTTTATAATTATAATAATTTCTTCAATCATAATCACAATTTTTGCCCTCGTTTCGGTAGTTCCACCAAAGGTCAAGTATTTTGCCGCTTTTGCTTACGTTAATATCATCATTAAGTTAGAAAAGTGATTCTAATTAGATATTCCTTTATTCAGTTTGTATGTAATACATACATGTTGTACATATTAAATATTATGTTATTGTTAAAACTGAGATTTCTATGTCATATGACTGTACGCTTGTTAATATATATACTTGATAAGAACATGTTACATTGCCAACGACCATACCACGCTGAATACATCGGTTCTCGTCCGATCACCGAAATTAAGCAGCGTCGGGCGTGGTTAGTACTTAGATGGTGGACCGCTTGGGAACACCGCGTGTTGTTGGCAAATTTCCCAATATCTTTTTTCTTCGTTCCTTTTCATTTTGATTTCTTTCCATTTTACTATTTATTGTATTTATCTAATTTTTTTTATAATTATAATAATTTCTTCAATCATAATCACAATTTTTGCCCTCGTTTCGGTATTTCCACCAAAGGTCAAGTATTTTGCCGCTTTTGCTTACGTTAATATCATCATTAAGTTAGAAAAGTGATTCTAATTAGATATTCCTTTATTCAGTTTGTATGTAATACATACATGTTGTACATATTAAATATTATGTTATTGTTAAAACTGAGATTTCTATGTCATATGACTGTACGCTTGTTAATATATATACTTGATAAGAACATGTTACATTGCCAACGACCATACCACGCTGAATACATCGGTTCTCGTCCGATCACCGAAATTAAGCAGCGTCGGGCGTGGTTAGTACTTAGATGGTGGACCGCTTGGGAACACCGCGTGTTGTTGGCAATTTCCCAATATCTTTTTTCTTCGTTCCTTTTCATTTTGATTTCTTTCCATTTTACTATTTATTGTATTTATCTAATTTTTTTTATAATTATAATAATTTCTTCAATCATAATCACAATTTTTGCCCTCGTTTCGGTATTTCCACCAAAGGTCAAGTATTTTGCCGCTTTTGCTTACGTTAATATCATCATTAAGTTAGAAAAGTGATTCTAATTAGATATTCCTTTATTCAGTTTGTATGTAATACATACATGTTGTACATATTAAATATTGTTATTGTTAAAACTGAGATTTCTATGTCATATGACTGTACGCTTGTTAATATATATACTTGATAAGAACATGTTACATTGCCAACGACCATACCACGCTGAATACATGGGTTCTCGTCCGATCACCGAAATTAAGCAGCGTCGGGCGAGGTCAGGTTAGTACTTAGATGGTGGACCGCTTGGGAACACCGCGTGTTGTTGGCATTTCCCAATATCTTTTTTCTTCGTTCCTTTTCATTTTGATTTCTTTCCATTTTACTATTTATTGTATTTATCTAATTTTTTTTATAATTATAATAATTTCTTCAATCATAATCACAATTTTTGCCCTCGTTTCGGTATTTCCACCAAAGGTCAAGTATTTTGCCGCTTTTGCTTACGTTAATATCATCATTAAGTTAGAAAAGTGATTCTAATTAGATATTCCTTTATTCAGTTTGTATGTAATACATACATGTTGTACATATTAAATATTGTTATTGTTAAAACTGAGATTTCTATGTCATATGACTGTACGCTTGTTAATATATATACTTGATAAGAACATGTTACATTGCCAACGACCATACCACGCTGAATACATCGGTTCTCGTCCGATCACCGAAATTAAGCAGCGTCGGGCGAGGTCAGGTTAGTACTTAGATGGTGGACCGCTTGGGAACACCGCGTGTTGTTGGCATTTCCCAATATCTTTTTTCTTCGTTCCTTTTCATTTTGATTTCTTTCCATTTTACTATTTATTGTATTTATCTAATTTTTTTTATAATTATAATAATTTCTTCAATCATAATCACAATTTTTGCCCTCGTTTCGGTATTTCCACCAAAGGTCAAGTATTTTGCCGCTTTTGCTTACGTTAATATCATCATTAAGTTAGAAAAGTGATTCTAATTAGATATTCCTTTATTCAGTTTGTATGTAATACATACATGTTGTACATATTAAATATTGTTATTGTTAAAACTGAGATTTCTATGTCATATGACTGTACGCTTGTTAATATATATACTTGATAAGAACATGTTACATTGCCAACGACCATACCACGCTGAATACATCGGTTCTCGTCCGATCACCGAAATTAAGCAGCGTCGGGCGAGGTCAGGTTAGTACTTAGATGGTGGACCGCTTGGGAACACCGCGTGTTGTTGGCATTTCCCAATATCTTTTTTCTTCGTTCCTTTTCATTTTGATTTCTTTCCATTTTACTATTTATTGTATTTATCTAATTTTTTTTATAATTATAATAATTTCTTCAATCATAATCACAATTTTTGCCCCCGTTTCGGTATTTCCACCAAAGGTCAAGTATTTTGCCGCTTTTACTTACGTTAATATCATCATTAAGTTAGAAAAGTGATTCTAATTAGATATTCCTTTATTCAGTTTGTATGTAATACATACATGTTGTACATATTAAATATTGTTATTGTTAAAACTGAGATTTCTATGTCATATGACTGTACGCTTGTTAATATATATACTTGATAAGAACATGTTACATTGCCAACGACCATACCACGCTGAATACATCGGTTCTCGTCCGATCACCGAAATTAAGCAGCGTCGGGCGAGGTCAGGTTAGTACTTAGATGGTGGACCGCTTGGGAACACCGCGTGTTGTTGGCATTTCCCAATATCTTTTTTCTTCGTTCCTTTTCATTTTGATTTCTTTCCATTTTACTATTTATTGTATTTATCTAATTTTTTTTATAATTATAATAATTTCTTCAATCATAATCACAATTTTTGCCCTCGTTTCGGTATTTCCACCAAAGGTCAAGTATTTTGCCGCTTTTGCTTACGTTAATATCATCATTAAGTTAGAAAAGTGATTCTAATTAGATATTCCTTTATTCAGTTTGTATGTAATACATACATGTTGTACATATTAAATATTGTTATTGTTAAAACTGAGATTTCTATGTCATATGACTGTACGCTTGTTAATATATATACTTGATAAGAACATGTTACATTGCCAACGACCATACCACGCTGAATACATCGGTTCTCGTCCGATCACCGAAATTAAGCAGCGTCGGGCGAGGTCAGGTTAGTACTTAGATGGTGGACCGCTTGGGAACACCGCGTGTTGTTGGCATTTCCCAATATCTTTTTTCTTCGTTCCTTTTCATTTTGATTTCTTTCCATTTTACTATTTATTGTATTTATCTAATTTTTTTTATAATTATAATAATTTCTTCAATCATAATCACAATTTTTGCCCCCGTTTCGGTATTTCCACCAAAGGTCAAGTATTTTGCCGCTTTTACTTACGTTAATATCATCATTAAGTTAGAAAAGTGATTCTAATTAGATATTCCTTTATTCAGTTTGTATGTAATACATACATGTTGTACATATTAAATATTGTTATTGTTAAAACTGAGATTTCTATGTCATATGACTGTACGCTTGTTAATATATATACTTGATAAGAACATGTTACATTGCCAACGACCATACCACGCTGAATACATCGGTTCTCGTCCGATCACCGAAATTAAGCAGCGTCGGGCGAGGTCAGGTTAGTACTTAGATGGTGGACCGCTTGGGAACACCGCGTGTTGTTGGCATTTCCCAATATCTTTTTTCTTCGTTCCTTTTCATTTTGATTTCTTTCCATTTTACTATTTATTGTATTTATCTAATTTTTTTTATAATTATAATAATTTCTTCAATCATAATCACAATTTTTGCCCTCGTTTCGGTATTTCCACCAAAGGTCAAGTATTTTGCCGCTTTTGCTTACGTTAATATCATCATTAAGTTAGAAAAGTGATTCTAATTAGATATTCCTTTATTCAGTTTGTATGTAATACATACATGTTGTACATATTAAATATTGTTATTGTTAAAACTGAGATTTCTATGTCATATGACTGTACGCTTGTTAATATATATACTTGATAAGAACATGTTACATTGCCAACGACCATACCACGCTGAATACATCGGTTCTCGTCCGATCACCGAAATTAAGCAGCGGCGGGCGTGGTTAGTACTTAGATGGGTGACCGCTTGGGAACACCGCGTGTTGTTGGCAATTTCCCAATATCTTTTTTCTTCGTTCCTTTTCATTTTGATTTCTTTCCATTTTACTATTTATTGTATTTATCTAATTTTTTTTATAATTATAATAATTTCTTCAATCATAATCACAATTTTTGCCCTCGTTTCGGTAGTTCCACCAAAGGTCAAGTATTTTGCCGCTTTTGCTTACGTTAATATCATCATTAAGTTAGAAAAGTGATTCTAATTAGATATTCCTTTATTCAGTTTGTATGTAATACATACATGTTGTACATATTAAATATTATGTTATTGTTAAAACTGAGATTTCTATGTCATATGACTGTACGCTTGTTAATATATATACTTGATAAGAACATGTTACATTGCCAACGACCATACCACGCTGAATACATCGGTTCTCGTCCGATCACCGAAATTAAGCAGCGTCGGGCGTGGTTAGTACTTAGATGGTGGACCGCTTGGGAACACCGCGTGTTGTTGGCAATTTCCCAATATCTTTTTTCTTCGTTCCTTTTCATTTTGATTTCTTTCCATTTTACTATTTATTGTATTTATCTAATTTTTTTTATAATTATAATAATTTCTTCAATCATAATCACAATTTTTGCCCTCGTTTCGGTATTTCCACCAAAGGTCAAGTATTTTGCCGCTTTTGCTTACGTTAATATCATCATTAAGTTAGAAAAGTGATTCTAATTAGATATTCCTTTATTCAGTTTGTATGTAATACATACATGTTGTACATATTAAATATTGTTATTGTTAAAACTGAGATTTCTATGTCATATGACTGTACGCTTGTTAATATATATACTTGATAAGAACATGTTACATTGCCAACGACCATACCACGCTGAATACATCGGTTCTCGTCCGATCACCGAAATTAAGCAGCGTCGGGCGAGGTCAGGTTAGTACTTAGATGGTGGACCGCTTGGGAACACCGCGTGTTGTTGGCATTTCCCAATATCTTTTTTCTTCGTTCCTTTTCATTTTGATTTCTTTCCATTTTACTATTTATTGTATTTATCTAATTTTTTTTATAATTATAATAATTTCTTCAATCATAATCACAATTTTTGCCCTCGTTTCGGTATTTCCACCAAAGGTCAAGTATTTTGCCGCTTTTGCTTACGTTAATATCATCATTAAGTTAGAAAAGTGATTCTAATTAGATATTCCTTTATTCAGTTTGTATGTAATACATACATGTTGTACATATTAAATATTGTTATTGTTAAAACTGAGATTTCTATGTCATATGACTGTACGCTTGTTAATATATATACTTGATAAGAACATGTTACATTGCCAACGACCATACCACGCTGAATACATCGGTTCTCGTCCGATCACCGAAATTAAGCAGCGTCGGGCGAGGTCAGGTTAGTACTTAGATGGTGGACCGCTTGGGAACACCGCGTGTTGTTGGCATTTCCCAATATCTTTTTTCTTCGTTCCTTTTCATTTTGATTTCTTTCCATTTTACTATTTATTGTATTTATCTAATTTTTTTTATAATTATAATAATTTCTTCAATCATAATCACAATTTTTGCCCCCGTTTCGGTATTTCCACCAAAGGTCAAGTATTTTGCCGCTTTTACTTACGTTAATATCATCATTAAGTTAGAAAAGTGATTCTAATTAGATATTCCTTTATTCAGTTTGTATGTAATACATACATGTTGTACATATTAAATATTGTTATTGTTAAAACTGAGATTTCTATGTCATATGACTGTACGCTTGTTAATATATATACTTGATAAGAACATGTTACATTGCCAACGACCATACCACGCTGAATACATCGGTTCTCGTCCGATCACCGAAATTAAGCAGCGTCGGGCGAGGTCAGGTTAGTACTTAGATGGTGGACCGCTTGGGAACACCGCGTGTTGTTGGCATTTCCCAATATCTTTTTTCTTCGTTCCTTTTCATTTTGATTTCTTTCCATTTTACTATTTATTGTATTTATCTAATTTTTTTTATAATTATAATAATTTCTTCAATCATAATCACAATTTTTGCCCTCGTTTCGGTATTTCCACCAAAGGTCAAGTATTTTGCCGCTTTTGCTTACGTTAATATCATCATTAAGTTAGAAAAGTGATTCTAATTAGATATTCCTTTATTCAGTTTGTATGTAATACATACATGTTGTACATATTAAATATTGTTATTGTTAAAACTGAGATTTCTATGTCATATGACTGTACGCTTGTTAATATATATACTTGATAAGAACATGTTACATTGCCAACGACCATACCACGCTGAATACATCGGTTCTCGTCCGATCACCGAAATTAAGCAGCGTCGGGCGAGGTCAGGTTAGTACTTAGATGGTGGACCGCTTGGGAACACCGCGTGTTGTTGGCATTTCCCAATATCTTTTTTCTTCGTTCCTTTTCATTTTGATTTCTTTCCATTTTACTATTTATTGTATTTATCTAATTTTTTTTATAATTATAATAATTTCTTCAATCATAATCACAATTTTTGCCCTCGTTTCGGTATTTCCACCAAAGGTCAAGTATTTTGCCGCTTTTGCTTACGTTAATATCATCATTAAGTTAGAAAAGTGATTCTAATTAGATATTCCTTTATTCAGTTTGTATGTAATACATACATGTTGTACATATTAAATATTGTTATTGTTAAAACTGAGATTTCTATGTCATATGACTGTACGCTTGTTAATATATATACTTGATAAGAACATGTTACATTGCCAACGACCATACCACGCTGAATACATCGGTTCTCGTCCGATCACCGAAATTAAGCAGCGTCGGGCGAGGTCAGGTTAGTACTTAGATGGTGGACCGCTTGGGAACACCGCGTGTTGTTGGCATTTCCCAATATCTTTTTTCTTCGTTCCTTTTCATTTTGATTTCTTTCCATTTTACTATTTATTGTATTTATCTAATTTTTTTTATAATTATAATAATTTCTTCAATCATAATCACAATTTTTGCCCTCGTTTCGGTATTTCCACCAAAGGTCAAGTATTTTGCCGCTTTTGCTTACGTTAATATCATCATTAAGTTAGAAAAGTGATTCTAATTAGATATTCCTTTATTCAGTTTGTATGTAATACATACATGTTGTACATATTAAATATTGTTATTGTTAAAACTGAGATTTCTATGTCATATGACTGTACGCTTGTTAATATATATACTTGATAAGAACATGTTACATTGCCAACGACCATACCACGCTGAATACATCGGTTCTCGTCCGATCACCGAAATTAAGCAGCGTCGGGCGAGGTCAGGTTAGTACTTAGATGGTGGACCGCTTGGGAACACCGCGTGTTGTTGGCATTTCCCAATATCTTTTTTCTTCGTTCCTTTTCATTTTGATTTCTTTCCATTTTACTATTTATTGTATTTATCTAATTTTTTTTATAATTATAATAATTTCTTCAATCATAATCACAATTTTTGCCCTCGTTTCGGTATTTCCACCAAAGGTCAAGTATTTTGCCGCTTTTGCTTACGTTAATATCATCATTAAGTTAGAAAAGTGATTCTAATTAGATATTCCTTTATTCAGTTTGTATGTAATACATACATGTTGTACATATTAAATATTGTTATTGTTAAAACTGAGATTTCTATGTCATATGACTGTACGCTTGTTAATATATATACTTGATAAGAACATGTTACATTGCCAACGACCATACCACGCTGAATACATCGGTTCTCGTCCGATCACCGAAATTAAGCAGCGTCGGGCGAGGTCAGGTTAGTACTTAGATGGTGGACCGCTTGGGAACACCGCGTGTTGTTGGCATTTCCCAATATCTTTTTTCTTCGTTCCTTTTCATTTTGATTTCTTTCCATTTTACTATTTATTGTACTTATCTAATTTTTTTTATAATTATAATAATTTCTTCAATCATAATCACAATTTTTGCCCTCGTTTCGGTATTTCCACCAAAGGTCAAGTATTTTGCCGCTTTTGCTTACGTTAATATCATCATTAAGTTAGAAAAGTGATTCTAATTAGATATTCCTTTATTCACCGCGGGAACACCGCGTGTTGTTGGCATTTCCCAATATCTTTTTTCTTCGTTCCTTTTCATTTTGATTTCTTTCCATTTTACTATTTATTGTATTTATCTAATTTTTTTTATAATTATAATAATTTCTTCAATCATAATCACAATTTTTGCCCCCGTTTCGGTATTTCCACCAAAGGTCAAGTATTTTGCCGCTTTTACTTACGTTAATATCATCATTAAGTTAGAAAAGTGATTCTAATTAGATATTCCTTTATTCAGTTTGTATGTAATACATACATGTTGTACATATTAAATATTGTTATTGTTAAAACTGAGATTTCTATGTCATATGACTGTACGCTTGTTAATATATATACTTGATAAGAACATGTTACATTGCCAACGACCATACCACGCTGAATACATCGGTTCTCGTCCGATCACCGAAATTAAGCAGCGTCGGGCGAGGTCAGGTTAGTACTTAGATGGTGGACCGCTTGGGAACACCGCGTGTTGTTGGCATTTCCCAATATCTTTTTTCTTCGTTCCTTTTCATTTTGATTTCTTTCCATTTTACTATTTATTGTATTTATCTAATTTTTTTTATAATTATAATAATTTCTTCAATCATAATCACAATTTTTGCCCTCGTTTCGGTATTTCCACCAAAGGTCAAGTATTTTGCCGCTTTTGCTTACGTTAATATCATCATTAAGTTAGAAAAGTGATTCTAATTAGATATTCCTTTATTCAGTTTGTATGTAATACATACATGTTGTACATATTAAATATTGTTATTGTTAAAACTGAGATTTCTATGTCATATGACTGTACGCTTGTTAATATATATACTTGATAAGAACATGTTACATTGCCAACGACCATACCACGCTGAATACATCGGTTCTCGTCCGATCACCGAAATTAAGCAGCGGCGGGCGTGGTTAGTACTTAGATGGTGGACCGCTTGGGAACACCGCGTGTTGTTGGCAATTTCCCAATATCTTTTTTCTTCGTTCCTTTTCATTTTGATTTCTTTCCATTTTACTATTTATTGTATTTATCTAATTTTTTTTATAATTATAATAATTTCTTCAATCATAATCACAATTTTTGCCCTCGTTTCGGTATTTCCACCAAAGGTCAAGTATTTTGCCGCTTTTGCTTACGTTAATATCATCATTAAGTTAGAAAAGTGATTCTAATTAGATATTCCTTTATTCAGTTTGTATGTAATACATACATGTTGTACATATTAAATATTATGTTATTGTTAAAACTGAGATTTCTATGTCATATGACTGTACGCTTGTTAATATATATACTTGATAAGAACATGTTACATTGCCAACGACCATACCACGCTGAATACATCGGTTCTCGTCCGATCACCGAAATTAAGCAGCGTCGGGCGTGGTTAGTACTTAGATGGTGGACCGCTTGGGAACACCGCGTGTTGTTGGCAATTTCCCAATATCTTTTTTCTTCGTTCCTTTTCATTTTGATTTCTTTCCATTTTACTATTTATTGTATTTATCTAATTTTTTTTATAATTATAATAATTTCTTCAATCATAATCACAATTTTTGCCCTCGTTTCGGTATTTCCACCAAAGGTCAAGTATTTTGCCGCTTTTGCTTACGTTAATATCATCATTAAGTTAGAAAAGTGATTCTAATTAGATATTCCTTTATTCAGTTTGTATGTAATACATACATGTTGTACATATTAAATATTATGTTATTGTTAAAACTGAGATTTCTATGTCATATGACTGTACGCTTGTTAATATATATACTTGATAAGAACATGTTACATTGCCAACGACCATACCACGCTGAATACATCGGTTCTCGTCCGATCACCGAAATTAAGCAGCGTCGGGCGAGGTCAGGTTAGTACTTAGATGGTGGACCGCTTGGGAACACCGCGTGTTGTTGGCAATTTCCCAATATCTTTTTTCTTCGTTCCTTTTCATTTTGATTTCTTTCCATTTTACTATTTATTGTATTTATCTAATTTTTTTTATAATTATAATAATTTCTTCAATCATAATCACAATTTTTGCCCTCGTTTCGGTATTTCCACCAAAGGTCAAGTATTTTGCCGCTTTTGCTTACGTTAATATCATCATTAAGTTAGAAAAGTGATTCTAATTAGATATTCCTTTATTCAGTTTGTATGTAATACATACATGTTGTACATATTAAATATTGTTATTGTTAAAACTGAGATTTCTATGTCATATGACTGTACGCTTGTTAATATATATACTTGATAAGAACATGTTACATTGCCAACGACCATACCACGCTGAATACATCGGTTCTCGTCCGATCACCGAAATTAAGCAGCGTCGGGCGAGGTCAGGTTAGTACTTAGATGGTGGACCGCTTGGGAACACCGCGTGTTGTTGGCATTTCCCAATATCTTTTTTCTTCGTTCCTTTTCATTTTGATTTCTTTCCATTTTACTATTTATTGTATTTATCTAATTTTTTTTATAATTATAATAATTTCTTCAATCATAATCACAATTTTTGCCCTCGTTTCGGTATTTCCACCAAAGGTCAAGTATTTTGCCGCTTTTGCTTACGTTAATATCATCATTAAGTTAGAAAAGTGATTCTAATTAGATATTCCTTTATTCAGTTTGTATGTAATACATACATGTTGTACATATTAAATATTGTTATTGTTAAAACTGAGATTTCTATGTCATATGACTGTACGCTTGTTAATATATATACTTGATAAGAACATGTTACATTGCCAACGACCATACCACGCTGAATACATCGGTTCTCGTCCGATCACCGAAATTAAGCAGCGTCGGGCGAGGTCAGGTTAGTACTTAGATGGTGGACCGCTTGGGAACACCGCGTGTTGTTGGCATTTCCCAATATCTTTTTTCTTCGTTCCTTTTCATTTTGATTTCTTTCCATTTTACTATTTATTGTATTTATCTAATTTTTTTTATAATTATAATAATTTCTTCAATCATAATCACAATTTTTGCCCTCGTTTCGGTATTTCCACCAAAGGTCAAGTATTTTGCCGCTTTTGCTTACGTTAATATCATCATTAAGTTAGAAAAGTGATTCTAATTAGATATTCCTTTATTCAGTTTGTATGTAATACATACATGTTGTACATATTAAATATTGTTATTGTTAAAACTGAGATTTCTATGTCATATGACTGTACGCTTGTTAATATATATACTTGATAAGAACATGTTACATTGCCAACGACCATACCACGCTGAATACATCGGTTCTCGTCCGATCACCGAAATTAAGCAGCGTCGGGCGAGGTCAGGTTAGTACTTAGATGGTGGACCGCTTGGGAACACCGCGTGTTGTTGGCATTTCCCAATATCTTTTTTCTTCGTTCCTTTTCATTTTGATTTCTTTCCATTTTACTATTTATTGTATTTATCTAATTTTTTTTATAATTATAATAATTTCTTCAATCATAATCACAATTTTTGCCCTCGTTTCGGTATTTCCACCAAAGGTCAAGTATTTTGCCGCTTTTGCTTACGTTAATATCATCATTAAGTTAGAAAAGTGATTCTAATTAGATATTCCTTTATTCAGTTTGTATGTAATACATACATGTTGTACATATTAAATATTGTTATTGTTAAAACTGAGATTTCTATGTCATATGACTGTACGCTTGTTAATATATATACTTGATAAGAACATGTTACATTGCCAACGACCATACCACGCTGAATACATCGGTTCTCGTCCGATCACCGAAATTAAGCAGCGTCGGGCGAGGTCAGGTTAGTACTTAGATGGTGGACCGCTTGGGAACACCGCGTGTTGTTGGCATTTCCCAATATCTTTTTTCTTCGTTCCTTTTCATTTTGATTTCTTTCCATTTTACTATTTATTGTATTTATCTAATTTTTTTTATAATTATAATAATTTCTTCAATCATAATCACAATTTTTGCCCTCGTTTCGGTATTTCCACCAAAGGTCAAGTATTTTGCCGCTTTTGCTTACGTTAATATCATCATTAAGTTAGAAAAGTGATTCTAATTAGATATTCCTTTATTCAGTTTGTATGTAATACATACATGTTGTACATATTAAATATTGTTATTGTTAAAACTGAGATTTCTATGTCATATGACTGTACGCTTGTTAATATATATACTTGATAAGAACATGTTACATTGCCAACGACCATACCACGCTGAATACATCGGTTCTCGTCCGATCACCGAAATTAAGCAGCGGCGGGCGTGGTTAGTACTTAGATGGTGGACCGCTTGGGAACACCGCGTGTTGTTGGCAATTTCCCAATATCTTTTTTCTTCGTTCCTTTTCATTTTGATTTCTTTCCATTTTACTATTTATTGTATTTATCTAATTTTTTTTATAATTATAATAATTTCTTCAATCATAATCACAATTTTTGCCCTCGTTTCGGTATTTCCACCAAAGGTCAAGTATTTTGCCGCTTTTGCTTACGTTAATATCATCATTAAGTTAGAAAAGTGATTCTAATTAGATATTCCTTTATTCAGTTTGTATGTAATACATACATGTTGTACATATTAAATATTATGTTATTGTTAAAACTGAGATTTCTATGTCATATGACTGTACGCTTGTTAATATATATACTTGATAAGAACATGTTACATTGCCAACGACCATACCACGCTGAATACATCGGTTCTCGTCCGATCACCGAAATTAAGCAGCGTCGGGTGTGGTTAGTACTTAGATGGTGAACCGCTTGGGAACACCGCGTGTTGTTGGCAATTTCCCAATATCTTTTTTCTTCGTTCCTTTTCATTTTGATTTCTTTCCATTTTACTATTTATTGTATTTATCTAATTTTTTTTATAATTATAATAATTTCTTCAATCATAATCACAATTTTTGCCCTCGTTTCGGTATTTCCACCAAAGGTCAAGTATTTTGCCGCTTTTGCTTACGTTAATATCATCATTAAGTTAGAAAAGTGATTCTAATTAGATATTCCTTTATTCAGTTTGTATGTAATACATACATGTTGTACATATTAAATATTGTTATTGTTAAAACTGAGATTTCTATGTCATATGACTGTACGCTTGTTAATATATATACTTGATAAGAACATGTTACATTGCCAACGACCATACCACGCTGAATACATCGGTTCTCGTCCGATCACCGAAATTAAGCAGCGTCGGGCGAGGTCAGGTTAGTACTTAGATGGTGGACCGCTTGGGAACACCGCGTGTTGTTGGCATTTCCCAATATCTTTTTTCTTCGTTCCTTTTCATTTTGATTTCTTTCCATTTTACTATTTATTGTATTTATCTAATTTTTTTTATAATTATAATAATTTCTTCAATCATAATCACAATTTTTGCCCTCGTTTCGGTATTTCCACCAAAGGTCAAGTATTTTGCCGCTTTTGCTTACGTTAATATCATCATTAAGTTAGAAAAGTGATTCTAATTAGATATTCCTTTATTCAGTTTGTATGTAATACATACATGTTGTACATATTAAATATTGTTATTGTTAAAACTGAGATTTCTATGTCATATGACTGTACGCTTGTTAATATATATACTTGATAAGAACATGTTACATTGCCAACGACCATACCACGCTGAATACATCGGTTCTCGTCCGATCACCGAAATTAAGCAGCGTCGGGCGAGGTCAGGTTAGTACTTAGATGGTGGACCGCTTGGGAACACCGCGTGTTGTTGGCATTTCCCAATATCTTTTTTCTTCGTTCCTTTTCATTTTGATTTCTTTCCATTTTACTATTTATTGTATTTATCTAATTTTTTTTATAATTATAATAATTTCTTCAATCATAATCACAATTTTTGCCCTCGTTTCGGTATTTCCACCAAAGGTCAAGTATTTTGCCGCTTTTGCTTACGTTAATATCATCATTAAGTTAGAAAAGTGATTCTAATTAGATATTCCTTTATTCAGTTTGTATGTAATACATACATGTTGTACATATTAAATATTGTTATTGTTAAAACTGAGATTTCTATGTCATATGACTGTACGCTTGTTAATATATATACTTGATAAGAACATGTTACATTGCCAACGACCATACCACGCTGAATACATCGGTTCTCGTCCGATCACCGAAATTAAGCAGCGTCGGGCGAGGTCAGGTTAGTACTTAGATGGTGGACCGCTTGGGAACACCGCGTGTTGTTGGCATTTCCCAATATCTTTTTTCTTCGTTCCTTTTCATTTTGATTTCTTTCCATTTTACTATTTATTGTATTTATCTAATTTTTTTTATAATTATAATAATTTCTTCAATCATAATCACAATTTTTGCCCTCGTTTCGGTATTTCCACCAAAGGTCAAGTATTTTGCCGCTTTTGCTTACGTTAATATCATCATTAAGTTAGAAAAGTGATTCTAATTAGATATTCCTTTATTCAGTTTGTATGTAATACATACATGTTGTACATATTAAATATTGTTATTGTTAAAACTGAGATTTCTATGTCATATGACTGTACGCTTGTTAATATATATACTTGATAAGAACATGTTACATTGCCAACGACCATACCACGCTGAATACATCGGTTCTCGTCCGATCACCGAAATTAAGCAGCGTCGGGCGAGGTCAGGTTAGTACTTAGATGGTGGACCGCTTGGGAACACCGCGTGTTGTTGGCATTTCCCAATATCTTTTTTCTTCGTTCCTTTTCATTTTGATTTCTTTCCATTTTACTATTTATTGTATTTATCTAATTTTTTTTATAATTATAATAATTTCTTCAATCATAATCACAATTTTTGCCCTCGTTTCGGTATTTCCACCAAAGGTCAAGTATTTTGCCGCTTTTGCTTACGTTAATATCATCATTAAGTTAGAAAAGTGATTCTAATTAGATATTCCTTTATTCAGTTTGTATGTAATACATACATGTTGTACATATTAAATATTGTTATTGTTAAAACTGAGATTTCTATGTCATATGACTGTACGCTTGTTAATATATATACTTGATAAGAACATGTTACATTGCCAACGACCATACCACGCTGAATACATCGGTTCTCGTCCGATCACCGAAATTAAGCAGCGTCGGGCGAGGTCAGGTTAGTACTTAGATGGTGGACCGCTTGGGAACACCGCGTGTTGTTGGCATTTCCCAATATCTTTTTTCTTCGTTCCTTTTCATTTTGATTTCTTTCCATTTTACTATTTATTGTATTTATCTAATTTTTTTTATAATTATAATAATTTCTTCAATCATAATCACAATTTTTGCCCTCGTTTCGGTATTTCCACCAAAGGTCAAGTATTTTGCCGCTTTTGCTTACGTTAATATCATCATTAAGTTAGAAAAGTGATTCTAATTAGATATTCCTTTATTCAGTTTGTATGTAATACATACATGTTGTACATATTAAATATTGTTATTGTTAAAACTGAGATTTCTATGTCATATGACTGTACGCTTGTTAATATATATACTTGATAAGAACATGTTACATTGCCAACGACCATACCACGCTGAATACATCGGTTCTCGTCCGATCACCGAAATTAAGCAGCGTCGGGCGAGGTCAGGTTAGTACTTAGATGGTGGACCGCTTGGGAACACCGCGTGTTGTTGGCATTTCCCAATATCTTTTTTCTTCGTTCCTTTTCATTTTGATTTCTTTCCATTTTACTATTTATTGTATTTATCTAATTTTTTTTATAATTATAATAATTTCTTCAATCATAATCACAATTTTTGCCCTCGTTTCGGTATTTCCACCAAAGGTCAAGTATTTTGCCGCTTTTGCTTACGTTAATATCATCATTAAGTTAGAAAAGTGATTCTAATTAGATATTCCTTTATTCAGTTTGTATGTAATACATACATGTTGTACATATTAAATATTGTTATTGTTAAAACTGAGATTTCTATGTCATATGACTGTACGCTTGTTAATATATATACTTGATAAGAACATGTTACATTGCCAACGACCATACCACGCTGAATACATCGGTTCTCGTCCGATCACCGAAATTAAGCAGCGTCGGGCGAGGTCAGGTTAGTACTTAGATGGTGGACCGCTTGGGAACACCGCGTGTTGTTGGCATTTCCCAATATCTTTTTTCTTCGTTCCTTTTCATTTTGATTTCTTTCCATTTTACTATTTATTGTATTTATCTAATTTTTTTTATAATTATAATAATTTCTTCAATCATAATCACAATTTTTGCCCTCGTTTCGGTATTTCCACCAAAGGTCAAGTATTTTGCCGCTTTTGCTTACGTTAATATCATCATTAAGTTAGAAAAGTGATTCTAATTAGATATTCCTTTATTCAGTTTGTATGTAATACATACATGTTGTACATATTAAATATTGTTATTGTTAAAACTGAGATTTCTATGTCATATGACTGTACGCTTGTTAATATATATACTTGATAAGAACATGTTACATTGCCAACGACCATACCACGCTGAATACATCGGTTCTCGTCCGATCACCGAAATTAAGCAGCGTCGGGCGAGGTCAGGTTAGTACTTAGATGGTGGACCGCTTGGGAACACCGCGTGTTGTTGGCATTTCCCAATATCTTTTTTCTTCGTTCCTTTTCATTTTGATTTCTTTCCATTTTACTATTTATTGTATTTATCTAATTTTTTTTATAATTATAATAATTTCTTCAATCATAATCACAATTTTTGCCCTCGTTTCGGTATTTCCACCAAAGGTCAAGTATTTTGCCGCTTTTGCTTACGTTAATATCATCATTAAGTTAGAAAAGTGATTCTAATTAGATATTCCTTTATTCAGTTTGTATGTAATACATACATGTTGTACATATTAAATATTGTTATTGTTAAAACTGAGATTTCTATGTCATATGACTGTACGCTTGTTAATATATATACTTGATAAGAACATGTTACATTGCCAACGACCATACCACGCTGAATACATCGGTTCTCGTCCGATCACCGAAATTAAGCAGCGTCGGGCGAGGTCAGGTTAGTACTTAGATGGTGGACCGCTTGGGAACACCGCGTGTTGTTGGCATTTCCCAATATCTTTTTTCTTCGTTCCTTTTCATTTTGATTTCTTTCCATTTTACTATTTATTGTATTTATCTAATTTTTTTTATAATTATAATAATTTCTTCAATCATAATCACAATTTTTGCCCTCGTTTCGGTATTTCCACCAAAGGTCAAGTATTTTGCCGCTTTTGCTTACGTTAATATCATCATTAAGTTAGAAAAGTGATTCTAATTAGATATTCCTTTATTCAGTTTGTATGTAATACATACATGTTGTACATATTAAATATTGTTATTGTTAAAACTGAGATTTCTATGTCATATGACTGTACGCTTGTTAATATATATACTTGATAAGAACATGTTACATTGCCAACGACCATACCACGCTGAATACATCGGTTCTCGTCCGATCACCGAAATTAAGCAGCGTCGGGCGAGGTCAGGTTAGTACTTAGATGGTGGACCGCTTGGGAACACCGCGTGTTGTTGGCATTTCCCAATATCTTTTTTCTTCGTTCCTTTTCATTTTGATTTCTTTCCATTTTACTATTTATTGTATTTATCTAATTTTTTTTATAATTATAATAATTTCTTCAATCATAATCACAATTTTTGCCCCCGTTTCGGTATTTCCACCAAAGGTCAAGTATTTTGCCGCTTTTACTTACGTTAATATCATCATTAAGTTAGAAAAGTGATTCTAATTAGATATTCCTTTATTCAGTTTGTATGTAATACATACATGTTGTACATATTAAATATTGTTATTGTTAAAACTGAGATTTCTATGTCATATGACTGTACGCTTGTTAATATATATACTTGATAAGAACATGTTACATTGCCAACGACCATACCACGCTGAATACATCGGTTCTCGTCCGATCACCGAAATTAAGCAGCGTCGGGCGTGGTTAGTACTTAGATGGTGGACCGCTTGGGAACACCGCGTGTTGTTGGCAATTTCCCAATATCTTTTTTCTTCGTTCCTTTTCATTTTGATTTCTTTCCATTTTACTATTTATTGTATTTATCTAATTTTTTTTATAATTATAATAATTTCTTCAATCATAATCACAATTTTTGCCCTCGTTTCGGTATTTCCACCAAAGGTCAAGTATTTTGCCGCTTTTGCTTACGTTAATATCATCATTAAGTTAGAAAAGTGATTCTAATTAGATATTCCTTTATTCAGTTTGTATGTAATACATACATGTTGTACATATTAAATATTATGTTATTGTTAAAACTGAGATTTCTATGTCATATGACTGTACGCTTGTTAATATATATACTTGATAAGAACATGTTACATTGCCAACGACCATACCACGCTGAATACATCGGTTCTCGTCCGATCACCGAAATTAAGCAGCGTCGGGCGAGGTCAGGTTAGTACTTAGATGGTGGACCGCTTGGGAACACCGCGTGTTGTTGGCAATTTCCCAATATCTTTTTTCTTCGTTCCTTTTCATTTTGATTTCTTTCCATTTTACTATTTATTGTATTTATCTAATTTTTTTTATAATTATAATAATTTCTTCAATCATAATCACAATTTTTGCCCTCGTTTCGGTATTTCCACCAAAGGTCAAGTATTTTGCCGCTTTTGCTTACGTTAATATCATCATTAAGTTAGAAAAGTGATTCTAATTAGATATTCCTTTATTCAGTTTGTATGTAATACATACATGTTGTACATATTAAATATTATGTTATTGTTAAAACTGAGATTTCTATGTCATATGACTGTACGCTTGTTAATATATATACTTGATAAGAACATGTTACATTGCCAACGACCATACCACGCTGAATACATCGGTTCTCGTCCGATCACCGAAATTAAGCAGCGTCGGGCGTGGTTAGTACTTAGATGGTGGACCGCTTGGGAACACCGCGTGTTGTTGGCAATTTCCCAATATCTTTTTTCTTCGTTCCTTTTCATTTTGATTTCTTTCCATTTTACTATTTATTGTATTTATCTAATTTTTTTTATAATTATAATAATTTCTTCAATCATAATCACAATTTTTGCCCTCGTTTCGGTATTTCCACCAAAGGTCAAGTATTTTGCCGCTTTTGCTTACGTTAATATCATCATTAAGTTAGAAAAGTGATTCTAATTAGATATTCCTTTATTCAGTTTGTATGTAATACATACATGTTGTACATATTAAATATTATGTTATTGTTAAAACTGAGATTTCTATGTCATATGACTGTACGCTTGTTAATATATATACTTGATAAGAACATGTTACATTGCCAACGACCATACCACGCTGAATACATCGGTTCTCGTCCGATCACCGAAATTAAGCAGCGTCGGGCGAGGTCAGGTTAGTACTTAGATGGTGGACCGCTTGGGAACACCGCGTGTTGTTGGCAATTTCCCAATATCTTTTTTCTTCGTTCCTTTTCATTTTGATTTCTTTCCATTTTACTATTTATTGTATTTATCTAATTTTTTTTATAATTATAATAATTTCTTCAATCATAATCACAATTTTTGCCCTCGTTTCGGTATTTCCACCAAAGGTCAAGTATTTTGCCGCTTTTGCTTACGTTAATATCATCATTAAGTTAGAAAAGTGATTCTAATTAGATATTCCTTTATTCAGTTTGTATGTAATACATACATGTTGTACATATTAAATATTATGTTATTGTTAAAACTGAGATTTCTATGTCATATGACTGTACGCTTGTTAATATATATACTTGATAAGAACATGTTACATTGCCAACGACCATACCACGCTGAATACATCGGTTCTCGTCCGATCACCGAAATTAAGCAGCGTCGGGCGAGGTCAGGTTAGTACTTAGATGGTGGACCGCTTGGGAACACCGCGTGTTGTTGGCAATTTCCCAATATCTTTTTTCTTCGTTCCTTTTCATTTTGATTTCTTTCCATTTTACTATTTATTGTATTTATCTAATTTTTTTTATAATTATAATAATTTCTTCAATCATAATCACAATTTTTGCCCTCGTTTCGGTATTTCCACCAAAGGTCAAGTATTTTGCCGCTTTTGCTTACGTTAATATCATCATTAAGTTAGAAAAGTGATTCTAATTAGATATTCCTTTATTCAGTTTGTATGTAATACATACATGTTGTACATATTAAATATTATGTTATTGTTAAAACTGAGATTTCTATGTCATATGACTGTACGCTTGTTAATATATATACTTGATAAGAACATGTTACATTGCCAACGACCATACCACGCTGAATACATCGGTTCTCGTCCGATCACCGAAATTAAGCAGCGTCGGGCGAGGTCAGGTTAGTACTTAGATGGTGGACCGCTTGGGAACACCGCGTGTTGTTGGCAATTTCCCAATATCTTTTTTCTTCGTTCCTTTTCATTTTGATTTCTTTCCATTTTACTATTTATTGTATTTATCTAATTTTTTTTATAATTATAATAATTTCTTCAATCATAATCACAATTTTTGCCCTCGTTTCGGTATTTCCACCAAAGGTCAAGTATTTTGCCGCTTTTGCTTACGTTAATATCATCATTAAGTTAGAAAAGTGATTCTAATTAGATATTCCTTTATTCAGTTTGTATGTAATACATACATGTTGTACATATTAAATATTATGTTATTGTTAAAACTGAGATTTCTATGTCATATGACTGTACGCTTGTTAATATATATACTTGATAAGAACATGTTACATTGCCAACGACCATACCACGCTGAATACATCGGTTCTCGTCCGATCACCGAAATTAAGCAGCGTCGGGCGAGGTCAGGTTAGTACTTAGATGGTGGACCGCTTGGGAACACCGCGTGTTGTTGGCAATTTCCCAATATCTTTTTTCTTCGTTCCTTTTCATTTTGATTTCTTTCCATTTTACTATTTATTGTATTTATCTAATTTTTTTTATAATTATAATAATTTCTTCAATCATAATCACAATTTTTGCCCTCGTTTCGGTATTTCCACCAAAGGTCAAGTATTTTGCCGCTTTTGCTTACGTTAATATCATCATTAAGTTAGAAAAGTGATTCTAATTAGATATTCCTTTATTCAGTTTGTATGTAATACATACATGTTGTACATATTAAATATTATGTTATTGTTAAAACTGAGATTTCTATGTCATATGACTGTACGCTTGTTAATATATATACTTGATAAGAACATGTTACATTGCCAACGACCATACCACGCTGAATACATCGGTTCTCGTCCGATCACCGAAATTAAGCAGCGTCGGGCGAGGTCAGGTTAGTACTTAGATGGTGGACCGCTTGGGAACACCGCGTGTTGTTGGCAATTTCCCAATATCTTTTTTCTTCGTTCCTTTTCATTTTGATTTCTTTCCATTTTACTATTTATTGTATTTATCTAATTTTTTTTATAATTATAATAATTTCTTCAATCATAATCACAATTTTTGCCCTCGTTTCGGTATTTCCACCAAAGGTCAAGTATTTTGCCGCTTTTGCTTACGTTAATATCATCATTAAGTTAGAAAAGTGATTCTAATTAGATATTCCTTTATTCAGTTTGTATGTAATACATACATGTTGTACATATTAAATATTATGTTATTGTTAAAACTGAGATTTCTATGTCATATGACTGTACGCTTGTTAATATATATACTTGATAAGAACATGTTACATTGCCAACGACCATACCACGCTGAATACATCGGTTCTCGTCCGATCACCGAAATTAAGCAGCGTCGGGCGAGGTCAGGTTAGTACTTAGATGGTGGACCGCTTGGGAACACCGCGTGTTGTTGGCAATTTCCCAATATCTTTTTTCTTCGTTCCTTTTCATTTTGATTTCTTTCCATTTTACTATTTATTGTATTTATCTAATTTTTTTTATAATTATAATAATTTCTTCAATCATAATCACAATTTTTGCCCTCGTTTCGGTATTTCCACCAAAGGTCAAGTATTTTGCCGCTTTTGCTTACGTTAATATCATCATTAAGTTAGAAAAGTGATTCTAATTAGATATTCCTTTATTCAGTTTGTATGTAATACATACATGTTGTACATATTAAATATTATGTTATTGTTAAAACTGAGATTTCTATGTCATATGACTGTACGCTTGTTAATATATATACTTGATAAGAACATGTTACATTGCCAACGACCATACCACGCTGAATACATCGGTTCTCGTCCGATCACCGAAATTAAGCAGCGTCGGGCGAGGTCAGGTTAGTACTTAGATGGTGGACCGCTTGGGAACACCGCGTGTTGTTGGCAATTTCCCAATATCTTTTTTCTTCGTTCCTTTTCATTTTGATTTCTTTCCATTTTACTATTTATTGTATTTATCTAATTTTTTTTATAATTATAATAATTTCTTCAATCATAATCACAATTTTTGCCCTCGTTTCGGTATTTCCACCAAAGGTCAAGTATTTTGCCGCTTTTGCTTACGTTAATATCATCATTAAGTTAGAAAAGTGATTCTAATTAGATATTCCTTTATTCAGTTTGTATGTAATACATACATGTTGTACATATTAAATATTATGTTATTGTTAAAACTGAGATTTCTATGTCATATGACTGTACGCTTGTTAATATATATACTTGATAAGAACATGTTACATTGCCAACGACCATACCACGCTGAATACATCGGTTCTCGTCCGATCACCGAAATTAAGCAGCGTCGGGCGAGGTCAGGTTAGTACTTAGATGGTGGACCGCTTGGGAACACCGCGTGTTGTTGGCAATTTCCCAATATCTTTTTTCTTCGTTCCTTTTCATTTTGATTTCTTTCCATTTTACTATTTATTGTATTTATCTAATTTTTTTTATAATTATAATAATTTCTTCAATCATAATCACAATTTTTGCCCTCGTTTCGGTATTTCCACCAAAGGTCAAGTATTTTGCCGCTTTTGCTTACGTTAATATCATCATTAAGTTAGAAAAGTGATTCTAATTAGATATTCCTTTATTCAGTTTGTATGTAATACATACATGTTGTACATATTAAATATTATGTTATTGTTAAAACTGAGATTTCTATGTCATATGACTGTACGCTTGTTAATATATATACTTGATAAGAACATGTTACATTGCCAACGACCATACCACGCTGAATACATCGGTTCTCGTCCGATCACCGAAATTAAGCAGCGTCGGGCGTGGTTAGTACTTAGATGGTGGACCGCTTGGGAACACCGCGTGTTGTTGGCAATTTCCCAATATCTTTTTTCTTCGTTCCTTTTCATTTTGATTTCTTTCCATTTTACTATTTATTGTATTTATCTAATTTTTTTTATAATTATAATAATTTCTTCAATCATAATCACAATTTTTGCCCTCGTTTCGGTATTTCCACCAAAGGTCAAGTATTTTGCCGCTTTTGCTTACGTTAATATCATCATTAAGTTAGAAAAGTGATTCTAATTAGATATTCCTTTATTCAGTTTGTATGTAATACATACATGTTGTACATATTAAATATTATGTTATTGTTAAAACTGAGATTTCTATGTCATATGACTGTACGCTTGTTAATATATATACTTGATAAGAACATGTTACATTGCCAACGACCATACCACGCTGAATACATCGGTTCTCGTCCGATCACCGAAATTAAGCAGCGTCGGGCGAGGTCAGGTTAGTACTTAGATGGTGGACCGCTTGGGAACACCGCGTGTTGTTGGCAATTTCCCAATATCTTTTTTCTTCGTTCCTTTTCATTTTGATTTCTTTCCATTTTACTATTTATTGTATTTATCTAATTTTTTTTATAATTATAATAATTTCTTCAATCATAATCACAATTTTTGCCCTCGTTTCGGTATTTCCACCAAAGGTCAAGTATTTTGCCGCTTTTGCTTACGTTAATATCATCATTAAGTTAGAAAAGTGATTCTAATTAGATATTCCTTTATTCAGTTTGTATGTAATACATACATGTTGTACATATTAAATATTATGTTATTGTTAAAACTGAGATTTCTATGTCATATGACTGTACGCTTGTTAATATATATACTTGATAAGAACATGTTACATTGCCAACGACCATACCACGCTGAATACATCGGTTCTCGTCCGATCACCGAAATTAAGCAGCGTCGGGCGAGGTCAGGTTAGTACTTAGATGGTGGACCGCTTGGGAACACCGCGTGTTGTTGGCAATTTCCCAATATCTTTTTTCTTCGTTCCTTTTCATTTTGATTTCTTTCCATTTTACTATTTATTGTATTTATCTAATTTTTTTTATAATTATAATAATTTCTTCAATCATAATCACAATTTTTGCCCTCGTTTCGGTATTTCCACCAAAGGTCAAGTATTTTGCCGCTTTTGCTTACGTTAATATCATCATTAAGTTAGAAAAGTGATTCTAATTAGATATTCCTTTATTCAGTTTGTATGTAATACATACATGTTGTACATATTAAATATTATGTTATTGTTAAAACTGAGATTTCTATGTCATATGACTGTACGCTTGTTAATATATATACTTGATAAGAACATGTTACATTGCCAACGACCATACCACGCTGAATACATCGGTTCTCGTCCGATCACCGAAATTAAGCAGCGTCGGGCGAGGTCAGGTTAGTACTTAGATGGTGGACCGCTTGGGAACACCGCGTGTTGTTGGCAATTTCCCAATATCTTTTTTCTTCGTTCCTTTTCATTTTGATTTCTTTCCATTTTACTATTTATTGTATTTATCTAATTTTTTTTATAATTATAATAATTTCTTCAATCATAATCACAATTTTTGCCCTCGTTTCGGTATTTCCACCAAAGGTCAAGTATTTTGCCGCTTTTGCTTACGTTAATATCATCATTAAGTTAGAAAAGTGATTCTAATTAGATATTCCTTTATTCAGTTTGTATGTAATACATACATGTTGTACATATTAAATATTATGTTATTGTTAAAACTGAGATTTCTATGTCATATGACTGTACGCTTGTTAATATATATACTTGATAAGAACATGTTACATTGCCAACGACCATACCACGCTGAATACATCGGTTCTCGTCCGATCACCGAAATTAAGCAGCGTCGGGCGAGGTCAGGTTAGTACTTAGATGGTGGACCGCTTGGGAACACCGCGTGTTGTTGGCAATTTCCCAATATCTTTTTTCTTCGTTCCTTTTCATTTTGATTTCTTTCCATTTTACTATTTATTGTATTTATCTAATTTTTTTTATAATTATAATAATTTCTTCAATCATAATCACAATTTTTGCCCTCGTTTCGGTATTTCCACCAAAGGTCAAGTATTTTGCCGCTTTTGCTTACGTTAATATCATCATTAAGTTAGAAAAGTGATTCTAATTAGATATTCCTTTATTCAGTTTGTATGTAATACATACATGTTGTACATATTAAATATTATGTTATTGTTAAAACTGAGATTTCTATGTCATATGACTGTACGCTTGTTAATATATATACTTGATAAGAACATGTTACATTGCCAACGACCATACCACGCTGAATACATCGGTTCTCGTCCGATCACCGAAATTAAGCAGCGTCGGGCGTGGTTAGTACTTAGATGGTGGACCGCTTGGGAACACCGCGTGTTGTTGGCATTTCCCAATATCTTTTTTCTTCGTTCCTTTTCATTTTGATTTCTTTCCATTTTACTATTTATTGTATTTATCTAATTTTTTTTATAATTATAATAATTTCTTCAATCATAATCACAATTTTTGCCCTCGTTTCGGTATTTCCACCAAAGGTCAAGTATTTTGCCGCTTTTGCTTACGTTAATATCATCATTAAGTTAGAAAAGTGATTCTAATTAGATATTCCTTTATTCAGTTTGTATGTAATACATACATGTTGTACATATTAAATATTGTTATTGTTAAAACTGAGATTTCTATGTCATATGACTGTAAGCTTGTTAATATATATACTTGATAAGAACATGTTACATTGCCAACGACCATACCACGCTGAATACATCGGTTCTCGTCCGATCACCGAAATTAAGCAGCGTCGGGCGAGGTCAGGTTAGTACTTAGATGGTGGACCGCTTGGGAACACCGCGTGTTGTTGGCATTTCCCAATATCTTTTTTCTTCGTTCCTTTTCATTTTGATTTCTTTCCATTTTACTATTTATTGTATTTATCTAATTTTTTTTATAATTATAATAATTTCTTCAATCATAATCACAATTTTTGCCCTCGTTTCGGTATTTCCACCAAAGGTCAAGTATTTTGCCGCTTTTGCTTACGTTAATATCATCATTAAGTTAGAAAAGTGATTCTAATTAGATATTCCTTTATTCAGTTTGTATGTAATACATACATGTTGTACATATTAAATATTGTTATTGTTAAAACTGAGATTTCTATGTCATATGACTGTACGCTTGTTAATATATATACTTGATAAGAACATGTTACATTGCCAACGACCATACCACGCTGAATACATCGGTTCTCGTCCGATCACCGAAATTAAGCAGCGTCGGGCGAGGTCAGGTTAGTACTTAGATGGTGGACCGCTTGGGAACACCGCGTGTTGTTGGCATTTCCCAATATCTTTTTTCTTCGTTCCTTTTCATTTTGATTTCTTTCCATTTTACTATTTATTGTATTTATCTAATTTTTTTTATAATTATAATAATTTCTTCAATCATAATCACAATTTTTGCCCTCGTTTCGGTATTTCCACCAAAGGTCAAGTATTTTGCCGCTTTTGCTTACGTTAATATCATCATTAAGTTAGAAAAGTGATTCTAATTAGATATTCCTTTATTCAGTTTGTATGTAATACATACATGTTGTACATATTAAATATTATGTTATTGTTAAAACTGAGATTTCTATGTCATATGACTGTACGCTTGTTAATATATATACTTGATAAGAACATGTTACATTGCCAACGACCATACCACGCTGAATACATCGGTTCTCGTCCGATCACCGAAATTAAGCAGCGTCGGGCGAGGTCAGGTTAGTACTTAGATGGTGGACCGCTTGGGAACACCGCGTGTTGTTGGCATTTCCCAATATCTTTTTTCTTCGTTCCTTTTCATTTTGATTTCTTTCCATTTTACTATTTATTGTATTTATCTAATTTTTTTTATAATTATAATAATTTCTTCAATCATAATCACAATTTTTGCCCTCGTTTCGGTATTTCCACCAAAGGTCAAGTATTTTGCCGCTTTTGCTTACGTTAATATCATCATTAAGTTAGAAAAGTGATTCTAATTAGATATTCCTTTATTCAGTTTGTATGTAATACATACATGTTGTACATATTAAATATTATGTTATTGTTAAAACTGAGATTTCTATGTCATATGACTGTACGCTTGTTAATATATATACTTGATAAGAACATGTTACATTGCCAACGACCATACCACGCTGAATACATCGGTTTTCGTCCGATCACCGAAATTAAGCAGCGTCGGGCGAGGTCAGGTTAGTACTTAGATGGTGGACCGCTTGGGAACACCGCGTGTTGTTGGCATTTCCCAATATCTTTTTTCTTCGTTCCTTTTCATTTTGATTTCTTTCCATTTTACTATTTATTGTATTTATCTAATTTTTTTTATAATTATAATAATTTCTTCAATCATAATCACAATTTTTGCCCTCGTTTCGGTATTTCCACCAAAGGTCAAGTATTTTGCCGCTTTTGCTTACGTTAATATCATCATTAAGTTAGAAAAGTGATTCTAATTAGATATTCCTTTATTCAGTTTGTATGTAATACATACATGTTGTACATATTAAATATTATGTTATTGTTAAAACTGAGATTTCTATGTCATATGACTGTACGCTTGTTAATATATATACTTGATAAGAACATGTTACATTGCCAACGACCATACCACGCTGAATACATCGGTTCTCGTCCGATCACCGAAATTAAGCAGCGTCGGGCGTGGTTAGTACTTAGATGGTGGACCGCTTGGGAACACCGCGTGTTGTTGGCATTTCCCAATATCTTTTTTCTTCGTTCCTTTTCATTTTGATTTCTTTCCATTTTACTATTTATTGTATTTATCTAATTTTTTTTATAATTATAATAATTTCTTCAATCATAATCACAATTTTTGCCCTCGTTTCGGTATTTCCACCAAAGGTCAAGTATTTTGCCGCTTTTGCTTACGTTAATATCATCATTAAGTTAGAAAAGTGATTCTAATTAGATATTCCTTTATTCAGTTTGTATGTAATACATACATGTTGTACATATTAAATATTATGTTATTGTTAAAACTGAGATTTCTATGTCATATGACTGTACGCTTGTTAATATATATACTTGATAAGAACATGTTACATTGCCAACGACCATACCACGCTGAATACATCGGTTCTCGTCCGATCACCGAAATTAAGCAGCGTCGGGCGAGGTCAGGTTAGTACTTAGATGGTGGACCGCTTGGGAACACCGCGTGTTGTTGGCATTTCCCAATATCTTTTTTCTTCGTTCCTTTTCATTTTGATTTCTTTCCATTTTACTATTTATTGTATTTATCTAATTTTTTTTATAATTATAATAATTTCTTCAATCATAATCACAATTTTTGCCCTCGTTTCGGTATTTCCACCAAAGGTCAAGTATTTTGCCGCTTTTGCTTACGTTAATATCATCATTAAGTTAGAAAAGTGATTCTAATTAGATATTCCTTTATTCAGTTTGTATGTAATACATACATGTTGTACATATTAAATATTGTTATTGTTAAAACTGAGATTTCTATGTCATATGACTGTACGCTTGTTAATATATATACTTGATAAGAACATGTTACATTGCCAACGACCATACCACGCTGAATACATCGGTTCTCGTCCGATCACCGAAATTAAGCAGCGTCGGGCGAGGTCAGGTTAGTACTTAGATGGTGGACCGCTTGGGAACACCGCGTGTTGTTGGCATTTCCCAATATCTTTTTTCTTCGTTCCTTTTCATTTTGATTTCTTTCCATTTTACTATTTATTGTATTTATCTAATTTTTTTTATAATTATAATAATTTCTTCAATCATAATCACAATTTTTGCCCTCGTTTCGGTATTTCCACCAAAGGTCAAGTATTTTGCCGCTTTTGCTTACGTTAATATCATCATTAAGTTAGAAAAGTGATTCTAATTAGATATTCCTTTATTCAGTTTGTATGTAATACATACATGTTGTACATATTAAATATTGTTATTGTTAAAACTGAGATTTCTATGTCATATGACTGTACGCTTGTTAATATATATACTTGATAAGAACATGTTACATTGCCAACGACCATACCACGCTGAATACATAGGTTCTCGTCCGATCACCGAAATTAAGCAGCGGCGGGCGTGGTTAGTACTTAGATGGTGGACCGCTTGGGAACACCGCGTGTTGTTGGCAATTTCCCAATATCTTTTTTCTTCGTTCCTTTTCATTTTGATTTCTTTCCATTTTACTATTTATTGTATTTATCTAATTTTTTTTATAATTATAATAATTTCTTCAATCATAATCACAATTTTTGCCCTCGTTTCGGTATTTCCACCAAAGGTCAAGTATTTTGCCGCTTTTGCTTACGTTAATATCATCATTAAGTTAGAAAAGTGATTCTAATTAGATATTCCTTTATTCAGTTTGTATGTAATACATACATGTTGTACATATTAAATATTATGTTATTGTTAAAACTGAGATTTCTATGTCATATGACTGTACGCTTGTTAATATATATACTTGATAAGAACATGTTACATTGCCAACGACCATACCACGCTGAATACATCGGTTCTCGTCCGATCACCGAAATTAAGCAGCGTCGGGCGAGGTCAGGTTAGTACTTAGATGGTGGACCGCTTGGGAACACCGCGTGTTGTTGGCATTTCCCAATATCTTTTTTCTTCGTTCCTTTTCATTTTGATTTCTTTCCATTTTACTATTTATTGTATTTATCTAATTTTTTTTATAATTATAATAATTTCTTCAATCATAATCACAATTTTTGCCCTCGTTTCGGTATTTCCACCAAAGGTCAAGTATTTTGCCGCTTTTGCTTACGTTAATATCATCATTAAGTTAGAAAAGTGATTCTAATTAGATATTCCTTTATTCAGTTTGTATGTAATACATACATGTTGTACATATTAAATATTATGTTATTGTTAAAACTGAGATTTCTATGTCATATGACTGTACGCTTGTTAATATATATACTTGATAAGAACATGTTACATTGCCAACGACCATACCACGCTGAATACATCGGTTCTCGTCCGATCACCGAAATTAAGCAGCGTCGGGCGAGGTCAGGTTAGTACTTAGATGGTGGACCGCTTGGGAACACCGCGTGTTGTTGGCATTTCCCAACATCTTTTTTCTTCGTTCCTTTTCATTTTGATTTCTTTCCATTTTACTATTTATTGTATTTATCTAATTTTTTTATAATTATAATAATTTCTTCAATCATAATCACAATTTTTGCCCTCGTTTCGGTATTTCCACCAAAGGTCAAGTATTTTGCCGCTTTTGCTTACGTTAATATCATCATTAAGTTAGAAAAGTGATTCTAATTAGATATTCCTTTATTCAGTTTGTATGTAATACATACATGTTGTACATATTAAATATTATGTTATTGTTAAAACTGAGATTTCTATGTCATATGACTGTACGCTTGTTAATATATATACTTGATAAGAACATGTTACATTGCCAACGACCATACCACGCTGAATACATCGGTTCTCGTCCGATCACCGAAATTAAGCAGCGTCGGGCGAGGTCAGGTTAGTACTTAGATGGTGGACCGCTTGGGAACACCGCGTGTTGTTGGCATTTCCCAATATCTTTTTTCTTCGTTCCTTTTCATTTTGATTTCTTTCCATTTTACTATTTATTGTATTTATCTAATTTTTTTTATAATTATAATAATTTCTTCAATCATAATCACAATTTTTGCCCTCGTTTCGGTATTTCCACCAAAGGTCAAGTATTTTGCCGCTTTTGCTTACGTTAATATCATCATTAAGTTAGAAAAGTGATTCTAATTAGATATTCCTTTATTCAGTTTGTATGTAATACATACATGTTGTACATATTAAATATTATGTTATTGTTAAAACTGAGATTTCTATGTCATATGACTGTACGCTTGTTAATATATATACTTGATAAGAACATGTTACATTGCCAACGACCATACCACGCTGAATACATCGGTTCTCGTCCGATCACCGAAATTAAGCAGCGTCGGGCGAGGTCAGGTTAGTACTTAGATGGTGGACCGCTTGGGAACACCGCGTGTTGTTGGCATTTCCCAATATCTTTTTTCTTCGTTCCTTTTCATTTTGATTTCTTTCCATTTTACTATTTATTGTATTTATCTAATTTTTTTTATAATTATAATAATTTCTTCAATCATAATCACAATTTTTGCCCTCGTTTCGGTATTTCCACCAAAGGTCAAGTATTTTGCCGCTTTTGCTTACGTTAATATCATCATTAAGTTAGAAAAGTGATTCTAATTAGATATTCCTTTATTCAGTTTGTATGTAATACATACATGTTGTACATATTAAATATTGTTATTGTTAAAACTGAGATTTCTATGTCATATGACTGTACGCTTGTTAATATATATACTTGATAAGAACATGTTACATTGCCAACGACCATACCACGCTGAATACATCGGTTCTCGTCCGATCACCGAAATTAAGCAGCGTCGGGCGAGGTCAGGTTAGTACTTAGATGGTGGACCGCTTGGGAACACCGCGTGTTGTTGGCATTTCCCAATATCTTTTTTCTTCGTTCCTTTTCATTTTGATTTCTTTCCATTTTACTATTTATTGTATTTATCTAATTTTTTTTATAATTATAATAATTTCTTCAATCATAATCACAATTTTTGCCCTCGTTTCGGTATTTCCACCAAAGGTCAAGTATTTTGCCGCTTTTGCTTACGTTAATATCATCATTAAGTTAGAAAAGTGATTCTAATTAGATATTCCTTTATTCAGTTTGTATGTAATACATACATGTTGTACATATTAAATATTGTTATTGTTAAAACTGAGATTTCTATGTCATATGACTGTACGCTTGTTAATATATATACTTGATAAGAACATGTTACATTGCCAACGACCATACCACGCTGAATACATCGGTTCTCGTCCGATCACCGAAATTAAGCAGCGTCGGGCGAGGTCAGGTTAGTACTTAGATGGTGGACCGCTTGGGAACACCGCGTGTTGTTGGCATTTCCCAATATCTTTTTTCTTCGTTCCTTTTCATTTTGATTTCTTTCCATTTTACTATTTATTGTATTTATCTAATTTTTTTTATAATTATAATAATTTCTTCAATCATAATCACAATTTTTGCCCTCGTTTCGGTATTTCCACCAAAGGTCAAGTATTTTGCCGCTTTTGCTTACGTTAATATCATCATTAAGTTAGAAAAGTGATTCTAATTAGATATTCCTTTATTCAGTTTGTATGTAATACATACATGTTGTACATATTAAATATTGTTATTGTTAAAACTGAGATTTCTATGTCATATGACTGTACGCTTGTTAATATATATACTTGATAAGAACATGTTACATTGCCAACGATCATACCACGCTGAATACATCGGTTCTCGTCCGATCACCGAAATTAAGCAGCGTCGGGCGAGGTCAGGTTAGTACTTAGATGGTGGACCGCTTGGGAACACCGCGTGTTGTTGGCATTTCCCAATATCTTTTTTCTTCGTTCCTTTTCATTTTGATTTCTTTCCATTTTACTATTTATTGTATTTATCTAATTTTTTTTATAATTATAATAATTTCTTCAATCATAATCACAATTTTTGCCCTCGTTTCGGTATTTCCACCAAAGGTCAAGTATTTTGCCGCTTTTGCTTACGTTAATATCATCATTAAGTTAGAAAAGTGATTCTAATTAGATATTCCTTTATTCAGTTTGTATGTAATACATACATGTTGTACATATTAAATATTATGTTATTGTTAAAACTGAGATTTCTGTCATATGACTGTACGCTTGTTAATATATATACTTGATAAGAACATGTTACATTGCCAACGACCATACCACGCTGAATACATCGGTTCTCGTCCGATCACCGAAATTAAGCAGCGTCGGGCGTGGTTAGTACTTAGATGGTGGACCGCTTGGGAACACCGCGTGTTGTTGGCATTTCCCAATATCTTTTTTCTTCGTTCCTTTTCATTTTGATTTCTTTCCATTTTACTATTTATTGTATTTATCTAATTTTTTTTATAATTATAATAATTTCTTCAATCATAATCACAATTTTTGCCCTCGTTTCGGTATTTCCACCAAAGGTCAAGTATTTTGCCGCTTTTGCTTACGTTAATATCATCATTAAGTTAGAAAAGTGATTCTAATTAGATATTCCTTTATTCAGTTTGTATGTAATACATACATGTTGTACATATTAAATATTATGTTATTGTTAAAACTGAGATTTCTATGTCATATGACTGTACGCTTGTTAATATATATACTTGATAAGAACATGTTACATTGCCAACGACCATACCACGCTGAATACATCGGTTCTCGTCCGATCACCGAAATTAAGCAGCGTCGGGCGAGGTCAGGTTAGTACTTAGATGGTGGACCGCTTGGGAACACCGCGTGTTGTTGGCATTTCCCAATATCTTTTTTCTTCGTTCCTTTTCATTTTGATTTCTTTCCATTTTACTATTTATTGTATTTATCTAATTTTTTTTATAATTATAATAATTTCTTCAATCATAATCACAATTTTTGCCCTCGTTTCGGTATTTCCACCAAAGGTCAAGTATTTTGCCGCTTTTGCTTACGTTAATATCATCATTAAGTTAGAAAAGTGATTCTAATTAGATATTCCTTTATTCAGTTTGTATGTAATACATACATGTTGTACATATTAAATATTATGTTATTGTTAAAACTGAGATTTCTATGTCATATGACTGTACGCTTGTTAATATATATACTTGATAAGAACATGTTACATTGCCAACGACCATACCGCGCTGAATACATCGGTTCTCGTCCGATCACCGAAATTAAGCAGCGTCGGGCGTGGTTAGTACTTAGATGGTGGACCGCTTGGGAACACCGCGTGTTGTTGGCATTTCCCAATATCTTTTTTCTTCGTTCCTTTTCATTTTGATTTCTTTCCATTTTACTATTTATTGTATTTATCTAATTTTTTTTATAATTATAATAATTTCTTCAATCATAATCACAATTTTTGCCCTCGTTTCGGTATTTCCACCAAAGGTCAAGTATTTTGCCGCTTTTGCTTACGTTAATATCATCATTAAGTTAGAAAAGTGATTCTAATTAGATATTCCTTTATTCAGTTTGTATGTAATACATACATGTTGTACATATTAAATATTATGTTATTGTTAAAACTGAGATTTCTATGTCATATGACTGTACGCTTGTTAATATATATACTTGATAAGAACATGTTACATTGCCAACGACCATACCACGCTGAATACATCGGTTCTCGTCCGATCACCGAAATTAAGCAGCGTCGGGCGAGGTCAGGTTAGTACTTAGATGGTGGACCGCTTGGGAACACCGCGTGTTGTTGGCATTTCCCAATATCTTTTTTCTTCGTTCCTTTTCATTTTGATTTCTTTCCATTTTACTATTTATTGTATTTATCTAATTTTTTTTATAATTATAATAATTTCTTCAATCATAATCACAATTTTTGCCCTCGTTTCGGTATTTCCACCAAAGGTCAAGTATTTTGCCGCTTTTGCTTACGTTAATATCATCATTAAGTTAGAAAAGTGATTCTAATTAGATATTCCTTTATTCAGTTTGTATGTAATACATACATGTTGTACATATTAAATATTATGTTATTGTTAAAACTGAGATTTCTATGTCATATGACTGTACGCTTGTTAATATATATACTTGATAAGAACATGTTACATTGCCAACGACCATACCACGCTGAATACATCGGTTCTCGTCCGATCACCGAAATTAAGCAGCGTCGGGCGTGGTTAGTACTTAGATGGTGGACCGCTTGGGAACACCGCGTGTTGTTGGCATTTCCCAATATCTTTTTTCTTCGTTCCTTTTCATTTTGATTTCTTTCCATTTTACTATTTATTGTATTTATCTAATTTTTTTTATAATTATAATAATTTCTTCAATCATAATCACAATTTTTGCCCTCGTTTCGGTATTTCCACCAAAGGTCAAGTATTTTGCCGCTTTTGCTTACGTTAATATCATCATTAAGTTAGAAAAGTGATTCTAATTAGATATTCCTTTATTCAGTTTGTATGTAATACATACATGTTGTACATATTAAATATTATGTTATTGTTAAAACTGAGATTTCTATGTCATATGACTGTACGCTTGTTAATATATATACTTGATAAGAACATGTTACATTGCCAACGACCATACCACGCTGAATACATCGGTTCTCGTCCGATCACCGAAATTAAGCAGCGTCGGGCGTGGTTAGTACTTAGATGGTGGACCGCTTGGGAACACCGCGTGTTGTTGGCATTTCCCAATATCTTTTTTCTTCGTTCCTTTTCATTTTGATTTCTTTCCATTTTACTATTTATTGTATTTATCTAATTTTTTTTATAATTATAATAATTTCTTCAATCATAATCACAATTTTTGCCCTCGTTTCGGTATTTCCACCAAAGGTCAAGTATTTTGCCGCTTTTGCTTACGTTAATATCATCATTAAGTTAGAAAAGTGATTCTAATTAGATATTCCTTTATTCAGTTTGTATGTAATACATACATGTTGTACATATTAAATATTATGTTATTGTTAAAACTGAGATTTCTATGTCATATGACTGTACGCTTGTTAATATATATACTTGATAAGAACATGTTACATTGCCAACGACCATACCACGCTGAATACATCGGTTCTCGTCCGATCACCGAAATTAAGCAGCGTCGGGCGTGGTTAGTACTTAGATGGTGGACCGCTTGGGAACACCGCGTATTGTTGGCAATTTTCCAATATCTTTTTTCTTCGTTCCTTTTCATTTTGATTTCTTTCCATTTTACTATTTATTGTATTTATCTAATTTTTTTTATAATTATAATAATTTCTTCAATCATAATCACAATTTTTGCCCTCGTTTCGGTATTTCCACCAAAGGTCAAGTATTTTGCCGCTTTTGCTTACGTTAATATCATCATTAAGTTAGAAAAGTGATTCTAATTAGATATTCCTTTATTCAGTTTGTATGTAATACATACATGTTGTACATATTAAATATTATGTTATTGTTAAAACTGAGATTTCTATGTCATATGACTGTACGCTTGTTAATATATATACTTGATAAGAACATGTTACATTGCCAACGACCATACCACGCTGAATACATCGGTTCTCGTCCGATCACCGAAATTAAGCAGCGTCGGGCGTGGTTAGTACTTAGATGGTGGACCGCTTGGGAACACCGCGTATTGTTGGCAATTTTCCAATATCTTTTTTCTTCGTTCCTTTTCATTTTGATTTCTTTCCATTTTACTATTTATTGTATTTATCTAATTTTTTTTATAATTATAATAATTTCTTCAATCATAATCACAATTTTTGCCCTCGTTTCGGTATTTCCACCAAAGGTCAAGTATTTTGCCGCTTTTGCTTACGTTAATATCATCATTAAGTTAGAAAAGTGATTCTAATTAGATATTCCTTTATTCAGTTTGTATGTAATACATACATGTTGTACATATTAAATATTATGTTATTGTTAAAACTGAGATTTCTATGTCATATGACTGTACGCTTGTTAATATATATACTTGATAAGAACATGTTACATTGCCAACGACCATACCACGCTGAATACATCGGTTCTCGTCCGATCACCGAAATTAAGCAGCGTCGGGCGTGGTTAGTACTTAGATGGTGGACCGCTTGGGAACACCGCGTGTTGTTGGCATTTCCCAATATCTTTTTTCTTCGTTCCTTTTCATTTTGATTTCTTTCCATTTTACTATTTATTGTATTTATCTAATTTTTTTTATAATTATAATAATTTCTTCAATCATAATCACAATTTTTGCCCTCGTTTCGGTATTTCCACCAAAGGTCAAGTATTTTGCCGCTTTTGCTTACGTTAATATCATCATTAAGTTAGAAAAGTGATTCTAATTAGATATTCCTTTATTCAGTTTGTATGTAATACATACATGTTGTACATATTAAATATTATGTTATTGTTAAAACTGAGATTTCTATGTCATATGACTGTACGCTTGTTAATATATATACTTGATAAGAACATGTTACATTGCCAACGACCATACCACGCTGAATACATCGGTTCTCGTCCGATCACCGAAATTAAGCAGCGTCGGGCGTGGTTAGTACTTAGATGGTGGACCGCTTGGGAACACCGCGTGTTGTTGGCATTTCCCAATATCTTTTTTCTTCGTTCCTTTTCATTTTGATTTCTTTCCATTTTACTATTTATTGTATTTATCTAATTTTTTTTATAATTATAATAATTTCTTCAATCATAATCACAATTTTTGCCCTCGTTTCGGTATTTCCACCAAAGGTCAAGTATTTTGCCGCTTTTGCTTACGTTAATATCATCATTAAGTTAGAAAAGTGATTCTAATTAGATATTCCTTTATTCAGTTTGTATGTAATACATACATGTTGTACATATTAAATATTATGTTATTGTTAAAACTGAGATTTCTATGTCATATGACTGTACGCTTGTTAATATATATACTTGATAAGAACATGTTACATTGCCAACGACCATACCACGCTGAATACATCGGTTCTCGTCCGATCACCGAAATTAAGCAGCGTCGGGCGTGGTTAGTACTTAGATGGTGGACCGCTTGGGAACACCGCGTGTTGTTGGCATTTCCCAATATCTTTTTTCTTCGTTCCTTTTCATTTTGATTTCTTTCCATTTTACTATTTATTGTATTTATCTAATTTTTTTTATAATTATAATAATTTCTTCAATCATAATCACAATTTTTGCCCTCGTTTCGGTATTTCCACCAAAGGTCAAGTATTTTGCCGCTTTTGCTTACGTTAATATCATCATTAAGTTAGAAAAGTGATTCTAATTAGATATTCCTTTATTCAGTTTGTATGTAATACATACATGTTGTACATATTAAATATTATGTTATTGTTAAAACTGAGATTTCTATGTCATATGACTGTACGCTTGTTAATATATATACTTGATAAGAACATGTTACATTGCCAACGACCATACCACGCTGAATACATCGGTTCTCGTCCGATCACCGAAATTAAGCAGCGTCGGGCGTGGTTAGTACTTAGATGGTGGACCGCTTGGGAACACCGCGTGTTGTTGGCATTTCCCAATATCTTTTTTCTTCGTTCCTTTTCATTTTGATTTCTTTCCATTTTACTATTTATTGTATTTATCTAATTTTTTTTATAATTATAATAATTTCTTCAATCATAATCACAATTTTTGCCCTCGTTTCGGTATTTCCACCAAAGGTCAAGTATTTTGCCGCTTTTGCTTACGTTAATATCATCATTAAGTTAGAAAAGTGATTCTAATTAGATATTCCTTTATTCAGTTTGTATGTAATACATACATGTTGTACATATTAAATATTATGTTATTGTTAAAACTGAGATTTCTATGTCATATGACTGTACGCTTGTTAATATATATACTTGATAAGAACATGTTACATTGCCAACGACCATACCACGCTGAATACATCGGTTCTCGTCCGATCACCGAAATTAAGCAGCGTCGGGCGTGGTTAGTACTTAGATGGTGGACCGCTTGGGAACACCGCGTGTTGTTGGCATTTCCCAATATCTTTTTTCTTCGTTCCTTTTCATTTTGATTTCTTTCCATTTTACTATTTATTGTATTTATCTAATTTTTTTTATAATTATAATAATTTCTTCAATCATAATCACAATTTTTGCCCTCGTTTCGGTATTTCCACCAAAGGTCAAGTATTTTGCCGCTTTTGCTTACGTTAATATCATCATTAAGTTAGAAAAGTGATTCTAATTAGATATTCCTTTATTCAGTTTGTATGTAATACATACATGTTGTACATATTAAATATTATGTTATTGTTAAAACTGAGATTTCTATGTCATATGACTGTACGCTTGTTAATATATATACTTGATAAGAACATGTTACATTGCCAACGACCATACCACGCTGAATACATCGGTTCTCGTCCGATCACCGAAATTAAGCAGCGTCGGGCGTGGTTAGTACTTAGATGGTGGACCGCTTGGGAACACCGCGTATTGTTGGCAATTTTCCAATATCTTTTTTCTTCGTTCCTTTTCATTTTGATTTCTTTCCATTTTACTATTTATTGTATTTATCTAATTTTTTTTATAATTATAATAATTTCTTCAATCATAATCACAATTTTTGCCCTCGTTTCGGTATTTCCACCAAAGGTCAAGTATTTTGCCGCTTTTGCTTACGTTAATATCATCATTAAGTTAGAAAAGTGATTCTAATTAGATATTCCTTTATTCAGTTTGTATGTAATACATACATGTTGTACATATTAAATATTATGTTATTGTTAAAACTGAGATTTCTATGTCATATGACTGTACGCTTGTTAATATATATACTTGATAAGAACATGTTACATTGCCAACGACCATACCACGCTGAATACATCGGTTCTCGTCCGATCACCGAAATTAAGCAGCGTCGGGCGAGGTCAGGTTAGTACTTAGATGGTGGACCGCTTGGGAACACCGCGTGTTGTTGGCATTTCCCAATATCTTTTTTCTTCGTTCCTTTTCATTTTGATTTCTTTCCATTTTACTATTTATTGTATTTATCTAATTTTTTTTATAATTATAATAATTTCTTCAATCATAATCACAATTTTTGCCCTCGTTTCGGTATTTCCACCAAAGGTCAAGTATTTTGCCGCTTTTGCTTACGTTAATATCATCATTAAGTTAGAAAAGTGATTCTAATTAGATATTCCTTTATTCAGTTTGTATGTAATACATACATGTTGTACATATTAAATATTGTTATTGTTAAAACTGAGATTTCTATGTCATATGACTGTACGCTTGTTAATATATATACTTGATAAGAACATGTTACATTGCCAACGACCATACCACGCTGAATACATCGGTTCTCGTCCGATCACCGAAATTAAGCAGCGTCGGGCGTGGTTAGTACTTAGATGGTGGACCGCTTGGGAACACCGCGTGTTGTTGGCATTTCCCAATATCTTTTTTCTTCGTTCCTTTTCATTTTGATTTCTTTCCATTTTACTATTTATTGTATTTATCTAATTTTTTTTATAATTATAATAATTTCTTCAATCATAATCACAATTTTTGCCCTCGTTTCGGTATTTCCACCAAAGGTCAAGTATTTTGCCGCTTTTGCTTACGTTAATATCATCATTAAGTTAGAAAAGTGATTCTAATTAGATATTCCTTTATTCAGTTTGTATGTAATACATACATGTTGTACATATTAAATATTGTTAAAACTGAGATTTCTATGTCATATGACTGTAAGCTTGTTAATATATATACTTGATAAGAACATGTTACATTGCCAACGACCATACCACGCTGAATACATCGGTTCTCGTCCGATCACCGAAATTAAGCAGCGTCGGGCGAGGTCAGGTTAGTACTTAGATGGTGGACCGCTTGGGAACACCGCGTGTTGTTGGCATTTCCCAATATCTTTTTTCTTCGTTCCTTTTCATTTTGATTTCTTTCCATTTTACTATTTATTGTATTTATCTAATTTTTTTTATAATTATAATAATTTCTTCAATCATAATCACAATTTTTGCCCTCGTTTCGGTATTTCCACCAAAGGTCAAGTATTTTGCCGCTTTTGCTTACGTTAATATCATCATTAAGTTAGAAAAGTGATTCTAATTAGATATTCCTTTATTCAGTTTGTATGTAATACATACATGTTGTACATATTAAATATTGTTATTGTTAAAACTGAGATTTCTATGTCATATGACTGTACGCTTGTTAATATATATACTTGATAAGAACATGTTACATTGCCAACGACCATACCACGCTGAATACATCGGTTCTCGTCCGATCACCGAAATTAAGCAGCGTCGGGCGAGGTCAGGTTAGTACTTAGATGGTGGACCGCTTGGGAACACCGCGTGTTGTTGGCATTTCCCAATATCTTTTTTCTTCGTTCCTTTTCATTTTGATTTCTTTCCATTTTACTATTTATTGTATTTATCTAATTTTTTTTATAATTATAATAATTTCTTCAATCATAATCACAATTTTTGCCCTCGTTTCGGTATTTCCACCAAAGGTCAAGTATTTTGCCGCTTTTGCTTACGTTAATATCATCATTAAGTTAGAAAAGTGATTCTAATTAGATATTCCTTTATTCAGTTTGTATGTAATACATACATGTTGTACATATTAAATATTGTTATTGTTAAAACTGAGATTTCTATGTCATATGACTGTACGCTTGTTAATATATATACTTGATAAGAACATGTTACATTGCCAACGACCATACCACGCTGAATACATCGGTTCTCGTCCGATCACCGAAATTAAGCAGCGTCGGGCGAGGTCAGGTTAGTACTTAGATGGTGGACCGCTTGGGAACACCGCGTGTTGTTGGCATTTCCCAATATCTTTTTTCTTCGTTCCTTTTCATTTTGATTTCTTTCCATTTTACTATTTATTGTATTTATCTAATTTTTTTTATAATTATAATAATTTCTTCAATCATAATCACAATTTTTGCCCTCGTTTCGGTATTTCCACCAAAGGTCAAGTATTTTGCCGCTTTTGCTTACGTTAATATCATCATTAAGTTAGAAAAGTGATTCTAATTAGATATTCCTTTATTCAGTTTGTATGTAATACATACATGTTGTACATATTAAATATTGTTATTGTTAAAACTGAGATTTCTATGTCATATGACTGTACGCTTGTTAATATATATACTTGATAAGAACATGTTACATTGCCAACGACCATACCACGCTGAATACATCGGTTCTCGTCCGATCACCGAAATTAAGCAGCGTCGGGCGAGGTCAGGTTAGTACTTAGATGGTGGACCGCTTGGGAACACCGCGTGTTGTTGGCATTTCCCAATATCTTTTTTCTTCGTTCCTTTTCATTTTGATTTCTTTCCATTTTACTATTTATTGTATTTATCTAATTTTTTTTATAATTATAATAATTTCTTCAATCATAATCACAATTTTTGCCCTCGTTTCGGTATTTCCACCAAAGGTCAAGTATTTTGCCGCTTTTGCTTACGTTAATATCATCATTAAGTTAGAAAAGTGATTCTAATTAGATATTCCTTTATTCAGTTTGTATGTAATACATACATGTTGTACATATTAAATATTGTTATTGTTAAAACTGAGATTTCTATGTCATATGACTGTACGCTTGTTAATATATATACTTGATAAGAACATGTTACATTGCCAACGACCATACCACGCTGAATACATCGGTTCTCGTCCGATCACCGAAATTAAGCAGCGTCGGGCGTGGTTAGTACTTAGATGGTGGACCGCTTGGGAACACCGCGTGTTGTTGGCAATTTTCCAATATCTTTTTTCTTCGTTCCTTTTCATTTTGATTTCTTTCCATTTTACTATTTATTGTATTTATCTAATTTTTTTTATAATTATAATAATTTCTTCAATCATAATCACAATTTTTGCCCTCGTTTCGGTATTTCCACCAAAGGTCAAGTATTTTGCCGCTTTTGCTTACGTTAATATCATCATTAAGTTAGAAAAGTGATTCTAATTAGATATTCCTTTATTCAGTTTGTATGTAATACATACATGTTGTACATATTAAATATTATGTTATTGTTAAAACTGAGATTTCTATGTCATATGACTGTACGCTTGTTAATATATATACTTGATAAGAACATGTTACATTGCCAACGACCATACCACGCTGAATACATCGGTTCTCGTCCGATCACCGAAATTAAGCAGCGTCGGGCGAGGTCAGGTTAGTACTTAGATGGTGGACCGCTTGGGAACACCGCGTGTTGTTGGCATTTCCCAATATCTTTTTTCTTCGTTCCTTTTCATTTTGATTTCTTTCCATTTTACTATTTATTGTATTTATCTAATTTTTTTTATAATTATAATAATTTCTTCAATCATAATCACAATTTTTGCCCTCGTTTCGGTATTTCCACCAAAGGTCAAGTATTTTGCCGCTTTTGCTTACGTTAATATCATCATTAAGTTAGAAAAGTGATTCTAATTAGATATTCCTTTATTCAGTTTGTATGTAATACATACATGTTGTACATATTAAATATTGTTATTGTTAAAACTGAGATTTCTATGTCATATGACTGTACGCTTGTTAATATATATACTTGATAAGAACATGTTACATTGCCAACGACCATACCACGCTGAATACATCGGTTCTCGTCCGATCACCGAAATTAAGCAGCGTCGGGCGTGGTTAGTACTTAGATGGTGGACCGCTTGGGAACACCGCGTGTTGTTGGCATTTCCCAATATCTTTTTTCTTCGTTCCTTTTCATTTTGATTTCTTTCCATTTTACTATTTATTGTATTTATCTAATTTTTTTTATAATTATAATAATTTCTTCAATCATAATCACAATTTTTGCCCTCGTTTCGGTATTTCCACCAAAGGTCAAGTATTTTGCCGCTTTTGCTTACGTTAATATCATCATTAAGTTAGAAAAGTGATTCTAATTAGATATTCCTTTATTCAGTTTGTATGTAATACATACATGTTGTACATATTAAATATTGTTAAAACTGAGATTTCTATGTCATATGACTGTAAGCTTGTTAATATATATACTTGATAAGAACATGTTACATTGCCAACGACCATACCACGCTGAATACATCGGTTCTCGTCCGATCACCGAAATTAAGCAGCGTCGGGCGAGGTCAGGTTAGTACTTAGATGGTGGACCGCTTGGGAACACCGCGTGTTGTTGGCATTTCCCAATATCTTTTTTCTTCGTTCCTTTTCATTTTGATTTCTTTCCATTTTACTATTTATTGTATTTATCTAATTTTTTTTATAATTATAATAATTTCTTCAATCATAATCACAATTTTTGCCCTCGTTTCGGTATTTCCACCAAAGGTCAAGTATTTTGCCGCTTTTGCTTACGTTAATATCATCATTAAGTTAGAAAAGTGATTCTAATTAGATATTCCTTTATTCAGTTTGTATGTAATACATACATGTTGTACATATTAAATATTATGTTATTGTTAAAACTGAGATTTCTATGTCATATGACTGTACGCTTGTTAATATATATACTTGATAAGAACATGTTACATTGCCAACGACCATACCACGCTGAATACATCGGTTCTCGTCCGATCACCGAAATTAAGCAGCGTCGGGCGAGGTCAGGTTAGTACTTAGATGGTGGACCGCTTGGGAACACCGCGTGTTGTTGGCATTTCCCAATATCTTTTTTCTTCGTTCCTTTTCATTTTGATTTCTTTCCATTTTACTATTTATTGTATTTATCTAATTTTTTTTATAATTATAATAATTTCTTCAATCATAATCACAATTTTTGCCCTCGTTTCGGTATTTCCACCAAAGGTCAAGTATTTTGCCGCTTTTGCTTACGTTAATATCATCATTAAGTTAGAAAAGTGATTCTAATTAGATATTCCTTTATTCAGTTTGTATGTAATACATACATGTTGTACATATTAAATATTGTTATTGTTAAAACTGAGATTTCTATGTCATATGACTGTACGCTTGTTAATATATATACTTGATAAGAACATGTTACATTGCCAACGACCATACCACGCTGAATACATCGGTTCTCGTCCGATCACCGAAATTAAGCAGCGTCGGGCGAGGTCAGGTTAGTACTTAGATGGTGGACCGCTTGGGAACACCGCGTGTTGTTGGCATTTCCCAATATCTTTTTTCTTCGTTCCTTTTCATTTTGATTTCTTTCCATTTTACTATTTACTGTATTTATCTAATTTTTTTTATAATTATAATAATTTCTTCAATCATAATCACAATTTTTGCCCTCGTTTCGGTATTTCCACCAAAGGTCAAGTATTTTGCCGCTTTTGCTTACGTTAATATCATCATTAAGTTAGAAAAGTGATTCTAATTAGATATTCCTTTATTCAGTTTGTATGTAATACATACATGTTGTACATATTAAATATTGTTATTGTTAAAACTGAGATTTCTATGTCATATGACTGTACGCTTGTTAATATATATACTTGATAAGAACATGTTACATTGCCAACGACCATACCACGCTGAATACATCGGTTCTCGTCCGATCACCGAAATTAAGCAGCGTCGGGCGTGGTTAGTACTTAGATGGTGGACCGCTTGGGAACACCGCGTGTTGTTGGCATTTCCCAATATCTTTTTTCTTCGTTCCTTTTCATTTTGATTTCTTTCCATTTTACTATTTATTGTATTTATCTAATTTTTTTTATAATTATAATAATTTCTTCAATCATAATCACAATTTTTGCCCTCGTTTCGGTATTTCCACCAAAGGTCAAGTATTTTGCCGCTTTTGCTTACGTTAATATCATCATTAAGTTAGAAAAGTGATTCTAATTAGATATTCCTTTATTCAGTTTGTATGTAATACATACATGTTGTACATATTAAATATTATGTTATTGTTAAAACTGAGATTTCTATGTCATATGACTGTACGCTTGTTAATATATATACTTGATAAGAACATGTTACATTGCCAACGACCATACCACGCTGAATACATCGGTTCTCGTCCGATCACCGAAATTAAGCAGCGTCGGGCGAGGTCAGGTTAGTACTTAGATGGTGGACCGCTTGGGAACACCGCGTGTTGTTGGCATTTCCCAATATCTTTTTTCTTCGTTCCTTTTCATTTTGATTTCTTTCCATTTTACTATTTATTGTATTTATCTAATTTTTTTTATAATTATAATAATTTCTTCAATCATAATCACAATTTTTGCCCTCGTTTCGGTATTTCCACCAAAGGTCAAGTATTTTGCCGCTTTTGCTTACGTTAATATCATCATTAAGTTAGAAAAGTGATTCTAATTAGATATTCCTTTATTCAGTTTGTATGTAATACATACATGTTGTACATATTAAATATTATGTTATTGTTAAAACTGAGATTTCTATGTCATATGACTGTACGCTTGTTAATATATATACTTGATAAGAACATGTTACATTGCCAACGACCATACCACGCTGAATACATCGGTTCTCGTCCGATCACCGAAATTAAGCAGCGTCGGGCGAGGTCAGGTTAGTACTTAGATGGTGGACCGCTTGGGAACACCGCGTGTTGTTGGCATTTCCCAATATCTTTTTTCTTCGTTCCTTTTCATTTTGATTTCTTTCCATTTTACTATTTATTGTATTTATCTATTTTTTTTTATAATTATAATAATTTCTTCAATCATAATCACAATTTTTGCCCTCGTTTCGGTATTTCCACCAAAGGTCAAGTATTTTGCCGCTTTTGCTTACGTTAATATCATCATTAAGTTAGAAAAGTGATTCTAATTAGATATTCCTTTATTCAGTTTGTATGTAATACATACATGTTGTACATATTAAATATTATGTTATTGTTAAAACTGAGATTTCTATGTCATATGACTGTACGCTTGTTAATATATATACTTGATAAGAACATGTTACATTGCCAACGACCATACCACGCTGAATACATCGGTTCTCGTCCGATCACCGAAATTAAGCAGCGTCGGGCGAGGTCAGGTTAGTACTTAGATGGTGGACCGCTTGGGAACACCGCGTGTTGTTGGCATTTCCCAATATCTTTTTTCTTCGTTCCTTTTCATTTTGATTTCTTTCCATTTTACTATTTATTGTATTTATCTATTTTTTTTTATAATTATAATAATTTCTTCAATCATAATCACAATTTTTGCCCTCGTTTCGGTATTTCCACCAAAGGTCAAGTATTTTGCCGCTTTTGCTTACGTTAATATCATCATTAAGTTAGAAAAGTGATTCTAATTAGATATTCCTTTATTCAGTTTGTATGTAATACATACATGTTGTACATATTAAATATTATGTTATTGTTAAAACTGAGATTTCTATGTCATATGACTGTACGCTTGTTAATATATATACTTGATAAGAACATGTTACATTGCCAACGACCATACCACGCTGAATACATCGGTTCTCGTCCGATCACCGAAATTAAGCAGCGTCGGGCGAGGTCAGGTTAGTACTTAGATGGTGGACCGCTTGGGAACACCGCGTGTTGTTGGCATTTCCCAATATCTTTTTTCTTCGTTCCTTTTCATTTTGATTTCTTTCCATTTTACTATTTATTGTATTTATCTAATTTTTTTTATAATTATAATAATTTCTTCAATCATAATCACAATTTTTGCCCTCGTTTCGGTATTTCCACCAAAGGTCAAGTATTTTGCCGCTTTTGCTTACGTTAATATCATCATTAAGTTAGAAAAGTGATTCTAATTAGATATTCCTTTATTCAGTTTGTATGTAATACATACATGTTGTACATATTAAATATTATGTTATTGTTAAAACTGAGATTTCTATGTCATATGACTGTACGCTTGTTAATATATATACTTGATAAGAACATGTTACATTGCCAACGACCATACCACGCTGAATACATCGGTTCTCGTCCGATCACCGAAATTAAGCAGCGTCGGGCGAGGTCAGGTTAGTACTTAGATGGTGGACCGCTTGGGAACACCGCGTGTTGTTGGCATTTCCCAATATCTTTTTTCTTCGTTCCTTTTCATTTTGATTTCTTTCCATTTTACTATTTATTGTATTTATCTAATTTTTTTTATAATTATAATAATTTCTTCAATCATAATCACAATTTTTGCCCTCGTTTCGGTATTTCCACCAAAGGTCAAGTATTTTGCCGCTTTTGCTTACGTTAATATCATCATTAAGTTAGAAAAGTGATTCTAATTAGATATTCCTTTATTCAGTTTGTATGTAATACATACATGTTGTACATATTAAATATTATGTTATTGTTAAAACTGAGATTTCTATGTCATATGACTGTACGCTTGTTAATATATATACTTGATAAGAACATGTTACATTGCCAACGACCATACCACGCTGAATACATCGGTTCTCGTCCGATCACCGAAATTAAGCAGCGTCGGGCGAGGTCAGGTTAGTACTTAGATGGTGGACCGCTTGGGAACACCGCGTGTTGTTGGCATTTCCCAATATCTTTTTTCTTCGTTCCTTTTCATTTTGATTTCTTTCCATTTTACTATTTATTGTATTTATCTAATTTTTTTTATAATTATAATAATTTCTTCAATCATAATCACAATTTTTGCCCTCGTTTCGGTATTTCCACCAAAGGTCAAGTATTTTGCCGCTTTTGCTTACGTTAATATCATCATTAAGTTAGAAAAGTGATTCTAATTAGATATTCCTTTATTCAGTTTGTATGTAATACATACATGTTGTACATATTAAATATTATGTTATTGTTAAAACTGAGATTTCTATGTCATATGACTGTACGCTTGTTAATATATATACTTGATAAGAACATGTTACATTGCCAACGACCATACCACGCTGAATACATCGGTTCTCGTCCGATCACCGAAATTAAGCAGCGTCGGGCGTGGTTAGTACTTAGATGGTGGACCGCTTGGGAACACCGCGTGTTGTTGGCATTTCCCAATATCTTTTTTCTTCGTTCCTTTTCATTTTGATTTCTTTCCATTTTACTATTTATTGTATTTATCTAATTTTTTTTATAATTATAATAATTTCTTCAATCATAATCACAATTTTTGCCCTCGTTTCGGTATTTCCACCAAAGGTCAAGTATTTTGCCGCTTTTGCTTACGTTAATATCATCATTAAGTTAGAAAAGTGATTCTAATTAGATATTCCTTTATTCAGTTTGTATGTAATACATACATGTTGTACATATTAAATATTGTTATTGTTAAAACTGAGATTTCTATGTCATATGACTGTACGCTTGTTAATATATATACTTGATAAGAACATGTTACATTGCCAACGACCATACCACGCTGAATACATCGGTTCTCGTCCGATCACCGAAATTAAGCAGCGTCGGGCGAGGTCAGGTTAGTACTTAGATGGTGGACCGCTTGGGAACACCGCGTGTTGTTGGCATTTCCCAATATCTTTTTTCTTCGTTCCTTTTCATTTTGATTTCTTTCCATTTTACTATTTATTGTATTTATCTAATTTTTTTTATAATTATAATAATTTCTTCAATCATAATCACAATTTTTGCCCTCGTTTCGGTATTTCCACCAAAGGTCAAGTATTTTGCCGCTTTTGCTTACGTTAATATCATCATTAAGTTAGAAAAGTGATTCTAATTAGATATTCCTTTATTCAGTTTGTATGTAATACATACATGTTGTACATATTAAATATTATGTTATTGTTAAAACTGAGATTTCTATGTCATATGACTGTACGCTTGTTAATATATATACTTGATAAGAACATGTTACATTGCCAACGACCATACCACGCTGAATACATCGGTTCTCGTCCGATCACCGAAATTAAGCAGCGTCGGGCGTGGTTAGTACTTAGATGGTGGACCGCTTGGGAACACCGCGTGTTGTTGGCATTTCCCAATATCTTTTTTCTTCGTTCCTTTTCATTTTGATTTCTTTCCATTTTACTATTTATTGTATTTATCTATTTTTTTTTATAATTATAATAATTTCTTCAATCATAATCACAATTTTTGCCCTCGTTTCGGTATTTCCACCAAAGGTCAAGTATTTTGCCGCTTTTGCTTACGTTAATATCATCATTAAGTTAGAAAAGTGATTCTAATTAGATATTCCTTTATTCAGTTTGTATGTAATACATACATGTTGTACATATTAAATATTATGTTATTGTTAAAACTGAGATTTCTATGTCATATGACTGTACGCTTGTTAATATATATACTTGATAAGAACATGTTACATTGCCAACGACCATACCACGCTGAATACATCGGTTCTCGTCCGATCACCGAAATTAAGCAGCGTCGGGCGAGGTCAGGTTAGTACTTAGATGGTGGACCGCTTGGGAACACCGCGTGTTGTTGGCAATTTTCCAATATCTTTTTTCTTCGTTCCTTTTCATTTTGATTTCTTTCCATTTTACTATTTATTGTATTTATCTAATTTTTTTTATAATTATAATAATTTCTTCAATCATAATCACAATTTTTGCCCTCGTTTCGGTATTTCCACCAAAGGTCAAGTATTTTGCCGCTTTTGCTTACGTTAATATCATCATTAAGTTAGAAAAGTGATTCTAATTAGATATTCCTTTATTCAGTTTGTATGTAATACATACATGTTGTACATATTAAATATTATGTTATTGTTAAAACTGAGATTTCTATGTCATATGACTGTACGCTTGTTAATATATATACTTGATAAGAACATGTTACATTGCCAACGACCATACCACGCTGAATACATCGGTTCTCGTCCGATCACCGAAATTAAGCAGCGTCGGGCGAGGTCAGGTTAGTACTTAGATGGTGGACCGCTTGGGAACACCGCGTGTTGTTGGCATTTCCCAATATCTTTTTTCTTCGTTCCTTTTCATTTTGATTTCTTTCCATTTTACTATTTATTGTATTTATCTAATTTTTTTTATAATTATAATAATTTCTTCAATCATAATCACAATTTTTGCCCTCGTTTCGGTATTTCCACCAAAGGTCAAGTATTTTGCCGCTTTTGCTTACGTTAATATCATCATTAAGTTAGAAAAGTGATTCTAATTAGATATTCCTTTATTCAGTTTGTATGTAATACATACATGTTGTACATATTAAATATTGTTATTGTTAAAACTGAGATTTCTATGTCATATGACTGTACGCTTGTTAATATATATACTTGATAAGAACATGTTACATTGCCAACGACCATACCACGCTGAATACATCGGTTCTCGTCCGATCACCGAAATTAAGCAGCGTCGGGCGAGGTCAGGTTAGTACTTAGATGGTGGACCGCTTGGGAACACCGCGTGTTGTTGGCATTTCCCAATATCTTTTTTCTTCGTTCCTTTTCATTTTGATTTCTTTCCATTTTACTATTTATTGTATTTATCTAATTTTTTTTATAATTATAATAATTTCTTCAATCATAATCACAATTTTTGCCCTCGTTTCGGTATTTCCACCAAAGGTCAAGTATTTTGCCGCTTTTGCTTACGTTAATATCATCATTAAGTTAGAAAAGTGATTCTAATTAGATATTCCTTTATTCAGTTTGTATGTAATACATACATGTTGTACATATTAAATATTGTTAAAACTGAGATTTCTATGTCATATGACTGTAAGCTTGTTAATATATATACTTGATAAGAACATGTTACATTGCCAACGACCATACCACGCTGAATACATCGGTTCTCGTCCGATCACCGAAATTAAGCAGCGTCGGGCGAGGTCAGGTTAGTACTTAGATGGTGGACCGCTTGGGAACACCGCGTGTTGTTGGCATTTCCCAATATCTTTTTTCTTCGTTCCTTTTCATTTTGATTTCTTTCCATTTTACTATTTATTGTATTTATCTAATTTTTTTTATAATTATAATAATTTCTTCAATCATAATCACAATTTTTGCCCTCGTTTCGGTATTTCCACCAAAGGTCAAGTATTTTGCCGCTTTTGCTTACGTTAATATCATCATTAAGTTAGAAAAGTGATTCTAATTAGATATTCCTTTATTCAGTTTGTATGTAATACATACATGTTGTACATATTAAATATTATGTTATTGTTAAAACTGAGATTTCTATGTCATATGACTGTACGCTTGTTAATATATATACTTGATAAGAACATGTTACATTGCCAACGACCATACCACGCTGAATACATCGGTTCTCGTCCGATCACCGAAATTAAGCAGCGTCGGGCGTGGTTAGTACTTAGATGGTGGACCGCTTGGGAACACCGCGTGTTGTTGGCATTTCCCAATATCTTTTTTCTTCGTTCCTTTTCATTTTGATTTCTTTCCATTTTACTATTTATTGTATTTATCTAATTTTTTTTATAATTATAATAATTTCTTCAATCATAATCACAATTTTTGCCCTCGTTTCGGTATTTCCACCAAAGGTCAAGTATTTTGCCGCTTTTGCTTACGTTAATATCATCATTAAGTTAGAAAAGTGATTCTAATTAGATATTCCTTTATTCAGTTTGTATGTAATACATACATGTTGTACATATTAAATATTATGTTATTGTTAAAACTGAGATTTCTATGTCATATGACTGTACGCTTGTTAATATATATACTTGATAAGAACATGTTACATTGCCAACGACCATACCACGCTGAATACATCGGTTCTCGTCCGATCACCGAAATTAAGCAGCGTCGGGCGAGGTCAGGTTAGTACTTAGATGGTGGACCGCTTGGGAACACCGCGTGTTGTTGGCATTTCCCAATATCTTTTTTCTTCGTTCCTTTTCATTTTGATTTCTTTCCATTTTACTATTTATTGTATTTATCTATTTTTTTTTATAATTATAATAATTTCTTCAATCATAATCACAATTTTTGCCCTCGTTTCGGTATTTCCACCAAAGGTCAAGTATTTTGCCGCTTTTGCTTACGTTAATATCATCATTAAGTTAGAAAAGTGATTCTAATTAGATATTCCTTTATTCAGTTTGTATGTAATACATACATGTTGTACATATTAAATATTATGTTATTGTTAAAACTGAGATTTCTATGTCATATGACTGTACGCTTGTTAATATATATACTTGATAAGAACATGTTACATTGCCAACGACCATACCACGCTGAATACATCGGTTCTCGTCCGATCACCGAAATTAAGCAGCGTCGGGCGAGGTCAGGTTAGTACTTAGATGGTGGACCGCTTGGGAACACCGCGTGTTGTTGGCATTTCCCAATATCTTTTTTCTTCGTTCCTTTTCATTTTGATTTCTTTCCATTTTACTATTTATTGTATTTATCTAATTTTTTTTATAATTATAATAATTTCTTCAATCATAATCACAATTTTTGCCCTCGTTTCGGTATTTCCACCAAAGGTCAAGTATTTTGCCGCTTTTGCTTACGTTAATATCATCATTAAGTTAGAAAAGTGATTCTAATTAGATATTCCTTTATTCAGTTTGTATGTAATACATACATGTTGTACATATTAAATATTATGTTATTGTTAAAACTGAGATTTCTATGTCATATGACTGTACGCTTGTTAATATATATACTTGATAAGAACATGTTACATTGCCAACGACCATACCACGCTGAATACATCGGTTCTCGTCCGATCACCGAAATTAAGCAGCGTCGGGCGAGGTCAGGTTAGTACTTAGATGGTGGACCGCTTGGGAACACCGCGTGTTGTTGGCATTTCCCAATATCTTTTTTCTTCGTTCCTTTTCATTTTGATTTCTTTCCATTTTACTATTTATTGTATTTATCTAATTTTTTTTATAATTATAATAATTTCTTCAATCATAATCACAATTTTTGCCCTCGTTTCGGTATTTCCACCAAAGGTCAAGTATTTTGCCGCTTTTGCTTACGTTAATATCATCATTAAGTTAGAAAAGTGATTCTAATTAGATATTCCTTTATTCAGTTTGTATGTAATACATACATGTTGTACATATTAAATATTGTTAAAACTGAGATTTCTATGTCATATGACTGTAAGCTTGTTAATATATATACTTGATAAGAACATGTTACATTGCCAACGACCATACCACGCTGAATACATCGGTTCTCGTCCGATCACCGAAATTAAGCAGCGTCGGGCGAGGTCAGGTTAGTACTTAGATGGTGGACCGCTTGGGAACACCGCGTGTTGTTGGCATTTCCCAATATCTTTTTTCTTCGTTCCTTTTCATTTTGATTTCTTTCCATTTTACTATTTATTGTATTTATCTAATTTTTTTTATAATTATAATAATTTCTTCAATCATAATCACAATTTTTGCCCTCGTTTCGGTATTTCCACCAAAGGTCAAGTATTTTGCCGCTTTTGCTTACGTTAATATCATCATTAAGTTAGAAAAGTGATTCTAATTAGATATTCCTTTATTCAGTTTGTATGTAATACATACATGTTGTACATATTAAATATTATGTTATTGTTAAAACTGAGATTTCTATGTCATATGACTGTACGCTTGTTAATATATATACTTGATAAGAACATGTTACATTGCCAACGACCATACCACGCTGAATACATCGGTTCTCGTCCGATCACCGAAATTAAGCAGCGTCGGGCGTGGTTAGTACTTAGATGGTGGACCGCTTGGGAACACCGCGTGTTGTTGGCATTTCCCAATATCTTTTTTCTTCGTTCCTTTTCATTTTGATTTCTTTCCATTTTACTATTTATTGTATTTATCTATTTTTTTTTATAATTATAATAATTTCTTCAATCATAATCACAATTTTTGCCCTCGTTTCGGTATTTCCACCAAAGGTCAAGTATTTTGCCGCTTTTGCTTACGTTAATATCATCATTAAGTTAGAAAAGTGATTCTAATTAGATATTCCTTTATTCAGTTTGTATGTAATACATACATGTTGTACATATTAAATATTATGTTATTGTTAAAACTGAGATTTCTATGTCATATGACTGTACGCTTGTTAATATATATACTTGATAAGAACATGTTACATTGCCAACGACCATACCACGCTGAATACATCGGTTCTCGTCCGATCACCGAAATTAAGCAGCGTCGGGCGTGGTTAGTACTTAGATGGTGGACCGCTTGGGAACACCGCGTGTTGTTGGCAATTTTCCAATATCTCTTTTCTTCGTTCCTTTTCATTTTGATTTCTTTCCATTTTACTATTTATTGTATTTATCTAATTTTTTTTATAATTATAATAATTTCTTCAATCATAATCACAATTTTTGCCCTCGTTTCGGTATTTCCACCAAAGGTCAAGTATTTTGCCGCTTTTGCTTACGTTAATATCATCATTAAGTTAGAAAAGTGATTCTAATTAGATATTCCTTTATTCAGTTTGTATGTAATACATACATGTTGTACATATTAAATATTATGTTATTGTTAAAACTGAGATTTCTATGTCATATGACTGTACGCTTGTTAATATATATACTTGATAAGAACATGTTACATTGCCAACGACCATACCACGCTGAATACATCGGTTCTCGTCCGATCACCGAAATTAAGCAGCGTCGGGCGAGGTCAGGTTAGTACTTAGATGGTGGACCGCTTGGGAACACCGCGTGTTGTTGGCATTTCCCAATATCTTTTTTCTTCGTTCCTTTTCATTTTGATTTCTTTCCATTTTACTATTTATTGTATTTATCTAATTTTTTTTATAATTATAATAATTTCTTCAATCATAATCACAATTTTTGCCCTCGTTTCGGTATTTCCACCAAAGGTCAAGTATTTTGCCGCTTTTGCTTACGTTAATATCATCATTAAGTTAGAAAAGTGATTCTAATTAGATATTCCTTTATTCAGTTTGTATGTAATACATACATGTTGTACATATTAAATATTGTTATTGTTAAAACTGAGATTTCTATGTCATATGACTGTACGCTTGTTAATATATATACTTGATAAGAACATGTTACATTGCCAACGACCATACCACGCTGAATACATCGGTTCTCGTCCGATCACCGAAATTAAGCAGCGTCGGGCGAGGTCAGGTTAGTACTTAGATGGTGGACCGCTTGGGAACACCGCGTGTTGTTGGCATTTCCCAATATCTTTTTTCTTCGTTCCTTTTCATTTTGATTTCTTTCCATTTTACTATTTATTGTATTTATCTAATTTTTTTTATAATTATAATAATTTCTTCAATCATAATCACAATTTTTGCCCTCGTTTCGGTATTTCCACCAAAGGTCAAGTATTTTGCCGCTTTTGCTTACGTTAATATCATCATTAAGTTAGAAAAGTGATTCTAATTAGATATTCCTTTATTCAGTTTGTATGTAATACATACATGTTGTACATATTAAATATTGTTAAAACTGAGATTTCTATGTCATATGACTGTAAGCTTGTTAATATATATACTTGATAAGAACATGTTACATTGCCAACGACCATACCACGCTGAATACATCGGTTCTCGTCCGATCACCGAAATTAAGCAGCGTCGGGCGAGGTCAGGTTAGTACTTAGATGGTGGACCGCTTGGGAACACCGCGTGTTGTTGGCATTTCCCAATATCTTTTTTCTTCGTTCCTTTTCATTTTGATTTCTTTCCATTTTACTATTTATTGTATTTATCTAATTTTTTTTATAATTATAATAATTTCTTCAATCATAATCACAATTTTTGCCCTCGTTTCGGTATTTCCACCAAAGGTCAAGTATTTTGCCGCTTTTGCTTACGTTAATATCATCATTAAGTTAGAAAAGTGATTCTAATTAGATATTCCTTTATTCAGTTTGTATGTAATACATACATGTTGTACATATTAAATATTGTTAAAACTGAGATTTCTATGTCATATGACTGTAAGCTTGTTAATATATATACTTGATAAGAACATGTTACATTGCCAACGACCATACCACGCTGAATACATCGGTTCTCGTCCGATCACCGAAATTAAGCAGCGTCGGGCGAGGTCAGGTTAGTACTTAGATGGTGGACCGCTTGGGAACACCGCGTGTTGTTGGCATTTCCCAATATCTTTTTTCTTCGTTCCTTTTCATTTTGATTTCTTTCCATTTTACTATTTATTGTATTTATCTAATTTTTTTTATAATTATAATAATTTCTTCAATCATAATCACAATTTTTGCCCTCGTTTCGGTATTTCCACCAAAGGTCAAGTATTTTGCCGCTTTTGCTTACGTTAATATCATCATTAAGTTAGAAAAGTGATTCTAATTAGATATTCCTTTATTCAGTTTGTATGTAATACATACATGTTGTACATATTAAATATTATGTTATTGTTAAAACTGAGATTTCTATGTCATATGACTGTACGCTTGTTAATATATATACTTGATAAGAACATGTTACATTGCCAACGACCATACCACGCTGAATACATCGGTTCTCGTCCGATCACCGAAATTAAGCAGCGTCGGGCGAGGTCAGGTTAGTACTTAGATGGTGGACCGCTTGGGAACACCGCGTGTTGTTGGCAATTTCCCAATATCTTTTTTCTTCGTTCCTTTTCATTTTGATTTCTTTCCATTTTACTATTTATTGTATTTATCTAATTTTTTTTATAATTATAATAATTTCTTCAATCATAATCACAATTTTTGCCCTCGCTTCGGTATTTCCACCAAAGGTCAAGTATTTTGCCGCTTTTGCTTACGTTAATATCATCATTAAGTTAGAAAAGTGATTCTAATTAGATATTCCTTTATTCAGTTTGTATGTAATACATACATGTTGTACATATTAAATATTATGTTATTGTTAAAACTGAGATTTCTATGTCATATGACTGTACGCTTGTTAATATATATACTTGATAAGAACATGTTACATTGCCAACGACCATACCACGCTGAATACATCGGTTCTCGTCCGATCACCGAAATTAAGCAGCGTCGGGCGAGGTCAGGTTAGTACTTAGATGGTGGACCGCTTGGGAACACCGCGTGTTGTTGGCATTTCCCAATATCTTTTTTCTTCGTTCCTTTTCATTTTGATTTCTTTCCATTTTACTATTTATTGTATTTATCTAATTTTTTTTATAATTATAATAATTTCTTCAATCATAATCACAATTTTTGCCCTCGTTTCGGTATTTCCACCAAAGGTCAAGTATTTTGCCGCTTTTGCTTACGTTAATATCATCATTAAGTTAGAAAAGTGATTCTAATTAGATATTCCTTTATTCAGTTTGTATGTAATACATACATGTTGTACATATTAAATATTATGTTATTGTTAAAACTGAGATTTCTATGTCATATGACTGTACGCTTGTTAATATATATACTTGATAAGAACATGTTACATTGCCAACGACCATACCACGCTGAATACATCGGTTCTCGTCCGATCACCGAAATTAAGCAGCGTCGGGCGAGGTCAGGTTAGTACTTAGATGGTGGACCGCTTGGGAACACCGCGTGTTGTTGGCATTTCCCAATATCTTTTTTCTTCGTTCCTTTTCATTTTGATTTCTTTCCATTTTACTATTTATTGTATTTATCTAATTTTTTTTATAATTATAATAATTTCTTCAATCATAATCACAATTTTTGCCCTCGTTTCGGTATTTCCACCAAAGGTCAAGTATTTTGCCGCTTTTGCTTACGTTAATATCATCATTAAGTTAGAAAAGTGATTCTAATTAGATATTCCTTTATTCAGTTTGTATGTAATACATACATGTTGTACATATTAAATATTGTTAAAACTGAGATTTCTATGTCATATGACTGTAAGCTTGTTAATATATATACTTGATAAGAACATGTTACATTGCCAACGACCATACCACGCTGAATACATCGGTTCTCGTCCGATCACCGAAATTAAGCAGCGTCGGGCGAGGTCAGGTTAGTACTTAGATGGTGGACCGCTTGGGAACACCGCGTGTTGTTGGCATTTCCCAATATCTTTTTTCTTCGTTCCTTTTCATTTTGATTTCTTTCCATTTTACTATTTATTGTATTTATCTAATTTTTTTTATAATTATAATAATTTCTTCAATCATAATCACAATTTTTGCCCTCGTTTCGGTATTTCCACCAAAGGTCAAGTATTTTGCCGCTTTTGCTTACGTTAATATCATCATTAAGTTAGAAAAGTGATTCTAATTAGATATTCCTTTATTCAGTTTGTATGTAATACATACATGTTGTACATATTAAATATTATGTTATTGTTAAAACTGAGATTTCTATGTCATATGACTGTACGCTTGTTAATATATATACTTGATAAGAACATGTTACATTGCCAACGACCATACCACGCTGAATACATCGGTTCTCGTCCGATCACCGAAATTAAGCAGCGTCGGGCGTGGTTAGTACTTAGATGGTGGACCGCTTGGGAACACCGCGTGTTGTTGGCATTTCCCAATATCTTTTTTCTTCGTTCCTTTTCATTTTGATTTCTTTCCATTTTACTATTTATTGTATTTATCTATTTTTTTTTATAATTATAATAATTTCTTCAATCATAATCACAATTTTTGCCCTCGTTTCGGTATTTCCACCAAAGGTCAAGTATTTTGCCGCTTTTGCTTACGTTAATATCATCATTAAGTTAGAAAAGTGATTCTAATTAGATATTCCTTTATTCAGTTTGTATGTAATACATACATGTTGTACATATTAAATATTATGTTATTGTTAAAACTGAGATTTCTATGTCATATGACTGTACGCTTGTTAATATATATACTTGATAAGAACATGTTACATTGCCAACGACCATACCACGCTGAATACATCGGTTCTCGTCCGATCACCGAAATTAAGCAGCGTCGGGCGTGGTTAGTACTTAGATGGTGGACCGCTTGGGAACACCGCGTGTTGTTGGCAATTTTCCAATATCTCTTTTCTTCGTTCCTTTTCATTTTGATTTCTTTCCATTTTACTATTTATTGTATTTATCTAATTTTTTTTATAATTATAATAATTTCTTCAATCATAATCACAATTTTTGCCCTCGTTTCGGTATTTCCACCAAAGGTCAAGTATTTTGCCGCTTTTGCTTACGTTAATATCATCATTAAGTTAGAAAAGTGATTCTAATTAGATATTCCTTTATTCAGTTTGTATGTAATACATACATGTTGTACATATTAAATATTATGTTATTGTTAAAACTGAGATTTCTATGTCATATGACTGTACGCTTGTTAATATATATACTTGATAAGAACATGTTACATTGCCAACGACCATACCACGCTGAATACATCGGTTCTCGTCCGATCACCGAAATTAAGCAGCGTCGGGCGTGGTTAGTACTTAGATGGTGGACCGCTTGGGAACACCGCGTGTTGTTGGCATTTCCCAATATCTTTTTTCTTCGTTCCTTTTCATTTTGATTTCTTTCCATTTTACTATTTATTGTATTTATCTAATTTTTTTTATAATTATAATAATTTCTTCAATCATAATCACAATTTTTGCCCTCGTTTCGGTATTTCCACCAAAGGTCAAGTATTTTGCCGCTTTTGCTTACGTTAATATCATCATTAAGTTAGAAAAGTGATTCTAATTAGATATTCCTTTATTCAGTTTGTATGTAATACATACATGTTGTACATATTAAATATTATGTTATTGTTAAAACTGAGATTTCTATGTCATATGACTGTACGCTTGTTAATATATATACTTGATAAGAACATGTTACATTGCCAACGACCATACCACGCTGAATACATCGGTTCTCGTCCGATCACCGAAATTAAGCAGCGTCGGGCGAGGTCAGGTTAGTACTTAGATGGTGGACCGCTTGGGAACACCGCGTGTTGTTGGCATTTCCCAATATCTTTTTTCTTCGTTCCTTTTCATTTTGATTTCTTTCCATTTTACTATTTATTGTATTTATCTATTTTTTTTTATAATTATAATAATTTCTTCAATCATAATCACAATTTTTGCCCTCGTTTCGGTATTTCGACCAAAGGTCAAGTATTTTGCCGCTTTTGCTTACGTTAATATCATCATTAAGTTAGAAAAGTGATTCTAATTAGATATTCCTTTATTCAGTTTGTATGTAATACATACATGTTGTACATATTAAATATTATGTTATTGTTAAAACTGAGATTTCTATGTCATATGACTGTACGCTTGTTAATATATATACTTGATAAGAACATGTTACATTGCCAACGACCATACCACGCTGAATACATCGGTTCTCGTCCGATCACCGAAATTAAGCAGCGTCGGGCGTGGTTAGTACTTAGATGGTGTACCGCTTGGGAACACCGCGTGTTGTTGGCAATTTTCCAATATCTCTTTTCTTCGTTCCTTTTCATTTTGATTTCTTTCCATTTTACTATTTATTGTATTTATCTAATTTTTTTTATAATTATAATAATTTCTTCAATCATAATCACAATTTTTGCCCTCGTTTCGGTATTTCCACCAAAGGTCAAGTATTTTGCCGCTTTTGCTTACGTTAATATCATCATTAAGTTAGAAAAGTGATTCTAATTAGATATTCCTTTATTCAGTTTGTATGTAATACATACATGTACATATTAAATATTATGTTATTGTTAAAACTGAGATTTCTATGTCATATGACTGTACGCTTGTTAATATATATACTTGATAAGAACATGTTACATTGCCAACGACCATACCACGCTGAATACATCGGTTCTCGTCCGATCACCGAAATTAAGCAGCGTCGGGCGAGGTCAGGTTAGTACTTAGATGGTGGACCGCTTGGGAACACCGCGTGTTGTTGGCATTTCCCAATATCTTTTTTCTTCGTTCCTTTTCATTTTGATTTCTTTCCATTTTACTATTTATTGTATTTATCTAATTTTTTTTATAATTATAATAATTTCTTCAATCATAATCACAATTTTTGCCCTCGTTTCGGTATTTCCACCAAAGGTCAAGTATTTTGCCGCTTTTGCTTACGTTAATATCATCATTAAGTTAGAAAAGTGATTCTAATTAGATATTCCTTTATTCAGTTTGTATGTAATACATACATGTTGTACATATTAAATATTGTTATTGTTAAAACTGAGATTTCTATGTCATATGACTGTACGCTTGTTAATATATATACTTGATAAGAACATGTTACATTGCCAACGACCATACCACGCTGAATACATCGGTTCTCGTCCGATCACCGAAATTAAGCAGCGTCGGGCGAGGTCAGGTTAGTACTTAGATGGTGGACCGCTTGGGAACACCGCGTGTTGTTGGCATTTCCCAATATCTTTTTTCTTCGTTCCTTTTCATTTTGATTTCTTTCCATTTTACTATTTATTGTATTTATCTAATTTTTTTTATAATTATAATAATTTCTTCAATCATAATCACAATTTTTGCCCTCGTTTCGGTATTTCCACCAAAGGTCAAGTATTTTGCCGCTTTTGCTTACGTTAATATCATCATTAAGTTAGAAAAGTGATTCTAATTAGATATTCCTTTATTCAGTTTGTATGTAATACATACATGTTGTACATATTAAATATTGTTAAAACTGAGATTTCTATGTCATATGACTGTAAGCTTGTTAATATATATACTTGATAAGAACATGTTACATTGCCAACGACCATACCACGCTGAATACATCGGTTCTCGTCCGATCACCGAAATTAAGCAGCGTCGGGCGAGGTCAGGTTAGTACTTAGATGGTGGACCGCTTGGGAACACCGCGTGTTGTTGGCATTTCCCAATATCTTTTTTCTTCGTTCCTTTTCATTTTGATTTCTTTCCATTTTACTATTTATTGTATTTATCTAATTTTTTTTATAATTATAATAATTTCTTCAATCATAATCACAATTTTTGCCCTCGTTTCGGTATTTCCACCAAAGGTCAAGTATTTTGCCGCTTTTGCTTACGTTAATATCATCATTAAGTTAGAAAAGTGATTCTAATTAGATATTCCTTTATTCAGTTTGTATGTAATACATACATGTTGTACATATTAAATATTATGTTATTGTTAAAACTGAGATTTCTATGTCATATGACTGTACGCTTGTTAATATATATACTTGATAAGAACATGTTACATTGCCAACGACCATACCACGCTGAATACATCGGTTCTCGTCCGATCACCGAAATTAAGCAGCGTCGGGCGTGGTTAGTACTTAGATGGTGGACCGCTTGGGAACACCGCGTGTTGTTGGCATTTCCCAATATCTTTTTTCTTCGTTCCTTTTCATTTTGATTTCTTTCCATTTTACTATTTATTGTATTTATCTAATTTTTTTTATAATTATAATAATTTCTTCAATCATAATCACAATTTTTGCCCTCGTTTCGGTATTTCCACCAAAGGTCAAGTATTTTGCCGCTTTTGCTTACGTTAATATCATCATTAAGTTAGAAAAGTGATTCTAATTAGATATTCCTTTATTCAGTTTGTATGTAATACATACATGTTGTACATATTAAATATTATGTTATTGTTAAAACTGAGATTTCTATGTCATATGACTGTACGCTTGTTAATATATATACTTGATAAGAACATGTTACATTGCCAACGACCATACCACGCTGAATACATCGGTTCTCGTCCGATCACCGAAATTAAGCAGCGTCGGGCGAGGTCAGGTTAGTACTTAGATGGTGGACCGCTTGGGAACACCGCGTGTTGTTGGCATTTCCCAATATCTTTTTTCTTCGTTCCTTTTCATTTTGATTTCTTTCCATTTTACTATTTATTGTATTTATCTATTTTTTTTTATAATTATAATAATTTCTTCAATCATAATCACAATTTTTGCCCTCGTTTCGGTATTTCCACCAAAGGTCAAGTATTTTGCCGCTTTTGCTTACGTTAATATCATCATTAAGTTAGAAAAGTGATTCTAATTAGATATTCCTTTATTCAGTTTGTATGTAATACATACATGTTGTACATATTAAATATTATGTTATTGTTAAAACTGAGATTTCTATGTCATATGACTGTACGCTTGTTAATATATATACTTGATAAGAACATGTTACATTGCCAACGACCATACCACGCTGAATACATCGGTTCTCGTCCGATCACCGAAATTAAGCAGCGTCGGGCGAGGTCAGGTTAGTACTTAGATGGTGGACCGCTTGGGAACACCGCGTGTTGTTGGCATTTCCCAATATCTTTTTTCTTCGTTCCTTTTCATTTTGATTTCTTTCCATTTTACTATTTATTGTATTTATCTAATTTTTTTTATAATTATAATAATTTCTTCAATCATAATCACAATTTTTGCCCTCGTTTCGGTATTTCCACCAAAGGTCAAGTATTTTGCCGCTTTTGCTTACGTTAATATCATCATTAAGTTAGAAAAGTGATTCTAATTAGATATTCCTTTATTCAGTTTGTATGTAATACATACATGTTGTACATATTAAATATTATGTTATTGTTAAAACTGAGATTTCTATGTCATATGACTGTACGCTTGTTAATATATATACTTGATAAGAACATGTTACATTGCCAACGACCATACCACGCTGAATACATCGGTTCTCGTCCGATCACCGAAATTAAGCAGCGTCGGGCGAGGTCAGGTTAGTACTTAGATGGTGGACCGCTTGGGAACACCGCGTGTTGTTGGCATTTCCCAATATCTTTTTTCTTCGTTCCTTTTCATTTTGATTTCTTTCCATTTTACTATTTATTGTATTTATCTAATTTTTTTTATAATTATAATAATTTCTTCAATCATAATCACAATTTTTGCCCTCGTTTCGGTATTTCCACCAAAGGTCAAGTATTTTGCCGCTTTTGCTTACGTTAATATCATCATTAAGTTAGAAAAGTGATTCTAATTAGATATTCCTTTATTCAGTTTGTATGTAATACATACATGTTGTACATATTAAATATTATGTTATTGTTAAAACTGAGATTTCTATGTCATATGACTGTACGCTTGTTAATATATATACTTGATAAGAACATGTTACATTGCCAACGACCATACCACGCTGAATACATCGGTTCTCGTCCGATCACCGAAATTAAGCAGCGTCGGGCGTGGTTAGTACTTAGATGGTGGACCGCTTGGGAACACCGCGTGTTGTTGGCATTTCCCAATATCTTTTTTCTTCGTTCCTTTTCATTTTGATTTCTTTCCATTTTACTATTTATTGTATTTATCTATTTTTTTTTATAATTATAATAATTTCTTCAATCATAATCACAATTTTTGCCCTCGTTTCGGTATTTCCACCAAAGGTCAAGTATTTTGCCGCTTTTGCTTACGTTAATATCATCATTAAGTTAGAAAAGTGATTCTAATTAGATATTCCTTTATTCAGTTTGTATGTAATACATACATGTTGTACATATTAAATATTATGTTATTGTTAAAACTGAGATTTCTATGTCATATGACTGTACGCTTGTTAATATATATACTTGATAAGAACATGTTACATTGCCAACGACCATACCACGCTGAATACATCGGTTCTCGTCCGATCACCGAAATTAAGCAGCGTCGGGCGTGGTTAGTACTTAGATGGTGGACCGCTTGGGAACACCGCGTGTTGTTGGCAATTTTCCAATATCTCTTTTCTTCGTTCCTTTTCATTTTGATTTCTTTCCATTTTACTATTTATTGTATTTATCTAATTTTTTTTATAATTATAATAATTTCTTCAATCATAATCACAATTTTTGCCCTCGTTTCGGTATTTCCACCAAAGGTCAAGTATTTTGCCGCTTTTGCTTACGTTAATATCATCATTAAGTTAGAAAAGTGATTCTAATTAGATATTCCTTTATTCAGTTTGTATGTAATACATACATGTTGTACATATTAAATATTATGTTATTGTTAAAACTGAGATTTCTATGTCATATGACTGTACGCTTGTTAATATATATACTTGATAAGAACATGTTACATTGCCAACGACCATACCACGCTGAATACATCGGTTCTCGTCCGATCACCGAAATTAAGCAGCGTCGGGCGAGGTCAGGTTAGTACTTAGATGGTGGACCGCTTGTGAACACCGCGTGTTGTTGGCATTTCCCAATATCTTTTTTCTTCGTTCCTTTTCATTTTGATTTCTTTCCATTTTACTATTTATTGTATTTATCTAATTTTTTTTATAATTATAATAATTTCTTCAATCATAATCACAATTTTTGCCCTCGTTTCGGTATTTCCACCAAAGGTCAAGTATTTTGCCGCTTTTGCTTACGTTAATATCATCATTAAGTTAGAAAAGTGATTCTAATTAGATATTCCTTTATTCAGTTTGTATGTAATACATACATGTTGTACATATTAAATATTGTTATTGTTAAAACTGAGATTTCTATGTCATATGACTGTACGCTTGTTAATATATATACTTGATAAGAACATGTTACATTGCCAACGACCATACCACGCTGAATACATCGGTTCTCGTCCGATCACCGAAATTAAGCAGCGTCGGGCGAGGTCAGGTTAGTACTTAGATGGTGGACCGCTTGGGAACACCGCGTGTTGTTGGCATTTCCCAATATCTTTTTTCTTCGTTCCTTTTCATTTTGATTTCTTTCCATTTTACTATTTATTGTATTTATCTAATTTTTTTTATAATTATAATAATTTCTTCAATCATAATCACAATTTTTGCCCTCGTTTCGGTATTTCCACCAAAGGTCAAGTATTTTGCCGCTTTTGCTTACGTTAATATCATCATTAAGTTAGAAAAGTGATTCTAATTAGATATTCCTTTATTCAGTTTGTATGTAATACATACATGTTGTACATATTAAATATTGTTAAAACTGAGATTTCTATGTCATATGACTGTAAGCTTGTTAATATATATACTTGATAAGAACATGTTACATTGCCAACGACCATACCACGCTGAATACATCGGTTCTCGTCCGATCACCGAAATTAAGCAGCGTCGGGCGAGGTCAGGTTAGTACTTAGATGGTGGACCGCTTGGGAACACCGCGTGTTGTTGGCATTTCCCAATATCTTTTTTCTTCGTTCCTTTTCATTTTGATTTCTTTCCATTTTACTATTTATTGTATTTATCTAATTTTTTTTATAATTATAATAATTTCTTCAATCATAATCACAATTTTTGCCCTCGTTTCGGTATTTCCACCAAAGGTCAAGTATTTTGCCGCTTTTGCTTACGTTAATATCATCATTAAGTTAGAAAAGTGATTCTAATTAGATATTCCTTTATTCAGTTTGTATGTAATACATACATGTTGTACATATTAAATATTATGTTATTGTTAAAACTGAGATTTCTATGTCATATGACTGTACGCTTGTTAATATATATACTTGATAAGAACATGTTACATTGCCAACGACCATACCACGCTGAATACATCGGTTCTCGTCCGATCACCGAAATTAAGCAGCGTCGGGCGTGGTTAGTACTTAGATGGTGGACCGCTTGGGAACACCGCGTGTTGTTGGCATTTCCCAATATCTTTTTTCTTCGTTCCTTTTCATTTTGATTTCTTTCCATTTTACTATTTATTGTATTTATCTAATTTTTTTTATAATTATAATAATTTCTTCAATCATAATCACAATTTTTGCCCTCGTTTCGGTATTTCCACCAAAGGTCAAGTATTTTGCCGCTTTTGCTTACGTTAATATCATCATTAAGTTAGAAAAGTGATTCTAATTAGATATTCCTTTATTCAGTTTGTATGTAATACATACATGTTGTACATATTAAATATTATGTTATTGTTAAAACTGAGATTTCTATGTCATATGACTGTACGCTTGTTAATATATATACTTGATAAGAACATGTTACATTGCCAACGACCATACCACGCTGAATACATCGGTTCTCGTCCGATCACCGAAATTAAGCAGCGTCGGGCGAGGTCAGGTTAGTACTTAGATGGTGGACCGCTTGGGAACACCGCGTGTTGTTGGCATTTCCCAATATCTTTTTTCTTCGTTCCTTTTCATTTTGATTTCTTTCCATTTTACTATTTATTGTATTTATCTATTTTTTTTTATAATTATAATAATTTCTTCAATCATAATCACAATTTTTGCCCTCGTTTCGGTATTTCCACCAAAGGTCAAGTATTTTGCCGCTTTTGCTTACGTTAATATCATCATTAAGTTAGAAAAGTGATTCTAATTAGATATTCCTTTATTCAGTTTGTATGTAATACATACATGTTGTACATATTAAATATTATGTTATTGTTAAAACTGAGATTTCTATGTCATATGACTGTACGCTTGTTAATATATATACTTGATAAGAACATGTTACATTGCCAACGACCATACCACGCTGAATACATCGGTTCTCGTCCGATCACCGAAATTAAGCAGCGTCGGGCGAGGTCAGGTTAGTACTTAGATGGTGGACCGCTTGGGAACACCGCGTGTTGTTGGCATTTCCCAATATCTTTTTTCTTCGTTCCTTTTCATTTTGATTTCTTTCCATTTTACTATTTATTGTATTTATCTAATTTTTTTTATAATTATAATAATTTCTTCAATCATAATCACAATTTTTGCCCTCGTTTCGGTATTTCCACCAAAGGTCAAGTATTTTGCCGCTTTTGCTTACGTTAATATCATCATTAAGTTAGAAAAGTGATTCTAATTAGATATTCCTTTATTCAGTTTGTATGTAATACATACATGTTGTACATATTAAATATTATGTTATTGTTAAAACTGAGATTTCTATGTCATATGACTGTACGCTTGTTAATATATATACTTGATAAGAACATGTTACATTGCCAACGACCATACCACGCTGAATACATCGGTTCTCGTCCGATCACCGAAATTAAGCAGCGTCGGGCGAGGTCAGGTTAGTACTTAGATGGTGGACCGCTTGGGAACACCGCGTGTTGTTGGCATTTCCCAATATCTTTTTTCTTCGTTCCTTTTCATTTTGATTTCTTTCCATTTTACTATTTATTGTATTTATCTAATTTTTTTTATAATTATAATAATTTCTTCAATCATAATCACAATTTTTGCCCTCGTTTCGGTATTTCCACCAAAGGTCAAGTATTTTGCCGCTTTTGCTTACGTTAATATCATCATTAAGTTAGAAAAGTGATTCTAATTAGATATTCCTTTATTCAGTTTGTATGTAATACATACATGTTGTACATATTAAATATTATGTTATTGTTAAAACTGAGATTTCTATGTCATATGACTGTACGCTTGTTAATATATATACTTGATAAGAACATGTTACATTGCCAACGACCATACCACGCTGAATACATCGGTTCTCGTCCGATCACCGAAATTAAGCAGCGTCGGGCGTGGTTAGTACTTAGATGGTGGACCGCTTGGGAACACCGCGTGTTGTTGGCATTTCCCAATATCTTTTTTCTTCGTTCCTTTTCATTTTGATTTCTTTCCATTTTACTATTTATTGTATTTATCTAATTTTTTTTATAATTATAATAATTTCTTCAATCATAATCACAATTTTTGCCCTCGTTTCGGTATTTCCACCAAAGGTCAAGTATTTTGCCGCTTTTGCTTACGTTAATATCATCATTAAGTTAGAAAAGTGATTCTAATTAGATATTCCTTTATTCAGTTTGTATGTAATACATACATGTTGTACATATTAAATATTGTTATTGTTAAAACTGAGATTTCTATGTCATATGACTGTACGCTTGTTAATATATATACTTGATAAGAACATGTTACATTGCCAACGACCATACCACGCTGAATACATCGGTTCTCGTCCGATCACCGAAATTAAGCAGCGTCGGGCGTGGTTAGTACTTAGATGGTGGACCGCTTGGGAACACCGCGTGTTGTTGGCATTTCCCAATATCTTTTTTCTTCGTTCCTTTTCATTTTGATTTCTTTCCATTTTACTATTTATTGTATTTATCTAATTTTTTTTATAATTATAATAATTTCTTCAATCATAATCACAATTTTTGCCCTCGTTTCGGTATTTCCACCAAAGGTCAAGTATTTTGCCGCTTTTGCTTACGTTAATATCATCATTAAGTTAGAAAAGTGATTCTAATTAGATATTCCTTTATTCAGTTTGTATGTAATACATACATGTTGTACATATTAAATATTATGTTATTGTTAAAACTGAGATTTCTATGTCATATGACTGTACGCTTGTTAATATATATACTTGATAAGAACATGTTACATTGCCAACGACCATACCACGCTGAATACATCGGTTCTCGTCCGATCACCGAAATTAAGCAGCGTCGGGCGTGGTTAGTACTTAGATGGTGGACCGCTTGGGAACACCGCGTGTTGTTGGCATTTCCCAATATCTTTTTTCTTCGTTCCTTTTCATTTTGATTTCTTTCCATTTTACTATTTATTGTATTTATCTATTTTTTTTTATAATTATAATAATTTCTTCAATCATAATCACAATTTTTGCCCTCGTTTCGGTATTTCCACCAAAGGTCAAGTATTTTGCCGCTTTTGCTTACGTTAATATCATCATTAAGTTAGAAAAGTGATTCTAATTAGATATTCCTTTATTCAGTTTGTATGTAATACATACATGTTGTACATATTAAATATTATGTTATTGTTAAAACTGAGATTTCTATGTCATATGACTGTACGCTTGTTAATATATATACTTGATAAGAACATGTTACATTGCCAACGACCATACCACGCTGAATACATCGGTTCTCGTCCGATCACCGAAATTAAGCAGCGTCGGGCGAGGTCAGGTTAGTACTTAGATGGTGGACCGCTTGGGAACACCGCGTGTTGTTGGCATTTCCCAATATCTTTTTTCTTCGTTCCTTTTCATTTTGATTTCTTTCCATTTTACTATTTATTGTATTTATCTAATTTTTTTTATAATTATAATAATTTCTTCAATCATAATCACAATTTTTGCCCTCGTTTCGGTATTTCCACCAAAGGTCAAGTATTTTGCCGCTTTTGCTTACGTTAATATCATCATTAAGTTAGAAAAGTGATTCTAATTAGATATTCCTTTATTCAGTTTGTATGTAATACATACATGTTGTACATATTAAATATTGTTATTGTTAAAACTGAGATTTCTATGTCATATGACTGTACGCTTGTTAATATATATACTTGATAAGAACATGTTACATTGCCAACGACCATACCACGCTGAATACATCGGTTCTCGTCCGATCACCGAAATTAAGCAGCGTCGGGCGAGGTCAGGTTAGTACTTAGATGGTGGACCGCTTGGGAACACCGCGTGTTGTTGGCATTTCCCAATATCTTTTTTCTTCGTTCCTTTTCATTTTGATTTCTTTCCATTTTACTATTTATTGTATTTATCTAATTTTTTTTATAATTATAATAATTTCTTCAATCATAATCACAATTTTTGCCCTCGTTTCGGTATTTCCACCAAAGGTCAAGTATTTTGCCGCTTTTGCTTACGTTAATATCATCATTAAGTTAGAAAAGTGATTCTAATTAGATATTCCTTTATTCAGTTTGTATGTAATACATACATGTTGTACATATTAAATATTATGTTATTGTTAAAACTGAGATTTCTATGTCATATGACTGTACGCTTGTTAATATATATACTTGATAAGAACATGTTACATTGCCAACGACCATACCACGCTGAATACATCGGTTCTCGTCCGATCACCGAAATTAAGCAGCGTCGGGCGAGGTCAGGTTAGTACTTAGATGGTGGACCGCTTGGGAACACCGCGTGTTGTTGGCATTTCCCAATATCTTTTTTCTTCGTTCCTTTTCATTTTGATTTCTTTCCATTTTACTATTTATTGTATTTATCTAATTTTTTTTATAATTATAATAATTTCTTCAATCATAATCACAATTTTTGCCCTCGTTTCGGTATTTCCACCAAAGGTCAAGTATTTTGCCGCTTTTGCTTACGTTAATATCATCATTAAGTTAGAAAAGTGATTCTAATTAGATATTCCTTTATTCAGTTTGTATGTAATACATACATGTTGTACATATTAAATATTATGTTATTGTTAAAACTGAGATTTCTATGTCATATGACTGTACGCTTGTTAATATATATACTTGATAAGAACATGTTACATTGCCAACGACCATACCACGCTGAATACATCGGTTCTCGTCCGATCACCGAAATTAAGCAGCGTCGGGCGAGATCAGGTTAGTACTTAGATGGTGGACCGCTTGGGAACACCGGATGTTGTTGGCATTTCCCAATATCTTTTTTCTTCGTTCCTTTTCATTTTGATTTCTTTCCATTTTACTATTTATTGTATTTATCTAATTTTTTTTATAATTATAATAATTTCTTCAATCATAATCACAATTTTTGCCCTCGTTTCGGTATTTCCACCAAAGGTCAAGTATTTTGCCGCTTTTGCTTACGTTAATATCATCATTAAGTTAGAAAAGTGATTCTAATTAGATATTCCTTTATTCAGTTTGTATGTAATACATACATGTTGTACATATTAAATATTATGTTATTGTTAAAACTGAGATTTCTATGTCATATGACTGTACGCTTGTTAATATATATACTTGATAAGAACATGTTACATTGCCAACGACCATACCACGCTGAATACATCGGTTCTCGTCCGATCACCGAAATTAAGCAGCGTCGGGCGAGGTCAGGTTAGTACTTAGATGGTGGACCGCTTGGGAACACCGCGTGTTGTTGGCATTTCCCAATATCTTTTTTCTTCGTTCCTTTTCATTTTGATTTCTTTCCATTTTACTATTTATTGTATTTATCTAATTTTTTTTATAATTATAATAATTTCTTCAATCATAATCACAATTTTTGCCCTCGTTTCGGTATTTCCACCAAAGGTCAAGTATTTTGCCGCTTTTGCTTACGTTAATATCATCATTAAGTTAGAAAAGTGATTCTAATTAGATATTCCTTTATTCAGTTTGTATGTAATACATACATGTTGTACATATTAAATATTATGTTATTGTTAAAACTGAGATTTCTATGTCATATGACTGTACGCTTGTTAATATATATACTTGATAAGAACATGTTACATTGCCAACGACCATACCACGCTGAATACATCGGTTCTCGTCCGATCACCGAAATTAAGCAGCGTCGGGCGAGGTCAGGTTAGTACTTAGATGGTGGACCGCTTGGGAACACCGCGTGTTGTTGGCATTTCCCAATATCTTTTTTCTTCGTTCCTTTTCATTTTGATTTCTTTCCATTTTACTATTTATTGTATTTATCTATTTTTTTTTATAATTATAATAATTTCTTCAATCATAATCACAATTTTTGCCCTCGTTTCGGTATTTCCACCAAAGGTCAAGTATTTTGCCGCTTTTGCTTACGTTAATATCATCATTAAGTTAGAAAAGTGATTCTAATTAGATATTCCTTTATTCAGTTTGTATGTAATACATACATGTTGTACATATTAAATATTATGTTATTGTTAAAACTGAGATTTCTATGTCATATGACTGTACGCTTGTTAATATATATACTTGATAAGAACATGTTACATTGCCAACGACCATACCACGCTGAATACATCGGTTCTCGTCCGATCACCGAAATTAAGCAGCGTCGGGCGTGGTTAGTACTTAGATGGTGGACCGCTTGGGAACACCGCGTGTTGTTGGCAATTTTCCAATATCTTTTTTCTTCGTTCCTTTTCATTTTGATTTCTTTCCATTTTACTATTTATTGTATTTATCTAATTTTTTTTATAATTATAATAATTTCTTCAATCATAATCACAATTTTTGCCCTCGTTTCGGTATTTCCACCAAAGGTCAAGTATTTTGCCGCTTTTGCTTACGTTAATATCATCATTAAGTTAGAAAAGTGATTCTAATTAGATATTCCTTTATTCAGTTTGTATGTAATACATACATGTTGTACATATTAAATATTATGTTATTGTTAAAACTGAGATTTCTATGTCATATGACTGTACGCTTGTTAATATATATACTTGATAAGAACATGTTACATTGCCAACGACCATACCACGCTGAATACATCGGTTCTCGTCCGATCACCGAAATTAAGCAGCGTCGGGCGAGGTCAGGTTAGTACTTAGATGGTGGACCGCTTGGGAACACCGCGTGTTGTTGGCATTTCCCAATATCTTTTTTCTTCGTTCCTTTTCATTTTGATTTCTTTCCATTTTACTATTTATTGTATTTATCTAATTTTTTTTATAATTATAATAATTTCTTCAATCATAATCACAATTTTTGCCCTCGTTTCGGTATTTCCACCAAAGGTCAAGTATTTTGCCGCTTTTGCTTACGTTAATATCATCATTAAGTTAGAAAAGTGATTCTAATTAGATATTCCTTTATTCAGTTTGTATGTAATACATACATGTTGTACATATTAAATATTGTTATTGTTAAAACTGAGATTTCTATGTCATATGACTGTACGCTTGTTAATATATATACTTGATAAGAACATGTTACATTGCCAACGACCATACCACGCTGAATACATCGGTTCTCGTCCGATCACCGAAATTAAGCAGCGTCGGGCGTGGTTAGTACTTAGATGGTGGACCGCTTGGGAACACCGCGTGTTGTTGGCATTTCCCAATATCTTTTTTCTTCGTTCCTTTTCATTTTGATTTCTTTCCATTTTACTATTTATTGTATTTATCTAATTTTTTTTATAATTATAATAATTTCTTCAATCATAATCACAATTTTTGCCCTCGTTTCGGTATTTCCACCAAAGGTCAAGTATTTTGCCGCTTTTGCTTACGTTAATATCATCATTAAGTTAGAAAAGTGATTCTAATTAGATATTCCTTTATTCAGTTTGTATGTAATACATACATGTTGTACATATTAAATATTGTTAAAACTGAGATTTCTATGTCATATGACTGTAAGCTTGTTAATATATATACTTGATAAGAACATGTTACATTGCCAACGACCATACCACGCTGAATACATCGGTTCTCGTCCGATCACCGAAATTAAGCAGCGTCGGGCGAGGTCAGGTTAGTACTTAGATGGTGGACCGCTTGGGAACACCGCGTGTTGTTGGCATTTCCCAATATCTTTTTTCTTCGTTCCTTTTCATTTTGATTTCTTTCCATTTTACTATTTATTGTATTTATCTAATTTTTTTTATAATTATAATAATTTCTTCAATCATAATCACAATTTTTGCCCTCGTTTCGGTATTTCCACCAAAGGTCAAGTATTTTGCCGCTTTTGCTTACGTTAATATCATCATTAAGTTAGAAAAGTGATTCTAATTAGATATTCCTTTATTCAGTTTGTATGTAATACATACATGTTGTACATATTAAATATTATGTTATTGTTAAAACTGAGATTTCTATGTCATATGACTGTACGCTTGTTAATATATATACTTGATAAGAACATGTTACATTGCCAACGACCATACCACGCTGAATACATCGGTTCTCGTCCGATCACCGAAATTAAGCAGCGTCGGGCGAGGTCAGGTTAGTACTTAGATGGTGGACCGCTTGGGAACACCGCGTGTTGTTGGCAATTTCCCAATATCTTTTTTCTTCGTTCCTTTTCATTTTGATTTCTTTCCATTTTACTATTTATTGTATTTATCTAATTTTTTTTATAATTATAATAATTTCTTCAATCATAATCACAATTTTTGCCCTCGCTTCGGTATTTCCACCAAAGGTCAAGTATTTTGCCGCTTTTGCTTACGTTAATATCATCATTAAGTTAGAAAAGTGATTCTAATTAGATATTCCTTTATTCAGTTTGTATGTAATACATACATGTTGTACATATTAAATATTATGTTATTGTTAAAACTGAGATTTCTATGTCATATGACTGTACGCTTGTTAATATATATACTTGATAAGAACATGTTACATTGCCAACGACCATACCACGCTGAATACATCGGTTCTCGTCCGATCACCGAAATTAAGCAGCGTCGGGCGAGGTCAGGTTAGTACTTAGATGGTGGACCGCTTGGGAACACCGCGTGTTGTTGGCATTTCCCAATATCTTTTTTCTTCGTTCCTTTTCATTTTGATTTCTTTCCATTTTACTATTTATTGTATTTATCTAATTTTTTTTATAATTATAATAATTTCTTCAATCATAATCACAATTTTTGCCCTCGTTTCGGTATTTCCACCAAAGGTCAAGTATTTTGCCGCTTTTGCTTACGTTAATATCATCATTAAGTTAGAAAAGTGATTCTAATTAGATATTCCTTTATTCAGTTTGTATGTAATACATACATGTTGTACATATTAAATATTGTTATTGTTAAAACTGAGATTTCTATGTCATATGACTGTACGCTTGTTAATATATATACTTGATAAGAACATGTTACATTGCCAACGACCATACCACGCTGAATACATCGGTTCTCGTCCGATCACCGAAATTAAGCAGCGTCGGGCGAGGTCAGGTTAGTACTTAGATGGTGGACCGCTTGGGAACACCGCGTGTTGTTGGCATTTCCCAATATCTTTTTTCTTCGTTCCTTTTCATTTTGATTTCTTTCCATTTTACTATTTATTGTATTTATCTAATTTTTTTTATAATTATAATAATTTCTTCAATCATAATCACAATTTTTGCCCTCGTTTCGGTATTTCCACCAAAGGTCAAGTATTTTGCCGCTTTTGCTTACGTTAATATCATCATTAAGTTAGAAAAGTGATTCTAATTAGATATTCCTTTATTCAGTTTGTATGTAATACATACATGTTGTACATATTAAATATTATGTTATTGTTAAAACTGAGATTTCTATGTCATATGACTGTACGCTTGTTAATATATATACTTGATAAGAACATGTTACATTGCCAACGACCATACCACGCTGAATACATCGGTTCTCGTCCGATCACCGAAATTAAGCAGCGTCGGGCGAGGTCAGGTTAGTACTTAGATGGTGGACCGCTTGGGAACACCGCGTGTTGTTGGCATTTCCCAATATCTTTTTTCTTCGTTCCTTTTCATTTTGATTTCTTTCCATTTTACTATTTATTGTATTTATCTATTTTTTTTTATAATTATAATAATTTCTTCAATCATAATCACAATTTTTGCCCTCGTTTCGGTATTTCCACCAAAGGTCAAGTATTTTGCCGCTTTTGCTTACGTTAATATCATCATTAAGTTAGAAAAGTGATTCTAATTAGATATTCCTTTATTCAGTTTGTATTTAATACATACATGTTGTACATATTAAATATTATGTTATTGTTAAAACTGAGATTTCTATGTCATATGACTGTACGCTTGTTAATATATATACTTGATAAGAACATGTTACATTGCCAACGACCATACCACGCTGAATACATCGGTTCTCGTCCGATCACCGAAATTAAGCAGCGTCGGGCGTGGTTAGTACTTAGATGGTGGACCGCTTGGGAACACCGCGTGTTGTTGGCATTTCCCAATATCTTTTTTCTTCGTTCCTTTTCATTTTGATTTCTTTCCATTTTACTATTTATTGTATTTATCTATTTTTTTTTATAATTATAATAATTTCTTCAATCATAATCACAATTTTTGCCCTCGTTTCGGTATTTCCACCAAAGGTCAAGTATTTTGCCGCTTTTGCTTACGTTAATATCATCATTAAGTTAGAAAAGTGATTCTAATTAGATATTCCTTTATTCAGTTTGTATGTAATACATACATGTTGTACATATTAAATATTATGTTATTGTTAAAACTGAGATTTCTATGTCATATGACTGTACGCTTGTTAATATATATACTTGATAAGAACATGTTACATTGCCAACGACCATACCACGCTGAATACATCGGTTCTCGTCCGATCACCGAAATTAAGCAGCGTCGGGCGAGGTCAGGTTAGTACTTAGATGGTGGACCGCTTGGGAACACCGCGTGTTGTTGGCATTTCCCAATATCTTTTTTCTTCGTTCCTTTTCATTTTGATTTCTTTCCATTTTACTATTTATTGTATTTATCTAATTTTTTTTATAATTATAATAATTTCTTCAATCATAATCACAATTTTTGCCCTCGTTTCGGTATTTCCACCAAAGGTCAAGTATTTTGCCGCTTTTGCTTACGTTAATATCATCATTAAGTTAGAAAAGTGATTCTAATTAGATATTCCTTTATTCAGTTTGTATGTAATACATACATGTTGTACATATTAAATATTATGTTATTGTTAAAACTGAGATTTCTATGTCATATGACTGTACGCTTGTTAATATATATACTTGATAAGAACATGTTACATTGCCAACGACCATACCACGCTGAATACATCGGTTCTCGTCCGATCACCGAAATTAAGCAGCGTCGGGCGAGGTCAGGTTAGTACTTAGATGGTGGACCGCTTGGGAACACCGCGTGTTGTTGGCATTTCCCAATATCTTTTTTCTTCGTTCCTTTTCATTTTGATTTCTTTCCATTTTACTATTTATTGTATTTATCTAATTTTTTTTATAATTATAATAATTTCTTCAATCATAATCACAATTTTTGCCCTCGTTTCGGTATTTCCACCAAAGGTCAAGTATTTTGCCGCTTTTGCTTACGTTAATATCATCATTAAGTTAGAAAAGTGATTCTAATTAGATATTCCTTTATTCAGTTTGTATGTAATACATACATGTTGTACATATTAAATATTATGTTATTGTTAAAACTGAGATTTCTATGTCATATGACTGTACGCTTGTTAATATATATACTTGATAAGAACATGTTACATTGCCAACGACCATACCACGCTGAATACATCGGTTCTCGTCCGATCACCGAAATTAAGCAGCGTCGGGCGAGGTCAGGTTAGTACTTAGATGGTGGACCGCTTGGGAACACCGCGTGTTGTTGGCATTTCCCAATATCTTTTTTCTTCGTTCCTTTTCATTTTGATTTCTTTCCATTTTACTATTTATTGTATTTATCTAATTTTTTTTATAATTATAATAATTTCTTCAATCATAATCACAATTTTTGCCCTCGTTTCGGTATTTCCACCAAAGGTCAAGTATTTTGCCGCTTTTGCTTACGTTAATATCATCATTAAGTTAGAAAAGTGATTCTAATTAGATATTCCTTTATTCAGTTTGTATGTAATACATACATGTTGTACATATTAAATATTATGTTATTGTTAAAACTGAGATTTCTATGTCATATGACTGTACGCTTGTTAATATATATACTTGATAAGAACATGTTACATTGCCAACGACCATACCACGCTGAATACATCGGTTCTCGTCCGATCACCGAAATTAAGCAGCGTCGGGCGTGGTTAGTACTTAGATGGAGGACCGCTTGGGAACACCGCGTGTTGTTGGCATTTCCCAATATCTTTTTTCTTCGTTCCTTTTCATTTTGATTTCTTTCCATTTTACTATTTATTGTATTTATCTATTTTTTTTTATAATTATAATAATTTCTTCAATCATAATCACAATTTTTGCCCTCGTTTCGGTATTTCCACCAAAGGTCAAGTATTTTGCCGCTTTTGCTTACGTTAATATCATCATTAAGTTAGAAAAGTGATTCTAATTAGATATTCCTTTATTCAGTTTGTATTTAATACATACATGTTGTACATATTAAATATTATGTTATTGTTAAAACTGAGATTTCTATGTCATATGACTGTACGCTTGTTAATATATATACTTGATAAGAACATGTTACATTGCCAACGACCATACCACGCTGAATACATCGGTTCTCGTCCGATCACCGAAATTAAGCAGCGTCGGGCGTGGTTAGTACTTAGATGGTGGACCGCTTGGGAACACCGCGTGTTGTTGGCATTTCCCAATATCTTTTTTCTTCGTTCCTTTTCATTTTGATTTCTTTCCATTTTACTATTTATTGTATTTATCTAATTTTTTTTATAATTATAATAATTTCTTCAATCATAATCACAATTTTTGCCCTCGTTTCGGTATTTCCACCAAAGGTCAAGTATTTTGCCGCTTTTGCTTACGTTAATATCATCATTAAGTTAGAAAAGTGATTCTAATTAGATATTCCTTTATTCAGTTTGTATGTAATACATACATGTTGTACATATTAAATATTATGTTATTGTTAAAACTGAGATTTCTATGTCATATGACTGTACGCTTGTTAATATATATACTTGATAAGAACATGTTACATTGCCAACGACCATACCACGCTGAATACATCGGTTCTCGTCCGATCACCGAAATTAAGCAGCGTCGGGCGTGGTTAGTACTTAGATGGAGGACCGCTTGGGAACACCGCGTGTTGTTGGCATTTCCCAATATCTTTTTTCTTCGTTCCTTTTCATTTTGATTTCTTTCCATTTTACTATTTATTGTATTTATCTATTTTTTTTTATAATTATAATAATTTCTTCAATCATAATCACAATTTTTGCCCTCGTTTCGGTATTTCCACCAAAGGTCAAGTATTTTGCCGCTTTTGCTTACGTTAATATCATCATTAAGTTAGAAAAGTGATTCTAATTAGATATTCCTTTATTCAGTTTGTATTTAATACATACATGTTGTACATATTAAATATTATGTTATTGTTAAAACTGAGATTTCTATGTCATATGACTGTACGCTTGTTAATATATATACTTGATAAGAACATGTTACATTGCCAACGACCATACCACGCTGAATACATCGGTTCTCGTCCGATCACCGAAATTAAGCAGCGTCGGGCGTGGTTAGTACTTAGATGGTGGACCGCTTGGGAACACCGCGTGTTGTTGGCATTTCCCAATATCTTTTTTCTTCGTTCCTTTTCATTTTGATTTCTTTCCATTTTACTATTTATTGTATTTATCTAATTTTTTTTATAATTATAATAATTTCTTCAATCATAATCACAATTTTTGCCCTCGTTTCGGTATTTCCACCAAAGGTCAAGTATTTTGCCGCTTTTGCTTACGTTAATATCATCATTAAGTTAGAAAAGTGATTCTAATTAGATATTCCTTTATTCAGTTTGTATGTAATACATACATGTTGTACATATTAAATATTGTTAAAACTGAGATTTCTATGTCATATGACTGTAAGCTTGTTAATATATATACTTGATAAGAACATGTTACATTGCCAACGACCATACCACGCTGAATACATCGGTTCTCGTCCGATCACCGAAATTAAGCAGCGTCGGGCGAGGTCAGGTTAGTACTTAGATGGTGGACCGCTTGGGAACACCGCGTGTTGTTGGCATTTCCCAATATCTTTTTTCTTCGTTCCTTTTCATTTTGATTTCTTTCCATTTTACTATTTATTGTATTTATCTAATTTTTTTTATAATTATAATAATTTCTTCAATCATAATCACAATTTTTGCCCTCGTTTCGGTATTTCCACCAAAGGTCAAGTATTTTGCCGCTTTTGCTTACGTTAATATCATCATTAAGTTAGAAAAGTGATTCTAATTAGATATTCCTTTATTCAGTTTGTATGTAATACATACATGTTGTACATATTAAATATTATGTTATTGTTAAAACTGAGATTTCTATGTCATATGACTGTACGCTTGTTAATATATATACTTGATAAGAACATGTTACATTGCCAACGACCATACCACGCTGAATACATCGGTTCTCGTCCGATCACCGAAATTAAGCAGCGTCGGGCGTGGTTAGTACTTAGATGGTGGACCGCTTGGGAACACCGCGTGTTGTTGGCATTTCCCAATATCTTTTTTCTTCGTTCCTTTTCATTTTGATTTCTTTCCATTTTACTATTTATTGTATTTATCTATTTTTTTTTATAATTATAATAATTTCTTCAATCATAATCACAATTTTTGCCCTCGTTTCGGTATTTCCACCAAAGGTCAAGTATTTTGCCGCTTTTGCTTACGTTAATATCATCATTAAGTTAGAAAAGTGATTCTAATTAGATATTCCTTTATTCAGTTTGTATTTAATACATACATGTTGTACATATTAAATATTATGTTATTGTTAAAACTGAGATTTCTATGTCATATGACTGTACGCTTGTTAATATATATACTTGATAAGAACATGTTACATTGCCAACGACCATACCACGCTGAATACATCGGTTCTCGTCCGATCACCGAAATTAAGCAGCGTCGGGCGAGGTCAGGTTAGTACTTAGATGGTGGACCGCTTGGGAACACCGCGTGTTGTTGGCATTTCCCAATATCTTTTTTCTTCGTTCCTTTTCATTTTGATTTCTTTCCATTTTACTATTTATTGTATTTATCTAATTTTTTTTATAATTATAATAATTTCTTCAATCATAATCACAATTTTTGCCCTCGTTTCGGTATTTCCACCAAAGGTCAAGTATTTTGCCGCTTTTGCTTACGTTAATATCATCATTAAGTTAGAAAAGTGATTCTAATTAGATATTCCTTTATTCAGTTTGTATGTAATACATACATGTTGTACATATTAAATATTATGTTATTGTTAAAACTGAGATTTCTATGTCATATGACTGTACGCTTGTTAATATATATACTTGATAAGAACATGTTACATTGCCAACGACCATACCACGCTGAATACATCGGTTCTCGTCCGATCACCGAAATTAAGCAGCGTCGGGCGTGGTTAGTACTTAGATGGTGGACCGCTTGGGAACACCGCGTGTTGTTGGCATTTCCCAATATCTTTTTTCTTCGTTCCTTTTCATTTTGATTTCTTTCCATTTTACTATTTATTGTATTTATCTAATTTTTTTTATAATTATAATAATTTCTTCAATCATAATCACAATTTTTGCCCTCGTTTCGGTATTTCCACCAAAGGTCAAGTATTTTGCCGCTTTTGCTTACGTTAATATCATCATTAAGTTAGAAAAGTGATTCTAATTAGATATTCCTTTATTCAGTTTGTATGTAATACATACATGTTGTACATATTAAATATTGTTAAAACTGAGATTTCTATGTCATATGACTGTAAGCTTGTTAATATATATACTTGATAAGAACATGTTACATTGCCAACGACCATACCACGCTGAATACATCGGTTCTCGTCCGATCACCGAAATTAAGCAGCGTCGGGCGAGGTCAGGTTAGTACTTAGATGGTGGACCGCTTGGGAACACCGCGTGTTGTTGGCATTTCCCAATATCTTTTTTCTTCGTTCCTTTTCATTTTGATTTCTTTCCATTTTACTATTTATTGTATTTATCTAATTTTTTTTATAATTATAATAATTTCTTCAATCATAATCACAATTTTTGCCCTCGTTTCGGTATTTCCACCAAAGGTCAAGTATTTTGCCGCTTTTGCTTACGTTAATATCATCATTAAGTTAGAAAAGTGATTCTAATTAGATATTCCTTTATTCAGTTTGTATGTAATACATACATGTTGTACATATTAAATATTATGTTATTGTTAAAACTGAGATTTCTATGTCATATGACTGTACGCTTGTTAATATATATACTTGATAAGAACATGTTACATTGCCAACGACCATACCACGCTGAATACATCGGTTCTCGTCCGATCACCGAAATTAAGCAGCGTCGGGCGAGGTCAGGTTAGTACTTAGATGGTGGACCGCTTGGGAACACCGCGTGTTGTTGGCAATTTCCCAATATCTTTTTTCTTCGTTCCTTTTCATTTTGATTTCTTTCCATTTTACTATTTATTGTATTTATCTAATTTTTTTTATAATTATAATAATTTCTTCAATCATAATCACAATTTTTGCCCTCGCTTCGGTATTTCCACCAAAGGTCAAGTATTTTGCCGCTTTTGCTTACGTTAATATCATCATTAAGTTAGAAAAGTGATTCTAATTAGATATTCCTTTATTCAGTTTGTATGTAATACATACATGTTGTACATATTAAATATTATGTTATTGTTAAAACTGAGATTTCTATGTCATATGACTGTACGCTTGTTAATATATATACTTGATAAGAACATGTTACATTGCCAACGACCATACCACGCTGAATACATCGGTTCTCGTCCGATCACCGAAATTAAGCAGCGTCGGGCGTGGTTAGTACTTAGATGGTGGACCGCTTGGGAACACCGCGTGTTGTTGGCATTTCCCAATATCTTTTTTCTTCGTTCCTTTTCATTTTGATTTCTTTCCATTTTACTATTTATTGTATTTATCTAATTTTTTTTATAATTATAATAATTTCTTCAATCATAATCACAATTTTTGCCCTCGTTTCGGTATTTCCACCAAAGGTCAAGTATTTTGCCGCTTTTGCTTACGTTAATATCATCATTAAGTTAGAAAAGTGATTCTAATTAGATATTCCTTTATTCAGTTTGTATGTAATACATACATGTTGTACATATTAAATATTGTTATTGTTAAAACTGAGATTTCTATGTCATATGACTGTACGCTTGTTAATATATATACTTGATAAGAACATGTTACATTGCCAACGACCATACCACGCTGAATACATCGGTTCTCGTCCGATCACCGAAATTAAGCAGCGTCGGGCGAGGTCAGGTTAGTACTTAGATGGTGGACCGCTTGGGAACACCGCGTGTTGTTGGCATTTCCCAATATCTTTTTTCTTCGTTCCTTTTCATTTTGATTTCTTTCCATTTTACTATTTATTGTATTTATCTAATTTTTTTTATAATTATAATAATTTCTTCAATCATAATCACAATTTTTGCCCTCGTTTCGGTATTTCCACCAAAGGTCAAGTATTTTGCCGCTTTTGCTTACGTTAATATCATCATTAAGTTAGAAAAGTGATTCTAATTAGATATTCCTTTATTCAGTTTGTATGTAATACATACATGTTGTACATATTAAATATTATGTTATTGTTAAAACTGAGATTTCTATGTCATATGACTGTACGCTTGTTAATATATATACTTGATAAGAACATGTTACATTGCCAACGACCATACCACGCTGAATACATCGGTTCTCGTCCGATCACCGAAATTAAGCAGCGTCGGGCGAGGTCAGGTTAGTACTTAGATGGTGGACCGCTTGGGAACACCGCGTGTTGTTGGCATTTCCCAATATCTTTTTTCTTCGTTCCTTTTCATTTTGATTTCTTTCCATTTTACTATTTATTGTATTTATCTAATTTTTTTTATAATTATAATAATTTCTTCAATCATAATCACAATTTTTGCCCTCGTTTCGGTATTTCCACCAAAGGTCAAGTATTTTGCCGCTTTTGCTTACGTTAATATCATCATTAAGTTAGAAAAGTGATTCTAATTAGATATTCCTTTATTCAGTTTGTATGTAATACATACATGTTGTACATATTAAATATTATGTTATTGTTAAAACTGAGATTTCTATGTCATATGACTGTACGCTTGTTAATATATATACTTGATAAGAACATGTTACATTGCCAACGACCATACCACGCTGAATACATCGGTTCTCGTCCGATCACCGAAATTAAGCAGCGTCGGGCGAGGTCAGGTTAGTACTTAGATGGTGGACCGCTTGGGAACACCGCGTGTTGTTGGCATTTCCCAATATCTTTTTTCTTCGTTCCTTTTCATTTTGATTTCTTTCCATTTTACTATTTATTGTATTTATCTATTTTTTTTTATAATTATAATAATTTCTTCAATCATAATCACAATTTTTGCCCTCGTTTCGGTATTTCCACCAAAGGTCAAGTATTTTGCCGCTTTTGCTTACGTTAATATCATCATTAAGTTAGAAAAGTGATTCTAATTAGATATTCCTTTATTCAGTTTGTATTTAATACATACATGTTGTACATATTAAATATTATGTTATTGTTAAAACTGAGATTTCTATGTCATATGACTGTACGCTTGTTAATATATATACTTGATAAGAACATGTTACATTGCCAACGACCATACCACGCTGAATACATCGGTTCTCGTCCGATCACCGAAATTAAGCAGCGTCGGGCGTGGTTAGTACTTAGATGGTGGACCGCTTGGGAACACCGCGTGTTGTTGGCATTTCCCAATATCTTTTTTCTTCGTTCCTTTTCATTTTGATTTCTTTCCATTTTACTATTTATTGTATTTATCTATTTTTTTTTATAATTATAATAATTTCTTCAATCATAATCACAATTTTTGCCCTCGTTTCGGTATTTCCACCAAAGGTCAAGTATTTTGCCGCTTTTGCTTACGTTAATATCATCATTAAGTTAGAAAAGTGATTCTAATTAGATATTCCTTTATTCAGTTTGTATGTAATACATACATGTTGTACATATTAAATATTATGTTATTGTTAAAACTGAGATTTCTATGTCATATGACTGTACGCTTGTTAATATATATACTTGATAAGAACATGTTACATTGCCAACGACCATACCACGCTGAATACATCGGTTCTCGTCCGATCACCGAAATTAAGCAGCGTCGGGCGAGGTCAGGTTAGTACTTAGATGGTGGACCGCTTGGGAACACCGCGTGTTGTTGGCATTTCCCAATATCTTTTTTCTTCGTTCCTTTTCATTTTGATTTCTTTCCATTTTACTATTTATTGTATTTATCTAATTTTTTTTATAATTATAATAATTTCTTCAATCATAATCACAATTTTTGCCCTCGTTTCGGTATTTCCACCAAAGGTCAAGTATTTTGCCGCTTTTGCTTACGTTAATATCATCATTAAGTTAGAAAAGTGATTCTAATTAGATATTCCTTTATTCAGTTTGTATGTAATACATACATGTTGTACATATTAAATATTATGTTATTGTTAAAACTGAGATTTCTATGTCATATGACTGTACGCTTGTTAATATATATACTTGATAAGAACATGTTACATTGCCAACGACCATACCACGCTGAATACATCGGTTCTCGTCCGATCACCGAAATTAAGCAGCGTCGGGCGTGGTTAGTACTTAGATGGTGGACCGCTTGGGAACACCGCGTGTTGTTGGCATTTCCCAATATCTTTTTTCTTCGTTCCTTTTCATTTTGATTTCTTTCCATTTTACTATTTATTGTATTTATCTAATTTTTTTTATAATTATAATAATTTCTTCAATCATAATCACAATTTTTGCCCTCGTTTCGGTATTTCCACCAAAGGTCAAGTATTTTGCCGCTTTTGCTTACGTTAATATCATCATTAAGTTAGAAAAGTGATTCTAATTAGATATTCCTTTATTCAGTTTGTATGTAATACATACATGTTGTACATATTAAATATTATGTTATTGTTAAAACTGAGATTTCTATGTCATATGACTGTACGCTTGTTAATATATATACTTGATAAGAACATGTTACATTGCCAACGACCATACCACGCTGAATACATCGGTTCTCGTCCGATCACCGAAATTAAGCAGCGTCGGGCGAGGTCAGGTTAGTACTTAGATGGTGGACCGCTTGGGAACACCGCGTGTTGTTGGCATTTCCCAATATCTTTTTTCTTCGTTCCTTTTCATTTTGATTTCTTTCCATTTTACTATTTATTGTATTTATCTAATTTTTTTTATAATTATAATAATTTCTTCAATCATAATCACAATTTTTGCCCTCGTTTCGGTATTTCCACCAAAGGTCAAGTATTTTGCCGCTTTTGCTTACGTTAATATCATCATTAAGTTAGAAAAGTGATTCTAATTAGATATTCCTTTATTCAGTTTGTATGTAATACATACATGTTGTACATATTAAATATTATGTTATTGTTAAAACTGAGATTTCTATGTCATATGACTGTACGCTTGTTAATATATATACTTGATAAGAACATGTTACATTGCCAACGACCATACCACGCTGAATACATCGGTTCTCGTCCGATCACCGAAATTAAGCAGCGTCGGGCGAGGTCAGGTTAGTACTTAGATGGTGGACCGCTTGGGAACACCGCGTGTTGTTGGCATTTCCCAATATCTTTTTTCTTCGTTCCTTTTCATTTTGATTTCTTTCCATTTTACTATTTATTGTATTTATCTAATTTTTTTTATAATTATAATAATTTCTTCAATCATAATCACAATTTTTGCCCTCGTTTCGGTATTTCCACCAAAGGTCAAGTATTTTGCCGCTTTTGCTTACGTTAATATCATCATTAAGTTAGAAAAGTGATTCTAATTAGATATTCCTTTATTCAGTTTGTATGTAATACATACATGTTGTACATATTAAATATTATGTTATTGTTAAAACTGAGATTTCTATGTCATATGACTGTACGCTTGTTAATATATATACTTGATAAGAACATGTTACATTGCCAACGACCATACCACGCTGAATACATCGGTTCTCGTCCGATCACCGAAATTAAGCAGCGTCGGGCGAGGTCAGGTTAGTACTTAGATGGTGGACCGCTTGGGAACACCGCGTGTTGTTGACATTTCCCAATATCTTTTTTCTTCGTTCCTTTTCATTTTGATTTCTTTCCATTTTACTATTTATTGTATTTATCTAATTTTTTTTATAATTATAATAATTTCTTCAATCATAATCACAATTTTTGCCCTCGTTTCGGTATTTCCACCAAAGGTCAAGTATTTTGCCGCTTTTGCTTACGTTAATATCATCATTAAGTTAGAAAAGTGATTCTAATTAGATATTCCTTTATTCAGTTTGTATGTAATACATACATGTTGTACATATTAAATATTATGTTATTGTTAAAACTGAGATTTCTATGTCATATGACTGTACGCTTGTTAATATATATACTTGATAAGAACATGTTACATTGCCAACGACCATACCACGCTGAATACATCGGTTCTCGTCCGATCACCGAAATTAAGCAGCGTCGGGCGAGGTCAGGTTAGTACTTAGATGGTGGACCGCTTGGGAACACCGCGTGTTGTTGGCATTTCCCAATATCTTTTTTCTTCGTTCCTTTTCATTTTGATTTCTTTCCATTTTACTATTTATTGTATTTATCTAATTTTTTTTATAATTATAATAATTTCTTCAATCATAATCACAATTTTTGCCCTCGTTTCGGTATTTCCACCAAAGGTCAAGTATTTTGCCGCTTTTGCTTACGTTAATATCATCATTAAGTTAGAAAAGTGATTCTAATTAGATATTCCTTTATTCAGTTTGTATGTAATACATACATGTTGTACATATTAAATATTATGTTATTGTTAAAACTGAGATTTCTATGTCATATGACTGTACGCTTGTTAATATATATACTTGATAAGAACATGTTACATTGCCAACGACCATACCACGCTGAATACATCGGTTCTCGTCCGATCACCGAAATTAAGCAGCGTCGGGCGAGGTCAGGTTAGTACTTAGATGGTGGACCGCTTGGGAACACCGCGTGTTGTTGGCATTTCCCAATATCTTTTTTCTTCGTTCCTTTTCATTTTGATTTCTTTCCATTTTACTATTTATTGTATTTATCTAATTTTTTTTATAATTATAATAATTTCTTCAATCATAATCACAATTTTTGCCCTCGTTTCGGTATTTCCACCAAAGGTCAAGTATTTTGCCGCTTTTGCTTACGTTAATATCATCATTAAGTTAGAAAAGTGATTCTAATTAGATATTCCTTTATTCAGTTTGTATGTAATACATACATGTTGTACATATTAAATATTGTTATTGTTAAAACTGAGATTTCTATGTCATATGACTGTACGCTTGTTAATATATATACTTGATAAGAACATGTTACATTGCCAACGACCATACCACGCTGAATACATCGGTTCTCGTCCGATCACCGAAATTAAGCAGCGTCGGGCGAGGTCAGGTTAGTACTTAGATGGTGGACCGCTTGGGAACACCGCGTGTTGTTGGCATTTCCCAATATCTTTTTTCTTCGTTCCTTTTCATTTTGATTTCTTTCCATTTTACTATTTATTGTATTTATCTAATTTTTTTTATAATTATAATAATTTCTTCAATCATAATCACAATTTTTGCCCTCGTTTCGGTATTTCCACCAAAGGTCAAGTATTTTGCCGCTTTTGCTTACGTTAATATCATCATTAAGTTAGAAAAGTGATTCTAATTAGATATTCCTTTATTCAGTTTGTATGTAATACATACATGTTGTACATATTAAATATTATGTTATTGTTAAAACTGAGATTTCTATGTCATATGACTGTACGCTTGTTAATATATATACTTGATAAGAACATGTTACATTGCCAACGACCATACCACGCTGAATACATCGGTTCTCGTCCGATCACCGAAATTAAGCAGCGTCGGGCGAGGTCAGGTTAGTACTTAGATGGTGGACCGCTTGGGAACACCGCGTGTTGTTGGCATTTCCCAATATCTTTTTTCTTCGTTCCTTTTCATTTTGATTTCTTTCCATTTTACTATTTATTGTATTTATCTAATTTTTTTTATAATTATAATAATTTCTTCAATCATAATCACAATTTTTGCCCTCGTTTCGGTATTTCCACCAAAGGTCAAGTATTTTGCCGCTTTTGCTTACGTTAATATCATCATTAAGTTAGAAAAGTGATTCTAATTAGATATTCCTTTATTCAGTTTGTATGTAATACATACATGTTGTACATATTAAATATTATGTTATTGTTAAAACTGAGATTTCTATGTCATATGACTGTACGCTTGTTAATATATATACTTGATAAGAACATGTTACATTGCCAACGACCATACCACGCTGAATACATCGGTTCTCGTCCGATCACCGAAATTAAGCAGCGTCGGGCGAGGTCAGGTTAGTACTTAGATGGTGGACCGCTTGGGAACACCGCGTGTTGTTGGCATTTCCCAATATCTTTTTTCTTCGTTCCTTTTCATTTTGATTTCTTTCCATTTTACTATTTATTGTATTTATCTATTTTTTTTTATAATTATAATAATTTCTTCAATCATAATCACAATTTTTGCCCTCGTTTCGGTATTTCCACCAAAGGTCAAGTATTTTGCCGCTTTTGCTTACGTTAATATCATCATTAAGTTAGAAAAGTGATTCTAATTAGATATTCCTTTATTCAGTTTGTATGTAATACATACATGTTGTACATATTAAATATTATGTTATTGTTAAAACTGAGATTTCTATGTCATATGACTGTACGCTTGTTAATATATATACTTGATAAGAACATGTTACATTGCCAACGACCATACCACGCTGAATACATCGGTTCTCGTCCGATCACCGAAATTAAGCAGCGTCGGGCGTGGTTAGTACTTAGATGGTGGACCGCTTGGGAACACCGCGTGTTGTTGGCAATTTTCCAATATCTTTTTTCTTCGTTCCTTTTCATTTTGATTTCTTTCCATTTTACTATTTATTGTATTTATCTAATTTTTTTTATAATTATAATAATTTCTTCAATCATAATCACAATTTTTGCCCTCGTTTCGGTATTTCCACCAAAGGTCAAGTATTTTGCCGCTTTTGCTTACGTTAATATCATCATTAAGTTAGAAAAGTGATTCTAATTAGATATTCCTTTATTCAGTTTGTATGTAATACATACATGTTGTACATATTAAATATTATGTTATTGTTAAAACTGAGATTTCTATGTCATATGACTGTACGCTTGTTAATATATATACTTGATAAGAACATGTTACATTGCCAACGACCATACCACGCTGAATACATCGGTTCTCGTCCGATCACCGAAATTAAGCAGCGTCGGGCGAGGTCAGGTTAGTACTTAGATGGTGGACCGCTTGGGAACACCGCGTGTTGTTGGCATTTCCCAATATCTTTTTTCTTCGTTCCTTTTCATTTTGATTTCTTTCCATTTTACTATTTATTGTATTTATCTAATTTTTTTTATAATTATAATAATTTCTTCAATCATAATCACAATTTTTGCCCTCGTTTCGGTATTTCCACCAAAGGTCAAGTATTTTGCCGCTTTTGCTTACGTTAATATCATCATTAAGTTAGAAAAGTGATTCTAATTAGATATTCCTTTATTCAGTTTGTATGTAATACATACATGTTGTACATATTAAATATTGTTATTGTTAAAACTGAGATTTCTATGTCATATGACTGTACGCTTGTTAATATATATACTTGATAAGAACATGTTACATTGCCAACGACCATACCACGCTGAATACATCGGTTCTCGTCCGATCACCGAAATTAAGCAGCGTCGGGCGTGGTTAGTACTTAGATGGTGGACCGCTTGGGAACACCGCGTGTTGTTGGCATTTCCCAATATCTTTTTTCTTCGTTCCTTTTCATTTTGATTTCTTTCCATTTTACTATTTATTGTATTTATCTAATTTTTTTTATAATTATAATAATTTCTTCAATCATAATCACAATTTTTGCCCTCGTTTCGGTATTTCCACCAAAGGTCAAGTATTTTGCCGCTTTTGCTTACGTTAATATCATCATTAAGTTAGAAAAGTGATTCTAATTAGATATTCCTTTATTCAGTTTGTATGTAATACATACATGTTGTACATATTAAATATTGTTAAAACTGAGATTTCTATGTCATATGACTGTAAGCTTGTTAATATATATACTTGATAAGAACATGTTACATTGCCAACGACCATACCACGCTGAATACATCGGTTCTCGTCCGATCACCGAAATTAAGCAGCGTCGGGCGAGGTCAGGTTAGTACTTAGATGGTGGACCGCTTGGGAACACCGCGTGTTGTTGGCATTTCCCAATATCTTTTTTCTTCGTTCCTTTTCATTTTGATTTCTTTCCATTTTACTATTTATTGTATTTATCTAATTTTTTTTATAATTATAATAATTTCTTCAATCATAATCACAATTTTTGCCCTCGTTTCGGTATTTCCACCAAAGGTCAAGTATTTTGCCGCTTTTGCTTACGTTAATATCATCATTAAGTTAGAAAAGTGATTCTAATTAGATATTCCTTTATTCAGTTTGTATGTAATACATACATGTTGTACATATTAAATATTATGTTATTGTTAAAACTGAGATTTCTATGTCATATGACTGTACGCTTGTTAATATATATACTTGATAAGAACATGTTACATTGCCAACGACCATACCACGCTGAATACATCGGTTCTCGTCCGATCACCGAAATTAAGCAGCGTCGGGCGAGGTCAGGTTAGTACTTAGATGGTGGACCGCTTGGGAACACCGCGTGTTGTTGGCAATTTCCCAATATCTTTTTTCTTCGTTCCTTTTCATTTTGATTTCTTTCCATTTTACTATTTATTGTATTTATCTAATTTTTTTTATAATTATAATAATTTCTTCAATCATAATCACAATTTTTGCCCTCGCTTCGGTATTTCCACCAAAGGTCAAGTATTTTGCCGCTTTTGCTTACGTTAATATCATCATTAAGTTAGAAAAGTGATTCTAATTAGATATTCCTTTATTCAGTTTGTATGTAATACATACATGTTGTACATATTAAATATTATGTTATTGTTAAAACTGAGATTTCTATGTCATATGACTGTACGCTTGTTAATATATATACTTGATAAGAACATGTTACATTGCCAACGACCATACCACGCTGAATACATCGGTTCTCGTCCGATCACCGAAATTAAGCAGCGTCGGGCGAGGTCAGGTTAGTACTTAGATGGTGGACCGCTTGGGAACACCGCGTGTTGTTGGCATTTCCCAATATCTTTTTTCTTCGTTCCTTTTCATTTTGATTTCTTTCCATTTTACTATTTATTGTATTTATCTAATTTTTTTTATAATTATAATAATTTCTTCAATCATAATCACAATTTTTGCCCTCGTTTCGGTATTTCCACCAAAGGTCAAGTATTTTGCCGCTTTTGCTTACGTTAATATCATCATTAAGTTAGAAAAGTGATTCTAATTAGATATTCCTTTATTCAGTTTGTATGTAATACATACATGTTGTACATATTAAATATTGTTATTGTTAAAACTGAGATTTCTATGTCATATGACTGTACGCTTGTTAATATATATACTTGATAAGAACATGTTACATTGCCAACGACCATACCACGCTGAATACATCGGTTCTCGTCCGATCACCGAAATTAAGCAGCGTCGGGCGAGGTCAGGTTAGTACTTAGATGGTGGACCGCTTGGGAACACCGCGTGTTGTTGGCATTTCCCAATATCTTTTTTCTTCGTTCCTTTTCATTTTGATTTCTTTCCATTTTACTATTTATTGTATTTATCTAATTTTTTTTATAATTATAATAATTTCTTCAATCATAATCACAATTTTTGCCCTCGTTTCGGTATTTCCACCAAAGGTCAAGTATTTTGCCGCTTTTGCTTACGTTAATATCATCATTAAGTTAGAAAAGTGATTCTAATTAGATATTCCTTTATTCAGTTTGTATGTAATACATACATGTTGTACATATTAAATATTATGTTATTGTTAAAACTGAGATTTCTATGTCATATGACTGTACGCTTGTTAATATATATACTTGATAAGAACATGTTACATTGCCAACGACCATACCACGCTGAATACATCGGTTCTCGTCCGATCACCGAAATTAAGCAGCGTCGGGCGAGGTCAGGTTAGTACTTAGATGGTGGACCGCTTGGGAACACCGCGTGTTGTTGGCATTTCCCAATATCTTTTTTCTTCGTTCCTTTTCATTTTGATTTCTTTCCATTTTACTATTTATTGTATTTATCTATTTTTTTTTATAATTATAATAATTTCTTCAATCATAATCACAATTTTTGCCCTCGTTTCGGTATTTCCACCAAAGGTCAAGTATTTTGCCGCTTTTGCTTACGTTAATATCATCATTAAGTTAGAAAAGTGATTCTAATTAGATATTCCTTTATTCAGTTTGTATTTAATACATACATGTTGTACATATTAAATATTATGTTATTGTTAAAACTGAGATTTCTATGTCATATGACTGTACGCTTGTTAATATATATACTTGATAAGAACATGTTACATTGCCAACGACCATACCACGCTGAATACATCGGTTCTCGTCCGATCACCGAAATTAAGCAGCGTCGGGCGTGGTTAGTACTTAGATGGTGGACCGCTTGGGAACACCGCGTGTTGTTGGCATTTCCCAATATCTTTTTTCTTCGTTCCTTTTCATTTTGATTTCTTTCCATTTTACTATTTATTGTATTTATCTATTTTTTTTTATAATTATAATAATTTCTTCAATCATAATCACAATTTTTGCCCTCGTTTCGGTATTTCCACCAAAGGTCAAGTATTTTGCCGCTTTTGCTTACGTTAATATCATCATTAAGTTAGAAAAGTGATTCTAATTAGATATTCCTTTATTCAGTTTGTATGTAATACATACATGTTGTACATATTAAATATTATGTTATTGTTAAAACTGAGATTTCTATGTCATATGACTGTACGCTTGTTAATATATATACTTGATAAGAACATGTTACATTGCCAACGACCATACCACGCTGAATACATCGGTTCTCGTCCGATCACCGAAATTAAGCAGCGTCGGGCGAGGTCAGGTTAGTACTTAGATGGTGGACCGCTTGGGAACACCGCGTGTTGTTGGCATTTCCCAATATCTTTTTTCTTCGTTCCTTTTCATTTTGATTTCTTTCCATTTTACTATTTATTGTATTTATCTAATTTTTTTTATAATTATAATAATTTCTTCAATCATAATCACAATTTTTGCCCTCGTTTCGGTATTTCCACCAAAGGTCAAGTATTTTGCCGCTTTTGCTTACGTTAATATCATCATTAAGTTAGAAAAGTGATTCTAATTAGATATTCCTTTATTCAGTTTGTATGTAATACATACATGTTGTACATATTAAATATTATGTTATTGTTAAAACTGAGATTTCTATGTCATATGACTGTACGCTTGTTAATATATATACTTGATAAGAACATGTTACATTGCCAACGACCATACCACGCTGAATACATCGGTTCTCGTCCGATCACCGAAATTAAGCAGCGTCGGGCGAGGTCAGGTTAGTACTTAGATGGTGGACCGCTTGGGAACACCGCGTGTTGTTGGCATTTCCCAATATCTTTTTTCTTCGTTCCTTTTCATTTTGATTTCTTTCCATTTTACTATTTATTGTATTTATCTAATTTTTTTTATAATTATAATAATTTCTTCAATCATAATCACAATTTTTGCCCTCGTTTCGGTATTTCCACCAAAGGTCAAGTATTTTGCCGCTTTTGCTTACGTTAATATCATCATTAAGTTAGAAAAGTGATTCTAATTAGATATTCCTTTATTCAGTTTGTATGTAATACATACATGTTGTACATATTAAATATTATGTTATTGTTAAAACTGAGATTTCTATGTCATATGACTGTACGCTTGTTAATATATATACTTGATAAGAACATGTTACATTGCCAACGACCATACCACGCTGAATACATCGGTTCTCGTCCGATCACCGAAATTAAGCAGCGTCGGGCGAGGTCAGGTTAGTACTTAGATGGTGGACCGCTTGGGAACACCGCGTGTTGTTGGCATTTCCCAATATCTTTTTTCTTCGTTCCTTTTCATTTTGATTTCTTTCCATTTTACTATTTATTGTATTTATCTAATTTTTTTTATAATTATAATAATTTCTTCAATCATAATCACAATTTTTGCCCTCGTTTCGGTATTTCCACCAAAGGTCAAGTATTTTGCCGCTTTTGCTTACGTTAATATCATCATTAAGTTAGAAAAGTGATTCTAATTAGATATTCCTTTATTCAGTTTGTATGTAATACATACATGTTGTACATATTAAATATTATGTTATTGTTAAAACTGAGATTTCTATGTCATATGACTGTACGCTTGTTAATATATATACTTGATAAGAACATGTTACATTGCCAACGACCATACCACGCTGAATACATCGGTTCTCGTCCGATCACCGAAATTAAGCAGCGTCGGGCGTGGTTAGTACTTAGATGGAGGACCGCTTGGGAACACCGCGTGTTGTTGGCATTTCCCAATATCTTTTTTCTTCGTTCCTTTTCATTTTGATTTCTTTCCATTTTACTATTTATTGTATTTATCTATTTTTTTTTATAATTATAATAATTTCTTCAATCATAATCACAATTTTTGCCCTCGTTTCGGTATTTCCACCAAAGGTCAAGTATTTTGCCGCTTTTGCTTACGTTAATATCATCATTAAGTTAGAAAAGTGATTCTAATTAGATATTCCTTTATTCAGTTTGTATTTAATACATACATGTTGTACATATTAAATATTATGTTATTGTTAAAACTGAGATTTCTATGTCATATGACTGTACGCTTGTTAATATATATACTTGATAAGAACATGTTACATTGCCAACGACCATACCACGCTGAATACATCGGTTCTCGTCCGATCACCGAAATTAAGCAGCGTCGGGCGTGGTTAGTACTTAGATGGTGGACCGCTTGGGAACACCGCGTGTTGTTGGCATTTCCCAATATCTTTTTTCTTCGTTCCTTTTCATTTTGATTTCTTTCCATTTTACTATTTATTGTATTTATCTAATTTTTTTTATAATTATAATAATTTCTTCAATCATAATCACAATTTTTGCCCTCGTTTCGGTATTTCCACCAAAGGTCAAGTATTTTGCCGCTTTTGCTTACGTTAATATCATCATTAAGTTAGAAAAGTGATTCTAATTAGATATTCCCTTATTCAGTTTGTATGTAATACATACATGTTGTACATATTAAATATTGTTAAAACTGAGATTTCTATGTCATATGACTGTAAGCTTGTTAATATATATACTTGATAAGAACATGTTACATTGCCAACGACCATACCACGCTGAATACATCGGTTCTCGTCCGATCACCGAAATTAAGCAGCGTCGGGCGAGGTCAGGTTAGTACTTAGATGGTGGACCGCTTGGGAACACCGCGTGTTGTTGGCATTTCCCAATATCTTTTTTCTTCGTTCCTTTTCATTTTGATTTCTTTCCATTTTACTATTTATTGTATTTATCTAATTTTTTTTATAATTATAATAATTTCTTCAATCATAATCACAATTTTTGCCCTCGTTTCGGTATTTCCACCAAAGGTCAAGTATTTTGCCGCTTTTGCTTACGTTAATATCATCATTAAGTTAGAAAAGTGATTCTAATTAGATATTCCTTTATTCAGTTTGTATGTAATACATACATGTTGTACATATTAAATATTATGTTATTGTTAAAACTGAGATTTCTATGTCATATGACTGTACGCTTGTTAATATATATACTTGATAAGAACATGTTACATTGCCAACGACCATACCACGCTGAATACATCGGTTCTCGTCCGATCACCGAAATTAAGCAGCGTCGGGCGAGGTCAGGTTAGTACTTAGATGGTGGACCGCTTGGGAACACCGCGTGTTGTTGGCAATTTCCCAATATCTTTTTTCTTCGTTCCTTTTCATTTTGATTTCTTTCCATTTTACTATTTATTGTATTTATCTAATTTTTTTTATAATTATAATAATTTCTTCAATCATAATCACAATTTTTGCCCTCGCTTCGGTATTTCCACCAAAGGTCAAGTATTTTGCCGCTTTTGCTTACGTTAATATCATCATTAAGTTAGAAAAGTGATTCTAATTAGATATTCCTTTATTCAGTTTGTATGTAATACATACATGTTGTACATATTAAATATTATGTTATTGTTAAAACTGAGATTTCTATGTCATATGACTGTACGCTTGTTAATATATATACTTGATAAGAACATGTTACATTGCCAACGACCATACCACGCTGAATACATCGGTTCTCGTCCGATCACCGAAATTAAGCAGCGTCGGGCGAGGTCAGGTTAGTACTTAGATGGTGGACCGCTTGGGAACACCGCGTGTTGTTGGCATTTCCCAATATCTTTTTTCTTCGTTCCTTTTCATTTTGATTTCTTTCCATTTTACTATTTATTGTATTTATCTAATTTTTTTTATAATTATAATAATTTCTTCAATCATAATCACAATTTTTGCCCTCGTTTCGGTATTTCCACCAAAGGTCAAGTATTTTGCCGCTTTTGCTTACGTTAATATCATCATTAAGTTAGAAAAGTGATTCTAATTAGATATTCCTTTATTCAGTTTGTATGTAATACATACATGTTGTACATATTAAATATTGTTATTGTTAAAACTGAGATTTCTATGTCATATGACTGTACGCTTGTTAATATATATACTTGATAAGAACATGTTACATTGCCAACGACCATACCACGCTGAATACATCGGTTCTCGTCCGATCACCGAAATTAAGCAGCGTCGGGCGAGGTCAGGTTAGTACTTAGATGGTGGACCGCTTGGGAACACCGCGTGTTGTTGGCATTTCCCAATATCTTTTTTCTTCGTTCCTTTTCATTTTGATTTCTTTCCATTTTACTATTTATTGTATTTATCTAATTTTTTTTATAATTATAATAATTTCTTCAATCATAATCACAATTTTTGCCCTCGTTTCGGTATTTCCACCAAAGGTCAAGTATTTTGCCGCTTTTGCTTACGTTAATATCATCATTAAGTTAGAAAAGTGATTCTAATTAGATATTCCTTTATTCAGTTTGTATGTAATACATACATGTTGTACATATTAAATATTATGTTATTGTTAAAACTGAGATTTCTATGTCATATGACTGTACGCTTGTTAATATATATACTTGATAAGAACATGTTACATTGCCAACGACCATACCACGCTGAATACATCGGTTCTCGTCCGATCACCGAAATTAAGCAGCGTCGGGCGAGGTCAGGTTAGTACTTAGATGGTGGACCGCTTGGGAACACCGCGTGTTGTTGGCATTTCCCAATATCTTTTTTCTTCGTTCCTTTTCATTTTGATTTCTTTCCATTTTACTATTTATTGTATTTATCTAATTTTTTTTATAATTATAATAATTTCTTCAATCATAATCACAATTTTTGCCCTCGTTTCGGTATTTCCACCAAAGGTCAAGTATTTTGCCGCTTTTGCTTACGTTAATATCATCATTAAGTTAGAAAAGTGATTCTAATTAGATATTCCTTTATTCAGTTTGTATGTAATACATACATGTTGTACATATTAAATATTATGTTATTGTTAAAACTGAGATTTCTATGTCATATGACTGTACGCTTGTTAATATATATACTTGATAAGAACATGTTACATTGCCAACGACCATACCACGCTGAATACATCGGTTCTCGTCCGATCACCGAAATTAAGCAGCGTCGGGCGAGGTCAGGTTAGTACTTAGATGGTGGACCGCTTGGGAACACCGCGTGTTGTTGGCATTTCCCAATATCTTTTTTCTTCGTTCCTTTTCATTTTGATTTCTTTCCATTTTACTATTTATTGTATTTATCTATTTTTTTTTATAATTATAATAATTTCTTCAATCATAATCACAATTTTTGCCCTCGTTTCGGTATTTCCACCAAAGGTCAAGTATTTTGCCGCTTTTGCTTACGTTAATATCATCATTAAGTTAGAAAAGTGATTCTAATTAGATATTCCTTTATTCAGTTTGTATTTAATACATACATGTTGTACATATTAAATATTATGTTATTGTTAAAACTGAGATTTCTATGTCATATGACTGTACGCTTGTTAATATATATACTTGATAAGAACATGTTACATTGCCAACGACCATACCACGCTGAATACATCGGTTCTCGTCCGATCACCGAAATTAAGCAGCGTCGGGCGTGGTTAGTACTTAGATGGTGGACCGCTTGGGAACACCGCGTGTTGTTGGCATTTCCCAATATCTTTTTTCTTCGTTCCTTTTCATTTTGATTTCTTTCCATTTTACTATTTATTGTATTTATCTATTTTTTTTTATAATTATAATAATTTCTTCAATCATAATCACAATTTTTGCCCTCGTTTCGGTATTTCCACCAAAGGTCAAGTATTTTGCCGCTTTTGCTTACGTTAATATCATCATTAAGTTAGAAAAGTGATTCTAATTAGATATTCCTTTATTCAGTTTGTATGTAATACATACATGTTGTACATATTAAATATTATGTTATTGTTAAAACTGAGATTTCTATGTCATATGACTGTACGCTTGTTAATATATATACTTGATAAGAACATGTTACATTGCCAACGACCATACCACGCTGAATACATCGGTTCTCGTCCGATCACCGAAATTAAGCAGCGTCGGGCGAGGTCAGGTTAGTACTTAGATGGTGGACCGCTTGGGAACACCGCGTGTTGTTGGCATTTCCCAATATCTTTTTTCTTCGTTCCTTTTCATTTTGATTTCTTTCCATTTTACTATTTATTGTATTTATCTAATTTTTTTTATAATTATAATAATTTCTTCAATCATAATCACAATTTTTGCCCTCGTTTCGGTATTTCCACCAAAGGTCAAGTATTTTGCCGCTTTTGCTTACGTTAATATCATCATTAAGTTAGAAAAGTGATTCTAATTAGATATTCCTTTATTCAGTTTGTATGTAATACATACATGTTGTACATATTAAATATTATGTTATTGTTAAAACTGAGATTTCTATGTCATATGACTGTACGCTTGTTAATATATATACTTGATAAGAACATGTTACATTGCCAACGACCATACCACGCTGAATACATCGGTTCTCGTCCGATCACCGAAATTAAGCAGCGTCGGGCGAGGTCAGGTTAGTACTTAGATGGTGGACCGCTTGGGAACACCGCGTGTTGTTGGCATTTCCCAATATCTTTTTTCTTCGTTCCTTTTCATTTTGATTTCTTTCCATTTTACTATTTATTGTATTTATCTAATTTTTTTTATAATTATAATAATTTCTTCAATCATAATCACAATTTTTGCCCTCGTTTCGGTATTTCCACCAAAGGTCAAGTATTTTGCCGCTTTTGCTTACGTTAATATCATCATTAAGTTAGAAAAGTGATTCTAATTAGATATTCCTTTATTCAGTTTGTATGTAATACATACATGTTGTACATATTAAATATTATGTTATTGTTAAAACTGAGATTTCTATGTCATATGACTGTACGCTTGTTAATATATATACTTGATAAGAACATGTTACATTGCCAACGACCATACCACGCTGAATACATCGGTTCTCGTCCGATCACCGAAATTAAGCAGCGTCGGGCGTGGTTAGTACTTAGATGGTGGACCGCTTGGGAACACCGCGTGTTGTTGGCATTTCCCAATATCTTTTTTCTTCGTTCCTTTTCATTTTGATTTCTTTCCATTTTACTATTTATTGTATTTATCTATTTTTTTTTATAATTATAATAATTTCTTCAATCATAATCACAATTTTTGCCCTCGTTTCGGTATTTCCACCAAAGGTCAAGTATTTTGCCGCTTTTGCTTACGTTAATATCATCATTAAGTTAGAAAAGTGATTCTAATTAGATATTCCTTTATTCAGTTTGTATGTAATACATACATGTTGTACATATTAAATATTATGTTATTGTTAAAACTGAGATTTCTATGTCATATGACTGTACGCTTGTTAATATATATACTTGATAAGAACATGTTACATTGCCAACGACCATACCACGCTGAATACATCGGTTCTCGTCCGATCACCGAAATTAAGCAGCGTCGGGCGAGGTCAGGTTAGTACTTAGATGGTGGACCGCTTGGGAACACCGCGTGTTGTTGACATTTCCCAATATCTTTTTTCTTCGTTCCTTTTCATTTTGATTTCTTTCCATTTTACTATTTATTGTATTTATCTAATTTTTTTTATAATTATAATAATTTCTTCAATCATAATCACAATTTTTGCCCTCGTTTCGGTATTTCCACCAAAGGTCAAGTATTTTGCCGCTTTTGCTTACGTTAATATCATCATTAAGTTAGAAAAGTGATTCTAATTAGATATTCCTTTATTCAGTTTGTATGTAATACATACATGTTGTACATATTAAATATTATGTTATTGTTAAAACTGAGATTTCTATGTCATATGACTGTACGCTTGTTAATATATATACTTGATAAGAACATGTTACATTGCCAACGACCATACCACGCTGAATACATCGGTTCTCGTCCGATCACCGAAATTAAGCAGCGTCGGGCGAGGTCAGGTTAGTACTTAGATGGTGGACCGCTTGGGAACACCGCGTGTTGTTGGCATTTCCCAATATCTTTTTTCTTCGTTCCTTTTCATTTTGATTTCTTTCCATTTTACTATTTATTGTATTTATCTAATTTTTTTTATAATTATAATAATTTCTTCAATCATAATCACAATTTTTGCCCTCGTTTCGGTATTTCCACCAAAGGTCAAGTATTTTGCCGCTTTTGCTTACGTTAATATCATCATTAAGTTAGAAAAGTGATTCTAATTAGATATTCCTTTATTCAGTTTGTATGTAATACATACATGTTGTACATATTAAATATTATGTTATTGTTAAAACTGAGATTTCTATGTCATATGACTGTACGCTTGTTAATATATATACTTGATAAGAACATGTTACATTGCCAACGACCATACCACGCTGAATACATCGGTTCTCGTCCGATCACCGAAATTAAGCAGCGTCGGGCGTGGTTAGTACTTAGATGGTGTGGACCGCTTGGGAACACCGCGTGTTGTTGGCAATTTCCCAATATCTTTTTTCTTCGTTCCTTTTCATTTTGATTTCTTTCCATTTTACTATTTATTGTATTTATCTAATTTTTTTTATAATTATAATAATTTCTTCAATCATAATCACAATTTTTGCCCTCGTTTCGGTATTTCCACCAAAGGTCAAGTATTTTGCCGCTTTTGCTTACGTTAATATCATCATTAAGTTAGAAAAGTGATTCTAATTAGATATTCCTTTATTCAGTTTGTATGTAATACATACATGTTGTACATATTAAATATTATGTTATTGTTAAAACTGAGATTTCTATGTCATATGACTGTACGCTTGTTAATATATATACTTGATAAGAACATGTTACATTGCCAACGACCATACCACGCTGAATACATCGGTTCTCGTCCGATCACCGAAATTAAGCAGCGTCGGGCGTGGTTAGTACTTAGATGGTGTGGACCGCTTGGGAACACCGCGTGTTGTTGGCAATTTCCCAATATCTTTTTTCTTCGTTCCTTTTCATTTTGATTTCTTTCCATTTTACTATTTATTGTATTTATCTAATTTTTTTTATAATTATAATAATTTCTTCAATCATAATCACAATTTTTGCCCTCGTTTCGGTATTTCCACCAAAGGTCAAGTATTTTGCCGCTTTTGCTTACGTTAATATCATCATTAAGTTAGAAAAGTGATTCTAATTAGATATTCCTTTATTCAGTTTGTATGTAATACATACATGTTGTACATATTAAATATTATGTTATTGTTAAAACTGAGATTTCTATGTCATATGACTGTACGCTTGTTAATATATATACTTGATAAGAACATGTTACATTGCCAACGACCATACCACGCTGAATACATCGGTTCTCGTCCGATCACCGAAATTAAGCAGCGTCGGGCGAGGTCAGGTTAGTACTTAGATGGTGGACCGCTTGGGAACACCGCGTGTTGTTGGCATTTCCCAATATCTTTTTTCTTCGTTCCTTTTCATTTTGATTTCTTTCCATTTTACTATTTATTGTATTTATCTAATTTTTTTTATAATTATAATAATTTCTTCAATCATAATCACAATTTTTGCCCTCGTTTCGGTATTTCCACCAAAGGTCAAGTATTTTGCCGCTTTTGCTTACGTTAATATCATCATTAAGTTAGAAAAGTGATTCTAATTAGATATTCCTTTATTCAGTTTGTATGTAATACATACATGTTGTACATATTAAATATTATGTTATTGTTAAAACTGAGATTTCTATGTCATATGACTGTACGCTTGTTAATATATATACTTGATAAGAACATGTTACATTGCCAACGACCATACCACGCTGAATACATCGGTTCTCGTCCGATCACCGAAATTAAGCAGCGTCGGGCGTGGTTAGTACTTAGATGGTGGACCGCTTGGGAACACCGCGTGTTGTTGGCATTTCCCAATATCTTTTTTCTTCGTTCCTTTTCATTTTGATTTCTTTCCATTTTACTATTTATTGTATTTATCTAATTTTTTTTATAATTATAATAATTTCTTCAATCATAATCACAATTTTTGCCCTCGTTTCGGTATTTCCACCAAAGGTCAAGTATTTTGCCGCTTTTGCTTACGTTAATATCATCATTAAGTTAGAAAAGTGATTCTAATTAGATATTCCTTTATTCAGTTTGTATGTAATACATACATGTTGTACATATTAAATATTATGTTATTGTTAAAACTGAGATTTCTATGTCATATGACTGTACGCTTGTTAATATATATACTTGATAAGAACATGTTACATTGCCAACGACCATACCACGCTGAATACATCGGTTCTCGTCCGATCACCGAAATTAAGCAGCGTCGGGCGTGGTTAGTACTTAGATGGTGGACCGCTTGGGAACACCGCGTGTTGTTGGCATTTCCCAATATCTTTTTTCTTCGTTCCTTTTCATTTTGATTTCTTTCCATTTTACTATTTATTGTATTTATCTAATTTTTTTTATAATTATAATAATTTCTTCAATCATAATCACAATTTTTGCCCTCGTTTCGGTATTTCCACCAAAGGTCAAGTATTTTGCCGCTTTTGCTTACGTTAATATCATCATTAAGTTAGAAAAGTGATTCTAATTAGATATTCCTTTATTCAGTTTGTATGTAATACATACATGTTGTACATATTAAATATTATGTTATTGTTAAAACTGAGATTTCTATGTCATATGACTGTACGCTTGTTAATATATATACTTGATAAGAACATGTTACATTGCCAACGACCATACCACGCTGAATACATCGGTTCTCGTCCGATCACCGAAATTAAGCAGCGTCGGGCGTGGTTAGTACTTAGATGGTGTGGACCGCTTGGGAACACCGCGTGTTGTTGGCAATTTCCCAATATCTTTTTTCTTCGTTCCTTTTCATTTTGATTTCTTTCCATTTTACTATTTATTGTATTTATCTAATTTTTTTTATAATTATAATAATTTCTTCAATCATAATCACAATTTTTGCCCTCGTTTCGGTATTTCCACCAAAGGTCAAGTATTTTGCCGCTTTTGCTTACGTTAATATCATCATTAAGTTAGAAAAGTGATTCTAATTAGATATTCCTTTATTCAGTTTGTATGTAATACATACATGTTGTACATATTAAATATTATGTTATTGTTAAAACTGAGATTTCTATGTCATATGACTGTACGCTTGTTAATATATATACTTGATAAGAACATGTTACATTGCCAACGACCATACCACGCTGAATACATCGGTTCTCGTCCGATCACCGAAATTAAGCAGCGTCGGGCGTGGTTAGTACTTAGATGGTGTACCGCTTGGGAACACCGCGTGTTGTTGGCATTTCCCAATATCTTTTTTCTTCGTTCCTTTTCATTTTGATTTCTTTCCATTTTACTATTTATTGTATTTATCTAATTTTTTTTATAATTATAATAATTTCTTCAATCATAATCACAATTTTTGCCCTCGTTTCGGTATTTCCACCAAAGGTCAAGTATTTTGCCGCTTTTGCTTACGTTAATATCATCATTAAGTTAGAAAAGTGATTCTAATTAGATATTCCTTTATTCAGTTTGTATGTAATACATACATGTTGTACATATTAAATATTATGTTATTGTTAAAACTGAGATTTCTATGTCATATGACTGTACGCTTGTTAATATATATACTTGATAAGAACATGTTACATTGCCAACGACCATACCACGCTGAATACATCGGTTCTCGTCCGATCACCGAAATTAAGCAGCGTCGGGCGTGGTTAGTACTTAGATGGTGTGGACCGCTTGGGAACACCGCGTGTTGTTGGCAATTTCCCAATATCTTTTTTCTTCGTTCCTTTTCATTTTGATTTCTTTCCATTTTACTATTTATTGTATTTATCTAATTTTTTTTATAATTATAATAATTTCTTCAATCATAATCACAATTTTTGCCCTCGTTTCGGTATTTCCACCAAAGGTCAAGTATTTTGCCGCTTTTGCTTACGTTAATATCATCATTAAGTTAGAAAAGTGATTCTAATTAGATATTCCTTTATTCAGTTTGTATGTAATACATACATGTTGTACATATTAAATATTATGTTATTGTTAAAACTGAGATTTCTATGTCATATGACTGTACGCTTGTTAATATATATACTTGATAAGAACATGTTACATTGCCAACGACCATACCACGCTGAATACATCGGTTCTCGTCCGATCACCGAAATTAAGCAGCGTCGGGCGTGGTTAGTACTTAGATGGTGTACCGCTTGGGAACACCGCGTGTTGTTGGCATTTCCCAATATCTTTTTTCTTCGTTCCTTTTCATTTTGATTTCTTTCCATTTTACTATTTATTGTATTTATCTAATTTTTTTTATAATTATAATAATTTCTTCAATCATAATCACAATTTTTGCCCTCGTTTCGGTATTTCCACCAAAGGTCAAGTATTTTGCCGCTTTTGCTTACGTTAATATCATCATTAAGTTAGAAAAGTGATTCTAATTAGATATTCCTTTATTCAGTTTGTATGTAATACATACATGTTGTACATATTAAATATTATGTTATTGTTAAAACTGAGATTTCTATGTCATATGACTGTACGCTTGTTAATATATATACTTGATAAGAACATGTTACATTGCCAACGACCATACCACGCTGAATACATCGGTTCTCGTCCGATCACCGAAATTAAGCAGCGTCGGGCGTGGTTAGTACTTAGATGGTGTGGACCGCTTGGGAACACCGCGTGTTGTTGGCAATTTCCCAATATCTTTTTTCTTCGTTCCTTTTCATTTTGATTTCTTTCCATTTTACTATTTATTGTATTTATCTAATTTTTTTTATAATTATAATAATTTCTTCAATCATAATCACAATTTTTGCCCTCGTTTCGGTATTTCCACCAAAGGTCAAGTATTTTGCCGCTTTTGCTTACGTTAATATCATCATTAAGTTAGAAAAGTGATTCTAATTAGATATTCCTTTATTCAGTTTGTATGTAATACATACATGTTGTACATATTAAATATTATGTTATTGTTAAAACTGAGATTTCTATGTCATATGACTGTACGCTTGTTAATATATATACTTGATAAGAACATGTTACATTGCCAACGACCATACCACGCTGAATACATCGGTTCTCGTCCGATCACCGAAATTAAGCAGCGTCGGGCGAGGTCAGGTTAGTACTTAGATGGTGGACCGCTTGGGAACACCGCGTGTTGTTGGCATTTCCCAATATCTTTTTTCTTCGTTCCTTTTCATTTTGATTTCTTTCCATTTTACTATTTATTGTATTTATCTAATTTTTTTTATAATTATAATAATTTCTTCAATCATAATCACAATTTTTGCCCTCGTTTCGGTATTTCCACCAAAGGTCAAGTATTTTGCCGCTTTTGCTTACGTTAATATCATCATTAAGTTAGAAAAGTGATTTTAATTAGTTATGTACTTTAATTGCTGTATTTTATATTATAAAAAAAAAGTAGGCGGCTTTGCAAACGATACAATGAATAAATCCCTAGTAAACAAGAATGATATTGCTTATTCCATCAAAAGATTACTATATATAAATTACTGTTTTTATGTTTTTTCAGCCCGATATTTTTTATGGTATTTTAAAACGTTTAAATATTTTACTTAAAATCACTTTTCAACTGTATGATAATATTGATGAAATACTAAGTGTTATTGCTGAGCAATACTTGCAACAACGTCCAGCAGTAGAACATATGCAATCATTTATGGGTGAGTTTTAAGTCCGTTTTTATAAGGTTTTTCCCAATTGAAGTAATTCTCATTTTCATTGAATATAGATCTGTACGCTTTAGAAATCATGTGCTCGTGCATTTTAAAATTGGCCAAATCTGGACTGGAATATGACATGATAATAGCTGAACAACAAGGCACAGCTTTAGCCAGATTTGTTTGGCAATATTTAAAGAACATGGACAACTTATTGAAAATGCCCGTGATGCATATTAAAACGGTAATTGATTTATTAATTGATCTTTTTATAGCCACCATACATATAAATGTAAATATGACTATATCGTATGTATGCGATAATGTATAGGGGGAATAAGAGAATTCCATTTGTTTTTTACATTCTACTTAAATTAGAAGTATACGGCTAGATCGATTCTGATTTTGATGCTAACCTAGAATTTAGGTTTAAAAGAACGCCTTCACTTGAATGTTGCAAATGATATAACATTTTTTTCTTTGTAGTATTTCAATATTATGGTACTGATTTTAGACGCTCTACCCTTACTCATGGAAGTGAAAATATATCAAACTTTATTAGAAATCCTGATAGAATTAAATTTTACTCAACATTCTTATAATGAGAAGGATGGCGATGAGTCATTACAACTACATCCAGCACAAATTATGCAATATCAACGATTGATGTTAAGAAGTTTTACCCAACTACATAATATCCAACAAGTAGCCATTAACACTAATGTGATTTGGAAATTGTGCATTTATTATAAACTGGTAAGTGATCAATAAGTTAGTTGTAACTTGAAAAACTTTCGCATTCTTTTTTTTTTTTTTTGTTATTAAAAAAAATAGGGCAAACATCATTTTAATAATGAGTTGAAACTACTTCTCATCACTTTGGCTAAGGATCGTTTTGATTTATTTAAACATATTTTACCAGTATTGATTTTTAATTTATATAAATATGTACCCAAACTAAATTTAGGCACTATTAAGGTAAATATATTCGTATGCATGCACCATAATTTTGAAAGTAGTATAAGTAAATTTTTTTCACCAAAGTTGACAAGTACAAATATTCTAGACGGTCAAGCGCGATCTACATCACTTAGTTCCACAAATTATGCTAAAATGACTTTAGTTGTATCAGTAAATGAGAAGCATTGCCAAATAAAAGTAACTTCATTAAATATTATTATATTGTCCGATTGAGTGCAAATTAGCACAATTTGTCATATAAAGATGGGGAGTGTTTGTAAAAAAGGTCCTATTTAGTGCAACACATGTCCATGTATCAAGTGAGATATGTGCATCCCCATAAACTTATTACAAAAATCTTTGATATTAGACCACTTTCAAAATTATAGGCATATATTGTATATTGTAATTATTCTAATATTTTTAAAATTATTTTCTTCCAAGTTTATCATAACTCAGCATAAAAATTTGATTTTTTCGAATTGTGAAATTGATGAACCAGAAATTCTCTGCTGTCACATTATCTTAACGCTTTTACAAATATTGGAGAAAACCTTACAGCTGCCATTGCGTAATAATCCGGGCAATCGTTTGGAGCCCTTACAGCACCTTTATGTGTTTTTAAATGAGATTGATTTTAAAATATATGCAGTGAAGCCTTTAATGTAAGTTTATATGTAAGTTTATTTCTTTTGTAACATCATATGCATCTTGTTGAATTTTCCGACACACATATCTAGTTTTCTCAAGAAATTGAGTGAAATCCGATACGCCCACAAGCGACAAAAATCTCTCCATGGTCAACAATATTTGACTAATAAAGTTAAAATTTGTTTCACATATTTATAATAAGTGCGTCCAAGTATGCACTTTATAAATATTTGGCGCAGAATTCAATGTTTACATCTAGACATGTTAGTCCGTGCTAAGAATAGGCGAGGTCGAATAATGTATAGGACAACCATCAATAAAAAACTTTATATCTGCCACAAAAAGTAACCTATGAACTTGAAATGGTTATCCCATCCATCGATGCACCAAAAATGGGTGTGGTCGAATGACAGATATTTCACAAAAAAACATACTCAACATAAAACTAGACTTGCAAGCTAATATATAATACATACGTTATTAGAGGGCGCAATATATATATATATATGCCACGCCCACAATTATAGATATGGAGGGTATTTAAGATTTGACCTAAGTCAAATTTAGTTTTCTTACTTGCTTTTTATTAAGTTTGATATGAATTTTTTTCTTCATATTTTCATTTGCAGCGTCCAACAATTACAGCAAATAGGTGATTCTCTGTTGAATACAGAAGAACGTCAACTGTATGAAGAATTTCAAAAGACTTTGAACAATTCATAAAGATTGCTATAAAACCGCAACCTTCGCATATTTTTTATTTTATAAGGTAACTGTATCATTGACAATTGCTGCTAATGTCAACGGAAATCTTCACTATAGGAAAAATATTTCTGCTTTAAAATTATAAATTTCTTAATTTAAATATAGTAAGTAGAGTTTGTGTATAAAGTGGTTCTCTACTCGTATATATATTGTAAAGCAATGAAGGTGCTAATCCAGCACAATTTGTCAATTTGAAAGAAAAATACGAATACTACAGTCTTCTACAGCAACACACTGTAATACATACGCGTATTACAATTAATTACTTCTCTTTACCTAGGAGTAAATATGTATACGAGTATATGCATATAAAACTACGATATATTTATGAATTTAATTAAAAAAAGGAGAGACAAAAAGCGTAGAGAAGGCCTTCTTAAAATTGCCTGATATTGTTTGAATATCTTTCAGTGTACACACAAATGTGTTTTGATTATCAATTCCTATATAATATATATAACATATGTTTATAAAATTGGTCGTACCAAGAAAGTATTTACGGCGTTTAAAATTATCTTTAAGATAATTGATCAATTGATAAATTTTATTCTACAATATGGTTTAATATTATAAAGAGACCCAATACAAGGGTATAAGAAGCTTTCCGTATCAGTACCAAGTATATTTTCAAACAGTTCATCCCATAATTGTTCGTAAAAAAAGATCAATTTAGACTCTGTGTGTATATATAATACAAGTGAAAATGTTATAGTCGGTCAAAGCCGCCCATTTAATACACCCTACACTACTTAGTTCTTTAACTTATACTACAATTAATTTAATTGTGTCAGTAAACGTCTTGCACTGCATGTCGAAAAATATCTTTATATGGTAAGGGTTTCTAAAAATGTTTCCATCGGATCCAAATTTGCCATATCCAATTATTAACCTGATTAACTATTATCTATCAAATTTTTTTCAAAAATATTTAGAATTACAATTTTTTGTCATATAAAAAATTTCATTATCAAAGGACGTTATATGGGAAGGAGTTCTAAAAATGATGCGATTTAATACATTTTTAATAGGATTCCTCTTTGAGCCAATACATGTTCTTGGGCCAAATTTCATTGAAATATCTCGAAAAATGCTACCTGTAGCTTGCGTACAAATTTTACATGGGCAGAAAGACAGACATGGTTAAATCGATTAAGATTTTGATTCTGAATCGATCAGTGAGATGTGACGTTTGTCGTTTAAGAGATACAAATATCCGCACAAACCTAATATATCCTCTACCAGAAGTGGTATGGGAGAGGGTATAAAGACAAGATAGTCCAATTATTCCTTTTCGTTCTCCACTCTAATTTTATAATGTACGATATAATAGCCTTTCTTTCAGTTAGCTGTGTAGGGGGCAGTAATCCAATCAAAATATTTTATTAAATTAGTACCATAAGTCAGCACTACAGTAATAATTATGGTTTATTATATATATGCATATGAGTAAATAACACAGAGACGGTACTCACTCAATAAATAACTTATCACAAGCCAAAGAGATCAAGCTACAAAGTAGCCGTATGTATTTCTTATTAGAAAAGTGCAATTATGTTCCGTCTGTTTTCTCATTATATGTATGTTTATGTTACTAAACGAGCATATGTAGATTCTTCATTAAGTAGCACAATAAAAAATCGATCCCTTGTAAAAAGTTTTCTAACTATATCAAGCATATACAAGCATAAATGTTTCTGTGCGAAGCTCTCTTCACAATCTTCATTTCTCTCCCTTTCTCTGCTTCATTAGGCTTTCTCTCTATTCATTTTGCCTTTGTATACGTAGCCTGCTGTAATTGTTTGTTGATATTTGAGTATATTTCACACTCAAAGTTAAATCAAAATGCTAAACAAAACCTTTTTTTTCAGACAGTCTTTTGTATTAAAAAGCTACACTTTACTTTAACTACTAAACAAATTTATATATGTATACGGAAAAAAGCAGTAAAAACAAATCATAAGAAAAATATATAAAAATAAAGTGAAAATTATTTAATGTCCATAGCAGACGATCGTTTAACGGCAGTCAGATTTCAAACTTTGTAACGTACGCTGCATAACAAATAAGAACAAAAAGCGATCGTCGGTTATTTAAATTGAAAAAATATATATAAAGAATAAAATAAATATAAATAAATAAAAGTAAAATAATAAATTTAATAAAATGCAAAAAATAAATAAGTGCCAATGAATGTGTTTTTAATTAAAAAAAAAAAAATATTAAAAAAAATTTAAACCCCTATAATGTACATGCATTTTTGTAAGGATAATAAAATAATAATATTATATATTTTATACAAGATTATTTTTTATTGATTATGTTATTTTATGTTGAATTTTTGTGTGAATATTTAATTGATAGCAATTCATTATTATATTTACGTTCTATAATATGTTAAAAACACAGAGATTAAAAATAATACAATTTCGATAAGATCAATTTTATATGTAGAAGCGCGCACCTCGTAGGATTTATAAAAGGATAAGCTTGGGACTTTACTATGTTTTGCTTAAAAAACGCTTCATATAGCAGATTTATTCTAATTCGAAACCCATCAGTGTATGTGATCAAAAACTTTTTGTGGATCATTCTGAGCATTACTTTACCGTAGTTTTGTAACATAATCCATAATGCGCCCCTTATGAGTACACATTGTAAACAACTCATTTACATGAATTTTTGTAATTATACCCTCCATCTTAGTCATGAAGGTATTTTAAGTTTGTTATTATTTTTGCAACACTCAGAAGGAAGTTCTGGTGACCTTACGAACTATATATATTTTTGATCAGCATTAAAATCTGAGTCGATCTAGACATGTCCCTCCGCGTATCTGTTGTTGAAACGCTTACAAACATAATTTTTGAGAAAACGGGGTGAAATTTTACGAATATTTTCAGTATCTGTGCATAGGATAGGGGACAAAATGGTTGAAGTGCCTCACCCACAATTGAAAAAAATCTCTTAATTAATGTTTATTACGCATATTTATAATCCATCCATCGATATACCAAAAAAAAATGGCCATGGTCGGATATTGGACACAAAAAAAGAAAATATTTGACGCAGAATTTGGTTTCTTAGTGTATACGTAATAAAAAAACTATAGAGAGTATAATCAATTGCCACACCCACTGTTTGTATATGGAGTTGGAAAATATTTAACCTAATCCAAATTTAGTGTTTTAACTTGTTTTTTAAAATCGATACTTAAGAAAAAATTTCTATAAGTGCTACTGCGCCACTCTCCTCCATAGATACAAATTAATTCAAAACATCAATATTTAAACAGAGTCATGCCTTTAATTTTGGCTATAAAATATCGCAACAATTTAAATTTCTTGTAGCGGTTGATCAAAGCACCTTAAAAAACTTCAACTTGATACAGTACAGTGTTTAACTTGAAACGTGAAACGTAAAACAAACCAGAAAACGAACTCATTTGAATTGGAAATTAAAATTATTGCATAGATAAAATTGCTATTTTCTAAACCCACCCACCATCATAAAGTATACAAATGCTATACAACTTACAACCAGGATTGATGTTTATTGATTGTGGGCAGCTGTAAAATATATTACAAATAAACTTATTATGTAATGCTAAAAAATAATTTGAGTCAAACTGAATACAGTTTATTGCTCGTGTTATTATAATTTTTATTAGGTAAAAATAAAAAAAAATTTATTAAAAAACAGCAAAATGATTAAAAAATGTATGCCTAAAAAATTTAAATAAAACAAACATTGTAATTAATATGAAATAATTATTATTTTTAATTAAAAAAATATATTAAAAAAAATGGAAAAAATCGAATGTTTTTTGATTTAAAAATTTTTAGTTCATATAATGATAAAATCTTGACAAAACAACTTTTTATTATTATGAAATAATTATTTTTCATAAAAGAGATTATTAAAAAATAAAAATATGGAAAAAATCGAGTGTTTTTGATTTTTAAAAAAATAGGCAATATAAAATAATAATTTTTGATAAAAAATTATTATAAAATTAAAAATCAAAAATAATTAAAAGAGCGACAAGTTTTTACAAAATTTTTGGTGATCATTTTAATTAACTTTAACTATTAGTTAACTTGAAAAATTTTTACTATTGTTTGATGTTTAATTTCGCGAGGGTCATTTTATCCCTGATATCAACTATTATAGTAAGGGGTACGTCCATTTTCGGACTTGAACTCATTGAATTTCTTTGCTATACAAACCTTTTTAACTATTAAGCATACCCGTTTCACCCTTAAAGCAATGGTTTTAAAAATAGAACCTTAGATTTACAAAGAAAACAAAACAAAACAAATAAAAGTACCAAACAAGTTGAATGCAAGCGCATTCCCATGCATTGCTAATTCCTTGTTTGCAATTCCAAATAGAATGCAATTTATATACATTCTAATCATATATTAAAAGTGATAAAAACAAGCCATTTAGCAGCTGTAAGTTAGTCTTAAGTGTCTAGTTTTTTTTTTCTCAGCGCAAGCAAAAAACTTGTCTTAAGTACAAAATCCATTTGTTATGTCACTGTTTGTATAAAATGTTAACATATAACTCATTGATTAATTCAGAATATTATTAAGTTAAATTCAATTAAATTGACATTAAATTATAAACGTAACATGATACCAAAACAAAAAAAGGTCAAGTAAATTCTATCTCAATTCGGTATTATTTTGTAAATTCTTTTAAATTGTCTATACGTCTGTCTTTTTAACTTTGAGTATTTTGCCCTAATAGATAACTTGTATTTGTTTATTTATTTTTCCATTCAAATCGATTAATATTTATAAATTTTTTTATAAATACACACATGCTTATAAACACATATTACAAAATCAGTATAACTGATAACACCTACCTAAGAACATACACATTGTTTATACAAATTGATTTGCAAACTGATTTTTAATGACTTCGGTAGACACATTGTTAATGGCTGTTATAAAACAATAAAAAAAGAAGTCATTAAATCAATATTAAATTTAAAATAAATAAGAAATTAAACATATTTAGCTTAGCCAAGTTTTGAGCACTTACTAACGAAATTTAACCGACCAGGGTTTCTAGAAAGCAATTCTTGATCAACATCAACATGGGAATCGATCTAGTTGTGTCCGTCGTCCCGAAATCTGAGGACAAGCTCATATGTTTAAGCATTTTTTGACTTTGCAAGTTGAGCCACACCCACGATGTGTGTACATGTGAAGTGTAATTATGAATGGATTATGAAATACAATAACCCAGAGATTTAGATTTATCTTCTGAATCTATTGTTGTTGTGATGTTTGAACATTTCGCTTCCCTTTCTGTATGTCTATCTCTCTATACGTTCGTATGTTTGTGGTCCTGATTATAAAGCTGGACAGATGGACATGTGTGAGAATGTAAGGCTTATAATACTTTAAAGAGGGAAAATATATAAATGTTTAAATATTATTTGTTTAAAGATGAATAATGTCGTTGAACTATAATTATCTAAACCATGTAAAACGCCCAAAATTAGATCTGATGGGTTCGTGTGTGTGCATAGAAAATGATATCAAATCAATATCACAAAGTCTCCTCTTAAAAATATAGACAGATTTAATTAGAATTACTCACTTTTTATCTTTTGTATTGGTATTGATATTGGTAAGCAATCAGTATAAAATTAAAAAAGTAAAAAGAAAAAAACTCCGTCACAAGTGTACGCAAAATTCTAGTGAAATGTTCTTACGATAAAATGAAATTTGTTTGTTTGTTTCTTTTCAATGTAGTTGTATGTACAATTCTTCAATTGAATTTAATTGATTGATAATGTTGATAAGACTACTACTTTACTAATTCGTGAAATATGATATTGTTGTTACTGCTGCGGCTGCGATTTGTTGGCACATCGAAAAAGTGTGAATTAACCTCCGTTTTAATAAACAACGCGTCTTAAAAATATACTAAACTTGTGTTGAGCACACGGATTTAATCGCACACTCTCACCCTGCTTGTTTAAGTTATAGAATTCATTTTTACATGTTTTAATAAAATAAAAAAAAAAAACAACGAACACAAACTAAAATGAACGGTGTGAGAGTGGCAGCAAAATGTTATCAGTAGAAATCAACTTTATTAAGTAAGTGTTTTTAAAAAAAAAGCATATCTGTCTTGCCAGCGTGTTGGTACGAATAAAGTGTTTTATCGGTTGAAGTGATTAGTGGTATAGGGAATTATCGACACGTTTACCCATAAATGATAATTAGTACAGATGGTTTATAATTGTATTTGAAATAAGCAAAACAATTGAAGCATATTATTAAGTATACTACTCTACCTGCAGAGGGTGTGTTAAGTTGTAGGTGAATGTTTGTAATAAGCTAAGGTTGAACCAAATTGGACAATGCGTTTAGTACTGCTTTTCAAACAATATCTAATTGAAATTTAAAATACAATGATTGTAAGCAATTATTTAATACCCTACAACATTTAATTCGACAAACTATGTTGTAATTAGTGTGCGTAACCGCGAGGCATTGCCTCATAAATACGTTATATGAAAAGGACTTTTAAAAATAGTACCTGTAACATAGTATTAAGACAATAAACTTTTCTCCACCATAAATTTTGTCAAAAAATATTAAGATTTGTGAATTTTTGTCACATAAAAATGTCCTTCATCGGATCTTATATGATTAGAGTTTTTAAAAATGTTTCTATTCGGTCCATAACGCCTTTTTTGGGCTAATACATGATCTTGTACAAAATTTCATTGAAATATCTCAAAAAATGCACAAAAATCTCCATAGGCAGGCTATTGGACATGGTTAAATCGATGCAGGAAGTGATGTAGCATTTGCCACTTAACTTAATATACTTTTCCATAGGTGGTGCAGGGTATAAACATGACATTATATTGGAAGGGGTCCTAAAAATGCATCCATCAAGTCTATTTTCAACAGTGAACATTCCTGTGTCCAATTTCATCAATAAATATCAAAAAAATTACGACTGTGCTGCATCTCTAAATTTGAACTGATACAATAATCAGTTACAGATGATTACATTTCAATTATTTCTTCTCCTCTACGCTTAGAGCCTTTTTAAGATATTAAATTTCTTATATAAAATACACAAAATTCCATAAGATTAATGATTGAGTACAGATTGAGCAACAAGTGAAAATGTTATATTTTAAATTTTTTAATAAATTTTTTAGATGAAGCTAAAAATAAAAGGTTTGAAAAGTTAACATTGTATTCAGAAACCAAGCAATCGGCCACGCCCTGCCCAAAATTTCCATTATGTAAAAAATAATGATTTTTTTTTTTTTTGTTATAATCAAAATATGAAAGAAACGTGCTTGACTCAAAATGCTACATTTACAATATGGTTAGATGTTCTACAACAAAAATTTACAACGTGATCTTTTCTAAATATATATGTACATTTGTGTTTGCCTATATATAATATTTACTCAATAAACATTAAACTAATTCATTTATTTTCTGCAGTTTCATATATACTACCCTACAGTACAACACAATACAATATCCAACCAAGCTAAACATGAATGTTTAAATATAACAACCACAACAATAATAACAACGTACAAATCGGATTCCATATAATGTCTCCTAAACGTTGGATTTTATTACTTATATTTTATATTTCATATTTAATGTTTGGTGCCAGCATTTATTATCACATAGAACACGGTTTGGAGCGGCAGCGACGTGCCGACGAATTAAAAGAACGCATTGAGATTAACGGTAAGTGCAAAATGGTGCTAAAAGTTTCTTTGTTTTAAAGCATAACAAAGAAACATTTTAGTCCTTTTCAAAGCACTATTAATACAATTAGTATAATTAATTTAGGGAAAATATTGATTTTGCATTGTGACCCATACGTGTGTGTACATTTCACACCTTCTTTCTGATAAAATACTTTATGCATTAAGGCAATCAAGCATGAATATAAAAAGTACACTCAACAAAACAATTAAATTGAAATGAAAATCATTGGTAGAGCGTATAATATACGGATAAGGACGGACATACGGACAAATAGCTTATATTTGCGGATACATTTAGTTTTTTTGCACCCAGATTGCGGAATTGAATACATACAGCATACATTGCCACATCCCGCAGTGAAAATGATGGTAATGATACTTGAAATTATATTAAGCAAGTGGGCATCCCGTGCAGGTTATCTCACATGCAGTAGTAAAGTGGGACGCAAGTGATTTTGGTTTTATCTTGGTAATAGTTTTGTATAATAAGCCTTAGAATTCCTCGTTGTACTGAGAATGATTTTTAATAAAAATAAACACTATTTGGAGCATTACCATTAGCACTAAACTATCAAAAACTTGTGATAAAGTGATGGTATATTAAATTTGTGTGAATGTTTGTAACTCCTAAACAGAAAAGTCCACACCCATCTTCAATTATACCGATCGATTCAGAATCAAAATTTAAATCGATTTAACCATGTCTGTCTGTCTTCATACAACTTTGTTCGCAAGCTACAGGTCGCATTTTTTGACATATTCGGTTGAAATTTGTACCGAATTTAACCATTTTTAGAATCCCTCCCCATATAAAGTCCTATTCTAATGAAAGTATTTCTTAATATTATAGGACAAAATTTGGTGAAGAATAATTAATTAGATTCAGATTGGCCTGTGCCAAATATGAATCCAATCGGACCATTTTTAGAACAATTTGTTTTACAAAGACTTGTTTGAAAATAAAGCTTTATATAAAGAAATATTTTTAAAAAAATCCTATTTAATATATTTCTAACACCGTGTTTTTCCGAAAATAAGACACTGTCTTATAATTTTTTTAAGTCCCAAATACGCGCTAGGGCTTACTTTCGGGGGTACGTATTTTTATATTCTTTAACTTAATATAAATTTTACACAGCATACAGAATTTAAAATTTATTCAATTACAATCATTTCATCTTCTTCATAAACATCGTCATAAAGTAAATTCTGAATTATATTTTAATTTTTTAACAAATTTATTTCCTATTGAATCATTGGTCCAAATCACTCATGTCTTTTTATCTAGGGCTTATTTTCGGAGGATATCTTATATTAAAAAAAGTTTCGAAATAGGGCTTATTTTCGGAGGATGTCTTATTTTGGGAAAAACACGGTAGGGATCATCTTTTACATGTTGTTGTAGCATTAAATCTAAATATTGAAATATCTTAAAAGTCAGATTTAGATACATGATGCTAAATAGATTGCATTTCACCAAACGAATCAGTGTCACATGTTATGTCTTCCGCAAGTGATAAGGGGGTATGGGCTTCGCAAACTTTCTATTTCCTGGTGATTTATAATATATATAATTGTAATGTGCCCCTTAAACATTGACAATAATTTAATTGGCTTTTTTTTTTTATAGAAAAAGTACTTAAGCCATTGTTTAATATAATGAAAAGGTGTGTTCTGAATTTCTATAAAACTAAAAAAAAAAAAATTTCATTGAACTTCACCTAAAAATCATTAAATTTATTTAAATACATTTTATTGTTTGTGGCTGTACGAACCGAAAAATTGCTAATTAGAGTTGGGAATTGTTTAATGCAATCCAAATTATACCTAAACACATACATGAAAACATCAAGTTCAATAACAAACTATCGTTATATATAAGCAACTATTCATCTTTCTTTATAATTGTTATGTAAACAAAACTAAAATTATAATAAAATTTATAAATATTAGCAAAGAAACGGCAAAACACGTGTCAAATATAAATAAATAAATAAAACAAAACAACAAATACAAAATGTAATGCATTATAACACAACTAAAAACTTAGCTTTCACTCTCTCTCTCTCTCTTCATCTCGTATTCTCCATGTAGGTGTTAATTGTAACAGCCTTTGGTTACCAAAGAAATACCAAAAAATTGTAATAGCAATATATTCTCTATAGTTAATACATCTCTAAAAAGCAATTATCAAATATTGAAACTTATATACGAAAGGGTTTACTCAAAATACAAAGTATATTTGTGGAAATTAATTTCTCGATATTGATTAAACTTGATGGCAAGTGTATAGTTTTATCCGAGCATTTAATACCCTACACCACTTAATTACACAAATTATGCTACAATTAGCGTAGTTGTGTCAGTAAACGCGAGGTATTGGCATGGATAGTCACTTCGTAAAACATTATTATATAGAAAGCTTTTCTAAAAGTAGTTTATTGGCCCAGCCCATTATTAATTATTCAACAAATTTTGTAAAAGAATATTAAGAATTACGATTTTTTGCCATATAAAGGCTTCTACTATAATAAGACCTTATATGGGGAGGGGTTCTAAAAATGCTCCAATTCGGTACATTTTTAATCTCGCAATGGAACGCTACCTGCTACAAAATTTGAGATATCAAGGTGAATTAACAGTACTAATATATCTAATGTCTAGAACTTAAATTGTGGGAAATAAAATAAGTGCCAGTGTAAAGAAAGTGTAAGTTGTTATTTCGACTATAGGGTTTCTGTTACGCCCACTTTTTGTGTATAGATGTAGATGTAGGTATTAAAGATTTAGCCTAAGCCAAATCAATTTTTTTTTAAATTTGTTCTCTCCTCTTGTTATTACATTTATTACATTTATTACAATAATCATTCTATTAAGAAAAGTTCCTTCAACACAATTTTCTATAATTGTTTTTGTGTTGAGAAAATAATAAAAACATGTGTTTATTAGCCTAAACTAACGTTTAATTTATTTAAGTCTTTAATAAATACAATTATAACAATTTTTAAGTAAATTAAGTCATTTTCGTCTAATGACAAACCAACGAAGAAGAAAAGACGAAGGCGTAATTTTATTACTCTTAAATATCGCATTAAATGATTTATGTTCTTGTGCAAGGAATGCAGAGTAAATTATTAAATTGCATAATAACGGGAATCATGGGTATGAAGCAGCAGAAATAAATTAATAAATCACTTTATTTTCCTTTGTTTTATTATTGTTTTTTCTTTTTTTTTTTAAATAATCTGAACTCTATAATTCTCTCTAATCTAATTATGTGTAATATTAAATAAAATTTTCTGAAAATATTTATTAAAAAATTTTAGAAAAATTTGTGTGGAATGTATTTGGCCTAAGCCAAATTTATTTGTTGTTTATTTAATTTGAGCCTCATATAATCATCATAGTCTAATATTTAAATCATATTTTCCTGTATTTTATACTTATTTTAATTCCCTTTTTTTATTATTTTGTTTCGTATTTTTTAAATGCTTAGCCTATTTACTCAAACAATTGACTTCGAAAAATGTCAGTGATCAAGAAGAGATATTAGAGCGCATTAGTGATTATTGTGGTAAACCCGTTACCGATTATCGTTCAGATGATTACGAGCTACCCTACACCTGGACATTTTATCATTCGTTTTTCTTTGCCTTTACGGTTTGTTCAACGGTAGGCTATGGCAATATATCACCCACCACTACACTGGGACAAATGATTATGATTGTCTACTCTATAATTGGTATACCAGTGAATGGTATTTTGTTTGCGGGTTTGGGAGAATACTTTGGACTGATCGTAAGTATATTATTTTGTATGATTTTATAATTTTTATTATTAATAATTTTTTATTATTTTTTCTCACCTCTCTTCAGTTCCAATCAATTTATCATCGTTATAAGAAATATAAAATGTCCACAAATATTCATTATATGCCACCACAATTAAGTTTAATTACTACTGTACTGATTGCTCTTATACCAGGTATTACGATGTTCTTATTGATACCGTCATGGGTGTTTTCATATTTTGAAAATTGGCCCTTTTCATTGGCCTTGTATTATGCGTATGTTACGACAACAACAATTGGTTTTGGTGATTATGTACCCACCTTTCAACCTCATCAGGTAGGTGTTGTTTATTGTTAATTAATGCAAGTTTTTCATTTGTAGCATTTCTTTATAGCATCGAAAATTTGGAGCCTGGTTTGTCGTCTATCAAATTTTCATTATAGTTTGGTTTATATTCTCTTTGGGTTACCTATTGATGATTATGACGTTTATTACCAGGTAATTATATAAATATATATATACCTCACACCATTTGTGCTATAATTGCTAAAGCATTAGAGATCGATTAAAAATTATTTTAACTGTCCGTTGTAAGTTAATATAAATTGCATTCAATCTGAATCTGAATGAAAACATCGGTTAACCTAAATGTCTTATATTACAATTAAACTTTTATAAAGAAAATTCACAATAACTAATGTTATTATATAACTAAATGCTATATTTAGTCCCGAAGTGAGTTTTTTGAGAACTTATTCTCATATCTGAATTTTTTTAAATTTATTTTCATATAAAATAAAAGATTTTAAAGTCTAAATTTATACTCGATTTTCTAAAACTTCCCTTAAAAAAAAACATAAAAAAAACTTCCTTAAAATTTATAAATAAATAAAATTTAATTTTAATGCAGAGGCCTACAGAGTAAAAAATTGGCACATTTAGAGCAACAATTGTCTTCGAATATTAAAGCTACACAGCATCGTATCTGGAGTGGGGTAACCAAGGATGTCAGTTATATACGACGTATATTTAATGAGTTGTATTTAATGAAATATAAGGTGAGGGAGGCTGGTAAACTTTGTAAATGTCTTGATAATATTATTAATAAGAATAATTTCACTCTACTCTCTGTGCTACACAGCCAGTATATTCTGAACCATTATCTGCCCATTGTGAGCATCGTTCCATATCTTGTCCTGATTTGACCATTTATGATAGAGAAGATCAGTTTAAATGGAAACGAAAGCGTGCTGCCTCTGAATGTATTGAATGTTATGCACGCACAGAAGGCACCCCTTTCAGTTTTAAAAGCACCTCGGATACAGAACTAAATAAGATCGATCGACAGAAGTCATTTGAAACAGCTGAAGCGTTTCGCCAAACTACCAGTCTATTATTTAAAGTGGTGGATGCTTTGGCTGCAGTTAAGCCGCCTCTAGATGATACAGTTAATATATATGGCGGTACTGCAGGTGGTGGCTATCATGGTTTTACCGATTCTCAAATTCTAGCCAGTGAGCAGTGCTCTATAAGCAGTGAGTTGCCACATGTTCGAGAGCGGGCCTCTTCCGATTTCAATATTGAACCGAAATGGCAAAAATTGTATAAATATCAAACGAATAATTGTAATGAATGGACGTGGAGTGGGGATAACAATCAAATTCAAGAAGCGATAAATAAACGTTATACACAAAAACAATTTCATCCTACACTACCAACCTTAGACTCGGTGATTAATGTGGAGAATGGTGAGCAAGAAGGTGAAGGAGTGGGAGAGGAAACGTTGAAGAAAGCTTCTTCTCGCAAATCATTTATATCACAAAGTTTCTACAAATGGATACCTTTCAGAAAGCGTTTATTTACAATGCCAGATAACATAGTGGAACGTCAACAATCTGTAATTAGTGTACCTGAAGAAATAGCTCATTCTCAAGAGTCACCTTTAAATCATTATAGTACTGTAAACACTACAGCTAGTTCATCATATTTTAGTAATGGCATTTTTAGTCCACCTTTCACAAATACTTTCCTTCCCATTAAACAGCAAATGCCTTTAAATTATTTACATGACAGCGTAAAAGATGTAAGAAATGAACCGTCTGTGGTAAATACCTTAGGGCCTGTATACCTGAAGAATCCTTTGAATAATAATAACACTAAATTGCCGATTATGACAAATCAAAAACGTGAACGACGTGATAGCATCATCTCTAATGTTAGTCAACGTCGACGTAATAGTATTTTTGGAACAAAGGAGAATGCATCTAGACGACCCAGTATTTTGTCTTATACTTCACAAAATGATATGGATGTACTGGAGAATACTACTTTGGCGGATTTGATAAGAGCTTTAGAAGTAATGCATACGCGGGCCGTAATGGATGATGAAACAAATGATAATCATCTGGGTGAGGAGAGAACTGCGAACAAGTTAAAAAATACACCTTTATTGTCATTGTTGGATGGGGCCAATGAAAAAACTTTAGCCATTGCTGCTGCAAATCGCTTGTTTGCACGACGCTCTACTGTTAGTGGCGGGGTAATGCCCTACTCGCCCCAGCCACCTGTCACCTCGAATAGTACAATATCAAATATATTGACACGACGCAGACGTTACACTACTATGCAAACCTTACAACCACCACCCTATACCTTACAGGATAATAACAATCATCAATTACAAAATTCTATGCAACAGAAAAGACTCTCCTCTACCCATAGCAGTTTAAATACAAAACTCAAGCGTCGTTTTAGTGTAAGAGCAACAAGTTTGCAAATACCACCCGGTCAAGCGCCGCCATCACAATTACAACAACAACAACAAATTGATGATATACAAACACCCCTACCAACATCAGCATCCGCTCCCGTACCGGCACCAATTATATCACATTCACAAACGCTATTACAAAGACGTCTCTCCCTAAGACCTTCGCCTTTGGCTCAAACGGATACTGCGAATATAACGATTAGGAAAAGTGGGCGTTATCTGTCGCCACATATGATGAGGAGTGCTAGTGGCAGTGGCAGTAGTACTAGTACGCATTCACCACTTTCACGTATTGTGCAAATATCGCAGGCCCAGCGTAAAAGTAGTATGCCTGATGGCTTTGCAACCGAACGAATATCACAGAAATGATTAAAATATATATTTATATACATAACTTTGGAAGCTTTTTAGTTTAAAAAATATGCACAAAAGTATTATAAAAGTATAAAATATTTTTTTTTATTAGTATGTAGTATATAAAAATGTAATAATGCTATGCATTCCCAACTAATATTGCCAAATTTAATAAAATGTATGAAATATTATAAATTTCTTTGCTATATATATAATGGGCTGGAATCACTTTGTCCACAACGATAGATTTCTTTACAATTATTGATGTAATGTATCATTTGATTATAACCATCTTTGTCAAAATCGACATTTCCACCACCAAACAAAATGGCCTCTTGTTCACGGATTGTATTTCCATCTAACGTTTTTACTCCCACCGAAAGCGGCGATATAACCGAGACCTTCAAGTTGCTGTTAATTTATTACCCATCTCATCTTCTACTAGTGTGTACAATGTTATGCTGATAATTTGTCCGGTAAATTGTCTTAACATTGAGCCATTGACCAAAGTATGAGATTCAAATGAATCTAACATTTTTTTTTTTTTAATAATTTTTAATATTAAAAAGAAAATGTTCACTTGTATCTTGCCTCCTATTGCTTCAAATAAAATGTGTAGTTGTTTTTTCAAAGAATTTATAAATTTAAACAGCTGGTAGTTTTATATACAATCCTACAAAAGAGAACACACAAAACTTATCTTCAGGCTGTATTTTTTATATACTTAAATGTTTGTTATTTCAAGGTTTAATATTTATTATTCCACATTTTAATTTAATGGCATAAACATAATATGAAAGTATATAAAAATCTATGCGCCATTACTTTAGAAACGTATGGTTGCCTGCTTTGCCCTTAAAACAGTGAAAAGAGAACATCTGTGAATATTAGTCATAAATTATGTGTGCCAATACAAATAATGTTAATAAATGAAACTTTATTAAAATAAACAGAAAAATTAATATCTGTTTAAATTGAATAAATAAAACAAAGTGTTGTGTTAATATCATATAAGAAAGAATTATTGAAAGAAAAAGAAGAGTATAAAATTTTTTAGACATCAACGCTGCCTTGTCGAAAATTAAAATTTAGTTTTGTTACAAAAAATTGTGAAATTTTTAAGAAAAATTTTTGTAAATTGTGTTTTTTATACTAATAAATACAAAATTATTGTGTCTTCCTACTTATTTATCACTAAACACAATATGGATGACGAATCAAAACGTTTAATGGAAGATTGTTTTTTACGACCCATAACAAATATACGTTCCACGTAAGTTAAATTTGTTTTAATATTTACAATATCAATAATATAGACTGCGAGTGTTATAATTTTACAGTAATGTGCCAGTGGAACCTAAACCTGCCAAAACAACATTAAAAACGGAAATGCAAGTTTTATTTTTATGTGACGAATCACAAAAAATGTGCATGGAAACGCTACGTTATATACATGGTATAGATTTTCAATTGGAAAGCGCCTCCACATATAAGGATAGAGGTGGGAAAATGAAAAAATTCTATTGGGAAGATAGAGGTTCACTAATTGTACAAAGTGTTACCAATTATGCGATTAAAAATAATAATACCACCAGCTGTACCAATAATAACGACAACAACAACAGTCAGTCACTGGAAGAACCTCAACAAAGATTACGAAAATACGCTTTGATGAAATTAGAAAATTATGGTTTTGCTCCTCAACATTGTGCAGAAGCTTATAATTATTGCGAGGGAGATAGCGATAAAGCTTTATTATTACTGTTTCGTAAATACATGAAAGTGCCGGAACAAGAAAAAAACGGTGCTGGCTACCCTCAAGATATTAGTGACCAAGACTTGTTGGTTATACGACAAGACGAAAAGGAGGCCTTACAATCTATTTATGAAAACGTCTTTAAAGAAAAGGAAAAAAATACAATATGGTGCTTCCAATTCCCCATTGAGCATTTGTTGCTACATTCACCAACAGAAGTAAAAAAAGCACGCCAAGACGTCATTGAAACGGAAGCAAAAGAAGAACTTGCCAAACAACGAACCAAACGCATGAGGTGTCGTAATTACGATAAATCAGGTTCATGTAGATTTGGAGCTAAGTGCCGTTTTGCGCACTTGTCACCCATTCAGAAGTCTAAACAAGAAGGCATATCCTCCTCCCCCCATGAACTTCAATGCGATGAAAATGACGATAAATGGTTTTATATGGAAATAAGATTCCCGCCAAACATAAAATATCCCTACGAGGCACCATTTATATATCTAAAAACAACTTGTCATGACATACCCAGCGATGTTAACCTGACATTAGCACGAAAACTGTATAAAGAGGCACAAAGGTCAAGTCAAGACGGTATGCCCTGTGTATACAGCATAATCGAGTTACTATTAGGGGACAGCAGCCTCGATGATTCTTTAGAATCGAATATGGAAACATTTCCTGCTATTAGTAAATCTTTATTTGCCCAAAGCAATGATGTGCTAAACGATTTAAATGAAGAGACCACCAACATGTTATTGCCCAGCCACTATGAAAAAGGACAAACTTCTCACAGTGATTATAGTCAAAGAGATGTGCAACAATTGGAGAAAGCCGATCGTTTACTATTGAAACGTTTTCTGAAGCGTATCAAGGAAGAATCTTATCAAAAAATGTTGAAGAGGCGCCAACAATTACCGGCCTTTGCCAAAATGATGGATATACTGCAAATATTAAACAAGCATCAAGTTCTGGTAATATCGGGTGAGACGGGTTGTGGCAAATCTACGCAAGTGCCACAATTTATTTTGGATAATTGGTTCTACGAAGCTTCTCAATTGCCCAGCACAACCTCCATGCCCCATGTAGAGATTGTATGCACTCAACCGCGACGTTTGTCCGCCATAGGCGTGGCCGAACGTATAGCAGCAGAAAGAACTGAACCGATTGGTCAAATCGTAGGTTATCAAATCCGTTTAGAAAATAAAATATCTACCAACACCCGTTTGACATTCTGTACCACTGGCATTCTGTTAAGACAACTAGCTTCAAACCCTCTATTAAAATCCATTACTCACATAATTGTGGATGAGGTGCATGAGCGCAGTGAAGAATCCGATTTTTTATTAATGATTTTAAAACGCTTGTTACCGCAAAGGCCCGATTTAAAAATAATCCTAATGTCGGCCACATTAAATGCTCAACTATTTTCAAATTATTTTGGTGGTATTCCCATATTGGATATACCGGGACGCACCTATCCAGTCCAACAATTATTTTTAGAGGATATTCTGGAGTGTTGTGATTTTGTTATGGAGGCTGATTCTCAATATAGTCGAAAAATTGATAAAAAATATCAGGATGAAATGCAGTACGCTGATGTTAAAGTGGAGCATATGGCGCCACCTACGAAAATCAAAGACGAACAATTGAATTTGTCAGTTATGTACGCTAGATATTGGGGTGAGTGGAATGTGATGTTATATTGATTGGATTGGTCACTCGTAACCCAAGCACTAATTTACGCACTTATCATAATAATATCTTCTTATTTTAGATTATAGTGAAAGAACTTGCAAATCAATATATTTGATGGAACCTATGAAAGTTAATCCGGAACTGATTGAATCCGTTTTACGGTATATAGTTCAGGGTGATCATAATTGGCCGCGAGAAGGTTCAATATTAGTATTTCTACCGGGTCTACAAGAAATTCAATTAGTTCATGATACTTTGTGTGATAGTTCGGTGTTTGCACCCAGGTTAGGAGGACATTTTTTTCAATAATTTGCAATTTTTTATTTGTTTTTAAAATTATTTTAGATTAAATCAATATATTTTAATACCGTTGCATTCTACTTTATCGAGTGAGGAACAAGCAAGGGTGTTTCGTTCTGCCCCCCCGGGTAAACGTAAAATTGTTTTAAGCACAAATATTGCCGAAACCTCTGTGACCATAGACGATTGTGTGTTTGTGGTGGATTATGGTTTAATGAAGGAGAAACGTTACGATTCCAATCGGAATATGGAATCTTTAGATTTAGTTTGGGTATCACGGGCCAATGCTCAACAGCGCAAAGGTCGAGCGGGTCGCGTTATGCCAGGCATCTGTATACATCTCTACACTCAACATCGTTTCCGAAATCAATTCCTGAGTCAACCCATACCCGAAATACAACGTGTCCCCTTAGAACAGCTGGTGTTACGGCTCAAAACTATGAAGATTTTTTTAAAACTAAATATTTTAGAAGTATTGGGTCAAATGCTGGAGCCACCGAGCGAAGAGAATATTATGAATGCAATAACACGTTTACAGGATGTGGGTGCCTTGGATGATATACAACAATTGACACCGTTGGGTCATCATTTGTCTGCTTTGCCCGTTGATGTACGCATTGGTAAATTGATGCTGTTTGGAGCGATCTTCCAATGTTTAGACAGTGTTCTGACAATAGCGGCCTGTTTAAGTCACAAGTCACCATTTGTCAGTCCGTTTAACAAAAGATATGAAGCGGAAAAGCGTAAAAGGGAATTCGCTATATGTCAAAGTGATCACTTGACCTGTTTAATGGCCTACAAAGTGAGTAAATTGCTAAATACCTTTCCTCCTAATAACAAAAATGTTTATTTATTTGGGAAATATATGAATCATTTTCAGAAATGGTTAAATGTGGCTCAACGTAATGTTAATGCTGGACGCACCTATGCTGATGAGCACTTCTTATCACTGAGAAGTTTACAAACGATAGCCGAGATGAAGTATCAGTTTTTGGAACTCCTGGTTTCTATAGGCTTTGTGCCGGTAAATGTACCCCGCAAACGAAAACATATCTTGGATAATATTTTACAATTAACAGGTATTTTATTTTAATGTTATTTAATTACGGAAAAAAATACTAACACACCTCTTGTTTGTTCCTTTTAGGATCTGATCTAAATATTAACAATGATAACAATCGCTTATTGGTGTCTCTGCTATGTGCCTCCTTATACCCCAACATTGTTAAAATATTAACACCCGAACGTAGTTATATACAAACAGCTCACGGTGCTTTGCCTAAATTAATATCAGCCAAAGATTTACGCTTTAAAACCCGTCTAGATGGTTATGTGTCCATACATCCGTCTTCGGTAAATGCTGAACAGAATCACTTTCAGTCCGCTTTTCTAGTATATCAAGAGAAAGTGAAGACATCTCGTATATTTATACGGGAATGTAGTAGGTTACCATTGATACCGATCGTATTGTTTGCTGGCAGTGATTTACGTTTAGAACTGCATGATGGTGATTTCTTATTTTTACTGGAAGATGGTTGGATTATAATTAAAGCATTTAATCATGCCATGGCCGAAATGATACAATGCTTAAGGCGTGAATTGTTGAAATTGTTGGAGGAGAAGATCAGTGATCCATGTTTGAATTTGTTAAATCACACAAATGCCAAGAAAATTATAGAAACCATTGTTTATTTGATACAACATAATAATTAACACCGATGTACCTATGAAAATAATAACAATAACAACAACAACACACCAATAATCATTTATAATAAGTATAAAGAGAGCCACATACAAAATAGGACAATTTTGGATATTATATAAAAAAACATCCAGCATTATACTGTAGGCTGTAGTTGTTGAAGTTTGCGAACGGAAAGAAAGCAGAATTCTTAGGATCAATTTATCATATAATGTCAACACCATGAAGGAGCAGGTCCCCTCGTCCTAATAGTGTTTATAGTGACTTTTTAATTTCAATTGAATGACTTGATATTCTACGCTCCGTAAATCTTATCGGTCTGCGGTTTTAGTTTCTTAAACCGAATAGTGTAATAGTATAGTAGGTAAAATATTTCTGATTTTATAACAACAACAAACCTTTCATATGAAAGGAGTGTGAGGACAATTAAAGTTATTAGTTGAGACAGAATCATGTCTCTTCTATTACACTTTCTTAATATGTTTGAAAGTTTTTATTTCTTGCAAAAAAAAACTTTCACGTTGTTCAATGAATTCTTTTACTCCAATAATAGATCCATTGTAAAAACGAGACAAAAGGGATGCAAAAATGTTTAGGAATATTGGAGCTACCGTTTCGTAGTTACAAGCGTAGCCTACTAGATGGCGGTAGTGAGTTACGAAATCTCTACGAATGTGCGGAATCGGCCGCAATTTACAAAAAATTTTGTTCTGTTCAAAGTTCGATCGTTGAAGTAATATGTAAAAAATCTTCAAAAGAGGACAAAATTATATCCATTCCAGATCCACAGTATCGTGCAGAGAGTCTGCACCACTTGTGGCAAAGGGTATATTTAAGTCCTAAACGGACAATGCCATGTCCACCTTCAGCTATACCAATCGATTCAGAATCAAAAATTGCAACATTTTAACAATATCCGTCTGTTTGTCCACGTAAATTTGTGCAACTAAGTGGTGGAGGGTACTAAATTGTGGCGTGTGACCGACTACAACATTTTCCTTTGCTTACTAATTAAAAGATGCTTTCCTTCATGTATACGACATGTATATATTTAGTACAGTTCTGTATAAAAATGGTAACACATGGCTTAGGTATAAACAAGTTTAATGAAAAGTAATGGAAAACAAACTTTCTTCTACATGGAGTTGTGCAAGCATCAATTTAACAGCATAATTAAGGAACTGAAAAATAGTGAAGTTGCTGTGCTGTGTGCAAGATAACAATTCATAATCATCTAGCAGTCCATAGCCATAGAATCGGAATTCTCTTTAAGGGCGTTCACATTATTATCAATAGGCATCGCCAAACTGTCATCTAATGTTCCCTCGGGACCGCTCAGCGTTGTGGTCAGCGTCGTAGAATTCGTAGACGTTTTGTCAGACGGAATCTCAACAATTCCATCAGCATTGGATGTACAGCCATCATCAGTACACTGCATCATGTTGTTGATATTTTCAGGATTTGTGATGGCCTCACTTTGAGTGCCATTTGTTGAGGCATCATCCCAATTAATTTTAAAACGCGTTACTCTCGGTTTACTTGCCAAAATATTTCGCACCAACTTTTCAAATTGCGGCTTAGGCGGTGGATTCTCGCGCATCTCCGGATCAGCATAATCGTTATTAATAAAATAACCGACACGCACAAACTCTTGACCACGATATGAGCAGGTGAGAAGCACTATGGTAACGCCCACAGCGTCTGGTTCAGGTATTTTGGTAACATCTGGCGGATCTGCTTGAAAGACGAATATATGTCTGCCCTCGGGCACCGGCCCCACATAGATTGTGTCTAATACTTGGTCGTGTTCTTCGGATTCAGCCGAGCCCACATAAATCATTTTCCATTCCAGATCCTCTTTCAGTTCTTCGATGCATTCAAAGGTCAATTCGAATTGGAAGGGATTGAAAAAACTGCTCGGATTATCTAGAACCACTACGTTTGTTATATGAACTTTAGCCATTTTGCAAATTAGACACTAGGAGGTTTTCCTTATTCAACTACTTGACTCTTTTTCCGGTTGGGCAGGTACAATATATAAATGATTAAAATTTGTTTTTCACTGTTTCGTATGAATTTCTCCACTGATTAAATAGTTTTTTGTCCACTTTATTTGAAAACATTTATGAACAAATTTGTTTAACAAGGAACAGCTGTTTAGATAATTCCCGCCGAATTCCTAAATAAACGCATTGCTATAATAAATATTATAGCCGTGAGGTTAACAACATTGGCGAAGTTTCGAGATTAAATAATTTCCAAACATATCGATATTGGCAACAACTATAAGCTAAATATCTGTTTTCTATAATTCAAAACTCAAAAACTTAGTTACGCCTATAAAGTTACAATCATTCGTTGAGAGAAATGTGCCCAAGAAACAATTTCCTACAATGAAAGCTTTTTCTAAGAAAATGGGCGATGCCACTCCCTTAAATTATATATCTATATAAAGCTAGAACGATTTAGAAAAAATTTCTTATAGGTTCGATGAAAATTGGACTTGTCGTTGCAAAGTTATGAACTAAACAATTTCTCATTGCATTCTGTAGTATGTTTGTAGTTATCGTTGTTATTTTGTATAAACAAGGAAATAAGTTGAAAAATTTTTCGTCATTGTGGTCACAATTTTCATTTTTGAGGGCTAATAACTTTTGAACCATTGGACGGATTTTGCTCAAACTAATTGCCCGTAGCTGGAAAATTCTTCAGCTTTCAAATGAAGTACATCGTATGGGCGTGGCACTACTCCCTTAATTACTATAAGCCATTTCACGTTGTGTTCTTTATTTTAAAAATGGGTCATCTTAGGACCACGAGACCCAAATTTTTGGATTCTTTAAGAGATTTAGAAAAAAGCCTGCAAAAATTTTCAGAGCTCTAGGAGCTACCGTTTAGAAGTTACAGGGCTTTAAAGATTTAGTTATTGCTTAACTCAGTGGCGCCATCCCGTAGCACGTACAGTAAGCTTATAAAAATAATACTTCTCTGTAATGTGTGTAATTGATACCAAAATGTGCTTCTAGATGGCGCTGTTTAATAAGTTAAAGTTTTCACGTTACACTAAATACAAAATTAAAACCATAATTTTTGAATTGTGGATTTTTAACGTTATAGTAAATCGTTTATTTCTTTTTTGTTATATCTGTTTTAGGATTTTATTTAGTTCTTTAGTTTAAACGACGCTTATATATGTTTATGTGTGTGTCTTTTTTTTTTAGAGAGAGACAGCTACAATACATTTTATAAGAAAATATGATTAAAACGGGATTGTCATGGTAGAGCTGAAAAAAAAGGTTTTGCACAGCGCAATCTAGTACAAATTAAATTTCAATTATTTATTACACAACGCCATCTACACCAGATATCTCTAACAATTTGTTTGATCTTATGCACCACTTTATAGTGAAGTACAATATATATAAGCTTAATGTTTGTACTACGGGATGGCGCCACTGAGTTAAAAAATTACCAAATCTTTAAAGCCCTGTAACTTCTAAACGGTAGCTCCTAGAGCTCTGAAAATTTTTGCAGGCTTTTTTCTAAATCTCTTAAAGAATTCAAAAATTTGAGTCTGGTGGTCCTAAGATGACCCATTTTTGAAATAAAGAACACAACGTGAAATGGCTTATAGTAATTAAGGGAGTAGTGCCACGCCCATACGATGTACTTCATTTGAAAGCTGAAGAATTTTCCAGCTACGGGCAATTAGTTTGAGCAAAATCCGTAAAATGGTTCAAAAGTTATTAGTCCTCAAAAATGAAAATTGTGACCACAATGACGAAAAATTTTTCAACTTATTTTCCTTGTTTCTACAAAATAACAACAATAACTACAAACATACTACAGAGTGCAATGAGAAATTGTTTAGTTCATAACTTTGCAACGACAAGTCCAATTTTAATCGAACCTATAAGAAATTTTTTCTAAATTTTTCTAGCTTTATGTAGATATATAATTTAAGGGAGTGGCAACGCCCATTTACTTGGAAAAGCTTAAATTGTAGAAAATTGATTTTTTTACAAGGGTCACGCAACTGAGCTTGAGCCGTGACCATATTTTAGAGTTATAGACAGACATTTCTCCTATTATTGTTGCTGGAATTCACAAAATTTATTCTCTCGCAAGCGTGAACTAAAACGTTGAGCACTCACAACTGTAAAACGAGGAAATTTTCGCTTTAAGGTTGGTTTTAAAAGGTCATAACTCCCCAACGGTTCAACGGATTGTAACCATATTAGTGCCAGATAATAGAAAATTTCTTACAGTTTTTAATTATTAATAATTTTACACTTTTTAGCTACATCTAGCATTTGATATTAGTTAAATTAAATGGAAACTTGTTTAAATTTTTCAGAAACAATTTTTTTTTACAACGAAAATTTTGATCAAACGCTAAATATTAACTTTAACAAATTAAAATATTTTCAATTTACCTTTTATTAACTGTACTTACCACAATTATTAGTGAACAAAGTCATATTCCAGTATAAATATTTTAAATAATCATTTTAATTCAATTTCATTATATTTTCCTTTCAAACATTTTTATAAAAATAATAAATATAGGTTATTACAACAACAATTTAATACATATTTAATCATTATATATTAATTGCTTGTAGTCATACAAACGTAAAATATTTACAATATTTAATAACTCTTACAGAGAGTTCGTTTAAGAGGTGGCAGTGATCGAATTTTATATATTTTATTGTAGTCCTTGTACTTTTTATACCCTACACCACAAAGTGCTAAAAGGTTATACTGTAGATTAGTCACATGTATCTTAGATTATATGGAACGGATTAGAATCAAAATCTGAATCGATTTCAACATGTCTGTAAGTGCGACCATACTGCTCGAACTTTTTGTAATCAACCTCTAGGTCGCAACTGTTTTTGGAAGAATCGTAATTTAAGGGATGATTCCAAAAGTGATCCGATTGGATTTACATTTTGTAAACTAAATTATGACAAAAAATTTTATTGACAAATATGAAAAAATTGAGTGTTTTTATACGCAGTATATGGTATATGGTGGCAGTCATCATTTTGTCAAAACAGATAACATACACTCAGCTTTGTTTCAAACGATTCAGAATATTATATAAATTTATTTGTTATACCCTACACACCATTTGCGGTAAAGGGGATATTAAATGGTTGGGCTTTAGCGATAATAACCTACCTTTTCACTTGCTTGTTTATAAACTTGTATTCCTCTTAAGCTGTTTCTTCCCCAACAATGCTTTATCCTAACGATTCCATAATTTTTCCCATTTTAGTAAACTTTGGCAACAACCCTCGTACATGATGCATGCTATACCTTTTAATGAAGATGTATTAAAACAAATAATCATGTTCTAAATGAAGCTTTAGCGTGATTATGAGTATAAAATATAACAAGCTACAAGGAGAAGAATTAGTGAGAGATATGCGGAGACACAGAGAATACAAGATGCGCATAACTATACAGCCACCACTCGCTCAGTCATCATCACCACAATAGCCGATTTCGACTTTACTGGTTTCACGTTAATATCTCACCGCTCAGTTACAGTTTCATTCAATTGGCTGTCGGTTCAGTTCAATTTAAACAGAGTTCACGGTGTGTACACAAGTTCCATATAATTATACAATATATATATATGTGTATATATAGAAAAATATTTATATATATCTAAAATTTAATACCGAATATTTTATCGAACGAGTTGTTAGTGAAAAGCAGAAGTACCGCCACCAACCAACAGCAGTTTATGGTGCACCGTTGAACGCGCAATCCGTGTAATTGTGTGTGATTGATTGTGTTCTACCAACGACGACGAATTTTTTTGTGATTTTAACAACAATCACGAAAATTTTCTGAAAAGAAAAGAAGAAAAAAAAACAATTAAAAAACAAAATTTATTGCAATAATTTAACAATTTTGAAATAAAACCCGGTTAAGGTAATTTAGAAAAAAAAAAACAACTACAACTACAATAACAAAAATTTAAATTTCTATAAAACTATTCAATACTCTCAGTGGGGATATTTTATTGCAATTCCTCTCTATTTCTCTCTCTCTCTGACTCTCTCCTTCCCTTTTATAAATTATATAATATATTAATATATACGCAAGCTTAAGTGTGTGCGTGTGTGTTATATATATATATATATATATATATATGTAAAGTGTGGTGAATATATCAATACCATGTGTGTAAGGCAACGAAAAAACAATCAAAAGCTGGTGGAAAAGTTCTTAAATTTTTTCTCTTCGCCTCCTGCTAAACCTATAATTAAGCTAAATCAGCTCAAATTTAATTGAAATAAAAAGCGAAACGAACACGAAACGAGTGACTGAAATTTTCTAAAAAAGATAATTAAAAATAAATTATAAAGTAAATCTTTACTAACTGTATTATCGTCATATATTCTACTCTTGAAATTTTTGGATTAAAGCTTGTTGCCAGATTTGTTTTATGTCAAGTGTGTATGTATGATATACTTAAAAAGAGTTTTATAAAATAAATAAACAGCATAAAAAACACTTCATGTGTTTATAGCTATGAAAAAAAATAAATAAATAAAGAGAAAAAATTGAAAAAAATTATGATCTAATAAGCAAAACAAAAGAAAACACTAAAGTTTAACAAAAAATCTCGGTTATGAAATCAACTTATTTTTCAATTTATAATAAAAGCAAAAATCATATATTTATGCTAATGAAAATCAATTGCTCGGCAGATTATTGTTTGGAAAACTTATAGATAATGAAAGAAAATTAAAATGTTAAAGGACTTTTCACAACTATAGTCAAAGATTTTCCTTCCTTTTTTCTATGTAATATTATATAATCACTCGACGTTCTGAGTGTGTGTAGTGTAGGCTGGCAGGCACCTTATCTACACCACCACCAACTATATGAAAATTGCCATTGAATTAAAAAAACAACGAGAGAGTGGAAAAACGTTAAGTGGCAAAGAAAAGTCAAAATACAAATAAATACATGGGAGAGAAAAGTGATAGAAAGAAAATAAAATATATACCGAAATGAGAGCACATATACACAGTATGTGTGTGTGCGTGATGAAACAAGAAAACAAGAGCAAAATTTATAAAAATATAAATGTTAACAAAAAATAAAGCAATTGAAGCATTTTAATGGCAACCAAAATAACCTGAATAGAGAACAAGTAAAACGAGTAACAAGTAGAATAAAAAAATAAAAAACGAAATATTTTTTTTTGGTTCAAGTTAAATTTTAAATACCTTTCACATCTATTTACAAAAAGTGGGCGTGACAGATACCTGATGACGACCTCTTTAGTTTATATAATATCTACCAAGTAATAAAATGGATTATGCACGAAATTTTTTTTTTGTTTTTTTTTTTTGGAAATTTTGGCCAATGATAAATATGTGTAGCAAATTTCAATTTCATAGGTTACTTTTTGTAACCAATAGTTGCAGATACATTTATGGGCGTGGATATGAGATCGATTTTACTTAATCAAAGAAGCGTTCTGCATACAGAAACTAGAACTGTTTGTTTACAATGTGTCAAAATTTATGTACGAGAACTTCCAACCACAGAACCGCAGGCGGACATGACTAATTCTCATTAGATTTTTATGCCCTATGCTATGATCGTATTGTTTCTATATAAATTTTTAATAAATTACAGGACGAAGACTTTATAGATCCTTTATTCAGAAAGTTCAACTCATTATGGAGTTACTAACATCAGCACTAATCCTGCATATACTATATAACAAATATATACCATGTGTCATAGGGTATAGACCCTAAACTCCTAGGGTATATACTCTCTGCCATAAACCAAGATTCGGCAACGTGATGCCTACAGGAGGATTTTAAGGTGCTCGCATGTCTAACTTCTGAAAAACCACTGTTAAGGCTGTTACAGTACAAGTTTGTACAAAAAATCATTTGGACCAATGTTTTAGTAATGGAAATTGGACTTACTGTACTCATGGTAGATGATATATTAAGTTTGTGCCCATGTTTATAATTTTCAGAATCTTTCTGCACATAAGGCCCTACTCTAATTGAAGTCTTTATATGGTAAAAATCGCAGTTTTTAATATTTTTTGACAAAATTTTTTTAAGTTTAATAGTTCAGAAAAATGCTCGATTACAAAAGAAAATTCCTGATTCTTGCCATAAAGTACAATTTTATATATTATATAATCGTTTTACATAAAAATTGAATGTTTACTTCACAGATCATTAACTTGTTATGTAGATTTGAACAAAAACTACATAAAGTTGATGAGGGGTGTTAAACTTATCACCACTAATATTTATATTTAATCGGAGTCAATTGTTTATTTATTCTCCATTTTGCTTGAAGAAGTATCACATATCATGTCATTATATATGTATAAACATAAGTGAAACAAATGAATATAGGTCGGTCAAGTCTCTACACCATTTAACTCCACAAACTATGCTACAATTAGTTTAGTTGGGTTAGTAAACACGAGAAGTAACTTCGTGAAATATCATAAAATGGGAAGGGCTTCTAAAAATAGTCCGATAGAGTATAAATTTCGCACAGCCCATTACAAAGCTGATTCTGTACCAAATTTTAATAAAAAAATTTCAACTATTGCGATTATTTGCCATGTAAAGATGGACAGAAAGACATATACATGTAAAGACTGGACAGACGGACACAAATATAAAAGGATAGATGGATAGATAAAGCTGATTTTCAGTCGGAATCTATTGATCTATCCGGTAACTTTGAACTGGTAAGCGGCAGACAGTTGCAAAAAATTGCCAGAATAGTTGAGATCGATTCAATAACCGAAAAAGCTTCAAGCATCTTCAAAACCAGAAATTTTTTTGTCGTTTTTTCTGGAGTTGATAAAATTATTTTGCCAAGGTATAGATTTTAATGCGTTTTTTTCAACATTGCACTAAAATTTCGTGAATAAATTAATTATTGTAATAATTAACACCCCATCAAACGTAACATTTTACTGCTATCACGTGATAGTGGGGAGTAGTAACAAGTGCTAATATATCACTTTGCACTGCATGTACGTATACAGAGACGAGCAAGGATAAATTTGTTAGCACTCTACTGAAATATGAAATGCAAACAGTAACTGGACCATTCAAAATCGACAAATTTTAACACATTTTTTCATGTAATGCAATGTAATTGAAGTGCCTTAACGGGAATGTATGGAAAAACTGTGTATATGTGAATTACTACATGCATACATAACATGTGTAATAGATAAATATTGCTTTCGCGCAATAGTAAGATGCCGTCTCTCTCTCAAGATATCTTCTTCTTTTCTTACACATTTATGCTTTTTAATGCTTTTTCTCTTTGCCTCTTCTTTTATCCGTTTCTGTATTTTTGTGAGTATGAGTTTGTTGTTGTTGCTCTTACACAATAACGTGTTTGAAAATGAAATTATACAATAGGAAGAAAATTTCGTATTTTTTCATTACTAAACTAATATTTGACAGTATGTTGGTATTGTATAAATTGATTCATGGAACACTATCAACAATAAATGTGAACGCATATGAAGATATCTGTGATAAGAGTATTAGTTGTTACATAACTTTTCACAGACTCTTAGCCGAGAAGAAAAAAAAGAAACTCGCGATGAAAAAAATTATAAAAATGTAATATAAGTAATACATAATGAATACTTTGTTGCTGCAGGTTATAATGCGTACAAGAAGGGTGAATGTGCAGTAATTAGTAAACGAATAAAACCAATTTTTTACTTTTTACAATCTGTATAGTGGCGTGGGCGCATAACCCCGTATAAGAGTCGAATGTCGCATAATCTCGGTAGCCAATTGACTTCGTCATGGAAATTTTTCGCGCAATAAACGTCGCTGTCTTATATAAAACATTTAATTCTTCATTCGCAGGCCAATGAACCGTAACACAGGCCCAAGTGTTGAGTACTTCGATGGAATGCCAATTTCGGTTTTCAGCCACCCCTTTGGCTACAGCAGCGATATAATCCACAGAGCGTGACTGTGTGTGTGTGTTATTTTGAGGTTATGATAACAATAAAAAAAAAAAAAAATAAATGCAGGCTTGTCACACCTTCGTCGAGTCCAAAAGTCAAAAACATACTTCGATGGAAATAGGTTTTAACAATTGTAACGCTTTACTTGTTGCTTAAATGTCCTACAATAGATTAATAAAATGATTGTTTGGAATGTATGAAATGTATAGCTTTGAATAAGGCAAAAAACCCCATTTGGCTAGAGCCATAATATTTAGCTCTAGTGAACCCGTATATTAGATGACGAGATGTTTTTAAAATGTCTCATAATTGGTGGATGATTTCTATATTTAGGAGGTAAGATCGCCACAGTGCCTTACATTTATAGAAAAAATCTCCTGTGTGCCCTCTTTCATCATCTTCATCATTGCTATCCATTGATCAGCTATTTAAATCTTTAGCTTTTTACGCTTCCATGTACTGAACGTCTTCTCCAGTTTTGTTTCCTAAGTCATTAACCACTTTGCCTCTCTATCGGAATATTAAATTATGCATTTGGTTTCGTATAATTGAAACTAAGTGGTGTAGAGTATTGTAGAGTACAGTTTTGTTACCACTTAAAACATTTTCACTTGTTCTATTATTATTAACCCATTGAAAAAGGAGCATCCAAATAAAACACATCAGATGGGTAAAATAATAAAATAAATATAAATAAACAATATTATACGCCAAGTCAACAACAAAGCAATTGTCTAATGTAAAGACCGTTATATATATATAAATATACACATATGATAGACTTAGAGGTGTTCATCAGATTTCATTCGTGTGTGTTTGCTTACTTCTTAATTACCTTCGAGCACCAGCAGACCCATTTGTCTTTTTAATGAATTAAAACATGGAAAACACGTATAAAAAAGTTGAATTTTGGCTTAAGTCAAACCTTAGGCACCCTTCACATGTAAGGGAAAACTGTGGTCGTGGTATGCGCTTTTAAAGATTATGGAAAAATGTGTTACCCTGTATTTTTTTATATCTTGTAAACGCTTCCATTTTTGCTCATCCATATACGAAGTAATTCAACTTCGTTGTTAAATTTTTTGGGACTGAGAGATAGATTTTCGTTAGTTGAAGGCATGGCTCTTGACCGATTTTACCAATTTTATATATAAATATGAAATTTGGTAAAAAAAAAAAAACATTTTCAATAGTTTTAGTCCTTGGAATTTGATCCTTTTTAGAACCCTTTCCCATATGAAATCCTTTTTATAATAAAAGTCTTTATATCGCAAAACATCTTAAACATTCTAAAACATTCTTAATATTTTTGGATAAAATTTGATGAATAGCAGTTAATTGGCTTAATAATTAGATGTCCGGAATTTGAAACCGATCCGACTATTTTGAAAACTATATATTCCATATAACAATATTTCACGAAATGATTTACTTATATAACTAAATTAATTGTAGGTACGTGATGTGGGGTATTAAATGGTCGTATATAACTGACTAACAGTTTCATTTGTTTCATTTTCAATTCTTACAATTCAATGCAATGAAGTCAGAACACCAGACACTTTTGTGAATAAAGCCAGTAATACCAACATGTTTATGTTCCTAACTGTATGTATACGTGATAGAGATGCTAAATAAATTGTTTCGAAAATGAGAGAAGCAGAACAATAATTCGAAAATGTAAGAGAAAAGTAATGAGAATTTTTTTAGTTCGAACTCAATGACTGGTAATTTACTGTCAAAAGGTAAAACATATCAAAAAAATAAAGAAATTGTCAAAATATATTAAAAAATATAAAAAAGAAATATAAATAAGAATAAAAGAAAAACTTATAAAAAAAGAAAATTGTTGAGAAAAAGCATTAATAATGTGAAACAATTGGAGGAGGAGCAATACGAAAGAATGTTTGTAATAATTGAAAAAAAAAAGAAGCAACAAACGGGTACAAATTTGTTACTAAATTTTAATCATGACATGAACAGTTTACTCAAAGGATGTGTAGTGTGTATTGGTTTAGGAAATTTATATAAAATAGAATTGAAAGCAGTCCTGCGCTGCAATAGACACTCTTTGCGGTTCTTCTCACCACGAGAAGACACCGCAGCCTATTTAAGTGTTGGAACGGTGTGCGTTCAGAGTACTTTTGTGTTTTTTTGCAAATAATGTTGTTATGAAACAAAAGAAAATCAAAAATATTTTCAAATAGACGGAATTATTTAAATATTTCGTTTTTTGTTTTTTCAAAAAGAAAAAAAATTATAAAAATATTGTTTATTGATATTGAATAAATTACTGAAAAAAAAAATTTTTTATATTACAAACGGTGTAAATTTAAAAAAAGCTCAAAGAATATTGGCGAATGGGAGATTTGTTATTGATGCTTCACGTAGATTTCCTTGAGTTTTAGCGAAAAACGTTAAAAAACAAATAAATCTGAAACCAGTTGATCTATATTGTATTCAAAGTTTTCATTATAAATTTTCTTTAGTATAGATTATAAAACAACAACAACTACAACAGCAGCAGCAGCAACAACAACAACAACAACAAAAACAAAATTAGTTAATCGCTTCGTAAAGTTTTTGAAACTTATTTACAAACATCTTTTACAAACAACTATCTATGTGTGTGAATAAGTAAAATAGAGCACACAAAATATATTAATAACAACAACAAGAAAACGTAGTAGTATCATTAACGTAAATAAATATATATAAATCCGTATAAACCTTGATATTATTGGTGATTCGCACAAGTGTAAGTGAGTGTGTGTGTAATGGCGTTTTTGCGTACCATTTGTGCTCAACGTTCTACGACAAATTTAGTTTATAGTTATAGTGGCAGCAGCAGTAGCAGCAGCAGCAGTGGTAGTGGCAGTGGTTCGCAACTTTATTATTTTGGTTTAACGAAAAAAGCCAATAAATACAATAATAACAATAACTTCTCGTCCAGTTCGCAGGCTCGACATTTGAGTTATGCCCTCCATGACAATGATAATAAAAGCAACAATACGACATGTAATGAATTGAAACAACAACAACAACAACATAAGCAACTGCAACATTGTCATCACTTGCATCGTCATCATCAACATAATCATAGTTTTCAACAACAACAACAACGTAACATTAAATATCATCATCAACAACACCAACAACAGGTGTTAGCTAGGGCAATACTATTGTTCTCTACGTCCTCTTCATCGTGGCCCATTTTATTAAGAGTATCATCGTCCCGACAATTGCACACGGATGCACCTAAAGCGCAAACTGTAACTCAGGTAGCAAGCATAAATCGTGATGCAACGGTTGAACGTTTTCGTCCACCAGCACCAAAAATACCCGAAAATCCTCAACGTGATCCGTTGGATGTCAGCTTCAATAATCCGCATGCGGCATTCAAGAGCAAAACAACATTGGAGCTAGTACGCGCCTACGTTGTCTACTTGATTTGTTCCTTCGAAAAAATTGTCGAGCACAATATGACGGTAAGTGCAGGTTGTAGGTATGTACTTTGGTACGTTTCTAACTTATATATAAAGTTTTTCTAAAAGCAAGTTAATTCAGTATTTATTACTGATAGTATGCGTTTTTGTCCTTTCGCCAAAGATTTCCATTTTTGATAAAATATTGTTAAAAAATATTAAGAATTGAGATTTATACTAGGGGAGCGGTTCAACAAATTATCTAATTCGGTTAATTTTTAATAAAATTTGCCTTTAACGCACGTACGGATATGTCTAGATGGACTTAGATGTGGCAGCTTCGAGGCTTTGAGCGATGGTTATAAGAAATGGAACATTCTTAATATCGAAGCTTGGTTTCTCACAAATATCCTAAATTTAGACCAAAGGCTGGATTAACTTGTTTTTTATATAAAATAAGTTTTAAAAATATTTTCCCCAAAAAAAGTTTTCAGTTCAACATTTTGATTTGATTCATTGACTTCCGTAAATTTTTCAGTTTAAATGAATGAATTTCAAATGACGAGTATGCGAATAAGAAAAAATATAATCCATGGAATGTCTTTTTTAAAAAAAGAAGGAACCAAAATTATACAATATGAAGAAATTTGTTTAAAAGTTTAAGTATTTTTTCAATTATATTAGTGTTTAGTGTAAGCAAGATAACATCTACATAAACACTAGTTTTTATATATTTAAGAGTATCTAAATACACAACAATCTGATTTGTTCACATGCAATAGCAATGAATTTATAAATATATTTAGAAGAAGAGAACTTAAAACAAAGACATTGGAAACAAATAGACAGACAGACAGGCAGACAAACCAGATGCTCGGCAAAGCATACATAATCTATACTAACTAGGCAATGTTTTAAGAAAAACAAGTAGAAAAGACTATGTTAGGCGTACACCAAATCTATGGTACCCACCGTGAGTGCTTTTTTAGGCGTGAGAGAACATTTTGTTTAATTGAAGTTTTTAACTAGGCATTGTATGCTCCTACATTAACCAATCACGCCCATTTTCATAAATTTCAGATCGATGTTATCCACATAAAATATTTTAAATAAACCCGCTAAATCAACATCTATAATAAGTTCATTAAGCGGGCGTAGTACAAATGAATTTTTCAAATATTTAAAAAGTTTTCTTTTATATTCTGGCAATATTCGACTATGGTTGATCTGTACTAAAGGAAAAATCCCAAAAATTATATTGTAATTTTTCAATCCATTTCTAACGCTACCAATGGAACAGGTATGTAGTAAATTTCAGAATAATACGTCAAGTTTTGTGCACGTGAGAGTACCGGCAAGAGAAAAATAGCCTAGAAAAGCAAATTCATTTGTGTTTTATTGGCATTGTGGGCGTGTCTTTGGGCCGATTTTGGCCATTTCCTTACACCCACTTGTATGAAAATTCTCTTTACGAAATTTGATCTCAATACTCAAATTTTTACGATTATGAGATTGCAGAGTAGAAATTTATGCAAACATGCGGACAGACAGAGGGGCTAAATCGATTCGTCTGTAGATGCTGCGTAAGAATATATATACTTTTTGGGGTATGGCACGCCTCCTTATGGCTATTATAAACATTTTCACCAAATCCATATCCACCCTCATACCATTATAATGATATGGGTATAAAAAAACTCTTGTGCATGCATCTATACATTATTTCAACATATTTTTTTCGTTTTCCTTTGCAAGAAATCTTCGCACGAGTATTTTAGTTGTATAATATATACCTCGAAAATCTACCGGCATGTTGGGTACCATTTTTTTTTCTTTAACTCGTGTTTTAAAATCACGTGTGTGTCGCAAGATGTTAAAAATACATAAATAAAAATATGTAAGAAATCTCTTTCTGACCGGTTTTCACTTGAAATTAATTCACTTTCAGAAAAGCAGTTTGCCAACGAAATCCCTGCTACGTTTAATATTGACGTTGTGCTGTGTTATTATACTCAAATAAAAACACATCTCTTTTTAAAAATAGTAAGGTATCATTTGGATTAGATCATTGTAATGAGGCGTGATGCGTGATACATGGCTCAGGAATTAAGAAAATTTATTTTTTTTATGCGTAATTTCATTTCTTACAAATTTTCATTTTCAACATTATTTAAAATGTTTAACAATTTAAATAAAATTATATATAGATGCAGGATAATTTGCTGTGTATAAAAGAGTTACGTTTCATTCCATTTTTATTACTTTTTTACAATTAATTTGAGATTTAATTCTTAGGGTCTAATTGACTAACTAACTGGTCTTATAAAACTTATGAAACTTGTTTTTATAATACACACACTTATGCATGTGTACTTATTACGTATTACGCGTAGAAAATTATTTACTAATACCTTTACACAGTTTTGAAATTGTTAAATGCATTGAGAGACAAGCCCCCAAAATAAACCAACAACTACTACTTTTCATATATAAAGACCAACACAAAATTAATACACTCATCTGTATACTCGTACATATGAATGAATAGATAAGCTTTACTTATATATGTACAAACCCACACAAACACTATACAAGATACAAGTGTAAGTTAAGCACTGAAAAAGAAAAAAATCTTGGCTTAGGCCAAATCTAAAATACCTTACACATGTACTTACAAATAGGGGGCGTGGCAACTGATTTAATAATGTATGTACTACATAACAACTTGAACGTTGAGTTTTAAGCTAAATACAATTCTTTCTAAATTGTGGGCCGACCACGTCCATTTTTGGCACATCACTGATGAAAGTGCAAACAACCTCAGACACACGGACATATATGTTTAGATCGATTCAGTTTTTGTTGCTGCTTTCTTCTGGTTCTTGCAAATATAATGGCAAACTTAGTATAATCCCCATCTTATGGGGACGCTATATAATCCCCATCTTATGGGGACGCTAACGAAATGATCGATAAACGAAAGTGTCTCTGTATGCATAGATAAATAGGTTATAAGCCGCCACAGTCACGAGTTAAGCACGAATAAGTAATTGTTTATGTGGTTGTGTGCATCTGTACCTTGTGCTCTACTATGCAAGTGACGGCATTCATTTAGTTTCTCTGTGTGTGATTCATTCTCTTAGGAGGGGATCTCAGTTTATATTTTCAAAATTTGTAATTTATTCAGTGGCATTATTTGTATTTTATTATTATTCATCTAATAATTTTTTATATAAACGTATGAAATTTATACATGTAGATGTAAAAGAGAAGAAAGAGAGCGATAGAAACAAATCACTTTAAATATTTTAATTAGTGAAACAAACTGTTCTGTATTTTTCTATACGTACAAAAATATTTCATCATTTACGATAAAATATATATGTATAAAAAGGGGATTTCAAGTGGCTGTAATTACAGACTGGTTCACTTTCTAATGTTCTAAAATATAGGTAGGCTACATAGGAGGAGGGAAGAGACTTTTTACTTCTGCTAAATTTGAAAACAATAATTCACTAGTTGTGATCAAGAGCTCTATTACCCCCATATACTTGTTGTATGATGCTGGGTATAAAAATCTGTACAGAATGTTTTTCTTCCAATGACAATATTTTACAAATATCTATAAATAAATGACCACATTCATTCATTATGTAATGAATGTGTTTAATAAAATGAAAGCACGTGCTCCGGTTGACAACTTATTTGTGTTGTAAAAGTAAAATCGATTTAAATTTCCATATAAATGACGTAAAATGATTATGAAAAGAGAAAACTTTGAACACAGTTCATGGTTGTAATTATTTATAACAACAAAATTAAATACAAAAACAACACCAAAAAAAAACAACAATATAATCCGAATAATAATAGAATGCTTTTTCGTAAAATTAGCTGAGTTTAGAAAGTATAAAAGCCTCATTAAGTGATTGTATTATAAATACGAGCAAAGTTGCGTAAACATATTATCATACATGCAAATGCATATTTATTTATAAACGTACATTTATATACAAGAATATATATAGCGTAGTTACGTTGTACAGATGAAGTTCATTAATTGCTCATGCAGGCTCATTTTCTGGGTAAATGGTTATAAGAACCGTTGCTCGGATTTAATTGAAGGCCTTTGCCTTAGATTTTGCTTTTGATGAGCAATTCTTTCTACTACAGACAGTGGCTGATTTAACGGTATACGGACTTGGCGATTATGTTCTATTGCCGCGCCCATTTTTATTAATTAAAATTAATATCTTGAATTACTAAAATTTGTTCAAAATAGACGTGATTTGAGCCCGTTTAAAAGACATTCCATGCGAAGATTTTCTAATTTATGAGTTTTAGTAGACAATTGGTAAAAATATTTAAGCGAAATTTCTTTTTATAAATTGCTTCCAAATTTTTTTCCATATATTTTCTAAACCAAAATAAAAAATTTGCGACAAATTGATTAAAATAAAAAATTGGAAAAAAAAAATGAAATTAATGGAAAAATTGGCAGCTTATGAAATGGACAAATCGCGTTTTCGGCGATCGACTATTTAGATTGATTATGAAGGCAACATTTTATGGACACTTTGTAGCCGGCGAGGATCAAGTCAAAATCATGCCCACTCTGGAAAGGTAATTAAGTAAAAATAACAAATTTATTAATGCCACTGTTTTCTTTTTTTTTTCCTTTCTTTTCATTTCTCTTTTTTTCTGTATTTTTTTCTTTCTTTCTTGATTTACTTATGTTTTTACCGTATTTTGTATATATTTGATTTGAAATAATGACCATGATGATGATTTTGTTGATAATGGCTTTAAAAATGATAATATCCTGCACTGTATATCATCGCAATTATATTTCGATGTTGAATTTTTTTTTTTTATAAATTGTTGAAAAAAATAAAAAAATGCTTGCAAGTTTATAATTTTTTCCCAAATTCAATCAAAATTTTCCTTGAATAAAAAAAAATCAAATTTGTAAAAATACGGCGGAGCATAGATTATGAAGTTCTTTAAAGGTGTTATGGGTGATAAACTATTCGAAATGGCAATGAAATCGACCTTTTACGGCCATTTTGTGGCCGGCGAGGATCGCTGGAAGATCATACCAACGCTAGAGAGGTTCTATTCCTTTACCTTCCCTTATTTGCTCTTACATGCAATAATTTATTTGCATGTTGCACATGTGTTACATGTGAATTTTTAACGTCTCTCTATCTGTCCCTTTCTCTCTTTCTGTCACCCTCCACCCCACCCTACTTTTCATTGATTTTGATTTTAATTTTCTCTATCACATGTGCTTTCCATATGACAATGATAAAATATGTATACACCCACGCAACACCCTTTCTAACATTTGTTAAAATCAAAAATATGAAAATTTAAAATGAATTGGCGTGTACACACTACATTACAATACATTGTTGTTATTGTAATTACAATTATAATTGAACCTCATTATAGACATGCATCCATCTATAACTCCAATAAGCTCTTTCCATCCATCCATCTACCAAGTAAATGCATTTTGTTATATTTATTCATTGTAAGGAAGTCATGTTTTATACAATTTTATAATAACTTGTTTGTAATTTTGTAAAAATTAAATTTTTAATTTCGTTTGTTTTTATAAATTGTTAAACATCTTTAGCCAAGACATAAACCTTACACATATAATAATAATGTTTGTAAATGAATCTGAATGGGATTCAAAGCAAAGAAATGATTTTTTGGAATCTTATTTCAAACTTTCAAACGTTGTAAAAGATTTTCTTCTATGATAATTTTGCTCAGTGTTACAAAAGCTCAAGTTTGTGCACCCCATAGCCTTTCAGCCAAAGATCACTTATCTCACAATTCCTGACGTTTCCCAATGCCCCCAATATTGTGTAGTGAGACTCAAAATTTGATGATAATTGGTTTCTTCTCTAGGTTAATTTACCATGTATGAAAATAGTTCATGTTTTGGCTAAAGATATACCCAAATATATATTTTTGTATTTTATTTTCCAAATACTCTTAAATAATAAAATATTTTATTCAATTTTCATTACTAATTTTCTTTAAACGTCTCCTCATCCTTTATTGTTTTTTTGATATGTGAATCACGAAAATTTAGAATAAATGATAATTATGGAATTTATTTTATATAGACTTCGTTCATTTGGTGTTAAACCTATACTCGATTACTCCGTGGAAGAAGATATCTCGCAAGAAGAAGCCGAGAAACGTGAAGTTGAGTAAGTTATTGCCAATAACTCAGACAATAATTGAATTTTTTAATTTTATTTGAAAAAAATTGCATGAAAACTAGTGCGACTATTTTTAAAATTAATTTAAAATGCCTTCAGAAGAGATATGTTTGAATAATAATTGTATCATTTTCCAATACGTTAGAGCTACCACTTCTACAAGTTTTGTTTCGAAAGAGGATGCTTTGCCTCAATATCAGGTAGATAAGACATTTGCCGATCGTCGCTACAAGGTGAGCAGTGCTCGTACCTATTTCTACTTGAATGAGGCCACTTGTGAACGTAATATGGAAACTTTCATTAAATGCCTGGAGGCAGTGGCAGGTAATTAGATTATTACTTTTCTTTTTTAAAATACATAATTTTTTTTCAAAGAAATTATATGAAAAAAGCATGGTTGTTAATGTTTTAGTTAAGCATATTTATTTTCTAATAATTAATTATCAGTTAAGTTGCAAGTGCAAAGAAGAACTACAAGGGTTAGAGAGAATAATAATGAAAAGAGAAACTGTAACAATTGGTTGATAATTGAAAATATACATCGATCTAATATAATATAGTTGACAATAATATACCTCTACTTATAAAATGTGTCGAAATACTTATAAAAGTTGATATATGTAGTCAACCAATTAATATTTAACTTTATATACTGTGACAACACCACTTAAAAAGTACTAATAAGAACCCTGCGAAGCCTTTTATATATAGTAAAGTATTTGGGTAAAGAGGTAAAGCCTTATGTTTATTTCATTTTAGGCTTTCTTTAAAAATGTTCATATTTTTTTTATCTTATAACACTTTTTCGCTTAACAGTCGACACGTAAACCTTGACGTGAAATTTTGACGAAAATCATTTGTTACAAAATTTTCTTGCTATTGGCAATGTTTTGTGATTTTTAAGTGATACCAAACTGAAAACGAATGAATCAGAACAAAAATTAAATGCAATTTAGTTCACTTTCTTACGGTTTTGGCAAAAATATTTATAAATACGTATATGTTGGGGCGATGAATTTAGATTTGCGAATTCATAAACAGTTTTGTGTGATTGTTGTGCCATACTACACTTTTAGGACACACATGGTATAATTCTTTAACTACTAAAGTTAGGTTGTTAAGAAAAACTAATATTTTATTGGATTGTTTAAAAATCATTAACTAAAACACGTTAAGTATGTCCATGTGTCCAAATATTTTTGTAATCAATAGAGATTTGAATATGCGAGATATTTCGATTTGTCATCAGCTTGCAAATCGAGTTATGGGTATGATTTTTTGTAAATTGTTGGCGTGTTTATTATCTGGCCATTTTTATTATATCAATGGATAAGATATCAATAATTATGCGTACCAAATTTCAAGTTCATAGGTCAATTTTTGTGGCAGATATATATATTTTTCTCGCTTGTAGGCGTGTCTATTATCCTACCACTCCCATTTTTGGCACATAGGACCGGTATAATGATCTTTAATTGAAGGAAATTTGAAATTCTTAAGAAAATTATTCTTCTACAATTATTAGTTATTTAATTATTGACTAATTGGATTCTGAAGAACGACCACTAATGTACTTAAATATATAACAAATAGAAGCGGAGGCGGCCTTGCTTAAAACGTTTTAGAAAATGATTTTAAATTGATCGGTATAAAGCAAAAGCTCTCTTTAGCAGTTTCGAAATTACAGAATCTCAATTCATGTCATGTCCCCATATGTCACGTCTGTTTTTGCTTTTGGTGAAGAGACCATAGGTCTGCCTTTTTTTTTTTTCTGAAAGATACAGAAAGAGGCGACGTGCAGAAACTTAAATTTTAGCTTGGGGTAAACATTTCACGGTTGCTTCGAGTCTTCTTATGTCTTAGTTTCTAACTCTAGTTTGTAAAAAGTTAAAAAATGTTAGAAGTTTCATGTATTATTAAGTGAAAAATCGTTTCGTCGTACTATTACTATGTTATGTAGTCTTCAACAATAAGAAAATGCTAAAAAATGTTTTTAATCTTACAACTAACTTAATTAATCTGTTTTCTTTAAATATTTTTATGTCGTTGTGTGTGATTGATTTTCCTTAAAAACTAACTAACATAATTACTCTATAATTTTCTAATTTGATTAATAATAATTTTTAATTAATTTCCTCTCTTTTTTCCAATCTTTTATGTTTGTTTAATTCTGGTGTTTTGTGTGTATGTGTGATATCCTAACCAAAAAAAAAAAAACTAAAAACCTTAAAAATTAAACTCGTTTGGCAACGACATCATCATTAACCGATATGAAATGAAACCAACTGAACCCATCTGTACATCCGTCCATGCATTCCCACTTGCTTTATGTATGCTGTACAACATTTCTATGATATATTGACGGCAAATGTTTGAACCTTACTGTAAACGCGCACAAAAAATTTAAAAACAAACAAACACAAAATCAATGAAATGATTTGACATTGCATGTTTACTTATATGGGTGTGTACGTCCTTGTGCGTATGTGTTAATATTTCTATGTGGATGCTATGTTAATACTCATCATGTCGCATATATATGTAACATGTATGCTCCCTAACATAACACACGAAACACAAATTTGCATCACTCTTTTTTACAATTATACATAACAACAATTTATACAAATATCCACGAAAAATACCTGAATCCTGTTTTATACAACAATTGTTGTTGTAATTGTTAATATTGGTTGTATGTATGTGTGGATGAAACGCAAAAATTATTTGATTAACTCCTGTGTGTGCGCGTGCAACTAACCCAACAAATCAAATATAACTTTAAAGTCGATGATGCAAAATATTCCCCCAAACGCGTATTGGAGGGTAAGCTATTAACAAATAACTGTTTTATGTTTTTATACCCTCCACAAAAGATGGGGGTATGTTTGTTTTTCCGTTTGCAATACCCAGGAGGATATTATTCTTAACATCAAATACTGAGTCGATCTACACATCTATGTCCGTGAGTCCGTCGGCTGGTGGCATTCTCACGGGCGTAAATTTTAAGATATTAAGCTGAAATTTTCTAAACACCTTTTTAGTTTAGTTTGTTGTACACAAATCGTTATTTAAAATGGACAAAATCGATCAAGAGCCACGCCCACAATCGACAAATATATATATATATATCTGCCACAAAAATATAGCTATTAATTTGAAATTTGGTATAATTAACCCATCTATTATTGCGCCAAATGGGCATGGTCTAATAATAGGTACGTCCACAATTGATAAAAATCTATATATTTACCACAAAGTTTTTTATGCGTATACATAGTTATCCTTATCTATCGATGTGCCAAAAATGGATGTAATTGGTTAACAGACGCGCCTACAATCGACAAAAACCTTTATATATGCCACAAAAATTGACCTATGAACTTGAAATTTAGTGCATGTGTTTATGGTTACCCCATTCATCGATGTGCCTAAATTTACAAAAAACGTTGATACGTAATACATACACTATTAGAGGGCGCATATATATATCTGCCACGACCACCGTTATAGATGTGGAGGGTATTCAAGATTTGGCCTGGGCCAAATTTAGTTTTCTTACTTGTTTTTTTATGTGTTAATTAGTTTGTTGTATATATTGTTATTTTTTATTGTTATTGAAGTTGTTGTTGTTACTGCTTTATTTTAAATTTTACGAATAACAATTTACTACTATTTTCAATTAATTTTTCATTTGTAATAATTAATTTCATAGCGATATTATTTTAATTTGCTCTACTGACTATAAAAATCAAAGTTTCAGGTAGAAGCTAAATTAATTTTCGTTTGTTATCATAAAAAGTCAAATTTAAACAAGTGAAAATGTTATAGTCGGTTAAACACTATCATTTAATACTTTACACCACTTAGCTTGTGAACATTAATGTTTGGCAGTGGTGCGCAAACCACAGTTCGTAATTCGATTGAGAGTCTTTTTGAACAATAAGCGATTGAAAAAAAAAACTTTTCGCCTTTGACCAAATAATGATTACTTTTCACATTTGTATGTAATATGTGGTCCTGGCATGCATACAGATGCAGGATGCATCTTTTATTAGCCACTAGAATATATCTTGCACTTTCTTTTATAAATTGTGGGCGCGTTTGTTATTTTAATTGATGCATATGTATTTTTGCAAATCGTCTATTATGTTATAACTTTTTACATTCATGATATATTTCTTTAACGTTTTTATCCTTATTTTATGATTAAGAATGAAAAACTTCATATTTTCTTAACATTAAGGAAGAGGGTATAAAAATACTTTGCAGGGATAATTTAGAAAGCAAATGGATTGATCACTTCTGATCTGTACAATAATTTGAATAAAAATATCAAAAAACGCCGGCTACAATAAGTGGTGTAGAGTATAAACGGTCAATAAATCAAAAAGTTGTGGTCAAGAATATTTTAGTTGTAATGTGTCTAATACCTATTTTTACATAAATCTTTTAAAATATGGTTAAGTAATAAGTACTAACAAAATACCATTAAGGTAGAGAATATAAGGATCATAGGTTCTTTTTATACATCAGAAATCAACTAAAGAATATTTAGCTATTTTTTACTCTGAAAACGTTAAATATTTCGATATAGCCCCTTTGTACCGCTCTTCTTAGGCTCCTATTATAGAATAAATCTTAGGTAGACAATTTTTTTTCGTATATTTGGATTTGGAGAAATATAATTAGGATATTGCATAAAACACGTTACGATATAATATTCTGACCAATAAACATAAATAATTGTAATTTGTTTGTGGACAGTTTAATAAAAGCATTATGGTTTTTGCAAAAACATACTTGCCACCTATTAAGTAAAAATATTTTCTCTTCTCTTCATCGAGCAGGTGCTACATTTGGTACCGGCATAACAGCCATTAAATTGACTGCTTTGGGTCGTCCTCAGTTATTGGTAGGCACCCTTGATGTTTCCTTTCATTGTACAACTTATAAACTAATCCCCAATTGGTTTGTTTTACCCAGTTACAATTGTCTGAGGTTATATCCAAGGCTCGTCATTATATGGAAGATTTAGCGGGTGGTCAAGGCAATGTGTTGAATTATCACAAAACCATTAAAGACTTGGAGAAATACTATGCCAGTTTGGGTATGGATAATAAGGAAGTTAAGGATTTCCTTAAGAACGTCACCTCCGATAAAGATGGGTTAGTTGTTATAATAATTTCAAAATCGTAAAGAATGTGTCTCTAATATATTTTTCTTTATAGAATTCTACATTTGTTCCCCTGGACGGGTATTGTGAATGATGAGTTCCAATTGAGTGATACGTTTAGAGTGCCCGATCCGAAAACTGGTCAAATGCGTCGCTTGATCTCGCAAATACCACATAAGGAAGAAGAAATGTTCAGGAATATGATACGTCGCTTAAACACCATCGTTAAGGTAAAATATAAATAAAAAATATTTAAAACATTTGCATTGAATTTGATATGAATTATTCGTAGACTGCTGAGGATTTAGATGTACGTATAATGATTGATGCTGAGCAGACCTATTTTCAACCTGCCATTTCACGCATCACCTTGGAAATGATGCGCAAGTACAACAAAGAGAAGGCCATAGTATTCAATACATACCAGTGCTACTTGCGCGAGGCTTATCGTGAGGTAAACTTCTGCAGAAGGTTAAAAACTTAGAAATGCCCCCCATTAAGAATTTTTATTTGGTAACATCATCAGGTAACTACCGATTTAGAGCAAGCTAAGCGTCAAAATTTCTATTTTGGTGCCAAACTAGTGCGCGGAGCTTACATGGAACAGGAACGCGGTCGTGCTGAAGCTTTGGGTTATCCTGACCCGATTAATGAAAATTTTGAAGCTACTACCGAAATGTACCATAAGACCTTAACAGAATGTTTGAGAAGAATTAAGGTAGAGCACTGTGCACTCTTTTGTGTTTGTTGAGTAAAAGTAAAGGAGTGAAAACCTTTTTTTTTTTTTTATTTTGTATTTCTTCATGCAGGTACTAAAGGATACTCATGAAGATGCCAAAAAAATTGGCATCATGGTTGCTTCGCACAATGAAGACACTGTTCGTTATGCTATTGAGAAAATGAAAGAAATCGGTGTATCGCCAGAAGATAAGGTCATTTGTTTTGGCCAGTTGTTGGGCATGTGCGATTACATCACTTTCCCATTGGGTAAGTTGGATTTACTATAAACAATGTATAATGTGTTTAGACTTAGTAGATTGTCGATGGTGAAAAAGAAATCATTAAATTTAAAGATTCCAATTATATAATTTAATCTAAATCATATCTTTGTTTGTGTGTTTTTCTATTTTAGGTCAATCCGGTTATTCAGCATACAAGTATATACCGTATGGACCGGTGCAGGAGGTGTTACCTTATCTATCGCGACGTGCTCAAGAGAACAAGGGTGTGTTAAAGAAAATTCAAAAGGAGAAACGCTTATTGCTCTCCGAAATTTTCCGACGACTTAGAACTGGTCAATTATTCTATAAGCCCAAGGGAAACTATGTGCCCATCTAAACAAAACAAAATATTAATTTATTTCAAACAAAGAAAATAAAAACAAAACAACTTAAATAAATTTCAAATGCAATCATCCTTCCTACGCCCCACTATCTTTAGCCTCATACAAACTAACACAAGCACACAGCACACGTATATATAAAATACATGAGTTAAATAATTAGAATAATTAAAAAAAAAAAAAAAACGAAACAACTACACTCATATATTTAATTTATAATTTAAACAATTTCCTTATGCGAGTATCCTTAAAGGTTCACTACAATTGTTACTTTATAGTTTATTACCCTGACTTTATTATGAAAGACACACACACACACACAGCTTCACTGTCCCTACAATAGCCACACCCACACAATGCATTATTAAATATTTCATATGAATGGATATTTAAAAAAGAAAAAAGAAACTTTCTTAACTACACCTTAAAACAAATAAAGAATTTGAAAGAGAAAATAAATTGAATCCTCACACACACGGGGCCGTACGTATTATTATTAAAGCATATTAAATTTATATGCAGTTTGAAGTATATATGTATATACGTATATAAAAAATTAAAGCAAAATTCTCTAAACAATATTGGTGACTGCGTTATTAGTTCACCAAAATATTATACAAAAATTCTGAAAGTATTTACTGAATTGTTTTCAACAATATTATCCTTTTTATGTCATAAAGAACACAAACAAATAAAAAATATTTAGCAAAGATTTTAAATAGCAAAAACCACTTCAATTCATATTCATATAAAAAAAAAAATGGATTAAACTTAAGTAAAAAAATTAGATGATTTAAAAAGAAACGTGAAAGTTCATGGATGTTCTATCACTCTCTCTTTCTATCTCCTTCTCTCTATTCCTCTCACTATGTGTGTGTGTTTGTGTAGTTGTTAAAGAGCGATTAAAAAAACTAATAAATAAAAAATCTTTAAAAATTAAAAAAAAAAAAAAAAAAATAGCAAATCACTTTATGTACTTCATGTAGGTTTAGAATAAATTTAGAAAAATAACTATGATTGCTGACCGTAGATAGGGATAGATACGCTCACTTGGATGTTTCTTTTTATAGAAATTGAATTCAAACTATTAAGCCTGTTTTTAACGTAGCACTTTTGGGGGGATGTAAGATCTTAAGGAGTAAATCTCTTCAAAAATCACTCAACAGAAGAAGTTAAAATATCGTTAGGATGAAAAAAGGTGTACCTGTCCCTTTAATGGGGCATATTTTTGTGGACGTTTGCTTTCATTTTATATAATGCTTAATTAAAGATTATTCATGTGAGAATTTCAAACTCTATTTGTCTTTAACTTGAATGAAATGGACTTAAAAATCGCTGCGATAAAAATAACTAATTTTGAAAATGGTTCTTAGAAACGAGTGAGTCTCAAAAAAAATTCCTTTATAAAGTTTTCAGTAACATTTAAGGTTTTGGGTCTGTTGTAGAAAAACTTTTTTCCTGCGCATCTCCTCTATTTTCGTCTGGCCCAGTATTTGTACAGCATTAAACGGCATTTGGACTCTTAACCAAAGTTTCCACTACTTTATTGCACGAAGCCTTTGCTAATCTCTCAAATATCAAAATTGTTTTATGCCATGGTCCATTCTTCAGAGCTATTAAAAACGGAGAGGAGAATGAAATTCATGCAGACTGCAAGTCTTTTAGATGGAGACATGTCTTAACATTTGAATTAAAAAAGAAAGAAGAAAAAGTGTTTGTGATTCTGAGGCAGCCTTATAAATTAATGCATATATATACTTAAGAAGTGAAAGTATTGCACTAACTCAGAATTATAACTGTGACAATGTGGTTACTTGAAGTAGGTCTAGTTTTGTTCGGGTTCAGCGAAAGATTCATTAACCTTAATTCTCTTTCATTAAATATGAATGATGAGGTCTTTTCAAAAATTAACTCTTGTATACAGACTTATATAGCGCTTTGCAACGCCCATGTCGGGGTGTCATTTAATTAAAGAGGAATTATAATTAATGGGAGAGAATTTTCAGAGCCTATTATTTTAAACTGGAGTTCTTCAAGAAATAGCTTTAGAGTAATTTTTCAGTCCTATTATGTAAGACATTGTCAGCGGAATCTTTAATTTTTAGTTGGCTTCGCTATCTTTTGATAACATTCGTTTCATCTAAAATTCAGTTCATAATGTAATACCAAATTATTCATACCAAAGTTTAGAAGAAACGACGGCTACAGCAAAGACAGCCAAGGGGACTAAGAATTAAAGACGACCACAAACGAAAAGTACTAGTCACGGAACTGAAATTCTGATTTTAAGCTAAATTGTGAATATGTTCTAAGGGAATTGGTTGGCAAGAATAAATTTTGCATTGCAGAGATAAACATTCTCTAATTCTTTACACATGAACCATAATTATGAGCATAAAGAGAAATTCTAATGTTTAGAAACATATGATGAAGAAAGCGTACTCTGACATATTGACCTGAAAATCCAAATAACAGAAAGAAAGTAACATGGAATTCAATGAAAAAAGAAAGAAAAACGTGAGTAAAAATATTCTTTTTTTTTCTTTTTTTTTAAGATTGTAATAAGTAAGGCAGTTGATAAGTTCTTTTCTAAATTCCAAATGATTTATCATAAAAGAAATTCTATAAATTACTTAACAAAGAAGAAGAAATGTAAAGAAGACATATTTTAATTGAGGTTGAAAAAAGAAAAGTCTTATACAGAGCTATTGAGAATTTTCAATCAGTTTTTATTAAATGAATATAAAGTTATACAGATAGAAAATTTTAAAAATCTGAAAAATGTCAATGGAAATAAAACATATTTACACACGCACACATAGTGTAGAAGAGAGAAAGATTTATCGTATAAAAAAATTAACATTCATTAAAAAAACGTTAACTACACAAAAATGACAATAATAATAAGTAAAAATTCAAAGTGTTAAACATCATTAAACAAATCACGCAATTATATAAAATATACCTTAATAATAAAACAAAAATTAACACGCCCACACATAAATATGAAAAATCGCTCCAAATTGGTGTCATTTTAAAGGCAAACAAAAACCGAGAGAATGTCTTTACAAGTATTTAAAAAAAATTATAACTTTTTGGAAAAATTTTGTGTCCACAAAATACAATAACATTCTTCATCAAATTAAATCTTTTTTTGGATTTTTTCCTTCATTCTGATGATAAAATTGTTCAAGTTAATAAATCATTGTAATCGTCTAACATAGACTTTCTATGCTTACTTATTATTGTTATGGGCAATATTATCATTATCACGATTTATTAAAATAATTACATATATATATGTAAATGTACGTACAGTATATATGAACTGTAGAAACAGTAGAGATCATTACAAGTCAAGCGTATCATAGACTAATAATAAAATCATGATCTTGCAGTCAACTGGATGGAATAAATGTAAACGAATATAAACGAAAAAAAAACATTATACATACATGCATACATATGTGTATGATTAATATATTTCAGTGTTATAAATAAATATTAAACGGATAAAGTAAAACATAAAACGCTTCCATTCCTTTCAATTCAATTGGATCAATTTAATTAAAATTTTCTTTTTCGAGCATAAGACGATCTTCTCCTTTTTTTATATTTCTTTTTCTTCTAATTCTTCTTCTACCCAAAGTTCGTTGGCCTATTTTCAAAATGTTCAGAATTAATTCTTCTTCTTATTGTGGTGCACTCTTATTAGATGTATATAGATCGGTAATTACACGGTATAGTATAATAATTTTTTTACGGGTTTGATACATTGTGCTCAATAGAGGGATTTAATAGATTAGAAAAAGGCCCTAACATTAGAAGTTAATTGTTGAAATTCTGCTAAAATAACTCAATGATTTTTTTTTTATAAATTATTAGATCAGATCACGTCATTATCCAACTTATTACTCATTTGTAGATACATTAAATCTTCAAAGCGGAAAAGCATTTGCAAAATGCAGCATAATAAAGCTCTGGGTGTTACGAAACTACGTAAAAAGCATATGTGAATGTTATATTAAATCACAATTTTTATATATTGCATTTCCTTTTGATTTTATGCTTCATATTAATATTAACGATTGATTTCTCTGCAGACTATTGATGATGATGAAGATGGTGGTATGAATAGAAATCATCTCATCTACTACACTTCAGTCACTGGCCAACATTCATTATGTGCCAAAGTTATGCGGAAAATTGTGAAATTTTAAACTATTCAATATTAGTACATGTAATAATAATGATTGTGAAAAACAATTTAGTGACTGCTACTGATAGTCCTGTTATAACAAGTGTCGGTTATGCATTCGAAACGTTTACTCCTTACGCTATGATGCGATTTTTCGAATTTAGCGATAAAGAATGGAACATTAGTGAAAATTGTTTCGCTGATATGTACGAATATATTGAAGGTCTCAAACATACAGAATATTGGGCAATTAAGTGTAAGTTGCGTTAAGTGGATTGATTCAATTCAAGGAATTGAAATATGATTTATTTTATTGCTTAGTATATGATGCGAGTGGTTATTATAGTGGTTCGTTATTTTCCGGTTCCAATAAGCGGGCGCATAATCCAAATTTGTGTCGCTTCCTCTCCCGTCAATTTAATCAATACAAATACAAATTATTGGAATTACCATTTGTAATATCGTTCGATGTTCAATTGGTGACGGCCCATTATCTTATGGAAGTACCTTATGATGATTATTACAAGGTAAGTGGCAAAGAGCTCTAAGTAAACATATACACAAGGAAATTCATTTAAACATCAGTGAAACATCCATGATTTCATAAACTTTTACAATCCTGTAAAAAATGTTTGCAGTTTATGAAGATAATACAAACGTGTCAATGAATAATTTTTGACGTATTTTGTATACCAAACTTTCCCTAAATCAATCCATTTCTAGTTTGAGAAGATTCAACAACTGGTATGCTTTCCCAAATCCTGTCGTAATTGGGATTTAAAAGAAATTTTAGAAGTCTTTCCTGTACAATCCAACAGTTATGTGAAAAATAATACCTACGTGCGGCATCGCATAGTCCATGATAATTATCGAATAACGGATGATTTTAACTTCTATATAATGATGTAAGTTGATTATAAAAGAACATTTTTTTATATTCACTTGTAAGAAGGCTTGCTTTGGTAGTACCATTATTTTAGGAGCCATCCTCATACATATGACTATACTTTTAGTAAAGAGTCATTTGAAAACGGTGAACAATTCGGGTGGACAAATTTATATAACCAGAGCGAAAATATTTGACAGTTTACAATTATCGACATATGCGAAAAATTTTAACACCAATGATTCACCTATTTATGCGAACACAAATCAAACCTCAGGTACAATGTAATGGGTCATAATTCAAAATCGAATCTCAATTAATTAATGTTTCTTTTAAAATGTTTAATCAGAAAATTTACCTAAAATTGTAAATAAATCGCATAAATATTGTTTTGAGAATTTATTGGAAGCCATTTCATTACCCAGCGTCGTATATAATTTAATACAACAGGACTCTTCCCCTGTTTCCGGCACCATGGTATTATTTACGGTAGCCTTTGTAACAATACATACACTGGCTGAGATTACACATACCGCCATTAATATGGACTTTGGCGTAATGGGCAATAAAGTGGAACGTACAAATTTATTATTGAAACGTTCAGCTTTCGTTATGGATATATATTTTTTAATCAAGTTGAGTTGTTTTTTCATTTTTTTCCCTTTTTTTTTAATAATTAAATTTGTTTTATAATAATATTTTCAGTGGATGTTATTTGGCTTACAGTTTTTTGAAGAATTTCCCCAAAATCGAATTGAGCGTTTTCGAGCAGTTAAAATATATTTGGAAAATTATAATACAAAAATTGTTTAGGTAAAATTTTATAGAATTTTATTTACAATTCTTGAAATTAGTTATAACGAAGTTCGAAATAACCATTTGTGGCCTCAAATGAGTGTACGAATTAGCATAAACGGATTCTTTTTTTCATTGTAATCTATCAAATGTTTCGACGCCTCGTACCGTCAGGCGGTTCACCAAGTCACTATTTCGTTGTCTATTTGCTATATTTTATGCCTCTTCCGTATTAAACTTTTCATTAGGTACTGCCTGAGTTTTCTCAAATGCTTCCTAAAGCTTTCTATTTTGGGCCTAATTATTGCTACTATAACTCCTGTAGTGGTAATACATCTAAAAGAAACCTTAACCTGACACATTTGAGACATCTATCATATAAACAAGTATTATAAGCATCAATAGAGTCCAAAGTCTCTGAGACTTGAGATCCGAAATAGGATTTTTATGAAATTGTAGTCTTCTTCTCTTCGCCTTAGATGAGAAGACTCTCACTCTTAACGTTTCGGTCTTATATAACATGATTGGACAATACAGTCATTGAAGTTCCATTGGACGGTTTCCCTTTATTATGATCTTATTAATATTATAATCTTAATAATCCCGGCGCCTGAAGTTATGCCACATTTTCATATTTCCTATAAATATTGTTTTTTTTTGTTCATTTTTTAACAGCTTAACCCCTTGTTATCTGTTTGTTTTATATTTCGCTCATATTGTGGATAAACACTTCTATCACAATAACGTTTTGGAAATACCCACACAAGACTATAGGAATTGTCCTCAAAAATTATTGGCGAATTTATTTTATATTGATACATTTTTCCCCCTTAATGAGAGGGTAAGTAATAGGCAAATCTTTTGTGCATATATCTTTCCTTATATACATTTGTAGTGTATGCCTTGGACTTGGTTTATATCATTGGAGATACAATTTTTCATAATGGGTTTGTTAATCATGTTACTGGTTAAAGTGAACACTTGCTACGCGTTTGTTATTGGAGTTAGTATATTTTCAATAGCCTGGTTGGCTTCAACTTTTTGGTTAATGGCCCCCTTCGAATCATATGGTTACAGGTAAATATTTTGATATAATATGTAAAATAGTTAATGATAATTTTCAATTGTTCCCATTTTTCCTAGCACCACTCTACATTATGAATTATTGATTTTCAATTTGGTGTTGGAGAATGTTTGTTTATTTGTGATGCCCTACATACTGGGCTTGTGTTTAGGTTGTATTATCTTCAAAACTAATCACAATTTAAATTTGAATGCTTGCCTATTGTGTGCCGGTTGGGTATTGGGTTTTTTGATGATGGGTTTATCCATATTTGGTTACGATTTAATTGAGCAGAATTTGAATACTTTGCAGAAAGCTTTATTCGATATAACGGCTCATATATTGTGGTGTGGTCTTTTGATTTGGATCATTTTAACTTGTACTACTAGTTATGGCGGTAAGTTGGAAAATGTCACGACATGTAAATTTTTCTTGGTTACTTTTGTTATTAAATTGAAAATTTTATTAGAAGTGAATGTAAAAGTTTGAATTTAACGAAATATTAAATTTGTACACCGTACAAAAGGTATATTAAGTTTGTACCTTCTAAACGGCAAATGCCACATCCATCTTCAATTATACCAATTGATTCAGAATCAAAATCTTAACCATGTCCGTTTGTTCGTCCATGAAAATTTGTGCGCAAGCAACAGGCCATAATTTTTATGATATTTGGTACGCGTAGGCCCGAATTCGTGAATCTCCATAGGGAGAGGTACATTAAAGAATTTCGAGTCTTAATTAATGTATAAGAAATATTCCGAACTGTCGAAAACCGAATGCATTAGCAAAACCTTGATGGGGTTCGGCTTTAAAATTCATTTTTTCAAATTCATTTTGTTCCCGAAGTTACCATAATGAAGACACTCCCGACTGACCTTTGTCACTTAATAATCCATTATTATATATTGTCCATTTACTATTTGATTTTATAGATTTTTTAAATAGTTTATTAAATTTCAAATATTCTCATACTCTGGAACAATTGACTTCTATCAGCATTTTATTAAGTCCACTTATTATACGGATAATATTGTTTAGTGCCGACACACCAGTTCAATGGGCAACTGGACAAATTGTAAGTAAACTTTATAATATTTGTACTCAACAACAAAAAAAAAAAAAAACTATTACAATTATTTTTATAGATTCCTTTGGTGATTGGTTGTCTATTATTCACTTATATAGGATCAGGGATTTTATATATATTAATATTGGGTCCGGTTAAAGCAGCCATGGACAATTTCATTGTTAATGATGGTTAAAACAAGTGGAAAATGAAAAAGGCAAAATGTGTAAAGTGTGAGAAGTATGGGAACAAGTTTAAAAGGAAAAATTCTTAACAACAAGTTGTTGTGATTATTTAAAGAATTTATTCTCTAGACTGGTAAAACGTTTCTTGTAAAATGTAGTAAAATAAAAACGTAAAAAATTAATTAAAAATTAAAAAGATTTGTAAAAAAAAGTAGTTAATAAACTTCTCATTCAAAGTACAATAGGAGAGATAAACAAACTAAGTTTGGCTTAGATCAAAACTTAAATACCCTCCACATCTATATACCAAAGTGGGCATGGCACATACCTGATTACATGCTCTGTAGGTTATGTGTTACGTATTAATAACCAAGTCAGATTGTACGCCATATACGATTGATTTTTTACAAATCGTGGGCGTATCTGGTATCAATCACGCATTTGTTTCATTGATGAAAAGGCTTATTATAAATATATGTGTTTAATTACTTAACTTAATTTTTATGACTGATAAATTGATTTTTATCAATTGTGGGTGTGGTTCTCAATAGATTTCGTCAATACAAAATATATTTTAAGTCAATATCTCATAATTTTCGACTAAACGTAACTAAATCGAGTGACATTTTGATGCTCATCAAGAATATATGTAATCTCTAACGCCTTCTTATAACGCGAAATAATAAATTACTTATACTTGCTGGAGAGTATAAAAAACTGTCCATAGCACTTTAGAAAGCACCGCATTCCACGACCATTTAGCGTAACGAATTGTAAGTTTGATAATATTTTCTATAAAATATATTTTAGTTGGTTTTATTGCTTTGGAATAGTTCACTGAAGAAAGCGCGAACAATTGTTATGCAACTTTTTCTACCCCCCACATTCGTAGTGTAGAAGATAGATTAAGTTTCTTATTATGTTTGTATTAAGAGGAGCAACAGGGTATAAAGTTATGATCAAGCTAAATTCATTTAATTTTGTAAACCATCATTTGGTTGATCCTTGAGACGTTAAATATGTAAATATAATTTTACTAAACAATTTCAAACATGCAAACATGGGTTAGCAGTCTTACACAAGCAAAAATAAACCATAACCAGCTTAAAACTAAACTTGAAAGTTAATACGAAATTCATAAACTATTAGAAGGCGTAATCGTGTATATATGTAGGGTATTTAAGATTTGGTCTAAGCCAAATGTAGTTTTTTATTTGTTAAGTAATATTAGTAAATTATAATTAAACCCTCAAAAAAAAAGTTATTTAATAATATACACGCATTAACTTCATTATTATAATTATTGTTGTTGTTGTTTTTTCGCTACAATTATTACCATAATACAAATAGTTTTTATGCTTATGCTTGAGGTTTATGCTTTTCGTTTTCTTTCTATCGCAACACATATAATTTTATTCATTTTTTGTCAAAATTATTACAACATGGTGCTTTTTATTGTCATTACAATATGAATTTTCTTATTAGTTATTTAAACAATAATAAAAAACGCTGCCTAATTTAAGTAGGAACCTGGTTTTTGCCAACAGAAAATAAAAACAATTGTACTGATTTCAGCACATAGTTGCAATGCTTAAAAATGAGGTAAAATTTCTAAACTCTCTTGATATGTTTTCGCCTTAGAAAAATAGTCATTCATAATAGTTTTTAATGTGATGGAGGTACAGAGTAAATCTTATGAGGTAAGTACATAAGTAGACTATTATTTGTATACTTTGTATCATCAAAACATTTTTACTCAGAAAAAGTATTGTACTACTATGAAAAAATAAACAGGTATAAGAAAGTTAACCATGTATCTATGTATTTGGGAAAGAGTTCCTATGTTTATTAAAACAGCCATGATAGATTTCTCAAGTAGGCAGCTTTTGATTTCAAGTGCCAGATTTAATGGCTAACTTAGTGAACTTATAACACTTTATAGCGGTATATGGCGATTATCAATAATATTCTTAAATACTACTAGGATTTCAATCTGTTTTTATTTTAAATTAATATAAATTTACTATTATAGTAAGACCAAAAGTTTTCTCCTTTTATACCCTGCACCACTTGTGGCAAAATATATATTAAGTTTGTACGGATGCTTATAACTCCTAAATAGCCAAAGTCACACCCACCAATTATATCGTTCGGTACAAAATCAAAATCTGAATTGCCCATGTCCGTCTTTCTGTCCATTTACATTTGTGCACAGGAAATTTGGTAAGGGAACATGTATTAGATATAGATAAATGGACTATTGGAATCGGATTATTTTTAGAACCCCTCCCTCGGACCATTTGTAAAACACTTTTCCATTAAACAATTGGAATTACTGACACAACTGAAGTGTCCCGTAATTTGAAAAGCTAAGTGGTGTAAGGTTTTAAATAGTCGGGCTTAACCGTCAATAAGATCTTTACATGTTTTTAAATAACCTTAATGCGTTTTTTTTTTGTAAAAATAAATCTTTACATAGTAAATATATAGATGAGTTTGTGTATATAAACATGTATTAAAAAGCTTTCTTAAAAATGTTTGTGCAAGAGTAAGTAAACAAAAACAAGAAGAAAAAAAACAATTTCTTGACACTTTCACTTTTAACAGTTCCTCATCAATGTGAGATTAAGTCATTTCATCTATATTTAAATGGGTACATACGTACATGGAATCCCTCATATGCATTGGTTAATAGTTTGTCTTTGTGTAAAGGTGTTTTATTATTATTCATACTACTCACAATAAGAAACGAGAGCTGGCGTACAAAAATTCGTTTGAGTAGTAAAATTAGATAATAATTAATAGTTACATGATGTTGGGTAACACTATTAAAATGCCTTAAAGGTAATATATGATATGAATGTGAGATCACTTTTTATAAAATATTATAAAATAGCAATCTTTGCAGATTTCAAAAGTTTATAAAAAAAAAACTTTCAAATTAGTTTGTTTGAAAGACTTTTATTCTACTACCACCACAGCCTTGTCAAACTGGTGGCCCCTAATTAATGTATGTCATACACAGTTCTGCATAAATATGTTCAACCTTCCAAACTGTCAGTACAGTATGCATTGTGTAATGAAATTCAAGAAATTCCAATATATTGGATAGAGTCCATAGATGTAAGTTTAGGATAAATCCCATAATCATTATAATCTCATATAACTAGTAAAAAAGCTGGCATTTCCTTATTAGTCTTTTCATGAAATAGTTATTTGGAAAGGGTTGACCGATCAGATTCAAATTTAGTACAGCCAATTATTAAGAAAAGGTAACAATTTCTATCAAATTTTGTTAAAAAATATTAAGAATTGCGAATTTTAGCCATATAAAAACTTTCTCTTTGGCCCAATACATGTTCTTGTAACAAATTTCATTGAAATGTGTCAAATAATGCGACTTATACTTTGAAATTTAAAAATGTACATGGTCGGTCAATCGATCCAAATTTTAACTCTCAATTGATCGGTATAATTGAAGATAAAGGTGGCCATTGCCATTTAGGATATAGACAGTAAGCTTGCTTACAAATTTACACGAACAACCGGATAGACGATTCAGAATTGAGTGATGTTGAGCCAATTGGTATAATTAAAGTTGGATCTGGCGTTTGTCATTTATGTAAATACGCATAAATACAAAGTGAAGGATATAAAAATAAATGAAACAAAAATTTATCCGCTTTTCCTTCAGCTAAATGCACATAATGCCTTTTTACCTGTCTTCTCTAAAACTAGTCTTTCAACTTTTCATTATCAAATATCATGCATAGTAAAATTTAATGAATTGTATAGAGGTGATGATATATTAATTACATTCATTTGAAAAGTCTTCCATCTGTCGCTGATGTTTTAAAGTAGCTTAAGGCTCTTGGCTTGACATGAGAATAAAGACAATAGGATAGATGTAAAAAATGGAAGAAGAAGAATGAAATTAATTTTAGTTCAGATAAAAATGGCCATGAACTTAAAACTGATCGAGTTATACAATAATAAATAACAGCAACTACAGAGATGATGCAAATGTTTCAAAACAAAAATAAAACAAAGTGAAAACATTTAGAAACATGACGTGAACTAAAATAATCTGACATATTGAAGAATAATCTGGATATATTGAAGAATAAAAAATTATATAAAAAAAAAATGTAGTTGAAGATATACTTAATTTATCAAAACATTTGTAACACCGAGGCGGAAACATCACAGATTCCACAACCATATTATAAATATTTTTTATCAGCCTTGAACTCTGAATGAATTTATTGCTAAATATATTTATTTATTTCATAAATTTATGGCACGCAAATACTTTCATCATCTTTGCAGCTTGGTAGTAATTATATTAAATTCCAGCAAAAGACATTTATCACCATTTCTTACCAAATCCTAATTCACGATTTTGCAAAACATAATTTTTTTTTTGAGGGGAAGCAATTACCACCTCAACCAAGTATATATGTGGTTAGGTTTTGTTTACAAATGGGATAAAAATGGGCACATATTGTGTAAAAGTAAATGCAAATGTGGGTATTTTAAAAATTTTAAATTTATTTTTCCGTTTTCTATACGAATTCATTAATACCCTATACCACTTAGTTCTATAATTTATGTCATATTTACTAAGTTGAACGAGTCCTTGTTGTATAAAAGTTACTTCGTAAAAGTAACGTTATGAAGAACAAGAAAGAAAACTAAATTGGGCTTAAGCAAAATCTTAAATTCCCTCCATATCTACAATAGTAGTCATGAGAGATATATGGTTACGATGCCTCCTTCTAGGTGTTACAAATGGAATAACAAACTTAGTATACGCCCCCTCTTATAATTTCTAAACGGCAAATGCCACACCCGCCTTCAATTACACCGATACGTTGAGAATTAAAATCTGAATCGATTAACTATGTCCGTATGTCTGTGCATATGGTTTAAGTATAAACTACAGATCGCATTTTTTGAGATATTCTGATAAAATTTAATACGAAGTCATATTTTGGCCCAAAGAAGAATTCTATTGAATACGGACCGAATTGGACTATTTCTAGAACCCCTTCCCACATAAGGTTCTATTATAACGGATTCTTTACATTTCAGAAAATCGCAATTCTCAATATTTTTTGACAACATTTGGAGAAGTTTTGTTAATGGACTTAACAATTGGCTGGCCTATCAAACACTTCTTCGAACCCTTTTCTATATTATGATATATCACAAAGTGACAAGGCCTCGTATTGATACAACTGAACTAATTGTAGATAAATTTGAGAAACACAAAATTACAAAGTGAGGGTATTAAATGGTGGATATAACTGAATTGTTTTTAATATTGAATTCGATTTTTTCATTTACAATTTTTTTGTTTAAAAATGAAATTAACGCATAAACGACGAAAAATCGCCAAAGAAAGAACAAAAAATAAACAAACAAATATTGTAAAGCGAAAGTAAAGAAAGAAGAAACAAAATGAATTATTTTAATATTTTGCTCTTTTTACATAATGTGTGGAGTCTTTTTCTTTTTACATAGTGGAGTCTGGGTAAACATATATATGCATGAACGTATCTAGGTAGATAAGTAAAAACATAAATGTGCATTGTTTGTGGGAAGCAGTTAAGTAGTTGTTGGTGCTGATTTTAAGAGATATTTTTAACGGCTGTGCTACTACTTGGACTACTAATATAACAACAAAAACAATTGTACAACGTTTGTGTTTATGTATTATTATGCAATTTCTCTCCAACATACCGTATATCGTATGAACTTTATTGTCTGTTTTATTATTTTCTTTTCTCTTGTTGTTTATTAACTGGTTAATAAAATTTTGCTAACCGTATGTGTGTATATATAAATGTATACAGTGTGGTGTAGTGTATTTGTATAGAGTAGTGTTTTTGTTTATTTGATATGAAAAAAAACTTTATGCTCAGAATTGATGAGTTTTTTCAAGGTTTTTGTATTTGTTTAAGTTGTCAAAATTCTTAATGAAATCATATTCAAATCTGCTTATACACATATACACATAAATCTTATAATTATAATGATTTAAGTTTAGTAAGTGCCTCAGTGAAATTTACGCTTTTTTGTGAGAACCATAAGCGCTCTTCTATGATTTCATAAACAGTGATAAATTGAATAGAAAATGGTGTTACCAATTGGCGTACCTAGTGTTTAGAAAGAAGAAGAAGCACGTATGATATGCAAAAATAACAATAACTATTTATGCAGCATAAAAGCCCCTTTCGACCGACACAGCCTACACTCTACAAAGTGCTCAGCATCTTTGTACTTCTTTGGGACGCACTGAAGCATGTACGCTAAGCCAAACTTCGAGAGAAAAGTTCTCTGCACGATCTTTGGTCCTGTATGTGTCCACGATGTTTTCAGGCTCAGAATGTATTATGAGTTGTATGAGCTTTAGGCCGATATTGCTGTAGTCCACTGCATAAAAGTTCAACGCTTGAGAAGGCACGTTGGTGGTATGGACGAAAAAACGAGTACTGGATGGACGTCGCCCAAGAGCGATCACGTGATTTATACCCTGCAAAGACTTGGTATATAAAATTGGAAAAGACGTGCAGAAGACCGAAGCGTTTAGCGTTCTCTCTTGCATTAAGCCAAATACCTTATGCTTCTCTCTCTTCGCAAGTCACCTACCCAAGGACCAACTCCATGTCAAATGGACCAGATGAGACAATTTTTAAGACTCCTTCCCCATATAACAACCTATAGAGAACCTACGACCTATTCTCAAGATTTGACTGTGTTAAATTTAGTTCAAAATGAAATGAATGATCAATAGTTAAAATTCTTAATATTTCTTCTTAACTTGCTTTTCCTAAAATTTTGTATATTTTAAATATGAACCGGTTCGAACAATTTTTATAACCTCCCCTCTAACAAGAATTTACTTTTATCTGACAGTGACTATGACTATGCGACCTGCTTTGAAGCTTAATCTAGCTTTTTCACTTGCTTTAGTATTTTATATTTAGTAGCGTCTTATCGGGTAACTCAACATCTCTTTGGCATTCCCACTTACATTGCGCATTAAACGTAACCCATAATCAAACAATTACAACAACAATTTTAAAGTTGTCATCTTTTGCTAATTTAACATTTTGCGCACGTAGAGTTTTGTTTATTTTTAAATTATGTCACAGATAAGTAAATAAAAAAATGTAAAAAAAAAAAACTCAGCAAGACCAAAAAGAATGGTAAGGAAGCCTTTAATCACATAAAAAAAATTCTTATACGATGTGGTAAATTAATGCTTAAAGAAATTGACAAAAACTGTGAAAGACGATAAATTACTTTGGTTAAAAACATATGAGTGCACCACTTGTCACAAAGGGTATATTAAGTTTTTGTGGATGTTTGTAATTCCTAAATGGCAGAGGATACACCTACCTTCAATTATAGCGATTGATGTAAAATCAAAATCTGAATCAATTTAATCACGTTGATTTTTTGGATTTTTTTTCAATGTAGTTTGATACAAGGACATGTATTAGACCAAACAGAAACCTTATTAAAAATGGAGCGGATTGGACCACTTTACAGACACAACTAAATTAATTGTAGCAAAATTTAAGGAGTTAAGTGGTTTGGGATCAGGCTACAATATAAATTTTTCTTTATTTCGCATTGCATTCACTACGTTACTATCTTTATAAAAATTTACACATTTCACCTGATTTTCTACACAACAAAGTGTGAAAGCTGTTCATCTTATCTGCTACAGCCTTAATAATTTATTGTTGAAAAAAAAAACAATTAAATAAGATTCAAAAATGAATTCAACATGACAATGTCCTTCAAACCTAAAACTCGAATTTTTCAAAGTTAAAAATCAAAAAAAAAAATTAAAATTTAGTAATTTTGTTAAAAAAAAAAAAAATATGAATTATCCAAAATCCCCAAAACAAAGAGAAATCAGTTTACCCGAGAGTTCATTAAATAACATTCAAAAAATTAAATAATAAATATTCAAAAAAAAAGCTGAATGGTACAAAATAATACAAACGAAATAATTGGATTGTATAGCAAACTGTATGAATACCTTAAGATGTAAGAAAAATGGTAAAAACTTCCACTCGAAGTAAGCTCAAAATTAGATTTTATAATATTTGTATGGACAATGTATATGTAAGTATGTTAAAGGTACCCATGGTGATGATACGGATGATGATGATGAAAAAACATTAAAGAAACGGACCAATGCACACACGCACTTAACGTGTTGCGTATGACTTCATTCAATTGACATAAATATGGCAATACAAGCTGATAGTATGTGTGTTTAGTGGGTTGCTTAGTCGGAGAGCTCTATATAATACAAACGTGAGTGTAAAGCTGGTACAATCCAAAGCAGCCGAAATACGATAACTTAAGCTTGAACTTTAAGCCAACGCCAGAAGAAAACAACAGTTTAGTTCACTTTCATTTGTTGTGCGGTTAAGTCGGTCATCATCAGCTACAATCACAATCTTAAAAACGGCAGACACTAAGCCCTAACCAAAGTCCCTTAAAACAACCTTGTGATCACAATTCCTTTTTTTAATTTTTATTTTTCTCTTTAATCAGTTGTGTGATTATTTAAATTTAAGTGAATTTTTTGTTGAGGAAATGCTTTTCACCACAAAATCTTCAATACTTAGTGTAAAACTCAACTTTAAGCAAAAAGGGCCAAAAACCTTAATTACCTTAAAAAAAAAACAAAAAATAATTATAATTTTTTCGTATTTTAAAACATCGACAACCACATAAACGGATGTAACAATTCCACACACTTTTTCCTCTTTTTTTTTCTTTTAATCGAATAAAAAAATAAAAAAAATAAAGTCATGTAATCAATGAGAAACAAAAACAAAAAAATATTCATTAATATTAAAATTGTTCAATGCTTAATGTTGTAATAGAAAGTGAACATATTTCTAAAGAAAGAAATTATATAAAAACAAATTAAGTGAAGGAAAATAAAAACAAAATAACGGCAGGAAACACACAAAAATATTTCATTTGTTATCGCCACAATGTTACGTTTGATATTTTTTGGCTTTTTGACTTTAAACATTGCTGCTGCCTTCGCTCAAATGACCAATAGAGGCAGTGACGTAATGACAACAACGAAAAATTTAAGCCACCAACAACAACAACAATTAAATACGCTAACTAATGATAATGTTAAAAATGATACCGCTTTAATAACAAGATTGAAATTGCACGCATTTCCCATGAGTCCTTTTGAAGCCATCACTGTTAATTACGATGTTGAAGATAGTGCTGATGAGGACGAAGAAATGTTGGAATCTGTTGATCTAACAAATTCAATACGTTTAAGTGATTTGTTAAATTTTTTTGATTTAAATTATTTATCTCAACGTTGGGTGCAAGTGAAGCCAGAAGTCTCTACAGATTGTTACCATGATATGCAAAAATATATGCTGGGCTTACGAAATGGTAGCATATGGGCAATGAAAAGTAAGTTAAAATAACAGATTGTGTCTATTGAATTGTTTAAGGCAACTATGTAATAAAATTTTAGTAGGTCGAGCCTTACTACAGATTAGATTATAATATTCCGAGCCTTGAAAAGATTTATATATCGATTCGAAATTTAACAGAAGTTTAGCCGTTAACCTTTTTTAAATAAATTATCCTTTTTCCCTATAAAGTGCAGAAGTAGGATCTATTGGAGCATTTCATACCATATGGAAAGGAATTCTAAACGGGTCCGATTAAATATTCTTCACATATTCAAAATTTAATTTAAAATGAAAAAGGGAATTTTCGCCACAAAAAGTCTTATTATCTCGTTAAATGGGGGAGTGTCTAAAAATGTATCGATCAGTTCCTTTTTCTTTAGTGATTCTCCCGAAGATATTGTTGTGCCAATTTCAACAATATATATAAAAAATTCCGACATGTAGCTTAATTATGACAGACATGGTTTAATCGATTAATTTTTTGATTCTTAGTTGGTCCTTTTGGGTGTTGTTGTGTTGTTGTTCACAATATGCCCGTTGAGAAGTGGGACTGTAATAGATAGCCATAGTTTTTAGATGGAAGCTTTAAGCATATGCCTGTTAAATCTGTATCCTAGGAGAATGTTTTTGAGATGTAACGAATACATTGTTTTTGAAACAGTTTAATGTAGAAAATCGATATCCCGTTTCAAAAACAAATTGTTATCCAAAAATAATGTATATGTAGCAACTATTGAAGATGTCCTCTCTACAAATCTGTCATATTTTTCTGTACCTCTAATGGTTTTTAGCTATACTGCTTCAAAAAAAGACTTAAAACCAGATGCAGGGCGAAAACGTTTCATGATAGAAAAAAGGTATGTGCTCCCAAAATTGGTTAAGAGCGAATATTTTTAAAAATGCAAAATTAGAGCAAAGAAATTATTTTTTTTTTCATAGCTTTCAAATTATTATTTTCCTTTTTATTGCTGACATATGTTGGTTTTGTCCTACGATGCAATCTATTTTATTTGTAAAAACTCTATCTTAGCAATGAGGGTATAATAAGTTTTTAGCAGCACACGAAAAGAGGCATACAATTTAGCCTAAGCCAATTTTTATTAAGATTCAATTTTGACAGATTAACCCTTTAATGATCTTACAGCCGCTACCCTACTATTGTTCACGATTTCAAAGCTATTTTTACAAATTTGAATTGGTGGCTGTTATTGTTTGTTTTTATTTATTTTTATTTTTGATCATTTCATAATATGTGGTGGTATTACGATTTCTTTACATTTCTGCCAGACGAATGGACAAAAGGAATATAAACATAAAACAAGTTTTTTTTATTTATAACACGATTATGCATTAATTATATAGACACAAGAGCGCACATGATCATAAAGCTAACTGTTGGCAGCTAGCCTCTTGGTAGCTGGGCTAAGCTGAGCTGCAGTACTAAAGTTGAAATAAAAACCCCAAAAAAAAAAATGTAAGCAAAGGCTAAAGCTCCAGTGACTGGAGCTATTTGGCTGCGAAAAGTGTGTCAACCATTGTCGTAATATGTAATAACTACAACATTGGTTCAAGTTAGCCAGCTCTAGCCGTTCAACCAGTTTTAATTTCATATAAAAAATCCATAATAAAGCGAAATAAAAAAAGTGCTGCACAATTTTGAATTAATTGGAAAGAAAAAATGCCAAGATCACTACCTCTTGCCGAACCTGTTGATTGAACTTTGAAATCACTTTTTTTTACAATGTTATTGTTTTATTTTTTTCTTTAAATTTTTCTTTAAATTCGCTTTCATGTGGCCCTGAATTAAGAAAAATAATCGCCTCGATTTACAACTTTTAGTTTAATATTCATTTATGTAATAATATGCAATAGCAAGTACAAGTAATAATAATACGTAAATATTCCTCTAACGAGATCAAGTGCAATGACCAAAATTATTAAACATTTTAACCTTAACATAATAATCATTACAATTTAACTGGAAAATTGTCAGCAGAAATTATGATAATTTTGTGCATGATTATATTTTGATTGTAATGAAATGTATATGCATTCAATAATACATGTTTATAATATTTCACCTCAAGTCCGTCTGTCCATCAATCGCTCAATGTATCTATCTATAGTAAACCTCTTACCGATCCCTAAAGTTGTGATGTTGCTAAAAATTAGTTCTTGTATGGAAGTTGGTTTAGTTAGTAGGCACGCCCACAAACCTTTTTTATACAAATATTTGTAGATAGGAAGAAATTTCTATAAGGATATTCGATTTAAAAGCCCACTTTTACCCAAGGTCGGGAATGTTTTGAGATTGTTTTCGTTCCAGGGTCTTAAGCAACATGAACCATTCAGTTCTATTCTCATCAACCACTTCATTAAAGTTTAATTCTTATTTACAAAAAATGTAAGAATTTCTTTTAAAAAGCTCAGTAGACGAATTAACAGTGAAGTGTAGCTTCCACTATCAGAAGATGGGTTCTGCACTCTCGCCAAAATAAAGTTGACGAAGTACAAAATACTCATAAAATTTTTAATAATTAAAGTTGTTCGATTTCATATTTGGAGGTGTAAAGTTTTTTGAAGACTTAAAATTTAATTAAAACATCTGTTCTAGACTTAAAGTTTAATAGCTTCTATAGGATCGCTAACGAACTATGTGAATGTTCGGACACTTTTGGACTTTTGTTAAGTGGCACATTGTAATGGTAATCTTGTGACAACTCCCCACCTTTTGCCATTCCTTTCATTATAATTCCAAGAGGACACCCTACAATTTATATTTTTAATCTTCAGAATCTCACAACTGGACAATTACTTTATAAATTTGGTAGTTACGGGATAAATGTTCAACAGAAATGAACAATCTTTAAATTTATAAAAGCACTGACATGTAAAACTTTGTCTTGAAAAGTAAATTTTTTTTACTCAGAAAAGTATAATATATGCTTAATATATGGTGAAATATTAATATTTTTCATAAAGTAAAAATAAATCAATTTTTTGCTTTAATCGAGGTGATAATATGAAAGGAACCAATAATCCACGATATTACCACCGCTACAGGTTTTGATAAAACCTTAAACAGCACATATAATTTAGAAAAGAGAAGGGGGAAAAACACCAAAACATAGTAATCAAGGACTAACATTAGATGAAATCATAAAAAAACATTAAGGTCGTGTTTAAAATTAAAAAAAAAAACAGTAAAAATATGCATTAACTGCATGGTTATTATTTAATTATTTTTTCACAATCTTTTTCACACACATTCTTTTATACTATTAAGACTAACACATAATGGTAGTTTTTGTTACTAAAAAAAAATTTTTTTTTTTAAATCTTAATTATTTCTAAATTATAGCTTTTACAATTACACACCTTCAAACCTTCTTTATATGCCGAAAAAACTAAGAATTTTTTTCCATATCATTCAAAAAAATGAATCATTTGTACGCATGACATTTAGACTGGATTGCAGGTACGCGTGCGTTACGTATATTGAGTAATTTTTGTAAAACCGCATTACAAAATGCAGGCAAATGAATGAATTTACCAATTATTACAAAGTTCGGACACATGAGTTAAAATTATTAATTGAAAAAAAATGTTAAATGATGAAAAAAAATTAAAAGTTTTCCCAACAAATTTAACAAGTAAAGTTTAAAACAATTATATTTGAATTTTTTGCTTGTTTGTTGTAATATTTACCAGTTGGTTAATCTCCAAAATATTACCCATTAAAGTTAATCGCCTTAAAAACGTTAATAGCCTTAGTAATGTAGTAGGAAGGAATTTCAATTCGGTTTAAAACGGAAGTTTTCATTTAAGTTTTTTTTTTTTAGTGATACATTTATAAATATTTTTTTATATATCTTACATTACAAAACGATATAATGGTGATATATGTACATTTATACTGATTGGCTTTAAATTAAAATAAGAATCAATTGAATCAAATACCGCAAAGTCGCAATTTTAGATATTTTTTGATGAAATTTGGAATACGGGTGTTTTTTGGTTCAAAGGCGGTCACTAATGAAAGTAGTATTTTCCCTTGTTGTTGTTTAACTATCCCACTATCCCACTTCATAACTGCTGTAATATACAAGTAAAAAACTTTATTTAGCTAGTGACAAATATAGAAGCCCTCCACGTTTGTATATAAACTGTTGGTTTGGCTTATGTACAATTCTGTCTTTCCTTCCTTCCTTCTATGAAAATGTATCCAAACTTTACATAAATGACGGAATTATGCACCAAATAAGCTTCTTTGCAAATTTTGGACGTATCTTTTAGTAGATAGGACATATTTAGCATATTTATGGATGGAGTAAAAATTACTAAATTGAAACCCGAAACTAGACAATTTTACAAACACATCAAATCAGTTCCATAAATTCAGTTTATTTATATCGGGCATAGAAAATACCTAATTTTCTTATAAAAATCACTTCGCCAAAAAGGTTTCTAAAAACGATGCAATCGCATCCAAATTTGTCACATTATTAAGTTTTTAATTCTTCACCAAGTTTCGTCAAGAAATTTTAAGAATTACAAGCTTTCGGCATATACTTCAAATTAAAACAATATAATGGGGGGAGGGGGCTTTCTAAAAACGATTTAATTCATTATTAATAGTGCACGTCTTTGAAACAAAATACTGAACCACATTTCATTGAAATATGTTAAAAATTGTGACCAACATCTTGCTCAAAAATGCAAAAGGCTATTTAAATTGGACAAAATCCGTCAAATGCCATGTTTATCTACCACAAGAAGAGAGCTTTGAAGTTTTTTACATATTTATAATAACCCCCTTTTCATCAATGTTCCAAAAACAGTCTTGGTTGGATAACAGATGCGCCTACATTTACAAAAAACCGCACTCAGTGTTAAACTCGGCTGGAACTGGAAACGAAAATCTAGTCTAATTACTATTAGAGCCAGCCATGTCTACTATTTGTATATAGATGTGTAGAGTTCGCCCCAAGACAAATTTAGTTTTTTAATTGCTTTTAAATTATAAAGAATAAGAAGTCGCCCATAAATTATATACTTTACAATAAGTCAACAACACCTTGTACTTCACCTTAAATCTAGCGGACCTTGAGCAAAATGAAAAGAAACATTATGAAACAAGGTGTGTAATATAAAAACGAAAAGAATAACCAGAAGTAAGCCAATGCACTAGAAAATAAGTGAACTGAACGTGCGCTAAGAAGACTATACCGGTTATTTTATTTTGAATAATTCAGTACAATAACACAACCACACTCATGCCTATACACCAATAACCGGCACGAGATGTTAAGCCATAATGTCGTACACAGTTTATATACTAATGTTTTTTCAATTTGATTTTTCTATCGTTACGATCCATAATTGTTTTTGTATAACATTGACTTAAAGTTTGAGAGCGGAATCGAAATCACGTTATATCCTATTACTCAAGCTCAAGTGTGGATTGGTGGGGGCAGGCATATATGGTAGCTAAAGAAAAGCAAAAGTATTTTTATAACCATGAATCCATAACAGAAAGCATAACAGACAACTACAGTAAATAAGGAATAATGTGTATTAATGTTTATAACGCTTTTCGGGCATGCAAACTGATGTAATAACAAGTGAACAAAACTAAATTTGGCTTAGGCCAAATCTTAAATACCCTACTCATCTCTATACAAACAGTGGTCGTGGCAGGTGCATGATTATTATTACTCAGTTTGTCATTCTATGTGCAACTATTAGAAGCTTTCAAAGCCTTTTAATAATATTTGCATATATTCGAACTGCAGGGGAATCGAACTAGCCACTTAGATTACAATTGAGATATGGGGCTCAAATTCACTGCCAATGTTCCTAGTTTTATAGATATATCGATAGTTTCATATGAAATGTTGCCTAAAACTTTTTCTGAGCCACAATTTTGCTATAAAGTTAAATGTGCTTAAAGACGGGATCGTATATCCATAATTTATAAAAGAAAACCTCTACGATATAGAATTAGAACTCTTTAAGGAAATTCGTGACGAAAAACAAGTCCTTCGCAAATACTTGCTAGAAAATATATGCCTATTCAATCTAGAGAATTATGAATAAATAGTTTAAAAAAACTATAGACTTAAGAAATATAGGTTTAATAAATTGACGTTTGGTTGCTTCATATCTTGGGAAGGATGAATTCTACAGACGTCTAGCATCGAGTCGCGTATTTAGTGGCCATAGGGCGATATCATAAGTCCTAATATTTGTTAATATTTCTTTTTTTATATCTAGATGAATATATTGTCATATTTTAAATTTTTTTTTTTTTTTTTAACGAGTAAATAAACTATTTCCATTCCTCTCGTTTTAGTGGATGATGCTTCCGGTCATTATACTTCAGGTTTCTATTATGGGAACAATTATATGGTGGGTTCATTGTCGCAATGCAGATCAATTTACAATGAAAATATGAATAAAAGGCAAAACCTTATGAACAAGAGAAGGATTCTGCCGGGATTTTCAAAAAACTATCAACTCATTTATAATGAAAATCCTCCATTTTTGCCTGGATTTTTTGTGGTGAAAATGCTATTAAATGAAACATATCCCGTTCATACAGTAAGTTGAAGTGTTCTATATAGAGTATTAAAGCATTACTATGTAGGCTCAAGACTTATTACGGCGCTTAGACTAGGAAATGTGGATGTGATGGTGGAAAATGTAACTAATTGAATGGAGGCACTACAGTAGATGATGCATAGATTCATCAATGTCCTGTACTTGTGCCTAGGTTTATACTGCTATACCTATGGCTGATTTTTATAGGATCTGATGAAGCTTGTGTCGATTTTTTTGATTATTGAACCTTTTAAATTGTATTGATGATCCCGGTTTCGAACTTATATATGGGGGGTACCATCACCACAATGCCATATTATATGATCTTTACAAAAAAACTCTTTCTAAGTTCAAAAAACGTATTTTGTTTTATTGATATTCGCTTAAGTCGAGAGAAGAAAAATTATGATTCATATTTTGAACAGGCTCGATTATTGATAAAAAAAATCTTCTATTAACTTTCATTGATTATTTTCTTTTCCCTCTTTCCCTATTAAACTATCAAGTCTCGCAACATTTTCGAAGGACTGTGTTTGCCGTCATCGTGCTCTAAAGAAGATGTGCAACTTTTGACTAAATTCGCTCAACATGATTTAAAAACAAGGAGTATTCAAATACTTAAAGTGCTAACGCCTACAAATCCGCACTATAATTTATATCAAGATAAGATTTTTATAATTGTTGTGTAAGTAGTAAAAAGTCATCGTTATATATAGAACAATAATTACAGTGTCAAAATTCATTACAGAGTTGTAACATCGATTGTTTCTCTACTGATTTTAAGCGGTACATTGTATGAGATCTACTTAAGAAGACGTTTACAAAGCGCTTTACATTTAAAAAATAAAGATATGATGAATAATAGTGAAGCGTCTTCGGGTATAGGTTACGCTTCATCTTCCGATTATGGCGATTCGGTAGCCAATGTGTCGGAACATAAGGAGGACAATTTAAAGAAAACTGCAAATGTCATTTTAAATTTGCCACAAATGAATAATAAATCGTTGGAGAAAAGCAATAATGAGGCGGCGGATGAATATTCAGAAAATGATCTACAAGAACCGAAAAAATTGAGCGTTTATATGGAGTTGTTGTTATCATTTTCAATTATTACGAATGTCAAGGCGATATGTGATGGTAAAGTTGGTGCCGATACATTGGCATCAATACACGGCCTAAGAGCCATTTCCATGGGTTGGGTAATAATGGGCCATACGTCTTTGGTTATATATAACTACTCGCAAAATTTGGAATTACGTACAGAAGTGCAAACAGGTTTCCTATACAAGATCATTTCCAATGCTCCCTTCAGTGTGGATACGTTCTTTTTCATAAGTGGCTGTTTGGTCTCATATTTATATTTTCGTACCGATGCTAAAGGCAAATTGAATAAACTGTCTTCGAATAATGAAGTGGGACGTTGTGCCGGTCACTTTTTCGGTTTGATTATATACCGTTTTTTGAGGTTGGTTTTTCGATTTTATAAATTCTCACAGAAACTATTTTGACTTATCCATTTTTGGTCGTTTTTTACAGGTTAACAGCACCTTATATATTAGTTTTGGGTTTGGTACAAATAACTCACAGTTATTGGGAGGCTACATCCATCTTTGAAATAAGCACACCGGATCATTTAACATGCTCTCAATATTGGTGGCGTAATTTACTCTACATCAATACTTTGTTTCCCATAAATGAAATGGTACTTTATAAGATTTTTATCCCTTCCACATTATAATAGACAGTAGGATATTAAGATTGTCTTTCCCTGCGCAATACATAGCCATTCTATGGGTGTCCGTGCTTTTGTCAGTTATTGAAATAATGAGCTGAAATTTTGTTCCTATTTGGGCGAAGTTAGTTGGAAGTCACGCCTTCAATAGGCAAAAATCCATCACTTGTCAGTTGCAAAGTTCCTTAAATATTTAATTTAGTTTTACCAGGAAGCACTGATTGAGACATTGCCATATAAGACATTTCGAGAAGTATGGAAGGGGGTTCTAAAAATAATACGATCGGGTCCAAATTTCGCACAGCCAATTATTAAACTATCTTCCATCAAATTTTGTCAAAACATATTAAGAACAACGAATTTTCGGCCTAAGTCCAAGTTAGTTTACTTACTTGTTGCATTTTATTTTTATTTTTTTTTCTAGTGCATGGCATGGAGCTGGTATTTGGCCAATGATACACAATTCTATATTGTAGGTGCCATTATTTTGATAATTGCTGTGCGTCATTTTAAAATATCCGCTGTTACAACTTGTGTGTTGTTGGTATTATCCTGGATTATTACGGCCACTATAGCCTTCAGTCATAACCATCGTCCCAACATTGATGATCCGTTTGCGTTGTTTGATAAAATCTATGATAAGCCCTGGACCCGTTCAGGTCCATACCTGATCGGCATGGCCGTTGGCTGGATTCTATTTCGCACCAATTGTAAAATCCATTTACCACGCTTAGCAGTAGTGACAGCTTGGGTCTTGGCCTGTTTAAATTTATTAATTTTAGTGTTTGGTTTGCATAGTGCGGACTATTCACAGTTTACAGCAGCCTTATACAGCTCCTTGAGCCACTCAACGTGGGCTTTATCTTTAGCATGGATAACAATTGCCTGTTCAACGGGTTATGGTGGTTACATAAACAATCTATTGTCCGCTCCTTTTATGTATCCATTTTCACGGGTCACCTACTGTGCTTATTTGGTGCATCCACTTATTATACGTTCAGTGGCCATGACTACAGATGCGCCTCTACATTTAGGTAGTGATTTAATGGTAAGAGACTATATTAAAATAACTGATTCTCCATTATCTCCTAACCATTTTTCTCATTTTCTAGGCCATCTATTATTTGGGCATGTTTATGGCCTCGTATTTACTAGCTTTTGTGATATCGGTGTCATTTGAAGCTCCCGTAGTAACAATGTTGAAAATTTTATCACCTAGTCGAAAAAAAACTCTGGCCTAAATTATTGAATGATTTTCTTACTTAACACTCTTATGTAAATAATTATTTGATAAATTAGTTTTAAGAAACCAACTGCTATTTAAATTTAAATGTATGCTTATATTTAATATGTTTATGCTTTCAAAGACTCTAAGTTATCCAATTTTACCTATAAGCAACTCTTCTTATATTATATAGATATGTAAATATACAAGTATGTGTATAACTTTGTAAAACTTTAAAAAAAATAACAATAAATTTGGTAATAAATGGTGAAAATAAAAATGGAGTTGATTAAACAATAATTAGGAGACACATTTAGGGAAAGCATTCTCTTACAAATTTCTATAACTTCCCCACAAAATATAGAATTAAAAAAAAAAAACCATTTGGAACAATTTAAAATGTAACAAATAATAAAAACGCCACTTAAAAGAGGAGGTTCTTAAGCAATACACTACAAGGAGAACTTAAGCAATACACTACAAGTATGGAGATTTTAGAATATTTTGTTGTTAATTACAATATATATATATATGAATGCTAAAAATAATATGAAAATAAAAACTCACCGGTAATGTACGCTGAATTTGGAACACTGATTGATTAAAAAATTGCAGAATCTGCATTTATCGCACTTCTAGTGCTAATATTCGTCATTGAATAAAAATTTTTATTTCACAATTCTTTCCTACATCACTAGCATTTTCACAAACAATTTTTTGGGGGGCACATTTATAATTGCAATGCAATTTTATTTCACTAATTGCACAATTTTTACGTTTAATTTATATATTTTCACTTTATTAAATGATTTTATACTCTCTTATACATTAATATAACTTTAATATGATTTAAAAATAGATTTTATTAACATTTTTTCATAATTTTCACTAAAACACACTTTTTCACAAATGGCAACTGCACACAAGATTAAACAAGACTGTGATGAAATGTTTTCATTTTGTGGTGAAATAAATAAAGATTGCTTAAAGACATGAACCAACACAGTGAAACGGAACGGAATTTTGTAATATACGCGAAGTTTCTTTTTTTCTCAAGATGGCGCATTAAAATTTTGTAAAATACTTAAAGTTTCACTATTTCTCAAGATGGCGCACAAAATCAATGATACAAAAATGAAGATATCGTTTTTTTTCACATTTTCCATTATAAACAATGAACGGAGGTGAAATAAATAAAGAATGCTTATTTAAAGACATAAACCAACTGAAAGGAATGGTATGGAAAATGTTACTTATGAGGATCTTTGTGCTTCTTCTTAATCTTTAGAATTTCTTTATATGACGAATGTTTTCATAGAATGTTCAGTTAACGATATAGAAAAACCGGCATACATTTTATTTAATTTTATGCATATTAAACATTATAATTGTTCACTATAAAATCGTTTCTCTTAAAAATGCCTTTTTTTCAGCATATTATTGTACTAATTTATTGCAATTGTATTACTTTGTCTTTGCAAACTGAGTAAGTCACTTGTGTATAACAATTTATATTAACTTTACTTACATACATTCACTTTGCACGAACTTTTTTCATTGTGAAGTAAATGTATACATTTTTATATGGCATAGCATTTTAAAACAAATATTTTAATAAATTTATTTTTCATTTTTATGCAAACACTTTTCTTACAAATCACAACCGCGACGAATACTAAATGAGACTGAGGTGAATTGCAAGAATTTAACTTAATGGTGAAATAAGAAGAAGAAGAAATATTGATAAATTCAACAGACATACTGAGGTAGGCGGAAATTGTATTAAATTTTCGATAATATTGTTAAAATATGTTTCCTTTAGAAGCTTAAATGTATTTGAATATAAAATTGTATATTTTTTTAGATTTTATTTTATTGATATGAAATGAATTATTAAAAAATACATATTATTTTAAATAGTTTTTATTTATATATAAAAATTTATCTATGAGCGTTTATTGTTCATATCTATAAAATGTTATCAATGCTGTACATTTAAATGCATTTTGAGGAATAAATAAAAAAAATATTGAAAATAAAACACATTTCAATACATTTTAGTCAATTTTTTTCCCTTTTGCTGGCTTAGCAATTGCCAATGTCCCTTCAGTCTCCACTTCTTGTTCAACAGTGTCCATAATTTGTGCACCCAAATCGATACGATTTTTATCCACCGGATATAACCAACGCTGATACAAATATATAAGAAACACAACATCATCACGTAGGCAAGCCACCCGATGTGCTGTGGGCATGGTAATAATGAAAGCAAAGAAATCGTCGATAAATGTATTAAATGCTTTATACATAAAAGCACGCCACGGTAGAGCGGCCACCGATTTCAATTTATAGTTAACAAACAGTTGCGGTAACATGAAGAGGAAACCAAAAGCGTAGACACCATTTACTAACGAATTAATGGTCCATGAGTACCAGCTGCGATGCGGTTGATAGAGTAACGAATAAATAGCACCGGCCGCACACAGAGGATACAATATGTAACTGAGGTAACGCATACCCTGCTTGTCGAATTCCTCAGTTTCTTGCTCGGCTTTACCCCGCCGAGATTTGTTTACCAATTCATGATTCTCAATTCGTTTCAGTGCTCCACTCAATGTGAAGCTAATTTTGTGAATTTTTTTACATTTCCACAATTCGATGAGAACGCCAACACCAGCCGGCACCAGCACCAATAATGATGTTTTCTCATCCATTAAATATAAAAATATAACAATTTGTGAGAAAGCTCGCCACATAATGGTGCGACTGGACAAGCCCTCATAGGTCTTCTTTTTACGCCAAAAGGCGATATCATTTTTGAAGGATAGAAAATCAAATAGCATCTGAAATTATATGAATCCTTAATATCCTCTTTTGCATTATGGTTCAGTTTTAACCTTAACTTACATGAATACTGGCCACAAATATGGTGATTAACAGTAAATATAAATTGGTATCGGAGAAGAGAGATTTCAATTCATCCACTTCTTGTTTGGGTAGACCAGCTGCTTCCATAGTTTTCATAGCATGCTCCACTAAAAGCATAAGGCGTAGCTTACCTATACCAATGGGCCGGTAATAAAAATTTATGTTAAACGTTTCCATCTCTTTATTAACCAACGTCAAGTCTTTGCGGCGTGTTTTAAAAAAATCCGTTTTCAAAATGGGCATAATTTGTTTTTTTTGATTCACTTGAACCATATTACTTAGTTCTGGTGGTAAATCACGCTCCGACAATGATATGTCATCAGTTAACATGGTTACATGCACCTCAGACATTATATGTGTTTGAGGTTTCCTTATGGACGGTACAGACTTATCTTCTCTGTTAAATTTCTTTAAAAAAATAAAATATTAATAAGTATATACATATAAATATATCCCCAACACATACATTTCCTTCACTTAATAATTTAAATGTTTCCGCTATGGGTTCTATCCATTGTGTTATAGGGACGGTGTGTACTAGTGTGTTACCACTGCTACGTTTTAAAGTTTTCCATTCCATTGGTTGACCTTCTTCGGCCAATACAATATGCATATATAGGGTACCATTTCGTTTGGTACGACTTGGTATAATTATTAAATATTCTTTATGAAAATCATGCCAATAATTAAAATCTTTTATAATATCAACACGTTCCACTTCTGTGGCTAAAGGTTTTAAGACAGTGGACGTGAACAAAGCCATTTGCATACGTGGTTTATTAGTTAGAAACGTATAGTAACAGGGCACGTCAGTACATTTAAGCGTAGAAAATAATTGCGCCATCATCCACATAGAGTGGGCGCTATATCCTAGAAAGGCCACACCCAGTATTGTAGTGATTGAGGGAAATGACATTTTCCCTTTCTTTTAATATTCTTTTCACTAAAATTATCCGGTATTTTTTATTAAATCTAAATAGAATCTATATAGAATTACAACTGTTTACCGAGGTGAGTTGCTTCTTCTTTTATGCAGCCAGCAATAACAGAGAATTAAGATCACATGAAAGTATTTATCTTTTTCAATAAACAAAATGGTTATTTATTAAAAAATTTAGAAAACCTTCTTTAGATATTATTAATAAATCACTTTATATATATAAAAACTAAACAAAGTTACGCAAGATGTGTTTTCTCTATTCTTGATGAATTTTTAAGTTTGTTGCATTTTAATTAAAAATTAAGTATTGTAAATAATAGTGTTTTTATTTTGTTTAGACATAATAAAAAAATTTTTTTTGGCTTTAACAGATCCACCAGCTAATAAATGAATAATCAGTAATATCATAAATTGTATTTAATTTAATATTATTGCTAATAATTTAAAAATGTTTTGCTAAATAATGAAATACTTTGTTCTTCTTCTTCGAAACAATCACTTTAAAATGGTAAATCTACATATCATACAATTTTAAGCAGTATGTGAAATTGTTTAAATGAAAATTTCTTGTTAATCAACTTTGTTCAAATAATTTTCAAACTTTTATATATTTCTTCTTAATAAATGAGAGCAATTCTTATTACTTAATCATAATGAAGGTGCTTAATGTATTCAGAAGTAAAATCTAAATGAAATACTTGATTCAAGAGATTATTTTTAAGCATTACGTATGCCTAAGGCTTGTTCTAGTTCGGCACGTTTCTGATTAACTTTTGTAAAGAAATAACGTGACACAGCCTCATGTGTCCAAGGTTGATAATAAAATTCTGCACGACGTTCCTCTTCAGGATTACCAACAACATCAGTCATAGCCTTAAAATGCAATAAATTTATGAAGATTATATTATAATTTGTAAGTGATATAAAAATGTCACCTTCAAGTCCCTTGTTTGACTTACTATCCAACGCTGTATGAATGTTTGAGGATCTTTGGCAAAACTAAGGAAAAACTCTCGATTGGTTTTCATTTGATTGATTGTATCCACCGTTTCATGTATCTTAGCATCCAGACTCTGAATCTCCTGCTGACTGGCCGTACTGTGCATGAAATTGTTCATTTGATTCTTTAAAGTGTCATCCACCTCAACATCAATATCATAACAGGCGGTTTGTTTATTTTCCGCTCCACTCTCTATAAAATGATTGATTACAATGGGATCTGGTGGATGCAGCAACGGATTAAGACGTTGCGGTATCTCAGCAAATTTCATACGCTGACAACCAAATATCTGTTCCAAGTATTTGTCACAATTAATGTACTCTCTTTCATGGGAATCCTGCAATTTATGCGTTTTTATGTACTGCCACAGAGCCGAAATGATAACAGGACGTGTTTGCGTATGAACACCCAGTAAACGGGCCAACCGTGGATCCAATTTAAATTGTAAAGGTTGATAATCCAACAGTAATAATATGGTACAACGTACATTACGATCTCCTGGCCGTTTAACTTGGAAGCCATCTGTCTCCTGAGTGGTATGAGTTCTATGCCATTCCACCAAATGATTGTCAGGACCATACAATTCTTTGTCCAATTCAATTACCAATGATTTGAAAAAGGAAGAAAATTTCCTTTTTATCTTTATATTGGGATCACCTTTACCATCCTCCAATAAACGACCTTCCACTCTCAGCTCCCACGAGGCTACAGAACCTTCTTCGCCCTCACTGGTTGGTTCTTTGCTGGGATAGAATGTATTTGAAATAAATATTCGCAATTTACGCTTTTGTTTCATTGGCCGTTTTAAAGCTTCTTGTATATCCAAACGTTTGCGCATTATAGTTGCGTCTAATTTTCTTTCGAATGTCAACAAATCCATGTAGGCCTGAGATTCAGGCACTAAGTCACGCACTTTTTGCGGCAATATTTTATCAGCCAGTTTTTTTTTCTTTTTGGCATTCACGAAATCGCTCTTATTTTGGGGATTACTAATACTGCGTGATTCCCCAGAACGTTTACCACCACCCCCAGAACCACTGCCACGTAAGCCACTTTGAAATCCCGGTTGGGCGGCACGTTGATGTATTGGTCCACCTGGAGAAGGGGCTGCTCCTGCTACAGGTTGTGGATTGTTGGGATGTAAAGGAAATCCACGTTGCTTAAAAAAAATAAATAAATCAATTTTTATTAGAGAATTCAAATTCAATTCAATCAGGCCATTCTTACAGGAAAGCCTTGTCCAGCTGCATAGGGACGCATACCCGCTGTTTGTGGAGGTGGTGGTGGTTGATATCGTGGTTGTCCGGGTACTGGAGATTGTCCTGGTTGACCAGGAGCAAATCTTTGTGACATTTTTCTTTATTTAATTTTAATAAACGTACAAAATGTGCAGTAAATGTGCACAAGACGCAAAGTTTTCTTTTTCTTTTAATGGTGGTCAATATGACGCCATTTATAATTATTCACAATAGTGTGGTATCACAATAACAACATATTAATGGTACATATAAGCAAGAGTCAAGCGCGACAAAAACAATTCATTACTTAAGTTTGAATTAAACATTAATTTTATTAAATATATTTTTATGTCTCTGGTTGAAATGAAGAAATGAAAATCAATTGTTTAGTAAAATTGAACATTTTCTCGATATTCTAGTTATATTTATTGTAATTGGCAACACTGTATCTCATAAAATAATAAAGCTTTTACGTGGCCACACTGGGTAACCATTATGCTGGAATTTCAACACCTACAATGATTTGTTGTTTTCATAGCTAAACTAAAAGAAGAACAAGAGAATTTTTTTGCAAAAACAAATACTATTTGCCGGTTAATTTATTTTTACATACTTGAACGCAATAATTTTAATTTTTATTGATAAAAAATGTCTGAACAATGGTGTGTGGAGAAATTGGAAAATCTGAAAATCAAAGAAAATCGTTTAAATACATTATCAGAAATAAGGCGTCGCCTAAATGAGTCGTCTAACTTGGAGACCAAAGTCACCAATCGTTTGTTAAGCTCTAGTGAGTTATACGATTGCTTAGAAGAGGATGCCCAAGAACCCACCGCTAATGGTGAAAGACCATTGGATTTGGTTAGCGATATACTGAGCATTTGTATGGCGAATTTGAGTTTGAAACAAAGCGATTTGCCGCGTTTGTTGCAAAGATCCCTAAGGCACAAGAAACCTCATATCAGATCGTTAGCTTTGAATACTATACTTAAAGAGCTGAAAAGTGAAATGCAAGATGAACAGACGGTAAACAGTAATGTGGTATTGTCCGATGAATTGATGTTGCATATTTTAAAAGCCTTGCAAGAGCCAGAGATTCAGGTGGGAAATCCAGCAGTAAATATTTTATTGCTAGTATTAGAAACACGCTTACTAGAGACCTGGGTAAGGGATGCTCTAATGGAGGCATTGCGTCAGAATGAAATTATCAAGTGTCGCGTGTATGAATTGGCCGTAGGCTTGGCCAAGTACTCCTCCAACACTTTACAAAAAGTCGAATTCATTTTGGATCATGCTTTAAGTCAATTGGATAATGATGATATTTTGCTTCAAGTAAATGTCTTGGAAATTATGGTTTCTTTGGCTGAACAGAATCATGGTTTGTTGTATTTGGAGAAACGTCACGTATTCGATGTAATCAGTAAACGAGTGGAAAATATTGAAGATAATCCCATGGATCGTTTGTTGGTGCCGGGTATAATGAAATTCTTTGGAAAGATTGCAAGTGTTCATCCAGAAATAACCATCGTTGAATATCCACAAATAGTACAATGTCTGTTTGAATGCTTTCAAAACAGAGACGTCAACATTTTACCAACGGCCTTCGATACAATGGGTGAGATTTTGTGTGAAGGAGATGGATAAAAATATGATTGAATATAAATTTCACAAACGAGATTTTCTTTACAGTAAATTTAACTTCAACTAAACAAGGTATTACCATGATGGACTCGAATTATAATAAACCGTTAAAACAGTTTTTGGAAGAATTTCAAATACTTTTGAAAAATCTATCAACCGAACTTAAGAAAAGAGCTTTAGATAGCTTAGCTATGATTTTTACAAAGGAAGGTGCTCCGGAAATCAGGTAAAGAATGGTTTTTCTAAAAATATAAAAACATTAACGACATGATAGTACTTCAAAGATTTGGAAGGACATCAAAAAAAGAAATTAACAACTCACTCCATAGATTTGAATGATACTTTAAGGTTTAACCGTTACATTTTATTTTCAAAATGTTGTTCTTTTCAGTTCAATTTTGCAACAATGGTTTAATCATGTGAGTGGCAACACGTTTAATTTACAATTCCTCTTCGACTACTGTTCCAATCCCTTTCCCGATTTGAAAATCGCCTGCTTGCATGTAATACGTGCTATGTGTTTACATGATTGGGGCATTCAAGCTTTGAAAAATACTGCCGGCTTATTGGAATTTCTGTTGGATCGTAAAATGGAATTTGACAAAGAAGCTAAATATGCTAAATATTGTGTGGTGCAATTGTTGGCCGATTGTAACTCTTTCGATGTGGTTACTAATGGCAATTTACGTACTTATGTCAATGAAGGGCCGTACTTTGTAGAGAGCATTGTGGACATTGCCACGGAGGGTAATTAAAGAGACTTCAAGCCTACCAAGTAAAAAAAGCATTTACTGCAACCACTTTACAAGACTTGTGTGAATATTTTATATATATTACAAACTTGATTTTTTTTTTTGATGGGAAATAAATTTTAAGAAAAATTTGGCGAATTTTGCATTTTATTATTTTTTTTCAGTTTTTGTACAATAACGATGTTTCTGAACCAGTTGCTTAAGGCTACAAGTACCGCCAAAAGAACTAATAACACAATCCACCTGTCCCCTAACTTATTGTGTTTTATTTTATATACCAAGAATCCAGTTATGGTAAAATCCAATACAGTAAAAAAAATTACAAAAATGTAAAGGACACTTCCTTGTGGGCGTTGCAAATGAGCTGACAAACTCAGTATACTGCTCATTTTATATGGAGGGTATAAAAATCAAAATTTTACTTGAGAAAAATTCTAAATATTCTCGATAACTATATACAAATTGTGGGCGTGGCAGGTACGCCCGCGAGTAGTGTGTGCATTATATATCCAGTTCTACTCTAAACCAAAGTATAGTTTTTTGGGGGTGTATGCGACCACGCCCATTTTTGGCATAAATCACTCACGATTCACTATTTATATAAATTTGTATCGAATTTCCACTTCATACATAAATTTTTGTGGCTGATGCATACATTTTAGTTAATTAGGGGCATGGCATTTAACTGACTTGATATTTCGATTCATCTTAATATTTCAAAATTATGTCTAAATGAGTACCAATAAGAGACGGACACGCGAAACGATTCAGATTTTAATGTTGATTTCGGACTCCTGCCTTTTAGTGCTGCAAACGGAATAAAAAATTCAGTGTATCCACTCTATTTTATATGGGGGGAATAAAAGTTTCCCTTGAAACACAAACCTATCCGAGAGAACATGTACGCTAAGGCATATATAAAATTGTATAGAGTATAAAATCAGGGAGTATATAACGGTAACTGCCAGATTTATGAGCCAGGGGAGTACAAAAACGAAATAAAATATTACACCCAGTCAAGTACGCAAAATACAAGAGAGACGAGAGATTGTAGAAGAAAGCAAGAACTAAAGCATCCTCCACCATTTCCTTTTTCGCAAGGAGGAAAAAACGCAATAAAATGAAGGCGCTTATAATAAAAAAGTGATTACTTTGGCAATTCGACGTGCATATAACTGATATTTTGCGGGTCAATGAAATTCACATAAAAATCATTGTCTTGTCATAAGTTTTTTTTCATTCTTTAGCTTTCTCTCTCCCTCTTACCCCTTATTTCGTTTATACTTTATTAAGACACGTAAATTTTGCTGCAGCTACTAAAGAAAACGTTCAAAGAATTGGCATTTTATTGCTCGAGAAATTTGTACAAAAACGCAAAAAAAAAAAATAAAAAAAAACTGGTATGTCGATAATAAATGGTGTTATGTTACAATTTGGTACCAAGGAGATGGTGAAGAAGAAGTGCTGATAGGGGAGGGGGAATAAATAAGAATATAAAAATAAATGATAAAAGAGAAAATTGAACAATTTTCCATTTATTTGAGTTAAGGTGTCAATGAGAGTAGATGAGGCGATAAATTTCTATTAAAACATAGAATTATACAACAACAACAAAAACAAGAAACAATATACATTATACATTCTATTAAAGCACTGTAAGTAGGTACATATCATATATAAGTAAAAATGTATATATCAGAAAATTCCAAAAATTCTTCATTGATTGCTTTGATGTAACGTTGCATGCGAATATAGGAGAGTTCTTATGTAAGCAACTATTTTTATACCATTCACATTAGATGTGGAGTATACTAAGTTTGTTAGTCCATTTACTATGACCAGAAGAAGCCATCAGAGATTCTACAAAGTCTAAAACTGTCCGCATGTCTGTCTATTGTAAGCACTCTCACGGTTATGAATTTTAAAAGTATCAAGTTGAAGTTTTATACAGATCACTAGTTAAATTGGATAAAATCGTTCAAGAGCCACGCTCATAATCGACAAAAATCTAATTATATGCCACCAAAATTGAGCTACAAAATTGAATTTTAGTACATATATTTATAATTAGTTCATACTTCAAAGTGCTGAAAAGGGGTGTGATCGGATAATAAGGATTTCGGCAATCGCCAAAAAATTACATAATTTACAAAAAATCGTACTGAGATTCAAATTCAACACCAAATGCAAGATGATACGTTATACCTACACTATTAGAGAACAGAATTATGGACCTGCCACACCCACATGTGGAAGATTTTTACGATTTGGTTTAAACCAAATCCAAATTTAGTTTTTACTCCTTTTACATGTTACATATGTTTTTATGAGGTCGTGTCCATTTTGTTTATGTTCGTTTGTTTAAAGTCTTAAATCTCTGAAAGTTTTTTACTGATTTCTTTAAAAACAACTTGTACCCGAATATAGTCACATACACCTGTATATTGGAGCACAAGTGGCTAGGTTAACCAATTACACCATTAAGAGATCAATGTACTTATTACAGAATGATTCACTTAAATTCGTTACCGGGTATGGTGAGGATGTTATATTAAGACGCTATCGTTTTAGTACACGGTTTAATTATCCATCGTTTCCGCTTTTTAAAAACACTTTAATAATATATAAAAAATATTGAAACTTGAGTAAAATTGCTTAAAAAATAAACATTTGAGAAAATAATTGAAATTGTAACATCATTTAATTTGTTGTTTAAATAAGGCATAGATGGATGAACCGACAGACATATTTTTATAAATTCAGAAAATGATACTGAATCATATTGTAAAATGGACAATTCTACATGTTTATGCCAAATAAGATACTTTGTAGGGTCCTTTAGGTTGTAGTACACGTAATAACAGACTTAATACCGTACTTTCATTACTGAGGTGGGTGAGTATAAAAACCTATAATTATATAAAAAAATTGATAAATTGCTAATTTGTTCATAAAAATTGGACAAGTCCTTCTGTCACCAATATACGTGGGTTAGTACTTTAAAAGAACTCTCACCTCCAATACTAAGTTTAAACACTAATAGCTTCAAATTTATCATTTCAAAAAATGATAAAAAGCTACCCAACGATTAATTAAAAAAAAAAAATGTTGGTATATATACAATCTAAATATAATATCACTATAAATTCAATAAATAAAAAACATAAGTGATGTATTTTTGTTTTGTTTTTTTCGTTTTTCGTTTTTCGTTTTTTCCACTCTGGGGTAGATTAACATCATCCTTAAACGAAAAGACGTTAATTATAATTTTTTGTTGTTATTGGTGGTGCTGCTATATAATCATCATTACAGCAAAAGATGTGTGAAGATATTAGTATAAATACAAAAAAAAAAAAAAACTAAGAGGGAAACAAACAATTCTGGAGCCATTAAAAAGTAGCGCGCCAGCAAGGTATTCAGCCTTAAGGTATTTCCGCTTTATAAAGATTAAAGTGTTTTTCCTTTTTGTTATTATTGTTGTTGGTTTTGTTTTTATTTTTGTTTTTGTTTTCTTCCCATCACATTTGTTGATTACCTTTAAACGGAACCGCACAGAAGCTTTTCAGGGTTTCTAGTAATTAGTTGGTTGCATTTTTTTTCTTCTGTTTAATATTTAGTTATTATTATTGTTGTTGCTGTTTTATTATTATTGTCTTTATTGTAACAATTGGCTGTATGTTGACATCTTAATACTTTTGCTTTGCGGAAGATGATCTGAACCGAAACCCAAGAAATCTTGTTTTTTTTTGAACTGGTCTCTACTCTCATTCACTTAATAAAATCCACTCTGAGTGGAAAACACATTAACAGCCTTAAGCATTATAAAAATGATATATTACATAGGAATAAAAAAAAAACAGAGAAGTAAAAAATTTAATTCTGGCTTAGGCCAGAATACCCTTCATATCTCATTTATAAAAAATTGGCGTGGTATATATCCGGGATAGGCCCTCTAATAATCTATGTATTACGTATCAGTTTAAAATTTGAGTTTTACGCTGAATACGTTTTTTGTAAATTGTGGGCGTGGCTGTAATCCTCCCAGCCCATTTTTGTAGGTCGCAGCATAAAGTAAATATTGACATGTCGACTATGTTTAAACTTTGCATCTTTATTTTGATGATCGTGAGATATTTTTATGAATTGTGGGAGTGTCTTCCAACCAATTTCGCTTAATTTTAATTGTAATCCACCTTCAGAAATTGAAAGAGTATGTAGAACATTATTCAATATCTTAAAAATTAGGGCCAGAATATTGCCAACAATAAATAGAATCTCGGACATACAGATGAACGATTCAAATTTTGATACTAATTGTCTTCGATGCCTCCTTCTGGGTGTTGTAAACAGTATAAAAAACTTTGTATACCCTGCGAAGAAGTGAAATAAAACAGCAAAAAATATCCAAAACTGTAGCAGAATGAATTCATTTATGTTTAGATTTACATCTTTGGGGTAAAAATTAATGAACAAATTTTGGTACATATATACATTTAACAGCTTCTGAGTGTGTGCATGTTTGTATTAAGAGGTGTTTTCTTTAATACATAATGTTGCTTAAGTACAAATGGAGCAATTGTGCGAAGTAGTTAAAAGTAAAGAGGGTCTGAGCAAACATTTAATGTATTATATGTATGGTACAACAACTACAATAATAATAATAACAATAAAAAAAGCATTAAGATTTTACATAAAGAAAAATCTTTTTTAATTTGATTAATACACCAAATGAGTCCACCCGGACCCCGTCCTTAATGATGAGAAAAATCATTTTTATATTATTTGCTTTACAACAATACTAACAATAATAAACCGTTTATACTAAGCAAGCAAGCTTTACTTTTAAATACACATTAGCGTAGAGTGCCAAACAATGCCGCAAGCTAAGGTGTGTTGCATGCTACACCGCAAAGAACTCAAACAAAGTATATGTAAGAGAGAGAGAGAGGAGTGAGAAAGGTAAGAATGGCACCTGTATGTTTAGTTAGTTAGTTTTTTTTTTTATTACACCAACACCAACAACAATAATAATAATAATAATAATATGCAATAATAAAACTAACAACGCCTTCTCTTTCTCACACTTTTAATAAATAAATATATATTGTGGTGGCAGTGGTGGCAGCGACATGTTTAGCTATAATATAATTACAAAAGTCATTACGCGACATCACACATTCAACACAATTTAGTTGATGGAGTATTTATTTGTGCACCCATAACATACACATGCATACATGTATAGACGCAGGTACTTACGTATGTTTATTTACATTTTTTTCATTTTCTTTTCATTTTTATTTTTATTTTTAATGTCATTTAAACAAACGCCATTTTATATATATACGTTTTTTTGCTATTGTAGGTCCCTGAACTTTATAGAGTAGCTACTAAACTTGGTTGAAGGAATTTTAATTTGCCTTTACACGGAAGAGAAATAACAATAGCGAAGGACTTTAGGGGTTTTAATTAATTTTTATTGTTATTGTTATGATTTAGTAAACAAATATTTAAAAATTTATTTATCTACTAAAAAAATTTAACTACAAAATCAATATTAAAATATTTAGCCCTTCCATTGAAATGTCAAAAATGGGCGCAATCGGATAATTGACACTCGCATAATTTATAAAAAACTACACTTAGTGCAAAATTCTACTTGTAAGTTAACGAATAATAAAAACACGATTAGAGGGCATAAGGAGAAACATGCCACGCCCACTATGGAGAAAATGGCGAAACTCTATGGTATTTGGATTAAACCATATTTAGTCTTTTTACTTATTGTACTTGTTTTATGCCCTGTGCTCCTACTGTGCTTTCATCGGGGAGCATGATTACCAGACAAAATCTGTTATACATATACATTAAGTGCTAAACAATTTTCAAAATTATTTTATGGCAACTGTTATATAAATAGTTGTAATTACTTATAAGACTTTGTAATACCAACTGTTATACAAATAATTAAAGCGACATTTATAAGCATCTTCTTAAAAGCTTTTGCAGCCTCTCACATATAACCCAACTACAGAGTAGAAAAGAAAAAAAACTGTATAATCAAAAAATCCGACACATACGTTATGCATTTTGCCCAAATGTCCTTTGAGACTATAACACAATACACGGAACCCCATAAAAGCTGTAATCTTACATCACTATCAGCATAAGGCGAGTACGTTAAGAGTGAAACTGAAAGTGTGTCAAGGATTTTTTGGGTAAATAACAAATTTTACGCCTACTTTTTTGTTTAAGGATAAGCGTAAAAACACTATTATACAGAATGTAAGCGTTTTGCTAGAGGCAAAGCAGCCAATCAACCACCCTCACCTCAAAATAATACCATTCAGACACTAAACATTCATATGCTAGGTAGTGAGGTGATAAATGTGAAAGGATGGAAGGGAAGAAAGTACGATTTACATAAATTTAACACGCTACCAGGATTTTCTTGACACAAATTAAAGGATTATTATGATTGTTATCATTTTCGTAAGCATTCTCTCTTTCTACGGTTACTTCATAACTTATCTGATTATTATTTACTTTGTAATATAAAAACAAAGAAAGAAAACTAAATTCGAATTACACCAAATTTTCAATACCCTTTATATGTATGTAAAAAAGTGGGCGTGGCAGGTACATGATACGTATCACCTTGCAAGTTGAGTTTTACGCTGAGTATGGTTTTCTTTCGTAAATTGTGTTGTTCAACCACGCCCATTTTTGGTACATAGATAATTATTAAAAAGGGGCGTTGGTTAATTATTAATTTGTGCACCAAATTTAAACTTCATGCCACAATTTTTGTGGCAGATAAATATATTTTTATCGATTGTGGGCGTGTCCGTTGTTCAACTATGATCATTTTGGACACTTTGATGGATAAGATAATTATGTAAATAAAATTCCAAATATATAGCTCAATTTTTATGGCATATATATGTGACAAAATCAGTCGATTGTGGGCGTGGCTATTTGCCGATTTTGCCTAATTTAAATGGTGTTTAAGATATGTTTAGTATTACACTTCAATATACGGACATACATCTCTACATAGTTTGATTCAGTTGTTGATGCTGATCAAGAATATATATAGAGCCTCTGGGTATTGCAAATGAAATGATAAACTTAGTATAAGCTCCATATTTTATGTGGAAGGTATAAAAAAAGAAAGATTGGTGGTTGTTTTGTGGTTGCTCTGGTGTATGGCGTTAAGGCCACACACTTTAATCAATCGTTGACGATTTGTCGGCTTAACAGGGTTTTTACAACTATCGCCTAAACGCTCCACTCATATAAACATTTATATATTTTTTCGATTGAGTTTGAAGTGTAGGGCTGTTGTTTCATTTGTTTTTATAACTTGCATGATAAATGCTGTTGTTGCTCTTTTGGTAAATCACAACAACAATCAAAATATAAACAACCAACCCTCTAAAGCTCTTTTTAATAATCATTCCCACCGTACTTAACACAACACAGCACAACACAACACAACACAAAAAGAAGGAAATTTGATGACTTTAACATTGTTAAGATCGTAACAGAATGAATATTTATGGTAAGTGTATGTGTGTATATGGGTGTATGTTTGTGTTATGTGTCATAACCTCCCAGTCACACTTTATTCTTCTCTTATTGTGATTGCATTTTTATTTCGCAACTTTTATGTTGTTGCTTTATACACAATAATTTTAATCAAGAGGTTTCATCAATTTGTAAAATAAAGTTTTTATTTACTGTATGCGTGTGTGTGCGTTCACTCTTGTTATATGTGCATATATGGATGGCTGTTACTGTTTCATTGATGCAATTTTGTTTTATTTTTGAGATCATCGTGTGTTTTGTTCTATTTTCTGTTTTGTGTTTCGTGTTGTGTGTTACGTGTTATGTGGGTAATACGATGTTATCACACATCAAGTTTTATCGGCTTTGTTTGAACATTTTACAACTCTTTAATCTGTTCTACATCCTCTTCTATTCTATGTTTATCTTCTTATCTTAATGTTTCATTTTTATTATTAAAGGTCGCGTGCGTTTTGTTTTTGACTGATCTTCGATAAAACTTTTGCCAAACAATCGAAAAAAAGAAAATCATATTTCGTAATAAATTTATTCAGATTACCATCCATCAACTATTAGGATATAAACATTTGTTATCTCTGTATGATTATCTTTTAACTGATTATGTGTGTTACGCTCTAAGCTTTTATAGCATGCAATATAATTTTTATAAGGTGTAATATTTCTGTTTAGAATTTAATGATTTCTCGTTTTAATGCAGTTGTTTATACAGTGGGTAATGAAAACCACATACATTCATGTATATATAAAAGATTATAATAGAGATTAATAAAATTGCTAAATCAAAAGATTTTGTGTATCAAACTTCAACTCAATATCTAAAAATTTTTGACTGTGGAGGGCTAAAAGCTCCGGGTGCAAGGTCTAGGCGTGTCCTTTGAAATCCTAGAAGGTTGTGTGTACCAAATTTCAGTGCGATATATCAATTTTTTAGACTGTAAGAGATCCTAAAAAAAAGTATATTATTTACTACGGACATGGAGACACACGGACGCACAGATTAGCTAAATTAACTTTTATATTGGTGCTGATCATGAATATTTATACTTTTGAAAGTGAAAGCTTGTCCACTTTTGGTAATTACAAATGTCTGATTAGAAACAATATACCCGCACATCATTATGATGATGATGAATATAAAAACGCCAAATTTTTGTTATCCATGATATATCCAGTGTTGGTTTATACAATATTACAGATTATATTTAGTTATATAATAAATTTTGTATAACAGTTAACTTTTTATGTATATTAGTCAATAAATTTTTCTTCTTTAAATTGTGTAAAACAGTTAAGCTATTTATAATTGTTTGATCATATAGTTTTTGTAAATGTATATATATTGTATGTGTATAATATAACAGTTACCTTTTGTATAACAGTGTTTTAAGTATTACAGTTTCGTTTTATATAATATGTACTTTCGAAATGTTCGAAAAATTTACTTGAACCATTTCCATAATTATGAGCACATATGTCATGTTCAGTTAATCGTTAACATTTTATGCAAAAGAAAATACAATCAAAATTATTATAAAATTCATTGAACGCACACTTATCCTATGAAAGAGAATTATATCCAGTGATTTACACTAATTATGGCTTATGATAGATACAGCTCACAGCAATCTGTTCTTTTTTTTTTTTCTGTGTACAAGTTGGCAATTTATTTGATTGAGCACTTAATCATGTGTTGCTTACTATTGAAATGCTACAATTCATTTGATGGTAAAATCCACAAGAGAGAAGGAGAGAGAAAGAGATGGAGGGATAATGAGATATATATTATACACCAGCAGCTCTCACTAACTAACTAACTAACTAACTAACTAACCATACTAAATAACTAACGAATGTATGATATATGTGAGTAGCATGAATAAAATTGCAAACCAGCCACTAAATAATGCAAACACTATTATGTATTATGTGGAGATTATAAACCAATAATTGACCACTTAAGTGTCAAATTACAGCAGTGTACAGCATACAGCATAAAGCGAGACAGAGAGATAAAACAACAATTGGAAATACAAACATTAACTAACCATAACCATGCCATTAGTAAACAACTAACGAAAAATAAAAACCCTCTTGCATAAATGCTTGCAATTGTATAATAATAACAACAACAATAACCAACAAAGCAAATACTAAGTAAAAGATTATAGTGGTGCCTGCTCACAGTTATAAAATAATAATCAAGCTTAAACATGTTTCAGTTTCCTAAGCAAAATCTTATCAATGCTTCGAACATTGAATTTAAACAACAACACACATACAAACACATTGCCTTTAAGTTTATTAGTAAGAAAAAAAAAGTTGTTTTGTTTTATGTTTTTTTTCTGCTCCAAAGAGAATTGATCCTGAGGGCACTAAAAAAGTCACACCATTAAGTGTTATGTAGGTAAAGACATAGCGAGTAACCGGAGAGAGCGGGATTGTTTGGAATAAAAAAAAACGGTTAATGTATGGTTAAAAGCTAATAGGAGAAGCCGTGTGCTCTTCATATTTGTTAAGCATAACCACAATTATTGTTAATAAAAAAAAAAACAAGGATCAGCAATAGCGAAGGCAAACAATCAACTTGGGCATGACTATAGTTCTTCCTCTTCCTATAAGCTAAGTGATGTTCTTCTTCTTTTTCTTTTGCTTATTCTTTTCCTTCGTGTAGTTCCTCTTAATCTTGTGTAATATAAAATTTCAAGCTTAAATTGAATGAGTGGAGCATGATTGTATGAGTCAGTTGGTTGGTGTGGTGAATTATAACACCTTTTTAATACTCTTCACCGCCTTAATAATAAGGATACACTAAATAATTTATATCGTTTGTAACCTGGAGATCTTTTAAAGTGTATATATTCTTAACATAAAGCGATTTAGTTACAAGCGTCTGTCCATCTGTCCGTATTATTAAAAAGCTTATGCTTCTAAAGTAATGTAATGTTAAGCTGAAATGTGTTATAATTATGTACTTATATTCTTAGATCATGTAAATAATAATAATAACACAGCCACACATTCTAAGCACATTTAGCAAAATCAGAATATGGTACGTGTATAATCTTTCCATTAAAAATGGGCAGCCACGTCCACAATGAACAACAATTTATGTACCACTTATGAAAGTTGAGCTACGATACATATATAATTATCTTATTCATCAATGTGTTAAAAAATGGGCGTGGTAATATTTTATATAGCAAAATCGCCTGTAATTTACGAAAAAAAAACAACAACCGATTTTGGTATAGAATTAAATGCATAGTATATCCAAGTGGTGGTCTCTACCACACATAAATTCTTGTTAATTGCAGATCCATGATCATGAAAATTAAGATGTGTTAGGTAGGTATAGTATATTGTTTTTGTTGTTGTTATTATTATTGACTCCCATTAGAGTTGGTTATAAAGAGGAAAAGAAAATAACAACAACTTACACGTTAATATACGGCAAATCAATTGAAAAGCATGAATAACCATCATAACAGGCAGTTGATCTTATTGTTGTTATTGTAGCAGAACAGAACAGAACAGACAAACGGGCCACGAACTGTTTTACAATGCTCTGCATGCTCATGTGGATCATACAGATAAAGATATTGTTGGCCTTGTGGACAACAACAATAATAATAACAACAACACCAACACCAACAATGTTGCAGCACTAAATAAACGGCTGCTGTGAATTTACACCACCAACCACCACCACCACCAGCACCATCATCATCATCATCATCAGCATCGTGAATATTTTGTTGGTACTTTATTATGAAAGTGTTGTTGCACTCGTTTTTCATTTTCGTTACTCGAGAGGTTCCGCTCCTCCCCAGATGATCTTTTTACTTGAACAACAACTATAACAACCACACCAGCAATAAGCGCAAAGCTATTATTATGCTTAAGAGCTCATAAAATTCACGTTTACAATTCATTTATACATGCCCCGGAATGGTCCAACTAATAATCGTTTCCTTGATGATCTCTTGCTCTTTATCTCTCTCCCTCTCTCTATGCTATATTGGCCATTCTAGTTGGTTTAATATATCCTCTGGCATACCATAGAAAGCACAATAACATTTTAACAATTTGTTGTTGTTGGTGCTAGTGTTGTATTGTGTAGTTTGTTTATGTGTTTGGTGGTGTACACGGATAATTGAGTTATCTTTGATCCTCAATTTACAGAAAAACAATAATAACAAGAATTTCAACTAAAGTTCTCGGCTCTTTACATAGGAAAGCCAGAAAAATGAAACTAATTTGAGTTAACAGGCATGCTGCAGCAAAACCTTTAAAGAATTTCCTCGCCTTCTTCTTCGTGCTCTTCATCATCATCAACTTTTTATTGTTTTTTAAGAGTTGTTTTAAAAGATTTATTTATTTAGAATGATAACAAATAATTTTTTTAAACACTGTCTGTATGGTATGCCCGTACGTGATATAGAAAAAGATGAAAATACTTTGGAAAGATAAAAATTTTGTAGTAAAATCAAATACGTAGCCATTCGGTTAATAGTATTATAAGAATTTAAAGAAATTTCGGAAGTATAACAGTTTTATAAAATAAATAAAACAATTATTTAAAACAAAATGTTGTATAACAGTTTCATTTATAAAAAAAGTATCCATTAAAAATGTATAGCAGCTTCTTTATATACAGTTAAGCAAAACTGTTATATGAGATGAATCTTTAATATAATAAAATATTATAAAAAATATTATAAAGGCAGTGGCTGTTATTTAAACACTTACATGTTCTATATTTGTTGTTGTTGTTATTATTATTTTGTTTTTTCTTATTATTAATATTCTGTGATGAATTTTATTTACACCTCAACCCCAAAACAATTAATTGTTGTTGTTAATTTTTCTTTGTTTCTGATTCGGTTCACGCATCATTCATCTAATCAACACTAGCAAATTATTTATTTCTGAATAGTGGGCGTGTTTTAGTTAATAATCGTAACATGTGTTTGCTATATACACTGATTAGCATAAATAAACTATAGATGTCAACTTGCTAAATATGTTTTTTCCTCTTTTTGGATATAAAAATATTGAAACAGCTGTGGTGTGTAAGATTGTTGTATTGTTTGGCACGTTCCACTTTATATGCTTGGGAGTTATATAGGAGTTGCCTGTGTAATAGGGTTATTTATTGATTATTATGTGTCTTAAAATTTTATTATGTATGTTATTTTAACATTTTTTTTATAACAATTACAACTAATGTGTAAAAAGGCTTTTTATAACATTTGTAATGGAAAATAGTATGTAAAGTATTACAAAATATAGCAACACCCAAAACTGATATAAAGTATAACAGTATAACAGTTTTATATAAAAATATAATAATTATATTTTAGTACATATAACTGTTGACGGTATGTGCAAGAGACTAAGTTATATATACTATAAATTTTATTATAGATTTTGCCGTTATAATAAGAATAGTCCGCATTTCATAAAAATCTTATTTGATATTTATATATATATAAAATACTTTTCTTTAAAAACATTGTAATTGATTAATAATTAATAACACAATATAACAGTTATAAAGAAGTTTTAAGTTCTGTCTTTTTTAATATAAAATTTCATTGGATCATATTTCTTATAATGTAATAACAGTCAGACTTAGTTTAGAAGTATTATTACGTTTAATGATGTTGTTGTTATTGTAATTAGTAATTTATTTCATATCATCTAATTTCGTTTTAGAAACATCAGATCCGCATTATTACACAATTTATAGGTATTAACATCTTCCAACAACATGTATACCAAACCAAACCGCAACCACCACCACGGCATAGACAAATTAAGCGAACAACGGAAGGAAAAAAATCACATTCAATAAGAAAAATATCCCATTTTACCACTCACTTGGTAATGGTTAAATGGGTGTATAAATAAGTATTGTGGCTGTGGCGGTGACTGTGGTTGCTAGAGGTAAGGATTTGATTCAATGAGCCCCAAAACCAAAATAAAAAATATATATTCTCAATAGATGTCAATTGTAATCACATTTTATACAAAGATATCAGGCCATGTGGAAAGAAACCAGTCATGTGAGTTAAATGTTTATATTTTGCTGTTGTTCTGGGTTTTTTCTTTTTTTTCTCAATACACTAAACATCAGTGAACCCCTATTTAGATGTCTCGTTAGTTTCGCTTAATATCATGCGGTGCTTTCTTTGCCAATTGAACAGATAACAAACAATGATGCGGCCACTCTTGATGAGCCTTTTAGATGCCTAATGGAGGATATTTTTTTCTATACATAAATTGCTTTCTATTTATTTATTAGCTTTATGTAAAATAATCCGACTAACACTATTTATATCAGAAGTCATAAAAAAAAGAAAAGAAAAACTTATTTCGTGAATTTGTATATTGTGGGCATATTTATCCTGCCCATTGGGATGGAAACAGTAAATATATGGAATAATTTATTTATTTTTTTGTTAATTAAGTTAATAAATCTCTAAAATTTCAATTTAAAATCTCACGTTTTGCAATTGTAAATGATTCAATAGAAGGACATATGGAGGAAGAAGTATAAAGTTTCTATAAGTTTCCTTTCCAGAGGCTGTTAGAGGAATAACTAAGTCTATTTAATTCTGTGTATGAAGAAAAAACTTCAATTAAATCAATTAGTCGCGTATTATTCTCTACATCCTTGAATGAGAGGAAAAAAAAAACACTTAAAAAAACAACAACAAATTCTCTTTAAAACATACCACAATAACTGTTCCGTAATCATTTACTGTTCGAGAGCATGCATACATTATATGTTATAAAATATTGAGTTGCACACTCATACATAACCAGCCTGACTAGGCATGATTTCTTATGAGTTTTAAGTATTGAGCAATAAGATAAAGTGGATGCTCAATCCCATATAAAATAATACCTAGCAGGATGATTGAGTAAAATGAGATGCTATAGTATTATTTCAACATATCATGGTTGGCAATTAATTTCACACAAAATGAGCGATGTAATCAGCTAGAATGGAATAACTAAACAGGGTAGAGAAGGAGCAAAAAGGGAATAGTTTATTTCTATTATAACCTGTCCCGATGTGATTATTATTTAAATGCATATTCATGCATGTTTAACAGGCCATATGCCAATTAATGTATGAACAGCGGACCATGCTGTAGGCTACAATTACAAAGCGTTTTTTTTTTCTTTCTTGTTTTGTTCTGGTTGTTACCGAGAGTTTGTTTCAAAAGCTCACATAGCACACACACACACATAAACAGCCGGTTTTAGTTTAAGCTTGATACTGATCTGGAGGTTAAATATTTATGAAGCTGCCGCTAAATTTCTTTTTTATTAAGAGATCTCCTGTCATGATGTTTTTTTTTTTACAAATATTGCGTGTGACTGTCTGTCTGTACTACATGGTGTCAGGTTTTTGTTAAAACGTTTCCTTTGCTTTTCCTCTTTTTGAAATCCTGCACGCATTCACTTTAAATCACAGTGGGGTGCATAAGGTGTGAAATACCTGCTGGGTCTTAACTATAGTTAATAAGAAGCACGCGGTGCCTACTTTTTTTTTGTTTTTTTTTTTTGGTTGCTTGAAATTTCTTAATAAAAGCTGCATTAATAATAATAACAACAACAATAATAATAATAATAATAATAACTACAAAAGCAGCAAAAACAAGAAAAGTTACGAAATCGTGTGTAGTTAGAGGGAAATGTTCCCTTCGCGCGAATGTGATCGCGTGCATGTGTTGGTGAATTGAAATTTTAATTGTCTTTGGGCGAAAATGAGAAAATTATATTAAATTTAAAATATATATTTAATGCAAAGTCATGACTGAACATGTTTTATGAAAAATGACAGCTAAAGATTATCACAAATGTATGCCGACTGTAAAGAGAAACGAGTTTATTTTTTCTTCTTCTTCTTTTTTTTGGATTAATGTATGGCCTTATATGAACATACAATAATAATAATATTAATATCATTAAATTATAACGGGCGTTTATTAATCACTTTTCGTCTCTTCTCTGCTCTCTTGCGCTTTTGCTTTAATTGACATTTCAGATGAGATTTCTTTGATAATAATGATAGTGCAACGTTTTGTTGGTTTTCAAATGAAAATGAAAAAAAAAAACGGCACATTTTTTGTATTATTGCATATCTGCTTAGGGCAAATTTCTTTTTTTAAATAACATTTATCATAAGGATTAAACAAAGAGTTCTATTGAAGGGATTTGTTGTTACGAGATGCGAGCAGAAGATAATTTAGGGTAAACTGTATAATAGTGTATAATTATAAGTTTATGATGCTGATCAAGAATATATATACTTTGTAGGGTGTCTGCCTTCTTCTAAGTGTTGCAAAGGAATGACAAACTTAATACCTTATATCGGGGGTATAAAACTATTGGATTATACATCTCTCTCTCTCAGAAATCTTATTAACTTCTCCCTTTAAAAAACACTGTGTTGAGTGCATCGATGTTTGTTCATTATAAAATATGTGTGTACAATATAATGTTTTATTTTATAGTTCTTCTGACCATATGTTTATATAGGACCTCTTCCTTGAACATCCTTGTAAAACATAACTCGCAAAGCAGATGTTTTTTAAATTAATTATATTCAAAACGAGAGCGAACGCAACCCTATTGTCACAGAAAATATTGTATGAATGTAATAATAACCAAGCTTGACCTGATCTAATTTTCCACCCAAAGCCTTTGCTTTTCAAGCCTTTTATAGAAATAAAAAAAAAACCTTCATTAACTGATTAACTTCAATAAAACGATTACAATAGAAAAGAACATAAAATAAAAAAAACGCTTCAAGTATGTTGTAGCTCAAGCGTGCATAATTGAATAGTGACAGAGAGACGGATTATTTTAACAATAACAACAACTGCTACAAGAGGTGCAAGTATAACAAATCACACCACAAATCACATCAACAATAAACAAACAAACAAAAAAGAATATGATTACAAACAACAAGAGGAAATAATATCTATTCAGTAAAGATATCTTAGACGAGAAAAGTTCATGATTAAGTACTAAATATAATTGTTAGGAGAGTTTGCACACAACTATAAGAGAAGCTATGTAACGGCACACAAAAACCTAATTATAAAACAATCTTTTCAAATTTCTTTACACATCATCAGCTTTGTTTACAAACTTTTAATGAAAGGATTAATTAAAGGACATCATAATGTTTAACTGTTAGTTAATAACTTAGGTCAAGTCATATGAAAGATATTGTTATACATGTATGTCAAGCACTTTTTCTGTTAATAGTTTCAACATTTACGCCTGTGAGAATGTCAAGAACCGACAGACACACGAACATACGAACATATATGACTAGATTGACGCAGTTTTGGATGTTATATACGGATTGAGTCACTCAGTGGAGGGTATAAAGATTGTTATAAACTGTTATATTAACTTTAAAATATTTTTATAGGTTTACATTTTTTAAAACTGTTATACTGACAAAAGTTTATTTACGTATATTGTATATTAAATTGTCTATAATGATTTCCTTTAATTATAACAAAGCGATAATATAATTATTTAAACTAATTATAAGTTTTAATAATTCAATTCAATATGTGCCTGTATAAATATATATTATTAAACTTTATCTTTATATGTACATATGTGTATAGATGTATATCTCTAACAAGATTTTAATTAAATTTCAATCAAAATAAGCCAAAACAAGAGCTTACCTTCAATGAATATTTTCAGTTATAAAGCATACATCTGTGCACATGTGTATCTCTTGATAGATAAGTTTATCTATGTATACACATCAAAGGTTAATGAGTGTCTGCGTACACATATGCTGGTTTATTGCCCTCAAGCCCAAAAATATATGTGGTAGGACAACAAGTCAACCAAAGAGGAAATTAAGACTTGTGGTAATACAGAAAACATATATTTAAACCAATAACAATAACAACAACAACAACAACAACAAAACATCGACCACAACTATTACTGCACTAAATTGACGTTGATATGAAAAAGACAAAAAAATTATATATATGTATGTGTATATATAAAGAATTATACGACAAAAATAACAATAACAATAACAACAGGAAGACATAATAAACTCACAAATGATACACATACACAGTGTAATAATCATTAAATATCAGCAAAACATATTTGTATGCATACATGGAGATGTGTTGCTAAAATTTAAACTTTAAATCCGAGCTACAATGCTTATGGTATATATAAATCTCTCTTTATCTGTCTCCCTCCTTTGCAAATTTCATCTTGTTGTGTACTCTTCTTCGTAAGCATGACTCCCGTTAATTAGGAAAACTTTGAGAGAAAAGGATATTAGAATTCAACACACAAATGGAGAAATTTCTCGTAGTGTTGGTGTATAGTATAGAAAAAGTGACAAGACCATAGAGAGTCGGGGGAAAAACACAATGTTAAACACAAACTTTTGGTATTTTGATGTCATTAATAAAATTATCACTAAACAAAACAAAGCATACGAATATAGTATATATACATACATTATACATACATGCTTACAATACATATACATTGTTGTTCTATAGCATTCAAATAAACCAGTAAACATTTGAACTTGAGTTTTGATTTACTTAAATTTTTATTTAATTATAATTAATTATAGTATTAAGTGAGGGTGTATATGTTTTTATTAAAATATTTATAATTATAAGAACCACCTCCAAAGGTATATATTCTTAATCAGCATAAATAGAAAAGTTAATTTAGCTAATCTTTCCGTCCGTATGTATGAATTTGTTGAAACTCTCACAGTCGCAATTATTGAGATATCGCACTGAAATTTATTACACACAATCTTCTAGGATTCAAAGGATACGCCCACAATGGCATTTTAAATCTTACACCCGGAGATTTCAGCACTCTCACAGTCGTAAATTTTAAAATGTCGGTCTGAAATTTGATACACATATTCTTCATGTTAAAAGCATTCTGTTGAAAATGAAAAAAACTAGACTAAAAGCCCTCGTACAATTTTACAATTAAATCAAAAACGAATTTCCTCAAAAAATGTTTATTGGTTTATATAAACACATGTAGATACATGTAAATGTACATGATGAGCAGAATATTTGAATAGTGATATAAGTCCATTTTACTAATAAATCGATTAAAAATATATCAATGATTACTTTTGTTGGCAACTTTTCAAATTTCGATACTTTTTGAAAAGTAAACTTGCGTCACTTTCAAAATAAACAAAAAAACCTTTTCAGTATATGTGTGCAAGTAGATATTTGTTGTGTATTTTGATTATAGCAAAGACCAATTAAGTAACCTGCCAACATTTTACAATACTTGACACCAACGCTTCGCCATATTATTCACCCAAAATGTTAACCAAAGAGTAGAACAGAGTACAGAACGCAACAGAATTGGACCCAACACCATGCGTATAAAGTTTGTACATGCATATACCTCCATATAGTATAACTTTTGGCAAAATTGTTGTAAATTGGCTAATAAGCATTGGTTAAGAAGGGAGGCGGATGAAAACTGAAAGGAGATATGTGTAAAAGTGAAATTACACAACCTGTATAAAATAACTGAAAATGTAACGAAAATTTTTTGTGTGACATATTTGGTTGATGATATAAAAACATACCTATATAAGTTTTAAGGTAGCTAAATAATATCCAATGTGCGTGTATGGATGATTTCCAAAATAAATGAATTTTCACCTTTAATGTCTTACCACGTAAGAGGCAAGGGTTTGTGTGTTTTTATGTACATGAATCAAACGTCTACCCCTAGCTGATGGCGGCTCTTTATTTATCCCACTTGTTCTCGCTATAAGTTATTCACCCGAAAATGTCGCTATAATTAAAAAATAATCAAAAATACACAACAACTCCCCCTCCTACCCACTCATACTGTTGTATGAGTTATATATTGTATAGAGCCGTGTGTATATGGTTGTATGTGTACATTTTTTTGTATATATATGTACGTAGTACAGGCTTTGTATCTGCTATAGTTAATAATAATAATAAAATAATAAAAATAACAACAGCAACTACCGCTACCGCTTATACCGTGATAATATGTACAACAAGGTTAAAGGTGGCTTCAGCAATTAAACAATTCACTGTCAGTATTTCTGGGGATGCTTGTGTGATGTTTGGTGATGTTTGCATTTGTGCTTTTTATTTACAAAGTGGTCTAAGTCAACAATTTAACTTTTTGAGTGGTTATGTAACTTAAATTACTTTCAAAATTATGGACAACATATTTTTAGAACATTAAATTTGGCTTAGGCTTAAATTTCAGCTCGTGAGAATGGCAACAACAGACAGACACACGGATGGACATGTCTATATCGACTCAGTTTTTGATGCTGATCAAGAATATATATACTTTGTAGGGTCTCTGACGCCTCCTTCTGGGTGTTGCAAACGGAATGACAAACTTTGTTTATCCCCGTCTAATGTCGAGGGTACAAAAAGCTATTCGGTGGTGTTTACTATTGTATCTGACGAATAACATTTTCTTGTTAATATAGAAAAATTAAAAGTTAGCTGTTGATATTATTGCATATGTGATTAAATGCTAATAAGTTTAATATATAATCCTTTTTATAAACTGTTACAGTAATATTTATATAGACATATATAAAATCATTTATACCCTTCTATAAATAAAAATTGATTAAAACTTTCAAATAACTAGTAATTAAAAATAATAATTTATTGAAATCTATTATTTAAAATAATAATAATAAAAAAATTAACAAATATTCAATTTCAAACAATTTGTGTTGCGCTGAAAATAAAAAATGACAAAAAAAAGACCGACCAGCAAAACTCATTTCATATAGCAGAGGAAATTATATTAAACTATATACCATACCTACACTGTCTCTCTTTCTCTCTCTCTGTACAATGGTTATGCTGTCACAGCAAAGCTGAGAAAATAAGAAAAACAAAGTGAAAAACCATTTAAACTTTTTATTTTATTTTTTTTTGTTATACATACTCATACAAGCTTTCTTCTATACAAACAATTGTAAAAAGTTTGTAAAAGGGAAACAAACAAAAAAGAAAAAGAAAAACATTGGCCGTAGTTTACATGTGTGTGTATATGGTGTGTAAGAAACCATTTACACACCGCATGTACATATATAGACACAACACAACCATATCAACAAATGCACAAATAATAATTTTATGAGGGTAAATTGAATAATGCCCAAAAACTCCGCCCCATAGTACAGTGGGCACTCACACAAACACACACTCCTACAATATAAACCTAGATAACAATAATAATAACAATAATAAGAATATATACTGCATTAAATAATGCTCTCAAGCAATATATACCTTCTTACACAACGCTTGTATAAGGCAGAGCAATAAAATATAAAAATAATAATAATAACAACAAACACATTCAAGTTTAAGAAGCAAGAAAAACACCATCAAGTAATGTCTTTATTGTTGAGCATGCCCATTGAAAATTCCCGTTATTTTAAAGAATTTAGAAAGAGTTCACTAGTGCATTGAATAAAATGACCCTTTAACTCTCTATCCTTATCACTCTCATTGTAATAAAGAAGCCATTGTTGGTAATTTTTTGTTTTGTTTTATTCAATGCACTGAGTTGACTCTTAGAGAGCCAGCAAGTTGCTGAGTAAGAGAGAAAACAAGTGTTTTGTGTAAAATAAACACACACAGTTCTGCTTATAAAGTATAATAGAGTACCATTGTATACACAAACTATGCTTGAGTTCTGCTAGATGTTTTTCTTTGCTTATAAATTATTTCTTTACGCAGAAAAAATCAACAAAAAAATTTCTCTCTCATACTTTACAATTGATAAAAGCGTAGATAGCAAACAACAAAAATAACAAATAACACAACTGCACCATTCTACTAGTCTTTGCTTTTATTCGTGAACGTATATTGTATGCGTGGTGAGGAGTTTGTTGCCGTTGCTTAAATTGAATGTACGACGCCTGAGGAATGAAATTAAATGTTTTCCTTGATGAATTTTTATCTCGTTCACTCTTACTCTTACTCTTGCACATGCACGAGTAAGAGCTTGTGAGTAACTGGATGGTTTAAGTAAAAGTTATTAAGTAAGAAAGAGAGAGGGTTTCGTTTTATGTATTGTTTGAGTGTTTAATGCAGAGTGTGAGGGCAACCATAGTTAAGGCGAATTTTTTGATACATATTAAGCAACAATGGCAACAATCTTGTTGTGTGCCTTTGCTGTTGCTGCTACTGTTCATTGTTTTTGTTATAACGTTTAAGAAGTGCTTTTGGTGGTCGTGGTGGCGGTGGTGGTTGGTCTCACTGCCTTTTTAATATACTTGTTTACACACTCTCATTCAAACATTAACAAATACTACACTCTTGGCTTTGCCATTCGTTTCAATAAAACCTATAAAAAAACGTTGTTGTTGTTGCTTATTTGTTGTGTGGGAACTTTCGGGGTGTGTTGTTTTATTTTTTGTATATTTTTAGGCTTTTACTCATACCTACTCAATAGCTACCATGTATGGGCGCTTAAGCGTGCGGTTGCTGGTTTGTTGTTGTCGTTTGTGTTTGTATTTCAGTTTGAGTTTGCTGTTCAATTTACTACTGCTGCTGATGTCGTTGGGTTTTCAGTTTAAATTGAATTTTCATTGTGTATGGTTGGTGTTGTATAGTAAGCGCTCTCTGTGTAATAACCAAACCGCACACTGAATTTCTTTGTTGTTGTATTTTTTTTTCTTACCATAATTCTATACACTGTATAAATTGTTGTCACTGTTGGTGTGTGTGGTGCACTATATACATGAAACCGACGGCATTTTTTTTCATCATCATCTTGTAAATTAAAAAAAAGGAAAAATTAAAACGGAATATATAAGCATACAAACACTCTCCCTCTGTGGCCCTTTATTGATTTGTTACTTGCTCCGTTTTTATGGTGTTGTGTGTACAAATAATGGAGAATTTCGTTGATTTTACGACAGTTAAGTGCAAGTTATTGTTGGTATTGTTGGCATTATTGTGGTTTTGAAATCTTCCCTAAACTCGCACACTCATACACAGTACTCTGCTTACTGCAAAAGATGTTAAACGGACGTCGAACATTTTAAAACATTTTAGTTGGCCACTTGCCGTGTTATTGATTAAATGTTTTTGGAAAAAAGCTCTCGCGTTAACGATTTCTATCACAATCAATATCAATATTATTATAAAGAGTTGAAATGTGAAAAAAAAAATTACACATAATGTATAATATTAAATATTAAAAAGAAATTTATTTAAAAAATTACACAATGAATAAATAAATGAGAGTCTGTTGCCCTCTAAGAAGTGTTTTTAAAATTACAAAACAAAAAAAAATATATATACTAAGATTATTTAAAAAAGAATTAAGATTGAAAACGAAAAATGAAACAAGTGTTTTTAATGTAAGCCAAAAATAAAAGACTTTAACAACTTAAAAAAATTTTGATAATGGTTTTGGATCAACAATCTAACCAAACAACACATAATCAACCGCCGCTGCTGCCACATAAATTAGCCGCATCACCTTTACAACCGCCCCAATTATCTCCATTGAATCCTTTATCAACGTCACCGGTATCCTCCACCACCAACAATTCAAATCCTCCTCCTCCGTCGCTGCCCTCTCACATCAATCATCATTCACCACCACAACGCCTGCCTAATATGCCGCCGGAAGGTTTTCATCCCACGGCTGCTTTACAATTGTATGCGGCCGCTGCTCAATTGGCACCTGCCGGTGTTCGGGTGCCTCATTGGAGTCCATTCCTGCAATTCGGTGTACCTGGTGTATTTGCTGGTGCTCCGTTCTTGGGCAGGCCACGTTTTGAGGGCGCCGGCGGTGGACCTTCGAATGCAGCAGCAGCTGCTGCCGCCTCTCAGATGGCGGTCAACGCCAGCAATGCGTTTGCCAATTTGACGGGCTTAATGCGTAACGTGTCAGCGGTACAAACTACTGCCGTAGCGGCAGTAGCTACAGCTGCCATACAGCAGCGACTAATGATTGGTAACCGGCAACATTTAGCACCTGCCGGTCCACCCAGCGACGGCAGTAATGAGGATGCCGGTAAGTTTGTTTATTTTCTTTTCCAAAGGCTATTTTTAGGCAACTTTTATGTAGCGGGTCTTATTCGACTATTTAATACCCTACAGTATTTAGTTTGACAATTTATGCTATAAAGAATTGCTTTCCGGATAAGTGTTATATGGAAAGGCTTTCGGATAAAATGGGACAAAAACAATTTATAATAATATGGATTCAATGGATACAAAATTCACTACACGTACTCACAGGATATACATTATATGGATATAAGGTATATATATAATTTTAAAATACAGTAAAATGGATAATACTGCCTAATTACACATAACAGTGTGGAGAACTATACCTGGTCGCCATTATACGAGTATATACGTATGCATCTACTAGGTATTGAAATTTAAAATGTATAGGTTTTGGGAAAGTTTATCAAATTCAGATTTGATCGATATATTTATTTCGATTCTAATAAAAAATTTATCGAAATTATTTATTTATTATAGAACGTTTTTTTTTTATGAAAAACAACTGCTTTCTAATGCTGTTTATTATATTATATATTTGTATATGACATAATGTTTTTTGGAATTGCCCTATAATAGGTTATTTGAACTATTAAATATTCAACTATGACTATGATTAAAACATTTTTTCTTATTTTTCTGTTGATAATTCGAAATCTATTAAAACTTAACCTCAATGTACAAATTCATCAAAAGAATTGTTTTAATTGTTAATAGATTTCATTAGAAAAAAGCAAAACAAAACTTTAAAAAATGTATTTTTTTCCTAAACAATGTATTACAAATTGTTTTTATGATCTGTTGCGATTACAAAGGAAATAATAATAAAAAAAATATATATATATTAATTTGAAAAAATGTTTTGCGATAATAAAATTCAATACAAAATAATTAAGATAATTAAATTGTTATTACAAGTGTTTCGGAATTTTTTCACTATGACAACATTTTTGAGTGATGGAAGTTTTATTATGCACTTCATATGTAATCGAGGGGGATACACTACAGTACCTACAACGTACAGAAGGCAGCGTCGTTATTAAAATTAAAATCTGTTCGTCTGTGAATCTGTATGTTGTTGGCTCTCTTACGATCATAATATTTGAGATATTTTATACAGATAACATATAGTTTATGGATGCAGTTTGCTATGTAAACTGGCTAAAATCGGTCAAAAGCCACCCCTACAATTGGCCAAATCTATTTATTCTGCAATGAAGTTGAAATTTACTGCAAACATTTATAATTATTTATACAGGATTCGTACGGTATTTGAGGACATTCTCATATGTGAATGTAATTTGTGGAGAAAATTTTTGTCCATTTTTTTACTACCCTGTATAGTATTTACTCTGAATAGATGTTAAAAATAGGCTGATACATTACAAAAACTTGATTTGATGTAGAATCTGGCTTACAATTCATATACAATTAAAGAGAGTAATAATATGTGGTCATGGAAGGACCACATTATGTGTGCGGGTGGGAGGATTTGGAAAGATTTAGAATTGATTTAAACATGTCCATCTAAATGTTCAAGTATTTCTTCTACAGGGTACATTTATTCCATCATAACATTAAGAGAGCATATGGGTTTTTGTTGAAACGTTGGCAATTACCAGAAGAGGATGAGCCAAATTCCAAAAATATATATATAAACTTTCTCAGCATCGTATATTGAGTCGATTTAGCTTTTTTGTCAAGAACGATCACAATTGAAATTGGACTTAATTGATATATTTTTGAGACCTCTAACCATACAAGGCTCTATTTGAAAAAAGCTTTTGTTTTATACAACGAAAATTTACAATTCCTTAAACTCTGTGCAGAATAGTTTAAGGGTTTAGCAATGAACCGTGACGCCTGGATCTGAATGAACCATTTTTAGAATCCTTTTCGATATAAAGCTATTTTACGAAGTAACTTTTAAACCCTCCCTGACAACAAGGTCTTTCAGTTACTGGTAAAAGTAAATAAATAATATATAAATAAATTGTGGAACTAGTTGGAGACAATAATGTTTTTACTTTTTTAAGGTTTAAAAAGCCATTCATGGCATACGTATTTATAAGTTCGATAAGATAGACCACGCCCTTTTGAAACAATTAACCATAGGATTCAAATTCAAGTTTTCCAAAGTCTTCTTCTATTTTCTTTCCATCTTCTCCTATAAAAAATTCCTGCTAAAACTCTTTTAATTATTTGTACACCTTTACTGTCGTATCATGAAATAATTACAAGACATTATAAGTTACAAAAAAAATTATACCTTTATGTAAAACACGCAGTACATACCTACCTAAGCATAGCTATGTGACTTTATATTATAGCCTACACGTTGAAAAGCAAAAAAGGAAAAAAGTCGCAAAAAATTATAATTTTCCAACTGAGAGTGAGAGTCAGTCAAGTGTTTCTTACTTTTATGTAGATACGTATAGAAAAGGCATAATAACAGCAAACAAGCGTGATGATAATAATGATGAGAATGTTGCAAAGTGATGATGATATGATAGATAACAGTGTTGAGTATTAATTACCTTTAGTTGTCACAGCTTGATGGCATATCACAAAAGTAGAGAGGGTTTAATACAGAGCAAGGCAGAGGATATAGAGATAAATAGATTAAATTTCATTAAATATTAATTAAGACTTTAATAACATTTCAAACGTACACGCAGACGCATAAACACACTAACACTCGCACGCATATAATGCATACCGGAACTTCTAGGAGTTGCAAAAAGTGATTAATAAATTAGCAACAACAAAAATTCAGTACGTTTCAGTTCTTTAACTATGATTGCAAGTATTTTTATGCCATTACAATATATGCACACGCCTCTTTTAAAACATATGACATGTGGCTGCTGCTGCTACTGCTACTGCTTCTGGTCATTAATCATTTCAATGCTATCGTTTCAAATTGTTGTTGCTGTCATCATTGTTGCTGTAATTATTATTCATTTTATATATAGAACACAAAAGCAATTAAATTAATTTTTTTCTTTTTTTTTTTTAATAGAATTTTTTTGTTGATTGTCGTTTTTTTATTAATTTAAAGATTGGCTTTATTGTGTGTGGTTGGAAATTTCAAAAATAACAATACCAACAACAACAATATTATGAACACTAACAACTATCGTTTAGTTTATACTCATTTAGGTTTAAGTGTAATTACAAAAGTTTTGCGTGTAGCAGCACCGTTGAGAGGCCCAAAGTAGTTCTTCGTATGAATTCTCATCAAATTTTGTAGGCATATACAAGAGGTAGCAAATAAGTCAGTCAGCCACGACACAAAAGAAAAATGTTCCAGAAGGTCAAGCCCGACTTTTTAATACCTTACACTACTTAACTCCTTAAATTATGCTACAATTAGTTTAGTAGTATCCGTATGAGCGAAGCGGTGCCGTTTAAGTTACGTCGTGAAATATTATTATATGTAAAAAAGTTCTAAAAATGACTCGATCGGGTCCAAATTTGTAACAGCCAATTATTACACCAGTTAACTATTCATCCCGAAACTTTGTTTCAAAAATATTAAAGATTAAAATTTTTTGCAAGATTTTTTTAAAGACTTTTCTTATAAAAGGTTTTTATGTAGGGAGGGGCTTTAACAATCGTACAATTCGGTTCATTTTTAAAAGCGTTTCTTTCTGTATTAGATAATTGATCACGATCAATCCAACTTCATTGAACTATTTCAAAAAAATGCCACCTGTAGCTTGGCTACAAACTTACATGGACCGACAGACACACTTAATTAAATCGAATCATATATTGATTTTGTTTACAAATTTTCGCACAAACTTAATATACTTTATGCCCCATATAGTGCAGGATATATAAAAAAAAAGAAAATCAATATTAAAGTTGATGAGAGTTAACGGTATAGTATGGTATGATATGTGCGTATATTAAAACCAACGCATATATGAAGGCACTCCCATATCCACAGTATCTATACACTACACATGACATAACATATCATAGACATTGACATCACACCGTCTCTCTATACTAAGTACTCATAAATAAACTTTGCTTAAATATATGAAAAGTTGAAGTTTATTAATCACTCATTTTTCGTATACCTACATAAATGAGCTTTCCATACACGTGTATGTAATGAAATGTTTTAATAATTATATAAGGTTTATAAAACGGGTTTTAAACGTTGCATTTTATTATATTTTGTTGTTGTTTCTTATAAAATTATAAAAAAACAAATAGCCGTCAATTCATGTCTTTGAACAATTCATCATTTTTTAGGTTGTCATTTTTCCCTTTACTTCTTTATATAACCTTATGAAGTTTTTTCTTATTTTTTTCACTTTACCCAATTATATCACTTCACCCCACTACATATATTCAACTTTACTTTACTTTGAATTTTAGTTTAAAAAAAAGCATTTCTTTGCTTCGCTTGACTTGCCTTATTTGCTGGTGTGGTATTACTTTTCTTTCGTTTTTTATATTCCACTGTGATTCTTGTTCAACGGAAATGAAAAACTGTCATATAATGATAATATTCATTTATCATTTATATGTGTTGGGTTGATCTGTAGGTGTTGTAGTTGTAGTAAAAGTAGTTATTGTTGTTATTATTATTGTTTTAAAGTATTGTTAATTTTATTTTTTTTGTATGCTTTACAAAAGATAAAAGTATACTAAGTTTGTCATTGTGTTGGCAACACCAAGACTCTACAAAGATTTAGATATGAATGTCCGCATGTCCGTGTAAAGCCGGAACTAATTACGTTGGTGTTCTTTTAAAAGTGTGCAATTGGCTTTAATGTTGTAAAACAGTTATGAATGTATTAAGAATTTTATGGACTGTTGTGAATGAAAGTAATGAATGTCCATTTACCGATATATGACGACTGCAATAGAAACTGAAACTGATATGTTCCAAATATAAAGTTGCTTCACTTTCATTCATAACGGTTTTCATTTATTTTTTTCTAAATATTTTTGTCTTCATTACACACTAACAATATCTATTAACTTTGTGATAAATTAATATAATTTATAATGATTAAAATTTTAAGTAAAATTTCTAATCTCAAGTGGCAAGAAACTAATAATACACAAACCTATCCATACATATATGTATATGTAACAAACATGCACACACATGTTTAAAAGTTAAGAAAATTATTCAAGCAACTCATTTATCTAGTGATAAACAGGGCGAGAGAGCGATATATTATAGAGGAGATTTTTCACTTATATAAATACAAACAGATTTTAATTAACACTCAACAGTATACTTTGTAACATAATAATAACAATAATAGTAATGGCTGTAAAATAATTGTGCATGCAAAGTGTGTGCGTGTGTCGGTGTCCCCAGTATAATGAATATAAAATTGACCAAATCCACCCATAACAAATAATAAACAAAGCAAACAAACAAACAAATAAATAATCATAATAATATATTTCAATTAACTGCCAACAGACAAACAAATGCATTTACTCTATAATAAATATGCTTGTTCTTCCACTACAACAATATTGTTATACCAGTGAACGAGTTATTTTTGAGAGCCTTTAGGCAAACATATCATACACAACGTTTGCGAGAAGAGCGATTTCAATTGTTTTTTTTTTTTTTTTGTTTTCTACCCACCTTTCCCGCTCTCTCCTTGACTATGACTTTTTCAAAATTTGATTATAGTTATTAGGTGTGTGTGTTGTATTTGGGGTACGTTAGCTAGTGTTAAAAGTCATATATTGTGCAAGAATAACAAAGAAACAACAAATATCATTTAAAGGAAACAAAATGTTACCACTTACCATACAAACACCGAAATTATGAACAGCTGAGAACTGAAAGTGAATAAAAAGAAAAACAAAATATTAATAAAAAGGTGGTTAGTGTGATAAATGAATGTGAAATAGTAGAGAACCTTAGTTAAGTTAAAGGTGATAAATGAAAACATATTTAAATAAATGAAATATTTATATTACAAGTAGCCTAAGACCATTTTCCCCAAAAAACTAGTAAAAAAGTGACTTTAAGCTACTTCGAAAAATCCTCACCCTTTAATTCATATTATATTTGAGAAAATATAACGAAAATAAACATAAAATATTTCTGATTAAAAGTTAAGGCATCATGTGTTATATATAAAATCTGTTACACTCAAACATATGCTTTTAAACACTTAACTTTAAGATAAATTAGGCCAAAAATCGTTACATTGAAAATCTTTTTTATAAATTATTTAGATAGGAAGAGTTTGTACTAAAACTGTTATATAAAACTTTCTATTTTCTTATCTAAATCTGTAAAACTGTTATATAAAAATTGCTATAAAAATCAATTTTTGTTTAACTTATAATTTTTTTGTTGAAAATAATTTTTAAAAGAAAAGTGTTGTAAAAAGTTTGTTATTTTAAAAATGTCATAAAAAAAGTCATAACGTATCATTATAAGGTTTTTTTTTGACAAATTATAAAGTTTTGGATACAAAATTTCAAATCTTGTAACTTGGGGAGTGATTACAACAGACGGACGAACAGATTTAGCTAAATCTGTTCAAAATTTCATGCTAATCAAGAATATATTGTACCGTACACCCTCCTTAAACATGATAGATATGTTTCGTTTTATAAGTACGGGTCAAATACAAGCTGTAAACAGGTCATGAAGTGTTTACAAGTCAAGGAGATTAATTTATTTGCTAACCTAAACCTAGTATATAAGACAATTTTGTATAACACGGCGGTAAAATTGTTATCCTATTCGATGACCACGCTAGAGGAGGGGGATTTACTGTATACACTTTGGTCCACTGGAAATACTCTGACTCCTGCCAGGTGTTTTTGTTTCTCCGGTCTTAAGGTTGTGGATATACCAAAACAAGAAAATTTACAAATTTGATCTCCGGAGATTAATAATTCTTTTTATTACATTAGTGCACACCAGTCTAACCGAAACTCGTTTTTGTGCATTTCAATAATGAATGCAATAGTAATTGCAGCAGCAGCAACCACAATAACAACAACAAAATATATAAATGTATTTTTTAAATAAAATTCAAATATGTGTAACATGGTTGCACTCATTCATTCATCCATTCAGTCACTTATTCATGCTCAATGCTTATGATCGGGCTTGCATATATGCATGACAGTGTCATAATTAATTTTTCGTATAATGGTGCATTCTATTATATTATACACACACACACACACACAGGCATGCACTCATACAAAAATAAATTTCTATATTGATGCCTCAATTTAAACGAGCAATAACCAGCCAAACAACAACATTTGTAATTGAAATTTATTGTGATTATGTTAAATGTGCTTGTACATACTTAGTTACCGCAGCAGAGGTAAAATCGTGCGGAGTATGCTCACTCACTCGCCTCTTCTCTTAGTTTACTCTTAACAGTATACACACCTCTTGTTATTTTAACGCATTGTTTTGTAAAGTGCATGCATGTGCAAAGTTTTGTTATTTCTTTTTTTTGTTCTCTTCAGATATTAACAACTCTATTATGTTTGATCATGTTGCATCTGATACATATATACTCTGTTATTATATTTACTTGTTTACTTCTAACATTTATTGGGTTGTTGTTGTTGTTGTTGTTGTGTTTGTATTATGGAATGAATGGCTTGTCTTTTGCATGCAATCATTTACACACGCTATGATTCTTAAGGCATAACCAAGCAAACACACACACACACACACACTCTCATACATCTGCATATACTTTCATTTCTATTTAATTCCCAACAAATTCCTACAACGTGCTTTTTTTTGGCAACTGGGGGAAAAACACTTTTTCTTCTTCTTCTTCTACTTCTTTTTTGGTGCTTTTCTTTTTATGACTTATTTACAAGTAAAATTTTCTTGTACTACTAGCTAAGTAAGCATTAAGAAATATTGCATGCTTTGGTGTCAAATGACTTAATAGCACAAAAATGACTAGCGGCCATGCAATCGAAATAATTCTAACGTACACATTAACATATAAACTAACACAATCAAACATACCAACACATTCTTTATTACATGTTATTACACGTACATAAAAAAAGGAGTCAAACTTTTTTAATCAATTCCAATTATGCCACGATTTTATCATGATTTCTTTACGTTTTTTTTTTTTTTGTTTTTCTTTAAGCTTAATGGTATAAAAAAATTCAATCTCCGCTGACACACACAGTGTATGTGTGAGTGAGAGAGAGAGAGAGAGAGAGAGAGAGAGAGACAGACGTAAAAGTGTTAAATTAAAGTAAAAAGAAAATTTAATTATGTTTAGTATACACACGCATTTTTATACCCTACACATAAATGTAAAGATTAAGGTCAATATACTAAGTTTATTATTCCGTTTGCATTATCAAAAATTAGACGTCAAGGACTTCACTTAGTATATTTTTCTTTATTACCTGAATAGATCTAGTGATTTATGTCTGTCTGTTGATGGAAGTCTCATAGCCGCAAATTTTAAGTTATTGAGGTGAATTTTTTTTACAAACAATTCTAGTTTTTTACGTAAATTTGTTAATTGAACAAAATCGTCTACAATAATCTATCTATCAGTTGCAAAAAATTTATTTTTAATTTAAAATTGAGGCATTTGTCGATGTGCGCAAAAAGGATAAAATTTACTCCCACGCTCCCACAATTTAAAAACAAAATTAATTGAACACAGAATGCGTTTTGTTACTTGATACGAAATACATAAACAATAGGGCGTAATCAGGTTCTAGCCACGCCCACTACTTGTATATATATGTAGAGGATTCAAAAGTCGCATTTAATTTGTTTCCCTGCTAACACATTTGTTTGTATGTATGTTTGTATATGCGCTACCGTAAATAAATATTTTTGTTTTCTCATTTCATTTTCTAAATAGTAACACGAATGATTTTTTTTCTTTTTTTTTGGTTTTGAGTTGTTAATTAAAAATCGCTGAACGATAACACCACATAAACGCCTACTGTTAATTAAAAACAGTCAACAATTTTAAAGTCATTAAATGTTAATCGCATTTATGGCTATTAAGATATATATATTAGTTTATATTGTTGTTGTTGTTGTGGCTATTGTAATAATAATAGCTTTTAATTGAAAACATGTCCATATTTTCATTTAAATATACACACACATCCGCATAGCAATGATTATGTTAAATTCACATAGAGTTGTGTAAAAAAATTGTTTAAAAAACTGTTATATATACTAAGCAAAAGCCATGATTAAAAACTGTACTACTAAATCTGTTATATTTAATTTTTATAAACTGTTAAAAAGTGTACGCAAGTTGGCTAAGGTTTCATCTTATTAAAGTTTACGTACTGTGTGACTTGAGTTTAAAAAAATACTGTTATACCTAATATATATTAAACCTTTTTGGTAAAGCCAGGTTCAGCTTCGTATATAAGTCGTGCATGCCAACAGTTCGGTTGCCTGATCCATTACTTAGAAACAAAAAAAAAACTATTATAATCATTATTCTAAATCTGTAATATTAAAAATATTGTGAAAAATTCTGTAATAATAATAACTGTTTGTATAACAGTTTTATAACACTTTTATAACAGTTATATATTCTAATTATTGTGTTAAAATTTGTTAGTAGCAAAACTGTAGAGCATCTGCTGTGTGAATGCCTGGCCCTACATGGAAAATGACACAAAATAATTGGAAGGTTTACGACCTTAAATATAAATAAAAAAGTTATTCAACTGTTATACTAAAACCCCCAATTTTTTAATATGTGCCAACAAATTGAATATTAATTTAAAATATATTCTTTTGCTTTGTTATTAAAGGATTTTCCGGTGATGGAGACGATGAGAATAGTGCCTCCTCTAAACGTCGCCGATCTCGTACAAATTTCAATTCTTGGCAATTAGAAGAATTGGAAAGAGCCTTCTCCGCCAGCCACTATCCCGATATATTTATGCGTGAAGCTTTAGCAATGCGTCTAGATTTGAAAGAAAGCCGGGTTGCGGTGAGTTGAAGTTTTACAAAAAAAAAAAGAAAATATATATAAAATCTTGACAAATTCTGCTCTTTTTTTTTTAAAGAATTATTATTTAAAACTCTTCACTTTGTTTCAGATAGGTATGGTTCCAGAATCGACGTGCCAAAGTTCGAAAACGTGAACACACTAAAAAAGGTCCTGGACGGCCAGCTCATAATGCTCAACCGCAAACCTGTTCCGGTGAACCCATCCCGCCCAATGAATTAAAAGCCAAAGAAAGGTGAGTTTTTTTTTTTAAGACAGAATTAAAAACTAAAAAATATAAAACCGTTCTAAAAAACATTTCAACTCAACACAACATAAAACTACTTCCTCAAATTCTCCCTATTTTTTCTGTATTGATTTCTCTCATATAGAGCAAGAAGAAGAAAAAAATTGGCCAAAGCCATTGATAGGCAAGCGAGGAAGCTGCAAGCCAAAGGTATTACTGTAGATTTAGAGGCTCTCAAGGCTGAATACATATCACAACACAAAGCCAATGGCACTTTTTCCGATTCAGATCTCGAAGATGATAGCATACAAATCGATGTGGTGGGCGGCACTGAAAGCGATGACGATGGCGACGATTTGTCATCATTTCAAAGTCCACCACGCAGCCACACCGGCGATCTACTCAGCTCTTCTAATCATAGTATATCCAATAATAATAACAACAACAACAACAATAATAACAACAATAATAGTAATTACAATTGTTCATATACACCCAGTGATAGTCCAAATGGTATAATGGGCAGTCCCCATTCACAAAACGATACACACAGCGAAGAGGCGGACAACTCCGAACATAATATTATGATCGAATCGTCACCGGAAGGTTGCGATAAAGCTTTTACAATTGCCAACAAAGCAGCCAACGTTGGTGCCGCTTTTCATATGAATTTACAAAACTCACTCAACAACATATCACCGATACCGGCGCAACATCATCTTCATGTTCCGCAACAGCAACAACAACAACAACAGTTAACGCCCCAGCATCATCATCATCATCATCATCTTAATTCCATACAAATTAATCAATTGTCGCAACACCATCATCATCACCATCACCACCTACATCATCATCATCAGCAAACCTCCCCTATTAGCATACGACGTAATAATCCATTTAGTATAGAATCTCTACTTTTCAATAATACATGAGTTTCATAGACATTCTTGGGGAACAGAGAGAATAAGAAGAATAGGTAATTATTCATATATAACAAAAAATATATAAAAAGGAAACATTTGTTATCTTACTATATAAATATTTTTAATGATTGATTTAATTTGAATGAAACAACAACAACAACAACAACAATAATACTCAGACTATATAATTTAAGATTGAAATCGATTTCGATGGATAGAATTTTTAGTATTTTTTTCATTTATATGTAAAATGTGAGTGTGGCAAGTATAGAAAATATAAAAATTTGACTACCAAAGTAAATCTTACACTTTTTTCCTTACGGCTCCAAGTAAGGTTCAAGGAAGGTTTATTGTAATATGTAGGCGTGGCTATAATGTTATGTATTACCCCCTATACCGTTCACATCGATAAATATTCTGCATTACACAACAACTTTCTAGAAGAATGGCCTTAGAATTGCATTACTTATCATTATAGAAAAAGCAAAAAAATTAAAAAATCAATTTTTTCTATGTCATATAATTTCCGGAAAGAAATGCAAAAATTGCATGATTTCATACCAAACGTATTACCATCATGTTATTATACTATAACATGTTTTCTCTCTCTCCCTTTCTCTCTCTTTCCCACATGCTTTACCATTGTTTGCATTCATTATTATTGCATTAAATTTAATGAGTAAAAATTTTGAAAAAAAAAAACAAATGGCGCAAAATGAAAATAATTTTATGTATGTAATACCCGGAGAGAAGTACATTCCATGTTCTCTACATGATTACTCTATAAAATGTGTAGAATGTGTTGTTTATGCATAAACACAAATAAAAGCATTTAATATGTATGTATGTGAAATTATAATATGTACATACATTAAATTTAATTAAAAAGTTACAACAACCATCTAGGTACACGCATTTTCATTTGAATAAATAAAAAGTAAAGTATTCTGGAAAAAAAAAAAGAAAAAACTTTTACAATACAGTTAAATGTGAGTTCGAGAGAGTTGATGTATAAATTACAAAAAACAACAAGAAAACAATAACAAATTCTTCTTCGTCTTTTCCTAAAAATACAAATAATGATACTTTGTATTCGTTTTTATAGATGTTTTGTCCGTACATCCATTTCAAAACTCTGTTTTGCCCTTATGCTGACATAACTTTCCAATATTATTCCAATATTTTATAATCTACTAGATACCTACCTAGATCCGCTTCTGATTTATTACACTACCATTATTTTTGTCCGTACGTCTTATCATAATAATAAAAAATTTTGATTGTTTCCGTACGATCATCGGTTTTATATTCTGTTATATATTTACACGTTTGTCATTTTGTTTCGTTCTATTTAACAAAAAAACTCTCTTTTCTATAGAACTTAACTTTTGAGTTATTGTGTTATACGTTCTTGTGGTAGTTGCTAAAAAATTCTTATCTAAATAAAAGCCACGCCCCCTAATTACATATAAATATTTATAAAAAATGGTCTCTAATATTTGACTTAATCCAAATATGGATTTTTTTTTGCATTTTTTAAAAGTTTCTTTCTATTACCAACTTATTTATGTCCGTACGCCCTTCCTTATCCGGGGGTCAATTTACATAAATTTTTATAATATTGCACAAACTATAATGTTTGTCTGTATGTGTTTAAATAAGAAAAAACTTATATTTATCTATAAATATGTCTGTATGCTATTTTCAATCATTATCCTAAGTTATTTTTATTTTTGTCCGTACGTCCTTTCATATTAAAAAACTGTGACTTGTCTGTAAGTTCTTGTAATGGCATAAAATTAAAACCTTTTATATTAAAGTTATCTAGAATATGTAATGTTGTTATTATTATTGTAGTATTTCAATATCAGCTTAAAGAATATACAAGATTTGTAATAAAATGTCGCATTACTGAACCTTCTCACTCTCATTGCAATAAATATTCTTCTTATTTCTGTACAAAAATCTTTTGTATGCTAATGTACAGACTATGTAGTTAAAAAGAAATTAAAGATATATAAGGTACTTATCACCTAATAATATAATCACTTACCATCATGTTGGAACTTTAACGTAAAGAGCAATGTTTCCTATATTTGTACTATTTAGTAAAGAAGTTATTTAGATTTATATTTGTATTATAGAAAAAGACACAGTATATAAAACTATAGATTTATTATAATCCATAAATGTTATAGAAACACATACAAACATAATCATAAATCTTTGTAAATATTGTGTGTATGGTGTGTATTATATATGTTAAGCTTAAAAAAAAGGATGAATTTTTTGTGTGTATACACATATACAGGATAATGAAGAACAATACGTAAAAATATAATTATAAATATATTTAAACTGATAAATATAAAACAATAATTAATAATGAATAAAATATATAAAATTTCAATAATTATTCAAAGAATTCAAATGTAGAAGTGTGTGTGTTTTATTTAATTAGATTTTTAAAGATTCAGTGGTAAACTTTTATATACCCTTCAATATATGTATAATATGAAAACTTAGTTGATCATTTGATTTGCAAGAAAACGTTAGAGACACTAAAAAGTAAAGTAATGTACACCTATCCCTCGTTTTACGCGCTACTTGTTTTGCACGTTTTCGATCTTACACGGTTTTGTCAGGAACGTATCTACCGTGTACTACTAGGGATAAGTGTATTTGCGATAAGTTTAAAATTTTAAATCGGTGCAGAGACGTTTGCCTATTATAACACTTACGGTTGTAAAAATTAAGCATATATATATATATATTCTAAGTAGATTCTTATTTAAATTGAGTAAAATTGATTGAGTGCCACTCCCACTAATATCAAAACTTTAACTATCCGCTTTATATTTATATTTAACCAAACAGTTTAACAAAGTGGTTTAATGAACCATGAATGAAGGTTAATTTGGGTTTCTCCGATATGACAATTGTTATGGGACCTTTTTAGTACAACATACGTAGAATTGTTATTGATTTAAGAATAGACTATAAGTAGAGAAGGCAACAAAAATGTTTGCTTGAGGTACAGCCAAGCCACAATGCCAAAGTGTACCTCGTTTAATCTAAAGCTTTAATCGAATATGTTCATTGTTACCATGTCTCCCTCGGATGGATTATTTAAATTACGAAATCCTTACCAAGGTTTTACTTTTTCCCAATAAAATCCATATTGTGTTTTATGCGTTTACTCGCTTCCATTTCAACGATATATTTTTAACGACTTGATTGACATCACAATTTCGTTTTATTACTCATAAATTTTTATATTGTTGTAATATTGAAAAATTATTTAGATTTTATACACATTGATTAAATTTTATTTCTCTTTTTTTTTATTTTTTTATTAATATTTTATGAAGCGTAACAAATTAGTAACACGCTCGTTTAGCTCGTTAACTTTGCTTGGTGTGGAAACAGTTTATTGTGGCAAGATAGAAAGAGAGAACCGGTTTAATCATTTTATCTTTCGTTGGCTTTATTATTAAAAAAAATTTTATGATTTTTTAATTAAAATATTATGCATATGTGTTAAACAAAAATATTATAATTACAATGTGTGTTATTCATAAAAAAAAAAATTAAATCAATTAATAATAGTTTTTCTTCGTGGCTTCAAAGGCGTTTATGTAAAAAAAAAAAAGATGCTTATCTTGATAGGATATCTTTGCCATTATTTTTTAATGTTTTTAATATTATGTTAGTATTGGGAATGAATTATTTTGTAATAAATATAAAAGGTTTTGCTATTCGGGGGCTAAGTAACACGTGAAATATAATAAAAACCAATAAAAAAATTAATTTGACTTAAATCGAATCTAAAATTACCAATAGTGGGTGTGGCAGATATATGAATATGAACTTGCAGGTTCAGTTTTATGATGAATATGTTTTTTGTAAATTGTAGGCGTGTTTGTTATGCAAATAAATAGATTTTTGTTAATGGTAGGCGTGGCTTTTGATAGATTTTGCATCAAATTTTTGCTTAACATATTAAAATTTACGTTCTTGAGAATGTCAACAACAGAGAGACACACGTCCACTCGGACATACATATCCAAATCGACTTAGTTTTTGTTGCCGATCAAGAATGTATAAACTAAATACAGTCTTTTACTTGATACAACAAACTTAGTATACTTCATACCTAAGGGATAGATATTAACACTATTTTTCTTAAAGCAATTTGAATAATTTGTCCTTCACCTAAATAAAAATCTCACGCAAAAATAAAAAAGATGTTAACCAACTGATCGTATATAGTGAATGTTGATCGAATTATTAAAAAAAAAATTATTGAGAATTTAAAACGTTAAACAAAAAAACTGATATAAAAAGCCCACAACATCAACACAACAATAAAAGGTTAAAATTAATTTCATAACTTTACTCAGGACATATAGAGAGAACCCTTTATTCTCACACTCACTAAAACTATTCAACTTGTTTATTATTAAAAAAGAAAAGAAAAAAATGTATTGAAAAAACTGTTGAGTAATGATTTATATGCTAGTTCAAGTTAACTGAACGTTATATGACCGCTCTTGTCTGTCTCTTAAGAAATTTAATAAATAAATAATCACCTGGCTCACCTAGTCTGCACAGCGGTGCAGCAATGGTTTTGAGCTGTTGAGAGTTTTTTGGTTAATTATTTTGCTCTTCAAGGGTTCACTTTGGTGTGTAAGCTCGCTTATCGTCACATTTGTAACGGTTGAAATTCACTTCACTTCCTCTCCAACTCTTTTATAGTCTAACTCAGTCATTCTTGGTGTGTGTGTTTCTGTGTATGTGTGTAAATTCACACTAAAAGTCTTTAATGAAGATATAAGAGCAAGCATACCCATACATACATAATTTTGGTCTGCTGAGCATTATGATAATCTTGTTATTTATGGTTGTTCTCTCTGTGTGTTGCTAGTTCTTATTGTAATTTTATTAAGAAAAAATTCTTGTTTTTTTCTTTTTAAAACTTTCATGCTTTTATTTCATGATATTTATTGTCTGTCTGCGTGTTTCTATAACCGTCTCATCCTTTATAATAGACATTGAGTTGATGCAACCTTATAAATTTTGTATTTAATTGTGATTTTAAAGCCCCTCATGTTTTGTCACAATAGTTATGCTAGTGTTGTTGTTATTATATACGATAATAAGATATTTTTAAATTATGTGCTTTTAGGGATATATTCTATATGGGAAGTTTTAATATTAATATTAAATAAATTTATTAATATTTTTTATTACAACCTATTTTTTAATTTTTTTCTCATTTAAATCATTTTGTAATAATTTCTTCTTTGTTATATCGGAGTTTTACTTATTTATATTTTTATTTTTATAATTATTACTATAATAAAACAAGTAAGAAAACTAAAGGTTAGGTTAGGTTGTTCCGGTGTGCGCTTATAAAAAAAAAAAAAGCGCTTCACTTAGGTCAGTAAGTAGGCCCATTGTGATACCCGACGAAACATAACACAGAGTTCAGTTTAGCCTACCGGAGACGGCTGTAATTCATTTGGGGTCGAAGATATTAGCATCTTCTGGTGACTGGGAATCTAATTGCAATTGTTTTGTGTCCTTTTCCCTGTAGGGCCGGGCATTCATATAGCAGGTGCCTCACGGTTATCACCACTTCTTCGTCCCTGCAGCTTCTATAGAAGTCGCTATGCGAGACACCGTTTCTGCTGGCTATATGGCCTATAAGAAAGTGCCCCGTCAGGATTCCTAAGACCGCTGAGATCGACTATGCCCATTTTTGGCATATCAATATATATATATGTGTACCAAATATTAACTATATCGGTAATTTTTATAGCAGTTTTATGGAAGATAAGTAGAAAAATTCTTGAAAAATCTTGATATTGTCAAAAAAACGTCACATTTTTATAACTTTATATTTAAAAGTTTATTATTCTCTATTATTCCTCTTATAAGGAATCGGTAGAGACCATAAAAAGTTAATTTTCTAGATTTGCTCTTGATGCAGAGATGATTGTTTCGATACATACTTTTTTCCGTCCGTGCGTCCATAAGCTACAGCTACAAAAATTGAACTGTACTAAAATTTGGCTTATTTAACAATTTGTTTAATGTTTTTATTTTAAATAGTTCCACACACAAACAAATTATTGTATAACTTCTTATAAAAATATAACAAAAAGTATTCAGAATATGATTAGAACGGGTAGTAAGTATGGCTTCATTACAACAATATATATCTCGCTGCAAACACCACAGGTGTCATTAACAACCTGTTTATAATGAAAAAGAAATTCAAAAGGATAATAAACACAAAAACACCCAATGACACATTTATTCAAAATTTATCACAAAGAAGAAAAAAAATATGAAAAAAATTAATAAGCAATAAAATGAGCATGAAATTAGTATTCTTATATATAACGCTGTGACTTGTAATATTAAATATCAGCGGTTAGCAGTCGTAATCAAATTTTAATGTGTAAGTTTAAAAAAAATTAATTAATTTGGGATTTCAACTGAGGCATTAGAGAGAAAGAGAAAAGTACTAAATGTTGAATTCGACGTCTGTTACACTTTATGAACTTTTTTTTTATAACATAAAAAAATATATAAAAAAATAAAATTTAACAAATTTTTTACAATTCAAAATGTTTATAACAAATCCTAAATTTGGCTTAGGCCAATTCTTAAACACCCTCCACCTCCGTGGTGAGGCAAGTAGCTGTTTACACCCTCTGTAACAATATGATTAATACGTATCAGCAGAAGGTTTTTTTGCATATTGTGGGCGTGTCTGTTATACGACCACGCCTATTTTTGTTGTTTGTTATATAGATTATACAATTTCAAGTTTGGGGCTTTATTCTTATATATACTTTGTAGGGTCTCTGGGATGTCCTTCTGCGTGTTACAAAATGAATAACAAACATAATATACCCCATCTTATATGAAGATTTGATAGCAGTCTACACTAAATAAGAGTCGCATGTGACTTCACGCAGCCACAGCTTACAACCTCGGTTTTATGCATGCTAAATCAAATCATGCTGAGTTAATGACTGCATGTGTACATCATGAAGAATTCCTTAAATAAAAAAAATGAGAACAATCAAGAAACCGTTAAAATTTCAATCCTTATTTAAATGACCTGATTAAGTAGGTATCATCATAACTAAAGAGTGAGGGAGAGAAATGTAAAAGATATCAATAAAACTGGAGCAGAGTGGCCCCAGTAACTTTCAAAACACAAAACTTATCCGCCTTCTCAACAATATTTATTAATTATTTCAATAATTAATTCAGAAAGACAAATATTTTCTATAATTTGTTGAGGATGAGTGCTGTACACACACTTGACTGAATACAGTAATTGGCCTTATTTTGTTCTTCATCTTTTTATTATACATTACATCATCAAGTGCTATAAGGATACATTTGGTTTGTTAAGATGTTTGTAACTACTAAATTATAAATGCTAGATCTACTTTTAGTTTATACCAAATGGGTTTAGATTAAAAATTCGAATGGTTTTAAACATGTGCGTCTGTCTGGCCATTTATTTTTTAAATTAGTATACAAGAATCTGTTTATCATACTTTACGATATTGGAGACGTTTTTCGAGCCAAGAATGGACACTATTGAAGCCTGATAGAATAAGAAGAAGAAAAATTTACAGTACACCTAATTCTCTTTTTGCATGAATTTTTTTTACACGAATTTAATTAAAACGATTTAAAACAAAACAAAAAATGTTCTTTTTACATGAATTGTTTTGTTTTAACACCATTTTTAATATCTTTTTTTGTACGAATTTTTTAGGAACGTAAGGAACGTAAAAAGAGAATTAGGTGTAGTGCCAATCTTTAAAAAAAAGTCATGATATGAAAAATTTTTGCATGTTACAATATTTTTGGGCTGGATCGGATATGAGACTTTTGTTAGATCCTGTGCTACATACAAAATGCAGCCAGTTATTGCGAAGTAGGATATTGTAGGATCGACCTTTTTATTTGTTTTTAAATATTTCATTTATTATTTTCTTGATTAATTTGATTTTAAAGTTTTTAAAACGTTGGCAAAATTTTTAATAAAAAATGTCATTTGAGCCCATTTTTTATATAAAAGTTTTTGCAAAACGCATAAAGTCAGGCAAATATTATTAACTGTATAATTAATATGCAAAACATGTTGAGCATGGCAAACATATGCAACAATAAAAAAAACAAAACAAAAAATCATCATTTATTGCATAAAAATTACATTTACACGCTAAAATAATCCAAGAAGTTTACCAAAGGATTAACATAAGTGGAAATATACAACAAAACCAGAACAACAACAACAAAAACAACAACATTATTTAAGAGAGAACATCACTGTAAACTTTACACTTTACCCGCTTTACCAACTTTACCGAATTGCCACCAAAAATGCTAAACATTTGTACCATTAAATTCGCTTTGTTTTGTTCTGTTTCCTTTATTCGCTTTTCTATTCTCTTTGTGCAACTTTTGTAATATTAATAAATTGTCAGGCATTAATAACAATAACTGAAGCAATAACAGCAACAATATACAAGCATAATCTATGTGTAACAAATTAATGATGTGTTGCTCTACTTGTCGGTCCGCAGAGAGTGAGACTCAATCGAAATAACGGAAAATGTGTCAGAAGGGATCAGAAAAATATGAAATGTATGCGTATATGTGTGTAAGTGTTTAGATATTGAATAAAATACACTGGAGGCTTCTTTGCTATAGAATTACACCACCAAACAACAACAACAAATATAAATCAGAAGCAGGCATTCATTCGTTCACTTAGTTAGGTAGAGAATGAAACACTTGTTCTGTATCATTATCACACAAGGGCCAAATAAAATTGTATAATAGAAATATATATGGGTATATAATACGTGCGTACATACCTACCTACCAGAGCAAACATACATACATATATAGGTAGGTATCTATTGTTCATAACATGAATTGCGGTGGGTAAGTAAAGTTCATTACAAAATATTTTAGTACTAAAATGTCCTTTCAATCATTCGTAGCTATGTCCATTTTCCTATATTATGACTTTGTATACATTTTATAATTACCAAAAATGGGCATGGTATTAATTGTCCATTTTCCTATATTATAACTTTGTATAGATTTAATAATGATCAAAATTGGGCGTGGCTCAATTATAGTTTTGTGAACATTTTGTAAGTGGACATGGACCCAAATGCTATAAATGCTCTAATTATGAATAATTTGAAATTTTAATTGAAATTTTAACGTTATAGATAAATTTTTATGGCTAATAAACAAATTTGTGTCTATTGTGGGTGTGGCACTTATACGTTTTTGCTTAATTGAACTAATAATCTGCATTTAAAATTTCACTTTCATAGATTTTAGATTTTATATTAGTAACAGAAATTGCCTAAAACGTATAGTTATACGAACGAACCTTGATCAGATTATGTTTTTAATTAAGAATATATGTAAGGTATCTAAGGCCACTTTGTAAATGTTGTAAAAGGAATACCAAACTTAGTATGCTTCATTTTATGTGGAGAGTGTAAAAAATATTTGAAATTATGCTAAAAGTAAGCTCTCCTACAAAGTAGAGTGTTCCACTCTGTTACATTGTTTCGTTTGTCGGCTAAAGTCACATATTTATTGTTCACACCACAAAATCTTTCCCTATTAAGATTGTCTGACACTTTTTCTTACCATCTCCATATGCCACCACTTACTTGAGTACTTGTGTACACACTTTTATCTGCTGCTACGTGGTGGAACAATGTATTGTGGTTCTATGCTATCGTTGGTTTGTTTTCTTTTTCTTCTATCACTTCAGTTCACTTTTTCTCTGGAGGTTTATTGTTGCGTTGCGGTTTTGAGGATTGTTGAAAATTAAAACATACACACACGCAGACACTCTTACCCTAAGACTATTATGTTAACACCAGCTTATTAATATTACAAGGCATATATCAGGGTGTGTTTGTGTGTATATGTTTAAATATTATTGTATTATAATATTTATAGAGTCACTGGATGTCCCTCGATAGGTTTTTGTGCTTTTTTTTTGGGGGGGGCGGTCTAGCTTAGTCAGTTAGCCAGCCATCCAGCCAGTCAGTTTATATGAAAGAAACTCAATTATAACAATCTGTTCAGATTTTCCTTTCATACTTTGTAATCATTAATATATCAACACTTGTCGTTAACATTTTTATGAGACTTTGCTGACTGAGTTTTCGTATGCATTGGTTGTGTTACCCATTTTAGCGTTTAACAAATGTTTTTCGACAAAGTATCGCAAAGTTTTTAGTTAATAATAATCCATGTTCGTGTGGTGTTGTTGTTTTATGTACGTGCATGTATGTGCCTTGAATTAATAATCACCTTCTCATCTAAGTAAATTTTTATTTTTATTTTTATTTTTCCTTAACAAATGTCCTTTTCCGTTGTATGTCATAAAAATTATCATTTTTATACCCTCCACATAAAAGGGCTCTACACTAAGTTTGTTATTAAGTTTGGCAAATTTACAAAGTATGTATATTTTTTGATGACAATTTAATGATTTAACCATGCCTGTCTGTATGTCCTACTAAATTAATTTGAAATTTTCAACATTTTTATTTTCTCCCCACAAGTTTCTATTGGAATTAGCTAAAATTGTTCAAGTGCCACACCCATAATGCAGCAATATTTGTCAAAAATACCAAACGAAAAGCTTCGAAATTTAAATTTATGATGTATGTACATTTAGTTTCATTATAGGATGTGCTTAAGTAGGCGGTATAGTACAACACACTCTTAAAAAATTTTATAAAAAATTCTAATTTAGTATAGAATTTGACTTAGATCAAATTTTATTGTATTAGAATGTATCTATCACAATTTTATTTTTATAAGGATGTGTAGAGTATAACAAATTCGGCTAAAATCAATTTCTTTTCACTTTCTTGTTTAATACATTACGTGGTCGCTTGGTGATTCTTTAATGACCACCATATAACATTTGTATGTGCGGACATTTGTGTACATTTGGTGGGTGTTTTCTATTCATTTAGAAAAGTTTCGCCTTTTAATTGTTGATTAAATCGTTTTTGATGTCTGTACAGAATTCAAACCTTCTAATATATATTATATCTACTTGTAATGAAAACATTAACAAAAGGATGCTTTAGGATATGGTTGATGTTGTTGTTATTGTATTATTACTAGCAATTAATGTGATAGTTTGTAAGAATTATCTTTATTATAATGTGATATAATCTAAGCACAAGTTTTATTATCTTGATATATGTCCTTCACTCCATGTAGATAAACTACTTCCCTTGTTTATGTTGTGAAAATTATTTTGTGTGTAAGAAAAGTCTACAGCTAGACTTTAAATTATTACATCTATCTTTCGTTTTACACGCTAGATATGTTTTTGACAAAACCGCGTATTTCGAAAAAATAATTTTTATATGGAAAAATCATGTAAAACGACAACGACTATAAATAAGTTTCTTTTCGACATTTATTGAATACAAAATATAACTAATACACTTAATAAAATATAAAGTTATAGAAAAATAACAACTATAAATAAGACTTATCTTCCTTATTTTAATCAAACTTAATTGCTATCACTTTCAGCGGTGAGTCTTCTTTTATGAAATTGTCTAATATCACATTCATCACTGAATAATATAAACTCATTAGATTCTACTTCTATATTCTATTCTATATATGCTGAATTGATATTAGTTGTAGTTTGCTAAGACTTTTTAGGAAAAAGTCTGAAATAAAGCATAAATACGTCTGAAGTGTTACCAAATTTATAATTAAGTAGAAATAAATTAACGTACAGTCAAAATTAGTTATTTTCTACATAAATTTTTTTGTTTAATTTTGATTTTAAAAACCGTATAAGATCGAAAACGTGCAAAACCAGTAGCGTGTAAAACAAGGGATAAGTGTAATATGATTTTGTTATTCGCCGTTATCATATAAACTTTAGTTAATATTATAGAGTTGCCGCGATTTTTATTGACACAATTATACTAATTATTAATACATTTATTAATAATCATTTCGTTCTAAAAAATTAAATAAGTTTTCTTTTATATTTGTTTGTAAGTAAAAAATTTTAAATTCTTATTAATTGAAGGCTTGTATGTATGGGTCGCCAAAAGATTTTCGTCGTTCGTTTCGAAATTTGTTCCCAAATTAATCTGCACGACTGATCAAAAGGTTGATGCAATTGGAATCATTGTTGAAAACTTTTTCTCCTTTGGATTTGGATTAGGTGTTTTGGGCCAGCGATTCAAGAATATTTCCATTATATGTGCCATTCCAAAAGGTAAGCAAACTCAAAAGTTATGTGCGCGAAATTTTAGGTCAATACGTCAATAGGTCAAGCGGCTATGAGAGAGTCCACACAAAAATAATGTAAGAACCTACGCGGATACTTGCCCTTATAAGCTGATCAATAGTACTTATAAATATACTTTTGAGAGTGTGATTCGTCCCCTTCTGGCAATTGCAAGCCTCATTATGATGGTGGGTATACATAGAAGGACTCAAGAGCAACTAAAAATAAAGCAGATTAAAAATCCTAGGCAGGGATTATGAATCTATGGAGATGTGTTTTTACACAGAGTTTTTAAATATATTTTTATCAACTTTTTTTTTTTTTTGGTATAGAAATGCCTTTTCTTCTTCTTCCATATTGTTTTACACATAAAGATGGTGTGTCAAGAAGGGGTTGTGCTGCTGCTGTTGCTCTCTTTCCCTCTCTTGCGTTCGACACCTTAATAAGTTGTTTATGGGATTGTCAATTTGTTTAGGGTCGTGTTATCGTTGTTGTTGTTGTTTCTGTTATTGTTATTGCTATGCTAAATTTTTATATATTTTTGCTGACTATTGAGAAAAAGGAAAAAAAAATGAACATTTCTTGCATATATATCGTATTTTTATTTGCCATCATTTACATGTATTTACCTTAAATGGGTTTTTTACGAGTTCCACTTTAACCCATTGTTGTTATTAAGTTATATGATAGTGTTGTTGACTTTTTTTTTTTTTTGTACCATTCATGTAAAGTTTTATAACCTTCAATATTGATGAAGTTTTAAGCAAATAGATATGATCGAGTATAGGGTTTATTTCTGTGGATAGGTTTAAGAATGTCCATCGGTCCTATTCAAAAATTGTCTAATTGCTGTAGGGTGTTATGTAAAGAGTTTTGATTCATCTTTTATTTTAAATATTTGCTTGGTTGTAGTTTTTTGTTTCTTTCATTATTATGCAAATAAAGTTTTTCTGGTAAATTTAACCTTTAATAAGATTTTTTTTGTGTTGAAGTCACTAGAGATTCCAAAGTATTATTGGACCTTTTTGTTTATAAATAAAAAGTGGTAGTAAAAGGTCTAAACATTAGATTGGGTTAAATTTAAAAGAACTAACGGATATTGACATTAGATATAAAAGATTCTTGAGCGTTTTCGAAGAATATTTTAAAAAGTGTTGGAATTTGTAGAAAATTTTTCATCTATCCTGGTAACAATTTGCTCAATTTGCTTATTTTAATAAAAGTTACAATTATTATATATTTTATATAAAAATGTTTGCTATAAATTTGTTGCCATTAAACAAATCTATGATAATAATGATGATGATGGTGATGATTTTGATAATCAATCATTCTAAGTGCTGCTGCATTTTTTGATGTGATTGTGATTTCATAAAACCAAAAATTTAAGTAAAAAACTAAATTTGGCTTAAAACAAATCTTAAACACCTTCCATACATTTCGAGATATTGAGATGAAAGTTTTTACAGACACTTTTAGTTCTTCCACACAGATTACTATTTAAAATGGGCAAAATTTGTCAAGAGTCGCGCCCACAATCAACAAAAATCTATGAACTTTAAATTTGATATAAATATCTCTAGTTATCCCTTCTATTGATGAACCAGAAACTAGCGTGGTCGGATAACAGATTTGTCCACAATCGATGAAAATCTATATATCTGCTACAAAAAAAGGCCTATGATCTAAATATTTAGAGTTCATAGACTTATACTTAGCCGCTTTATCGATGTGCCAAAAATGGGCGTAGTCGGATACACGCCCCAGTCGAAAAAATCTTTTCATCTGCCACAAAATTTGATTTATGAACTTGAAATTTAGTTCACATAGTTATAGCTATCGCTTTTCATCGATATGCCAAAAAATGGGCGTGGTCGGCCCATAATTTACAAAAAAACATACTCAGCGTAAAACTTTACTTACTGCAAGCTGATGCTTAATACATACACTATTAAAGGGCTGCCACGCCCACCATTTGTATATAGATGTGGAGGGTATTTAATATTTGGTCTTAGCCTAATTTTGTTTATTCAAAATAAAATTTGCTTGAATTTTTCAACATTTCTAATAAAACAACTTGTATATGCATTAAACGAAAAAGAAATGACAGTTACAACGGACCACGTGTTGGAATCTATAAGTTTGTATAGTTATAGTCAGATTTGGCAAAATCAGAAAACATATCGTTATGTTTGCTGCAAGCAAGACTTTATGATACAATAACTAAGAGAGAGAGAGAGAGAGAGAGTGGAAAAAATAACTGTGTCCCCCCAGAGACCAAGAACAGAACCAAACATGGCGAAAATGCGTTTGTTTTATAATGAATGGCACGCTGAACTATAGCATCTGACTGGTCATCAGGTGAAGTGGCTCCCTTACTTCTTCACGAAAAAAAATATGCAGATTTTGTATGTACAGTAGAGTACAGTACAAAAACAAAAGAAAGAAAGACAAATGTACAAAACGAAATACATTCAGCTGCATATGGCATCTCATCTATTATCGTTTACCGACATTTATGAATATGAAAAATGTGCAAACATTTACACTTGCACATTTCGCAGAGTGTGTGTGTATGTGTAGGGATATAACGGTCAGAAAAAAATTGTGTATGCATATATTGCATAATAGTGAGTGGAATTGCAGCCAAGAAACCATCGATGGGATGGAATATTACAGAGAGAATGAGTTCAATATATATTGAGTGATAGCCAATAAATTTTTAGCATATTATAGAACTGCCATGAACATACCAAACATACTACAAACTACGTATAGATTTGAAGGTTATGCTGAAATATATTTTATCAAGCACGGTACAGTACCCATGATTAGAGTAAGGAATGAAATAAAAATCAAATATTGTTACATAACGTTGTCCGTTATATTTGATTTAGAATGACAATACTTAGCTCAGATTGATTCATAAAAGAACAAGTAAACAAATTTTATTTAACTTAAACCAAATCTTCAATAATCTCAACATCTATATATGAACAGTGGACGTGAAAGAGGTGGCATTGTTTAATCATTACTGATAATTGAACTCATGTGTCGCGTTGAATTGATAAACCACCGACAGTTAAGAATATTAACATGAAAGTCGTGGTTGCTTCGACGGGATTGTAAAAAGCTATACATTATCATTATTATTGGTTTGATAGGTGAATGAGCTGCAAAGCTAAAAAAGTCATATATTTTTATACCCTAATAGCTAAAGAAAAAAATAGTTTGTGTGATTGTATGTAACTCCGATAAACGACAAATACCACGCCAACCTTTAATCGATTCAAAATATGAATTTATTTAATGATGCCCGTACGTCTTTTTTTTTTTAACGAAGGGGAAAGCTTTGAAAGCCCAGTCAGTGTGGGACTTGCACCCACTAAAACCCCTTCGAACGTCCTACGGCAATTACCCTGGGACTACCGTTAAGTATTACGTCAGGAGAAATCGTCTGAGACTATGCTCAATTCGTTCGTATGATGTCAGTCATCATCTGTCTTACTCGTAGTCTTTCTGCCACTCTGAGCTTCTTCATGATAACGGCACTGACGCTTTTGACGCAGGACCATACCTTTTCATCGTTAATCATGTGCAGAATTATATCGCCATTCGGTTCCATAATTAAGTCTGCAATTTTTGAGCGTTCTGCATCGAATTTTGGGCATTTTAACAGTATATGCTTAGCTGTTTCCTCGTCTTCATGACACTCAGGGCACTAAGGTTCAGTATCATGACCAAAACGGTGCAAGTAACTGCGGAAGCAACCGTGTCCTCTGAATATTTGCGTCAAATAATAGTCCATAGAGCCATGTTGTCTGCTCAACCAACATTCAACATTTGTTATTACTTTGTGCGTCCATCGGCCTTGAGAGGAATCGTCCCATCTCCTTTGCCATTCTCTATAGCTTTCTAGCATTATGTCCTGTTTTTTCTCCATTAGAGAGCTTCCTATTAAGAAGTTTTTTGGCTCACTACATTTTTGCAGCTTATTGGGCTAGGATATCAGGTGGAAGCATGCCTGACAGGATCAGTGCTGCGTCCAGTGATACGGTACGGAATCCACAGCACACTTTCAGTGCAGTTCCGCGATATAGCTTATTTAGGTGTTTATTATAGCTGGGATATTTCTGTAGTGTATCACTCCAAACAGGTGCAGCATATATAGTGACGGAGGTGATCACTTTGGCTAGCAGTAATCTTCTTCGTTGACTGGGACCACCAATATTTGCCATCATGCGTGCCAGTGCTGTATATATTTTGGTAGCTTTGTCACACACTGATATTATGTGCTGTAAGAACTTCAATCGAGCATCAATTAATACACCTAGATATTTGATTTTATCAGTTGTTGTTAGGTGATGCCCGTCGATGTCTACCACTTCTCTTTTTTTCCTACTAGTGATTAGCACAGCTTCAGTTTTATTAGGCGCTAGTTGTAACTCATGCTCTAAGAGCCATTCTTTGATTTTGCTAACGGTGCTGGCGCATGTGAATGTTTTGGCAGCAATGATTATAATATCATCAGCATATCCATATCTAGGAGTCTCAGAACCTCGTCATACAAAATGTTCCAGAGCAGAGGGCGCAAAATGGAGCCCTGAAGGACACCTGCTGTTATATTATACGTTCGTGTGCCTTCGTCGGTTAAGTAGCTTCTTATGATGTGTATTAGATATGCGGGGATACCTTTTTTGATCATCGCCTCAATTATATGGCGCCAGCTGGCCGAATTAAATGCGTTTTTAACGTCTAATGTTATTAGGGCACAATACCTTTTGTTTCCGTTTTTCCAGCGTTTGCCATCTATGGCTTTTTTAGCGATATTTTTAACATGTATTATTGCATCTACAGTGGAACGGCCCTTGCGAAAGCCATATTGGTTATTTGAAAGGGCACCCGTCTGTATAATATGTTGTTCAATTCTACTATACACGATTTTTTCCAGCACTTTTCCAAGTGTGTCTAGCATGCATAGAGGACGATAAGAGCTAGGATCTCCTTCAGGTTTATTGGGCTTAGGCAGGAGAACGAGTTTCTGCCTCTTCCATATATGCGGAAAGCTTCCACCTTTAATGCAATTATTGTATACTTTCGAAAAGAGAGGGGTATTGTACCATATTGCTGCTTTTACTGCTTCCATTGGTATTCCATCTGGGCCGGGTGTTTTATTACTGCCAAATTTATTAACTGCTTCTTTGATTTCGTCGTGCATTAAGCCCTGATATTCTTGTTCAGCTGGCGGCATCCAACATTCGAACGGCATGTGTCTTGGGAAGAGCGTTTCGACCACACTTTGCATAAACATCGCACTAGTTGGTGTGCTTCTTTTAGAGCATTTAATTTTTGCCATAACTTCTTTGTATGCTCCACCCCATATATTAGAGTCAACCATATCTCAAAGTTCCTTAAAGGACAAATGTGTCCTTGCTAACTTTTATTGCCTTTTTAAGAGATCTACGTGCTTCCGTGTATCTTTTTCTATATATGTCATATTGGGATGTACCTATATGTCTTTGTGATTTTCTTCTAGCTGCCATACACTGCTCTCTGAGGCTAGCGATTTCTGCATTCCACCAGTATACGGATACACGTTCCGGGCACTTAGTTCTCCTTACCATGGAAGCATCACATGCTGCAGTTATGTATGTTGTAAGCTTTTTAGCTTGATCTTCAACATTTGGTGGTAGTGCAAGGTTTTCGCTTACCATGTATTTCAACATATCACGGTCTATTGTTTTAATTTTCCATCCCAGTTCGTAGGGCCTTCTAGGTGGTTTTCGTGGCTGCACCGTTGCTATTGTTGTAAATACCGCAAAATGGTCACTATTGGTGTAGATGTCACTGACATGCCAATTACATTTTCGCACTAAGGAGGTACTGGCAAAAGTAATGGCAAATATTGAACCACGTCCATTTTTTCAAATGTATTTTTGGCGCCACCGTTGAGTAGTATTACATTTAGGTTACTAAATGCCCTTAGTGTAACTTCTCCTCTTCTATTCGTGAATCTGCTTCCCCACTCAGTTGCCCATGCGTTAAAATCTCCTGCGTTAAAATCTCCGTTACATGTTGATGCATCCCTGCATAAGGCATCAATTCCAGCCTCAAACTGCAGTATGTCTAGACTAGGTGGGAAATAACAGCTGAAAAAATGTACACCACCGATTTTAGCTGCCATATAATATAAATTTGCAGTTGTTATATACTCTTGTACTGGTCAGAGAGCCCATATTGCTGCTTTGCGGCTATCATCAGATATCCATTCTCCATGGTCAACCATACTTGTGTATGGTTCACAAAGAAGGGCTAGATCGACATCTTGCTCAATAACTTTATTATAAATTAGTAGTTCTTGTGCAGCCTCGCAGTGATTCAGGTTTAGTAACTGTCCGTACGTCTGTCCATGTAAATTTGTAAGCAACCTACCAGTCGCATTTTTTAAGATATTTTCATAAAATTTTTATCAAAGACATCTATTGAACTAAAGAGGAACTTTATTGAAAAAGACTGAAATTGTTTAATTTTTAAAAGCCTTACCCATATAAGGCTCTATTAGAAAAGATTTCTTTATATGATAAGTTTGCCCAATTCTTTTTTTTTTTTAATAATTTTTGGCAAGGAATAGTTATTCGACTTATTATTTGGCTGTGCCAAATTTGAACGTGATCGGACTCTCCTTAGAATTTCTCTCTATATTAATTATTATTATGCTGAAAGCCTTTATATGGCAAAAAATCGCACTTCTTAAAATTTTTTTGACACAATTTAATAAAATATAGTTAATTAGCTTTATGATGGTCTAAGACAAATTTAGTTTCGATTGGACTATTTTTAGAACCTCTTTCCATATAACGAAGTGCTGTAGCTTTACATGGCCTTACTTTCATACATAGAAATATTGTAATTGTAACATAACCTGGGCAGCTAATGCGTGGTTTAGTGACAGGGTACTAAATGATCGGGCTTGACTGAGGATAATATCTATTTACAATCATGAAACAGAAAAACATACGCTTTCACGGCAGACATATGTAGATCCACTCTGATTTTGAAGCTGATTACTATTAAATATACTTGGTACCATATCTGACGACTACTTCTTGTAGTTGCAAACGGAATGATAGACTCAATTTACGGCCTCTGGAGGCTATAAAGACTACCCCACCTATCCGAATGAAGCGCAATGTATATATTTTGTATTTTTCATAGAAATTAATCTTCTCCAAGGGCAAAATATGTATATAGTAGATATGTGTGTATGTAAATTTTATATATATATACTCTTTTTTTTTTTGAAGAAAATTATTTCTCATATATTTTCATTGATATGCACATGCATCAACTAACAAACTGTATGCGGTACGTACATACATATTGATGATTGTATAATATAAGAGCAACAACAGCGCCAGCATCAGCATCAGCTACAGAGCGTAAAGTGGGAGAGGTCATCGTATCAGTGCTGTCAAATATATAGTGAATGAAGTATAACAAGAACAAGAAGAAGCATAAGTAATAATGTAATTTAAATGCATATGAACGAGCATATACATGATTTTCTTCATGTATAGGACATGCCCCATAAATTTCTTTACCAATTAACTCATTTGTCGCTGATTAAAAATAATCTTATTTTTTACACTCTGGCTCCAGCTCTATCTATCATAAAATGCTGAATATGTAAGTAAATGTGCGTGTGTGTGTGTGTGTGTGTGTGTGTATACCTTCTATTTTCCAACTGATTCCTGGCTTATTTATTTTATTTTTTATTTGTTTTTGTCATTTTCAAGAGAACTGAACCCTTCACTGACATGGTTCAAATCAATAAAAATTATTGCCGTTTAATACTCTGGGGTATAATTTTTTTTAAATATAACAACAAGGCTTGATTATGTATAACATTTAGACCAATGAAATCAGAGACCAGAACAACTGTTTTAGGAGAGAGAGATAGATATGTACAAAGAAAATAAATAAAATGTTGTCTACAAATCAATTCTTTCAGCTTATCTCAATTGTTCGGTCCAACAATGCATGAAATATGTTTTAGTTTACACACATACATACACATACAAATAGATTGTTTATTCTTTTCATTTGTAATTGTTAAGCATTCATTGTCCAATGTCAGTCCAGGGTGTTGTTGTTGTTGTTATTATTATTATTTTGCTCTATACAATTCATTTGCTAAGATTTTTATTTCCCTTCACTACCTCACATGACATTTCCATCACCTTAACATGAAGCTATATAAATTTAAAAATGTTCCCCCCGCTCTAGATACAAAATCTTATGCTTGACTTGACAGTGTTTTACATAAAAGCAGCCAACCTTTATCAACTACTGTTGTTGGTTGCAACGTGCATATATGAACGGTGTTGCGGTGGCTTGCTGTAAATCATATATATGTGACTCTCCCTATCTCTGTATTACATATATGAATCTGTGTATGTGTTTTTTTTTCGATAGACATCATATTCGCTTATTCGCTGCTTTTTAATTTGTGCGTAACTAATTGGATTTATTAAAAGAATATTTATTATGTTACGCTCACTTTATAATGAATTTATTTGTATGCAATGCTTATATATTTATACATATATACTCATATTATTGTTTATCGATAAGTCGTTGTCAATTTCGAATAATTCTTTTGTTCTGGGCTGTATGCCTGAGCATTTTTGTCTTATCATTTATTTATTGTCAAAAACAAATTTCCTTTCATTTCATTGCTTACGATGTCGAGATAAAAGAAAATTTAAGCATAGTTATGGAAGCTTTATGTATGGAGATAATTTTATGAAATAAAAATCTATTCATCTGCCCAAAAATTGAGCTATAAATTGGAATTTGAAATTATTATAATTATCAACTATATAGATGTACCGAAAATGGGCGTGGTTCGATAATAGAAATGCCCACAATGGACAAAAACGCACTTATATGGCACAAAATTTAACCTATAAAGTTAGAATTCAATTATCTCTTCCATGCATGTGTCAAAAATGGGCCTGATTGGGTCACAGACAAACCCAAAATGCACAAAAAAACTCTCTTAAGTTCATTGAAAACATAAAATATAACATATATTTATAATAAGAACAATAATACCTTATATAAAAAACAACAATAAGAACGATCATCATAATTATGATAAGATGAGAAATTAATGTTTAGCTTGTCATTGTCATTTCACCACAAAAAGAAAAAGAAAACCCAAAATCCATTTGGACTGACTGACAGCTTTGTTTGTTTGTTTGTTGAGTTCGATTGGATGGTTGGTAGAAATACTCACATACCTATATAGATTTGTTTACTGTGATAACACTTGAATTAAGTCTTAATGCTAATAACGCTGGTCAAACACGTGCCACTTCAGCTCTCTGTGCCTTTGGTGCGTATTATGCCACTATGCCGATGCAATATAAATCTAAAGTAGAGGTTGTATGAAGATGAAGAGAATTGTTCAAGTTCTCGTATTACATACTGGGAGGCTGTGCGTGTGCGTGTGTGTGTGTATAGTTGACATTTAATTATGGTATTGAAGCGGTAAATATTTACAAATGAATGAGTTACGTATCTGATATAAGCGAGAGAAGCTATAATAGACCTTCATTACAACACATACATAAAAATACAAATGCGCTTGTGTGTTTGATACATTAAACAAACGCTACCATCAAGTAATTGAAGTGTTAAGTGAGCAAAACTGGTGTCACTAGAATATGTACAAAAACAGTGCATGTATGCAGGGATGGTAGAGAATGTTTTTTTTTTTTTTGTTGGCACACTCCTACTGGTACATTTATCATAAAATCACACATGAACACACATGTACACTGAGATAGAGAGCGAGTTGACACTTGTTCAATATTATATGTGATACTTTGATAATATTTACATTAGTGCACGTCAAGCTTGTTTAGAATGGTATTCCAACTACAACAGCAAGCAATACTCCCCTTGTTTTTTTGTTAATGTTTTGGTTTGTTGTTGTTGTTACATATATGTTCTATTCACACAAATTATAAAAATTTATCTTTATCTTATATAAAATATGTTGTGTGTGTAACAATTGTCGCACATAATAGCACCCTTAGACATATAAAAATATCTATATAAGGTTTAGCTCATGGGCATATTTCTGTTAATCATTATATTTTATGAATGTATTCTGAAGAAGAGTGAATATCCATTTTTTTTTTCCTGCTTTCAATCGCTGAGATAATATGATACTGATTTATCTTGTTTGAGTCGGGTTTTGTGAGTGGTGTATGTCACTGCTGTCATATTTAGGCTTTAACGCCTTTTAGTCCTAATATTCATTGTTAATCGTGATAAATGTTTTTTTTTTCTTCTTAATTGTTGTTGTTGTTGTTGTTGTTAGTGGATATATGCAGAATTTGTTTTCTTTCCTTTCATTTTATATTTCAGAATGTAATTGTGGTTGATTTATTGATGTTTATCTTTAATTTTGTCAGTTGGTAAATGGAAATCTTTATATATGATGGCTGGATAAAGGAGTTATTATTATAACCATACAATAAGAACGGATGGATGGACATTTAAAAAAATTTTTGATTTTAGTTGTAAATAATTCTACACATTATATTACTACGGATTATATTTTATTCAAAATAATTTTTTTTCAAGTTTTAGTATCAAAATATTGTAAAAATGATATAAAAGGTATTATTTCTACCAGTACTTTTTTGTACTAAAACTATCTTAGTATTTAGTGCAAAGTAAAATTTTATAAATAATAAATTAATTTTAAAATATTTTAATTCTTTGCTTACCTAATGTTTGTGTTTAACGCAGTTCGAAAGTGAAAGAAAAACTGAAAGTAAAAGAAAAGACAAAAATCGAATTAAAATATTATTTGCAAATATTTACTTTAGTACTTGAAATCGAAGATACTTATAATCAGTTTAATTATGTATATAAAATATTTTTATACCCATCATTATAGGAGAGCATAGAGTGTGTGTTTTATGTGGGTACCTGCCGTGGAGGCTTAGACATACGAGGAAGGAATTTTTAAGCGTTACCAACGCCCCCTAAGGTATCAATATTAGAATTGTATTGTCGAGGTTTTTTTGGTGTTGTGGGTTGGTATCTTAGATTTGGCGTTTGCCTCATATACTCTTTTCTTACTTGTTTTAATACTAAACGTATTTATGAGAGGGTCTTATTTATTTTATTTATGTCAAATGTCATTTGTGAGATAATTTTTATTGACATAATCAATGAATTGCATCAAAAATGCATTTTAATCATAACTGTTGTTTTACATTAAAAAAATATATATATAAAAAATTGTAAAGTGATTGTTAATATACCAAGTGTCTGTTACGTTAACTTTTACAACGAAATTTTAATTTTTACAAACAAATTACTACCATAACAACAATAACCAATATTATCACGGCATTGTACATGCTTGCAGTTATTATGCGATGGCAGTGGCGATGGTGATGAGCGATAAGCAAATAAATGCCAGCAATTTAATTAAATTATAATGCAATCAAAAAAAATTTTTTAATTATACATAATTAAAAGCTAGTTCGTAGTAATAATAACAACACTTAATTAGATTTAAGTTTGAAAAAAAAAAATTAAGACAAATAAATTTAGCTTAGGCCAAACCTTAAATACCCTCCACATGAGCTAAGCCAAATCTAGTTTTCTTGGTTATTTTAAATAAATTTAAATAATTTGAAAATTTGTACAAAAATACACTCACACTTACAAAGCCACACAATAAAAAAGCATATGAAACAGACCGTATAAGTTGTAAGTTAAATATGAACGTTTCAGTGCACTTATCGATTAAATCCATAAAAAAAAAAAAACTTGAGAAATGCGATGAAATAACAAAGTTATGACAATACCAAGTGCTTTGACACCTAAATTTAAGATTTTTTCAAAAAGTGGAGTTAATCAATGTGTGCAGTGAATGGTTCATATGTAGGTATGTATGTATTATAAAGTACAGTATGCACATATAAGAAAAAAAATGGTGAATGAGTGCTTATATATGTACGTGTTTATTTTTATGATGGGGTGTGATAAACGATAAAAATTTAATTTCATTTTATATTGAATGAAAAAAAAACAAGAAAATAAAACGCACACACACACACACACATTACACGTAATTATAATGAGATAAAGAAAAATAAAAAACAACAACTAGAGAAAAAATGTGGCAAACGAAGAATAGTTGGTCGTTTAGCAAACCAACTTTTTCCTTTCGTACATTGAAAGAAAAACAGTCGAGTCACCTAACTAGCTAATAATAGAATAAGTGAGAGGGGGAGTTTATGCTTAAAAAACATTGTAAGAAGAAGAAGATTTTTTACGGTATCCACTACTTCAATCCGTTCATTATTCATAATAATATTACCAACCATATAAATACATGTGTGGGTAAAGTGTATGGTATGCTGCGAGCCTTACGGCCCACTCGGTTCTATATTCCATTAAACATACGATAGCTAAAACATATTTGATGCCTGTATTGACATATGGTTGCGAAATTTTCTCTAACTGCGATTATGTATCCTCGTGCAGACTGAAAAAGATATACAACTCCATAATTAGGTGTGTTTTTAATTTAAAAAGACGTGACAGTTTAGCTGCTCACAAAAAACCGTCTCTATGCTCTTTCTTTTGATAATTTGCTGACATTTAGAACTTTAATCCTGCTCCATAAAATTATTACCATAAAGGAGCCAAAATATCTTTTTGATAAATTAGTTTTTTCAAGGTGTCTTAGACACAGACAGATTACACCATTCCAACACGATACTCTAATGTCTGAAAGACAATTCTTTATAAATGCTATGCGCCTCTGGAACTCCTTACCTACCGCCCTTCAACACATGACTGATGCTAATAGGTTTAGGAAGGAATTATTTAAGTACTATATGTAATTTTTTTTAGCTTTTTTCTTTTTTATTTTTCTTCTTCTTCTTTTTTTTTTTAATTATATCATTAGTATATATAAATATTATTAGTTTTATTTTGTTAGATGTTTTCAACGTTATTGTAATTTTCAATCCCAACTAAATTTAAGTTTTAAGCTTGGTTCTTGGATCATAAGTAAATAAATAAATGAAAATGAAAAATGAATAGAAAAGGAGAATCAGCACAATGCAAAAGCATAAAGGAAAAAGTAAAAAAAAATTAAAATAAGAAGAAGAAAAAGAAAAAACTAAATTTCTTCTAAAACAAATCTTATATACCATTCACAATTTCATCCTTAGTGGGCGTGCCATATACATGATTACATCCTTATCAGCTTACAAGTCGCGTTTTTTGCTGAATACGGCCTCTTGTAAAGTATAGGTGCGTCTTTTATGAAACCATCGCCCTTTTTTTGATACATTGATGTAAGGGTTAAATAAAAATAATACCAAATTCAAATTTTATAGGGAAAATTTTGGTGGCTGATAAGTAAATTTTTGACGATTGTAGGCGGGTCTGTTATGCGATCATGCAAATTTAACATTTTTGGCAAATGAATGGATGGAATAATTATAAATGTGTGCAAATTTCATCTTTATGACCGAATTTGTGGGCGTGGCTCTTGGCTGATCATGCCCAATTTAAACACCGATCTGTGTGCAGAAAGTACAAAAAAAATTTCAGCTCAATATATTAAAATTTAGGACAGTTACAATAGAAAAACACGATGGACTCAGTTTTTGATGCTTATAAAGAATATATATACTTTGTAGGGTTTCTGACACCTTCTGTTAAATTTGCAAACTTAGAATACCCCCATCACTAGGGCAGAGGGTGTAAAAAAGATTTCTATCAACATAATTTTTTGTTTGTTTGTAAGTTTTCCTTGAGCAGAGAGAGATATATAGAAAACACATAATGGAAGTTATGAGGTAACAAAAAAAACAACGGTACATATAATGGATGAAGAGCGGAAACCAATACGACCAAATGTTAACTTTATACTCTCGCCCACCACTCTACGCCATTCTTATTTATTCCTTAATCATGAAAAAAAACCATTATCCGACTGAGAGAGAATATTTTGCGGAAGCTAACACACAAAGACATAAAGTACGACCATAGATAGCGTAGCAACTACTGTGTGCATATGTGTGCATGCATAGCTTCTATGCTGTCGTTCAACTTAGAGCAGCCATGTGGAGGTTTGCTTAGCTTTGCCTGCATATATACACACACACACAAACCATATACACTTTACAGATTGCTGATTTGCCTGCTTTGTTGGGGCTGGCAAGTGGAAATTAATTGAATCGAGTGAGTTGTTCATGTTGATTCATGCAAATGATAAGAGAAATAACCGAAAGAAAGAAAACAATGAATTGAAAAAAGTTATTATTTTTACTCCTGCTACACATACATATATACATACATGGATAAACAACTAAAACGCCTACATTTTTATATACATATAATTTATATTCATATATATATATATGTATGTGTGTATTTGTGTAGAAAATAAAAACCCGATGGTAATAAACATGCACAATGGCGACAGGCAAGAACAAATAAATATATTGTCACGACTTTTTCTATGATAAATATATTTTTTTTTGCATTAAAAAGACTCGTACAACAATTGTTTTAAAATTATTGAAACATTAAAGAATAAGTAAGTTTTTAATGTGTGTGTATATATATGTCATAAAATGAATTTTTCATAAATTGTGAAAAATGTGCTGATGAGAACTCGATAAGGGCGAGTTCGAAATCGGTTCAGATTCAATCCCTCCAGACGCCATATATTAATTTTTCACAATTTCTAACATTTCATTACAGCTTTCAAATATTGTCAGGTGAAAGAATTACTTTCTAATTGACAGATATGTGATCACACCCTTTAATATTGTATACATTACATATCAGCTAGAAACTCAAGTTTTTTATGCTGATATCTTGAGAGTCTTTTAAGTGTTGCAAACGAAAAAACCAACTTATACAAGTAAAAAATTATAGTCAGTTTTAAGCGGCTATTTAATACCCTACATAGCGCTATATAGGTCCACAATTTATTTTATATTTAGTTCAGTTAGATCAGTAAACATAAGTGCTGGTCAAAGAAACAACATATCGTAAAATGGATCCATCAGACCCAAATTTGGTATAATCAATTAATAAATGACTAATTAACTATTTTTTATAAATATTTGTATAATTTTAGATTGAGGTCTTGGAAAATTATTGCTTCAGAGAAATTGCAAAAGTTAAGACAACAACAACAACAACAATTATATAAAAAATAGATTTCTATTGATTATAAATATTTTTCTTATATAAAAAATAATTTAGAATTTTTAAGAAAAATATTTTATGCCCTTCAATGACAATATTTTTAATAAAAATCCCTCATTTGAGAAAAGAAATAACCAAAAAAGAGAACAACAGTAACAAAAACAAAAAATCCATTAAATTACTTAATAAACGTTATCATAAAATAATACAAGACTATAACGTTCGTATATGTTTATAATAGAAAAAAAAAACAAAATGAAAAAAAAAAAAAAGAAAGAAGCAACAAAGGACTATGAGAGTGACAGAAATTGAATAAGAACAACCAAGCGAAAAATTTATATAAAATGAAATAACTTTGTGTGACATAAGAATCATGCTGTATGCTTGTGTCATTGTGCTATATAAAGCATAAAAAATTAATAACAAAGAATATACATAAAAATCTTTGCATGGTATATAGTCACCACCTACCTTCTTCCCCACCCAACAACCAACAACAATGGCAGATGGCAAATGTGTCTTGGGATCGAGGGTTCTTATTGTTTTTGTTCAGTTGTTGTTTTAAATACTTAATAATCATCATAATTTTATCTTCATTGTAGGGAGTACACACACACTCGCATACGCATAAAAACATTTACACATATATGAGTTGGTATCGGAAAGTTTATATGTGTGCAGTGTATGGCGTCTGCCATTAAAATGATAAACTGCATATAGCCCCACAAACACAATTATCACAAATTATGACCATCTCGTTTACTCTTTATTACACAACACATAGCAGAGAAATAAACCTGAGAGGCTAGCAAAAATTTCCCAGTATTTAAGACAACTGTTAACCACACCCTTTATACATATAAGTATTCATTTTACTTAGGAGAGGGGGTTTGCATGTTTCTCACTTTTGTTGATATATTTGTTTTTATTGTGGTTGTTTGTTTATGGGAGTTTTTTCTTTACAAAAATTCAATTGAGCGTTTTTGGCAACATTTTGAGGTTTTCATTTAATTGTTTTTATTTATTATTATTATTATTGTTGTTGTTGTTGTTGTCTCAAATTCGATCAGAAGAAATATTTTTATTAAACGCTTGCTTAATATTTCAATTCCCTATACCACTTCCCGTTATAAGTTAACACTTTTTTTATTTAATCAGAGAAAGAGACTAGAATGTATGCAGGAAAATATACACCAAGAAAAATTTAAAACATAAAACATAAAAGTAAGTTTCTACTGCAAAAAAAAATTCATTTCATAAAACGTAAAAACTGGTACAATTGTACAGAACATGTTATTTTATTATATTGCAAAATTATGGGCGTGTCTTTTATCTAATCAAATATTTTATACCCAATTTTGAATTGATTTTATTCTTATTTTAACTGCGCAAGCCATTTTTATTCATTGGATGTACGGACATATTAATCTAAAATATGAACCATTGTTAATGAAAGTGGTTTAATTCCTACATTCTAAAAAAAAAATTCAGATAAAGATCTTTGTAAAAACCCATGTTCATAAAATATCAACTTCCCTAATATTTAGACGAAAGATGAAAAGATGTCCAATAAGATAGAAAGGACGCGTCAGAAACCCTACAAGACATATATATATATTCTTGATCAGCATCAAAAACTTAGCATATAGTGGGCGTGGCAGGAATTTGTAAATGTGGAGGGTATTTAAGATTTGGGCAAATTTGGTTTTCTTCCTTCTTTTAATAGATCGGTGCGCAGATAAATGCAGGCACTGTACTGATCTTACTTTCCAATTAACACAATGGTTCAAAGTATCAAACTCGCGACCGCGATTTTATATTGTATGTGTATGTATGTACTTGAAAAGGGGCCTAAAATATCATTTTTAAGACTTTATAGCATAAAAACTAAAGCTCACAATTACTGATACATTAAATTATATTATTTAAAGATAAAATATAATTATATTAACAATATAGCTAAATTCTAACAAATAAAGAAAATCTTTTTATTTTTTAAGGCTAAAGGTCAACGTTTATTGAACGATTTAATGAATTTTCATTGTTTAAAAAGTGGTTTAAAGTTATTTTTTTTAACCAGTCCAAAATTGACTTTATATATTTCTGGATTTACCCAACTTTTTTCCTGTTTTCGAAACTAATCTATAAATATCTTAAAATAACCAAAATTAGAAATTGCACAACCATCAAACGAAATTATTTTCAGTGTACCGAGCGCCACCATATCCATTAGAATACAAAGTAACAACAAAATTTCAAACACTGGTGATAATGGAGTCTTTTGCCACATAAAGTAATTACAAGGGCGGTAAACGTGAGTGCATTATTGTGTATAGGAAGCAGTGCTCTCAGCATTGCATTTAATCAACAAAAAGTCAGCAATACATCGGTTATCTCACTCTGACTTATAGAGTAGCCAAACAATTGTTAAACAGAAAGTGCAAGCGAGTCAGAAAGAAGTGTTTTTTTTTTCGGGTAACAAAGCGTAAATGAGAGACACAATAAATAACGGTGAGCGGGCACTCGCAAATTTCATTTTCTCTGTATTATGAGTGTCGGCTTTTTAATAACAAATAATTAGCAAGAGTTTGTTAAGGTGTTCTAAATAAATTTTTTTATATCAACAAAAAACATGATTAGACTTACTTCGTGTTTTCTCTACTTAGTGTTTTTGTTTAAAATATAACGAAGGGGAACTTAATGTAATAGCAAAAAAAGCTGAGAAAAAAAGAAGAAGAAAGGAGAGAGAGAGTGAGAGCGCTTATGTGTTAACGAAAAAGGCGTTTATTTAAAACACTTTGCAAAAGAGCGTGGGCCACCTCGAAAATTTACATCGTCCACCTGACAAAGTTATTCTCCGAGTTTTGTGTGGTGCAAAAGCCAAAAAACAAAATATAAAAACGCTTTTAATAGACGGTTGAAACTTTATTGTTATTGTATATAACGTTTAGTTAGTTGTTGTTACCGTGCTGTGCTGTTAATAGACGTAAGAACACATCAAAGTGGTTTTCCAAATATAAACTTTGAATTTTTCATTATCCATCCGTCTATCCAACTAAGGCTGTGACTAATAAGTGAGTGAGTGAGCGAGTGAGTGAGTGTGTAAAGCGCCTGAGAGTAAATGAATGACTGCGTGTTTAAAAGTGTTTGTTCCTATTATGAGAGTGCATGCATCCGTACATGTATGCTTGCATGGGTAATTCAAATCAATTTGTTACAACGGCAACAACTACAACAATAACTACAGAAAGAACAATATTAAAAGTGCCGGTGTTTGAGGTGTTAGTGTTATAAACACATACACGGACTCAGATATTGATGAAATCTTTGTTGCTGTTGTCTTATTAGTAAAACATTAACGCTATAAAGAGAAATGCTGCCAACAAATTCTTGAATGGGTATTTAAGAAGTATTTATATGTTAGAAATACACCAAAAACAATAGCAACATAAACAACAACAACTAATCTTTTTTTTATTTATCAAATTAAAAGTTAGGATCAAAATGTAATTTCTAAGCTTAAAAAGGTTGATAAAATTTCAAATTATTTTTTAAAAATGGTTTTATGATTATTTTCATAAAATTTTCCAAATAAATTGAATAAAAGCTAAAAAATACATATAAGTTCAGAGAAAATAAGACTAAAAAGAAAAAGAAAAAAACTTATAAAATAAAATCATCTGCAACCAATTAAAAATATATTTATGGAACATCACTTTTAATACAAAGCAATTGCAAATCTCACCACCGTCGGCCAGGTTACTGAAACTTCCGACTGAAATATAATAAAGTTCCATTCTAGCAGTGATACATATTTTATCAAATAGAAAGTCACAGAAACCCTAATAAAACTCAACACTTGTGCTTTTGTTAAATAATTCAACACAAATGCTACCGACGGTACTAACTCCAAATGGATTATGGTGAGTAACACTTAAGTTGTTTAATAATCAATAGCAAGATTTTTAGAGAAAATTAATTTAAAAAAATTAATAATTACAAAATGCTAAAATAATGGGTAGAAATATAAAATTTAAATAAATCGAAAAAAAAATTGTCTCAAGCTACTACCACCAAAACTATGTTAATAAGTTGAACTGTTTGCGTGAAAAGAAAGGAAAACTAAGAAAAACTAAATTTGGTTGAGCACAAATCTTAAATACCCTTCAACTCCATTTATAAAAAAGTGGGCGTGGCATTTAATCTTATATATATATATATACTTAAAGTTTTTGTATTTTCTATCCACTAATAAAAACAATTATACATCACATATGGGTTTTTTGTAAATTATGGGCGTGTCTGTTATCAGACATTTTAGCGTGTTGATAGGTGCTTTAATTATGTAACAAATTTCACCTTAAAAGCTAATTTTTTGAGATGTAAGAGGTTTTTGTAAATGGCACTTGACTGATTTTGTCTAGTTTACACAAGATCCCATCCAAGACTAAGAAATATATTTATAAAATTTCATTTCAGTATAGAACAAATTTCCAATCAGTAAGAATGTATACAACACACAGACACACGTACACCCGGACATAAACCTCTAGATCGACTCAGTTTTTGTAATATGCTTTAAAGGTTCTCGGACACCTTCTTCTGTGTATAGCATATAACAAACTTAGTATACTGTTCATCTTCTGTGAAGGGTATAACAGATGATTTATGGTTAAAGTTATAGTACATATATGTGTATATATATATATATATATATATACGTATCCAAAAACGAATTGACTAACCATTAAAGAAAATTTTCTTATAACTATAAACTCACGTGTCACTTGTTCACTCAATGGGAATAAATAAGAAATATATGCAGCACAGGCTAAGAGATGTATGTATGTTTATAATGAATATTAAATTAATTTTTATACCCTATACATAAGATGGGGCAACATCACAATTTACAAAAATTTATTTATCTGTAAAAAAAATTGAGCTATGAAAATGAAATTTGATATATATATCCATCGATGTGCCAAATATAGGCGTGGTCGAATACAAAAAGGCGTACTCAACGTAAAACTAGACTTAAAAGCTGATTCGTAATACACACACTATTAGGGGCGAGATATATATACATATCTGCCATGCCCATTATTGTAGATGTGGAGGGTATTTTGTTTTGTTGTTGTTTTACTTATTATTTTTAAATGATTGCGCACAAATTCTCACATGCCATCAACCGCAATTCAATCGTATAGTTAAGCTGTAGAATTGAATTTTGTGTACAATTTCTCTCATTTTGTGTAAATATTTTTATGGAGTAACCATGTGAAACTACTATAATCCCCAAACACATAGTATGACCACGAAACTCTAAACATAAAAAAAAAACACTAAATATACCACCGACCGAATACAATTGCAGAAAATTTCATAAAGAAGATAATAAATGCATTTGTTGTACGCTTTGTACAAGATTACAAACACAATAAAACAATAACAAATAATACAATTGTATTAACAGCGATTTTGTACATTTTCTACATTTATACATACATATGCAAATGCATATATGGTTTAGCGTTTATTTTGTTATTGTTGTTGTTTTGTTAATATTGTGTAATAGAAAAACTAAACGAAAATTTTACTGCAAATAAATTGAAATTATTGATTACAAACACTCACTGTACAGCCATTAAAAATGTTCGCTTGTTTAATGAAAAACCACAACAGCATTCTAAAGAGAGTCAGAGAGAGAGAGAGAGATGGAAAGGGAATGAAAGAGATCGACATGGTGTTATAGTGCAAATAATAGCATACACACAATAATCATTTACAACAGTATAATTAAATGTTAGAGTAGTCGACCAGACACACACACAGACGAACAAAAAATGAGAATTAAATTACTGTTTATACGATATGGTGCATAAAAGTAGAGAATATGAACATACATACACTCACACACAACAAACCCACTCACGTGTTTGAACATGTTTTATACTAGTAAATCAGTTGGTATACCGTTATATAAAATGGCATATGGCGTCTGTAGGCTTCATTCATGTTGTTATTATTATCTCCTGTAGGGTTATTAACTGATAATAAACAATACAAAAAAAATAAAAAGTTGTTGGATAGTTGGTTTATATTTAATATTTATATCATTTTATTCTAAGAATGAAGAGAGAGAGAGATAAAGGTCATGATTCTAGTAAATTCATTAAAATTTTAAACAATTTTACCAAAAATATAAAGAGATGGTTTAGGAATTAAGGAAAGTTGGACTAAAATTATAGAAATAAATATACCACAATCGATAAAAATCTAAAATTTGACCTATGAACTTGATATTTAGTACCCTTATGGATAGTTATCCCCTTTATCGATGGATAACAGACACGCCCACATTTTACAAAAAACCATATTCATCACAAAACTAGACTTGTAAGCTGATAGAGGGCGAGATTTATATATAAATCTGCCACACCCATTATTGTAGATGTGGAGGGTATTTAATATTTGGCATAAGCCAAATTTTGTGTTCTTACTTGTTATTGTTATTGGGTTTGTTTATTATTATTGTCAATTTTTATTTATGTATAGTGGTTGTAGTTTAAGCTAGCAGCCAATAAATTTTCATAAAATACACTGATTTTCAATTTAACCCTAATAATGTACAAAATCGCCATTTTAATCAATACGTAAATTAAAAAACAAAAATTTGTCGCGCTTCTAGGCAACATAAAAACACATAGATTTATATATATGTATATGTGTATTTACGTATAGTGTACATAAATAGTTATTAAGGTTTATATTTATGTGTATGGTTGTGTTATTAACTATGTGTCATAATAATGGTTTTTAATTAAAAATTGAATTTTAATTAAATTCCACAGAAAAAAAAAACAATTCATTAAAACTCAAATAAATTTATGCGCGTATGTGTCTTTCTTTTTCTTTTGCATAAGTGCGACTAATGATAATGATTTTTAATAAAAATTTAAAAAACAACAAAAAATATATATTGAACGAATTATGAATGATGTGTGCACCACATAAAATCGGTTTGTACTACATAAAAGACCTCAAACTAAAGCCTAACTAACTTACAAAGAAAGTTAAATAATATATAAAATATTCATGAGACCTTAAGGCACACATGAAAACTCATAGTAAAGAAACGGTGAACAAATCTTTTAAATATTCTAATAGAAAGTAATTTACATAAATAAGGAAATGAGGTGCAACACCTTCTAAACAAAAGACAACCCCCAACAGACAGTACAGACACATAACCTGACTCTGTGATAATAATAACAATAATAACAATCAAAACACACTTTACGCCAGGGAGGCAGGTAAAATGGGAATGAAAAAAAAACCTAATAAAAATAAATTGGGTTTAAGCAAGACATTAAATACCCTCTACATGTATACAGAAATGGTGGTCTCTCTAAGAGTGCATGTATAATATATATTTCGTATCAGTTTGGAGTATAATTTTTTGAAAATTGTGGACATGTTCGTTATTCCAGTACGCCAATGTTTGGCACATCCACGGATGGAACATATATAGACATGTACCATTTAGAGTACATGGCTCAAAATATAGATTTTTGTCGATTATAGGCGTGACTCATGACCTATATTGCCTATTTTAAATAGCGATCTGTGTGCAAATACTAAAAGTGTCTTGAAATTTACGTTCAACAAACAGATTGATTCAGTTTTTGATGCTGATCAAGAATATATATACTTTGTATGGTCTCTGACGCATCTCTTTGGGTGTTGCAAGCGTAAAGACAAAACTTAGTATACCCCCATCTTATGTGGAGGGTATAAAAAAATAAATAAACCTCTACCAGAATGTTGCTCATATTGTAACAATAACAATAACATAAAGAGGAAATATTTTCTTGATATGATCACACCCATTAAACAGATAAAACAACAACCAAAGCTTAACTTTTAAATTTTTTGTTGTTATCAAAAAAAATTTATTATCTCTCTGTCTCTCACAATAGGTGTTACCCATAAAGTAAATTAGTAACGGAAAATAATATAAAGAGATTTACGGTCTTTTTCGGTATTGTCCTCTCAGCATATGCTAAGGAATGGTGAACCATATCATTAAGTATCGAAGTATATGTACACAATGAAGAGAAGAAGAACAATTTAAAAAAAATTTCATTTATTAACCTCAATCATATTATGAGAAGTAAATTAAGTTTTTTGACTGTAACCATATGTCATTACGTTGTGTTATATATTTACAGCTGAAAAATTTTTCAAAATAGAAATTAAATTTTGTACTATGATTGTTATTCAAATAGGGTCGAAGCGCCATGTTTAAAATCTATAAAAATCTTTAATGAATACAAAAATTAAGCTGAAAATTATTCAAATAAAATGTCAAAGTCGTACAACAAGGCACGCATATATGAAAAATCTAATGTATGCTATAAGTAATGCAAACAGTTTTCTTGAAGGAGTAGATTATGTTTATATCCCACATCCCAAAGATAAATTGTATTTAACAAATGCTACCCTCTATTTTAATTATAGGTATTAGCTAAGAATCAAAATTTGAAACAACTCAATTTTATCTGTCGGTCTGTTCGTTTATCTATATCTAGTAAACAAGCTAGAGAAACTAGACCTAGAGTAATTTTTCATATATAATAGATGAATTTGGCCTATGAACACTTTTTTGGGCTAAGAACCTGATCGATACATTTTTAGGATTGCTCCCCATACTACATTTAATGTGTCAAAAAAAATTCTTTATACGAAAAAATTTCATTTAAGTTGTCATGTAAACAACTTTCACATTTTTCCAAATTATTCTAACATAACCAAGTAGGTAAAAAATAAGGCTCGGCCGTTTATAGTATTTGCTCTAATTTTGTGACACAGCTTTTCAGTATTTGCTTTAAAATTATTATAAAACACGACAAAGTGCCAAATTCTCTGTTGTGTAGACTGTGAAAAGCAATAATTTAATATCTGGCCGCCATATTAGATTTAATATAAACTCAATTTATAGCATTCTACCCGTCCAGCCCTCTTATTTGATACACATATTGATGAATATTGATTTACCGTCTTGTAGAGTCCGCCATTTTGAATTTAGTAAAATGATATTTAGCTGATGGCATTCTACTTTTCAAGCTCTTTCATTTGACATCAATAATGAATATGTTGTGAAGATATGGGTAATCTGTTACATTGTGGCGTACGGCGCATTTTGAATCAAGTATAAAAAAAAATCAGCTTATTGTGTATGATACCCATATAAAGTAGTAATTTCATATCTTCGAGTGGCTGCCATTTGACTTAAAACTACAAACGTTTTTACAAAACTTAATCTACCAGAAGTAATGTAGAAAGAAAGTGCTTTGTAGATAAGTTACCATAAAGATTATGATTAAGCTTTTCTTTATATACTCTTACAACAACTCAGTAATTAACTTATTAAATTAATTGTTAAGCCCCCTTCAAAACAATAACAAAGCATGGTAGAAAATAAACGAGAAAATAAGGAAAAAAAAGGTAATTGAAGTAATTTAACCACCATTCAATTTTCGGCACACACACAAGATAATCAAAATGGAAATCTTGCTAAATTACAGAAAAACAACTACACCAACAAACAAACAAACAAAAACATGAAAATAAAAAAATGTAGTCACAAAATAAAATGAAATACAATTACTTAAGAAATCTTAACGAGTTAATCTACGAAATGTTACAATAAAAACAAAAAAAAAGAAATAAAGAAAAGAAAAACCACAAGGAAAGAAAAGTGAGCCTTGCTTTGCTTTGGTTTGGTTTCATTTTATTAAATGTTTTCAATTTAAGTTTAGCCAACAAAATACGCCTATTCAAGGCAGTTCATTAAAGAAAAGCAAAAAATAATATATAAAAAAAATACCAGAAGAGATAATCAATGTCTAAATTTTACATGAAATGAATTTATTGCTTCGCCACAAATTTATTGTACTTTATCACGTATTATGGAAAGAAAAAAAAAAACAAAAAAAGTAGCTCATGATTGATATTTTTCAATAGGCACAAAAGACACAAAGACTGTCATTATCGATGGCATTTGTTTTGTCATTGTTTTCAGTAAACCTTTGAAATTCTATTACGCAAAAATATATAGCGCATGTTTGTAACTCTTAAACGGCCAATTCCTCATCTATCATTCAGTTATACGCATCCATTTAGAATCAGTTTCGCAATCGATTTAACCATGTCCGTCTATCTGTCCATGTATATATGTATGTGTACAAGCTTTAGTTTTTATAGCATTTTTTGAGAAAATTTAATGAAATTTGATGCAAGGTCATGATTTGACCCATTTTCAATAGACGACGATTTTTAACAAAACTTGGCTTAATGAGTGATTACCTGATCGGATCATTTTTAGAACCCCTTTCTAGCATAATATGTGGAACTAAGTGGTGTAGTATATTAAATGGTTGGGTATAACATACTGTAAAATATATTCACTTGATTTTTAAAAAGTAATCAAGTTTGAGTACTTATAATATTTGCTGTTAATTTTTATACTCTACACATAAGATAAAGGGTATACTAAAAACAAAAATTGAGCTATGAACTTGAAATTTGGTAAGCATTTTTATAATTAACCCTTCCATCCATGTATTAAAAATAGGTATGGTCGAATAATAGACACAAAAAATCCATAGTCCATGGACTTGCAAGCTGACAAGTAATACATACACTATTAGAGAATTTAATAAAAACCTGTAGCGAACACCTTTTATATGCAAATGTGAAGGGTATTTAAGATTTGGCTTAAACCAAATTGAGTTTTATAGCTTTTTTTTTTTTAATAATCTTTAAGCGAAATAACAAATTTCACGGTTTATAATTGAATTTCAGAGAAAATAAAATATATAGTTAAAGTGTCGAGCAAAAAAAAAAACAACAACAACAACAACTAAACACGAAATTCCCAAATATATCAAAAATGAAAAAAAAAAAAGAAATGTTAAAAAAATCCCCTCATGAATAGCAATTACATGCTTGGCTACCATGCACAGGCCAATATATAAAATACCCAACAACACAAACATTTAAATGCAAAGCAATTCTCAAAACAAAAAAAGCCACAAACACCCACATAACGGCCACTTACTAGCCCGCTTTCACATTCACATTAACTTTGTTAAGTACGCACATATTTTACATATATAAATATTTCGATTATTGTACAGGACTCCCTCACACAATGAAAAACGGGGAACAACAACGACAACAACAACAGCACGAAACATGAAATTATATAAAACTTAAGTAAAAGATGAGCTCGTCAAGAATTATGACACTCTGGGGGATTACCAAAAAAAGCTTGAACAAAGCAACAGAAATGTTTATGGAAGAGCAAAAGAATGAAAGAGAGGGAGAAAGGCAAAGAGATGGATTATAACAAAACATCCCCAACAAAGTCACAAAGCATAACAAATACACAACAAAGTGGTTGTTGAAAATATTAGCAATATTGTTGTATGTTGAAAGTAAGAAGAAGAAGAAGAGGAAGAATGAGAAGATTTTATTTAACATTCGAGTGTTTTGTGTAGAGGGAGTATACTAAAGCAAGAGACGGTAAAAATTTGTTGGAGTGTTGTAGAGGAGTTTGGCATGTGGAACATGTCCACATGGATAACAACTTATGTTTATAGTCGTTTATATTGAAACAGATTACCGTTATTTTTAGTATTCCCACATTGAGTGTTTTTATTTGTATAAAATAGATGAGATGAGAGAGGAGAAAGAGGGTCTTTAAGCTTCACTTGTTTTTACAATTTTTGGTTTTTATCCACCCCCACCATAGTGTTGGGCGGTATTACTAAGTTGATTATACCCTTTGCAACAAAAAATTTCCTAAATATATAATTTCTTAATTAAATTCAAAATCAGAGTCAATCTAAATGTTTGTTTGTCTGTCCATCTGTTGTTGTCATTGTTATGTTAAAAATTTTGGAGACGTTTAGCGGAATTTTTACATAACAAACATTTCTAGTTTATGCAAATAAATCGCTTTTTAAATTAAGTAAAATCAGTTGAGATCCACGCCCAAATTTCAGTACACATATTATATATAGAATCGAAATGGTAAAAGTGGGCATGGTCATATAACAGGCATGCCCACAAATTACAAAAACTATACTTGACAAAAATATCTAACTGTATGTTAACGCATAATACCCTTTTTTGATGTGGACGATGTGGGCGATGTGGTGCAGGATAGCCAAATCTTGCTTAAGCCAAAAATTTTACTTCTCTATTTCTTAAAATTTCATAATTCCGTAGAAACTTAGTGCGGCCAATTTTTATACAATTAATTTTTATGATCACAACACTCTTCTCGACAATTTTTGTTAAAAAAAAAAAGTTAAAATTTTGATAGTCAGGCAAGACCCAGTATTTAATACCCTACACTACTTAGTTGCACAAATTAAGCTACATAAAGTTTAATTGTATGAGTACACACGAGCTATGACCATATAAGTCACTTCATGAAATATTATTATATGGCAAGAGGTTCTAAAAATGCTTCGATCGAGTCCAAATTTGGCACAGCCAATTATTTATGTACGAAACTATACTTAACCAAATTTTGTTAAAAAATGTTAAGAATTGCGGTTTTTTGCTATATAAAAACTTTCTTTCTTTCTTCATGAAATATTATTATATGGAGAGGGGTCTTAAAAATGCTCTAATTTGATTTATTTTTAATATGGTTCTTTCTTAGGCCAATATATATCCTTGTACCAAATATCATGAAAATATCTCAAGAATTGCTTAAAATATCTGTTAATAATTTATATGGACGGATAGACGGAAAAATGGATATGGTTAAAGGGAATGAAAATTTGGTTCTGAATTGATCGGTGCAATAGTACATTGAACTCACATTAGTTTTGCTTAAGTCGATTCCGAAAAATATTCTTAGTTGCTTAGTATTATAGAAGATTGTTTTGGGTTTTTTAAAACTTTTTTAAAACATTCATATGTAGGGTGTAACAAGCACAATTATTTAGCGGAAAAAGAACAACAACATCTCAGTATTACCAACAATGTCAATTCCAGCAAACGCCTTCAATTGCATGTTCTCGTTTTATTGTTTCTATATTAACCTAAAATAGCTTCACAGTCAGCCACAATATTGTCATCATTTAACTTTATTAGAGAAAAGTAAGGAAAATTGTTGTAACAAACAATATAAAAATAACAGAATGAAAAGAAAAAAAAACATGTTGGCTAAAAATGGTGACAAACAAGACTGGCAAAATGCCAACAATAATAACAATAACGGTGATATATCCTTAACATGAAAAAAATATCAAAGACTACATAGAAGAACACCACGTTTTTATTAAGGCGAGAAAGAAACAACATTATTTTTATATGTATAATATACAGGGTGTTTGGAAAATTGACATTGATTTAAAAAATGATTAAATCTGGAGTATATGATATATATTGTATGTGGGCGAGGCATATCAACAATTTAATGACTGCATTTTTCAATCATTCTTAACGGACGAATTTTGTACCAAAAAATGTTTTTTCTTTTCAAAAATGTGGACGTATCTGTTATATAATCTTGCTCATTGATGGATACAATGTAATACATACAAACTATACGTTTGTATACTTTTAACAAAATTTAGCTTAAACCAAATGTTACATACCCTATACACCTTATATATAAAAAGAAGGGCGGGGCAGGTACTCTCTATTAGAATATGTATTACTTAACAATTTACAAGTTGAATTTTGAGCCAATTTGGGTTTATTGTAAATTGTGGACATGTCTGCTATACGACCACGCCCATTTTTACATTTTCATTAGATGAATGTCCTAATAATAATTATGCATAACAAACTTTCAAATTCATAGATACAATTTTGAAGGTAAGACAGGGATTTTGCCGATTGTGGGCGTGGCACTTGATAGACTTTGAGTTTGGCAAAGATTTAAGGCTTGAAAAGCTGTAAGAGCCATGAATCAATTAACGTCAATAGCTGTTAATATAGAAGGTAACAATCCGAGTAGGAGGGGCGCATCCTAACTAAATCCTTAATCTCTTGCTAACATTTGGAAACATTTCCTAGAACACATAGCATATAAGAAAAGATCTGCATTGTTTCCTTATTGCTAATTTTTCGTAACTCTCTATTATTTACTCACACACTCATATACACACACACACCCTAATCATATAAGGCTATGGTATAATTTACAACGCGTAGAAAATCATTTTACAAGAAAATTAAGTCATTTGAAAGGAAGGTGATGAGCATGAGTATGGTCAAAAGTAGTGGTAGAAGAAGAAGAAAAAGAAGAAGAATGAGAAAACGAAGAAGTAGCAAACACAGACAAGCTAACTAAAACCGACAAAGGAATCAAACAGAGGTAACACACACCATCATTAACAGTAATAAAACAACATGAAATCATGCCATTCACACTCATACAAACAGACAAACAAGCAGACAGACAGACAGACAGCCAGATACAGATATACAGATAGACATAACAATAACAACAACAACAGCAACAACAATTCAAATTGAATATTTCTTTCAATAATTGCCGGGCGAACTCAATTTGAGGTTTTTTGTTGTTGTTTTTTTTTTTCATTTTTATTGTTTTGTCTTTGGTTACGTTTTATTATTATTATTTGTTGTTGTTTTGTTTTGTGTTATGTTTGGAGCACAACTCAATTAATTTTAAAGCGTTGTTGTTGTTGTTGTTATTGTTATGTGGTTGTGTTTGCATGCCATCAAAACAAATTACCAGCGAATTAATTTCAGACATCAAAAGCACGCAAGCGCATAACATCGAAGATACATCGAATGTACACATACAACAACAACGTCAACAATAACAACAACAATTTAACAATATATTGGGCCATATAACAAAACGTTGTCTTGTTTAGGTTGTTTTGCCCATTTTTCTTCCTCTTTTTTTTCTACCCTAACTCTAACCTTAACTTTGTATGGCTAGTTGGCATACGTGTGCATGTATGTATGTTTATAAAATTCAGCGTATTTTGTACCTGTGTGTGTATAAGGAGAGAAGGCCTTCATAAACATAAGCACGCCAACAAAAGCATTTCATTTTACGGTTGCTATTATTATTGTTGTTGCTGTTACTGCTTAACATATAAGTATTTTTGTTGTAGAAGTTTGGAGGGGTGTGTAGACAAATTTATTTAAATTTGAATTTTGTAGGAGCAAAAGTTTTTCAAAAGAAAAAGGTGCTGTGATTAATTTATATACAACAACAACAACTACGACAACAACAATAACAACTATAAAACAAAAGAACAAAATATTTAATTAATTTCGATGGTGGCGACTTTAAAAAGAAGGATGGTGAGAAATTTTTTTTTTTCATTAATTGATTAAATGGTCGCATATGAGCTCATAATTATGAAAGAGGTTTAAGTCGATTTTTTAACACACATCAACTTAACCCATATTTAATTAGACTTAGTTCACTTTTATAATTAAAGCTTTAAAACATTTAAACATAAAGGATGAACTTATGCACCTACTCAATATTTAAGTAATCATTTTAATTAGTTGAACGCAGCAGATGCTCAATAATTGAAAATTTTAAATTATGAATAATATCTTGTAAAACGGGCCGAACTTATGCAACAAATGAATCCTTAATACATACTTTTTAGGACCTATTTTATATGTAGCCTTTATTATTGATTCCAATTTACAAAAATTCTCGCATGAGACAAGAAATTTTCTTTCTAATAATATTGATAGAAAATAAATACTTTCACTTACCTTATATAATATATCAGCTGTGTGAAGACACTTAACTTTTGTTAAATATTTTTTATTTGTTATTAATTTAATTGGAATTACTTTTTACTTTTTGAGGTGTATTTTTACATAGACCGTGATTTATTTTATTTATTTTTTATTAAATATTGTTAATTTTTTTATGTTTTTTGGACGCTTTTTATGATTTTAATTTGAACATTACATTATTTGAACCCAATCGGACCATTTTTGGGACCCCTTCTCACATAATAATATTTCACAAAGAGACTTATATAGCAGAGCAGAATAGTTGTAGCATAATTTGTGCATCTAAGTGGTGTAGAGTATTAAATGGTTGAGCTTGACTGAATCTAACATTTACCCCTATTTTTACTAATTCTTAAACAAGTGAATTTTTATTATTTTATCTATTAAACTGTAGTATGTTAACAAAAAGTGCCCGTCTGTGTATTCACTGTAATGATTGTATCATAACTTTCTAAGACTTTGTTCTCTATTATTGCGCTTATTTTGATTTCATTAAGCCTCGAAATACAACTGAAATTAAACAAAACAAAAAATCAAAATAAATTAAAATTTATTTATGCATAAAATAAATTAAATATACAGTAATTAACATATAAATGCCGCTTAAGTACTAGGTGCTAGAAATATTTGATTATTACCAACATTATTATTACACAGACACCTGGACGGACATGGCTACATCAAGTCATATATTATATTATGAATTGTAGAGTCTCTGTTGCATTATTCGACTTGTTTTAAATAGAATAACAAACTTAATATAGATGGATAGGGTATAAAAAAAATGAAAAATATTAGAAAAATTAAAATTAAAAATTGTATTTATTTGTTTTTTTTTAGCCCAAAGGCAAGATTGTTTCACTTAATTTATGACACAAAATGATTTATATCAGTTTACAATATTTTTTTTTTATATTTTTTATTATGAAAATTTAAATTTATTTTAATGCAACTATAATGATATTGTATAATGTTATTGCTGTTGTTTTTATTGTTATTATACTCTATTAAAATAAATTACTTACGATAACTTTATTGACTCTGATTGAGTTGTTGGACTTGAGTTGTTGTCAATATTTTGACGTCAACGGAAGCAATAGCAGTAGCTGGCAAATAAGTGGAATCGATGATGGTGGTAATCTTAAAACCAGAAAATAAATAAGAAGGAGGCAAAGACAACGACAAAAAAGAAGAAGAAGAAGAAACCGATACCGAGGCCCTTACAGAAAATTGTTTTTACCACCACTTATTCCATAAGATGCACCTGCACTTGCATCGTTTCGGTAAATGTTTCTACAAACGACAGAAAACTTTAAAAAAAAATGAAAGAAAGAACAGACAGACGAACGGACAAAAACGTGTTTTGTATATAAACATAAAATGAAGACATTTTCATTAATAAAACAACAATAATAACAACAACAACGGCTACTGAAACCAAACCAGTAACTGTAAAGTAAACATATTGAATAACAACAACAATAACTTGAAGAAATTTATCAAAAATGCGAAACAACCAACAGCCTAAAGTGAAGGGCGCGCTCTCTTGGTATATTTTGTTGATTTTTATTATAACCTTTACATGTGTGTATGGGTATGTGTGTGTGTGTATAATATTTAGGTGATAATATGACCGCCATTTTCGTAATGGTAAATAATTACTGGTCATGTTGTGACGAACTGAAACTGAAACTGTTTAGCTACTCATCTGATCAATTTCACAGAACCAGCTATTCGGTTTAACATATTGTAAAAAAAATTTAATTATATAAATTTTACAATTACAGTTACTACTACTACAACAACAGCACAAATCGAAGGAAAGAAATTTTGTAAACCAACAACTGCAGCATTTTCTCATGACTAACATAATAATTAAAAATTTGCTTAATTTTTTCAATATAATTTTATAGTAAACTTTTAAATACTTAATTAGGTCACAACTCAATCACAGTTTTAAACATGAAAAAGAAAAAATAAACGCTTTATAAAGCAAGTTTACATTGAAATTTATGATTTCATTTTATGTAAGTATGTGTAATTGAAAAAACGAACAAGTGAAAATGATTATTTAATATCTTGCTCTCTACTTCCAATCAGTTAAGTACGATCAGTACAGACAAGTCATTGTCATATAATTCAATTCAAAAGAAATCTTTATAGGTAGACAGATGATAGTAGATTTAGTAAACAGGAAAATGGTTCCACTCTACACCACATGTGGCAAAGGGTTAAGTTTATGCTGATGTTTTTCCCCTTCAATACCTTCAATATCAACCAAAATCTGAATTAAGTCAAGCATGTCCGTCTATCTGTCCATATATATATGATTGCATTTTTTGAAATTTTTCCATGAAATTTAGTAAAGGACATGTATTGGCCTAAAAAGGTACATTTTTAAAAATGGACTGAATCAGACAATTTTTAGAACCCCTCTCCAAATAAGTTTCTATTATAATGAAGGTTTTTATATGGCATAAAAGCGCCATTCCTACAATTTTTTTTGACAAAATTTAATGGAGAATAATTTATTAGCTTAATAATTATTATTGTGTTAAATTTGGGCCCAAAAGAAGAAAATTGGGAACCATTTTGGGAATCCCTTCCATCTTGTTCAGATTTTGATTCACATCCGACCGGTGTTGCATTTTCCGTTTAGGAGTTACAAACATCAACACAAACTTAACATACACTTTGTGGTGTAGAGTGCAAAAATCGATAAGAAAAATACGGACAGACAATTCTATTTAAAAATAATTTATTCTTTTCACAGTGACCAGTTGTTGTTTAGACAGCAACATGTTTGTGTCTACAAACTTATTCTTTAACATCACCTGATACCCACCTAGTGGGTAAAAGGAAACCGTTTATCTTAAAGCAATTCTTCAATGTCTCAATTTCATGCAAAAGAAGTGAATAAAGAGAAATTAATTTGAATTTGACGCCTATAAAATGGAAATATCACAAATTAATTATAATTTTTCGCACTTTCTTTAAGGCCATCTTCTCTGAAAAAACACTCTCTTCTGAGCACGTTTCTATACAGCGTTACCCTTGATCCACTTTTAATATAAACTGTGATATGATTGATAAGTAAGAAAAAACCATCATATCGGCAAGTTTACATCTTGACTGTTTTCTTTTTCGTATTTTAAAGTTCCCTCTTTAGATCGTCATCATCATTATTGTCATTATCATCAGTTGTGAATGTGTCGTGCATGAAATTATAAAAATTTTGCACGTACACAAACGATCATTATTTTGAAAAAAAAATATAAAAAAAAATGTATACAAACGAATACAACAACATTATAAACACGCCCGACAGAATGTGAATCGTATACATTTTATTAAAAGCGATAGCATCACGTCGTAGCACCAATCAATAAGCGGTTACAGGCAACAAAATTGAAATCTATGAGCAAAAAACTGAAAGAAAAAAAAATGGAAAATATATCAAAAGAAGAAATTCAATACAAACTCACGCATCATCAACGCAAGCACATAAAGCAAAACAAAACAAAACAACACAACAAGCAACAGCAGCCGTTGTTGTAAAATTTAATCAAAACAACAATAATAACAGTAACAACAACAACAATAATAATAAATACATTATTAACTTTATCCCCATTGTAGAGATTGATGTTAACAAAAGAACAGCAATAGCAACAGCAGCATCAACAACAGTATCAGCCGCCAAGGATGGAGTAGAGTTAACAACATGTTATGATTAAAATTTGATGGCATAATAACAACAATCAAATCACACTACATGTTAACTCCATACACACACACACACACATACAATCTCAAGTATAAAACTGTAAGAGAAAAAATTCAATAACTTTAACGCATCTTGTTAAAGAGATTTTGTAATAAAAAAAAAAAAAACAAGACATATATAAAGTGTAATGACCAAGGTAACAATATTCGTTGCAAATGAGTTTACAGCTGGGTGACAAATCAAGCACTCTTCTTTCACTCTTTCTATATTGAGATATTGAAATATTTTCAACTCCGATACTAGGATTTGTACTACTAACTACCAACATAATTACTACAAAACAAAATTTCACTTGAAATATTATTGTATTGTATTTATATAAAAATTTTAATATAAAATCGTATAATTTCGTTGAAATTCCACATAAGATGCAGGATACCAAGTTTGTTATTTACAATATTCAGAAAAAGGCGTCAGTCCATCCGTCCATGTGTCCATAGGTTGTTGGCATTCTCTCGGGCGTAAATTTTAAGATACTAAGCTCAAATTTTGTACAGACACTTCTAGTTTTTCCACGCAGATCGCCATTTCAAATTAACTGAATTGGTCATGAGCCACACCTACAATTTTTAAAAGTCTATTTGTCTGCCACTTAATTGGGATATGAACTAGAATTTTTTGGTAGGTATCTATAAATATTGCGATCATCGATGTGTCTAAAATTACATGTTGACTAAAATAGTTTTTTTAAAATAGTTTTTTAATTGTAGGCGTGGCTATCAACCGATTTGGCTCAATTTATATAACAACAGTAAATGAAAAACTTTAGAATCAATATCACAAAATTTATAAATGGACAGATAGGACAGACGGACATGTTTAGATCGACTCTGTTTTTGATGCTGATCGGAAATATATAATCTTTGTAGGATGTCCTAGACTGTTACAAATGGAACAAAAAACTTTGTATTTCTTCATCGCTAAGGTGCAAGGGTAAAAAAAATTACAATATTATTAAATTTCTGTACACGAATGTTATGTGAGAGTACTTAAAAGTGGATTAAAGACTGTGTAGTGGTTATTTTGCAAGTCGCTTTAAACCTAATTAATTAATTTTCTTTCAAATAATTTGTTCATACTATGCCACTCCGTTCATTTTTCAATCAACGGGGTAACGTTGTTTTCTTTTTTTTTTTTGTTTTTTTTTTTCATTTTCATATATATCCTGTTATGGCTTGTGTTTCATGGCTGATTGATCGTTAGTCGGGCTGTTGTCTTTAGTGATCGAGAAATGAATTTTAAATGTTTTGTTGTTTTAATAAAGATGTTACAACGTTAACAAAGCAACTCATCTGTACACACACCTAAACGTGAGGATGATTTGGCGAATATGTGCCGAGTAGATCTAGACAAGGCAAAACAAGACAAGACAAGACAAGACAAGACGAGGCGAGACATTGACGATGATAATGGTGATGGCAGTGATGGTTATAAGCTTGTGGTTGTGTGATTGTGGTTGCGGTTGTATGTGAGGCTTAAGCAAAAACCGATCAAAACCAACACCAACAACAAAATCAATATATTGATCTCTCAGCTGTAGTTTATAACCATCAATCGATTGTTTAACTGCTCGCCTGCTTATTTGGTTGGTGGTGGTGGTGGTGGTGGTGGTGGTAGTTATTATTGTTGAGGTCTTGCATTCTGATGAACGGTTGACTGGTTGCAGTCAGTGTTATGTTTTTTTGTTTTTTTTGTTTTTGTTTTTTGTTTTTTCAACAATTTTATATTCATCCACTCTGCCTGTCCGTTTATAAACACATATTCATATATACGTTTATGTGCTTTTGTGTGTGTAGAGGGTCTAATTATTGTGGCAAACCCCCCAGAGGTATAATTTGTCTGATTGATTTACATAACGATCGAAAATGATCAAGACATTAATTTCTTATTAACGTTTAACATGACCTAAAACCCAACAATACACATACATACATACATACATACATATTACAATACCAACAACAACAATAAAGCGAAACGAAAAATTCAATAGCAACATTTTTGCCTAAAGGGGGTAGTGCAGAAGCGAAGCCTATCACTGGAATGCATACAAAAAAAAAAAAAAACAAACAAAAAAAGTTGCTGTTGCAGTTGCTGTGCTCTAGTTGCTTTTTGGTGGTGGTTAATTGAGGATCTTTGTCTGCAGATCGCCAGTTTAAAGTCTTCATTTACAAAAACGATATTTCAATTTAATACCTTCTGTTGGCCTTTTATTTTCTTTGTAAGCTAAGGCGACAGATACTGTCGCAGCCTTAACAATCAACTATTTAAACACAGATGAATGAACGCTGGGAAGACAACAAACATATGAAGAAGCAAAGGAAGTGTTTATCCGTTGTTTTCTTTTTATTAACCTGCAACGTTCATGCTCAATAATAGCCAATAATCTCAGCAGCGGTTTGTTGTTAAACCACAATAATAATAAAAAATAATAATAATAATAGTAGCAAGTAATAACAATAACAACAACACCAATCTTAACATCAACTAAAGCTCACGTCTGCTATAAAACACACGCTCAAATATTTAATTAGACTTTTATACAAAAGATCACATCTTTGTTCTTCTTCTTCTTCTTCAAGTTTTCTTCAGATTGAATACCTTTTTTATGGATTACCCTAAGGTTGGGATTATAAACATCACTTTCTCAAAAACGTATACAATACTCAAAAGGCAGTTTCGGACACATACTCACTTTAGTTATCAAACACTGAGCAAATCTATTCATGTCTGTCTATCCGTCCGCAAAAAAAAAATACATAAATATCACTTCCAAATCGACTGCTTGTGTTTGAAATTAAGTGAAATCAATTTAAAAAAATACAAAGGAAGGAATATTTTGATACTTTTCTTGGTTTTACTCATAAAATATACAAAAACACAACAGAAAGTTGATAATTGCCGTACCAGGGGGGTTTTTGTGCATCCAAGGCGGCTATTAAGGTGAGGAGGTAATGTAGCCATTATTATACCCTCCACATAAGTTGGGGGTATACTAAGTTTGTCATTGCATTTATAATATCCATTCTTAATTAGCATCAAAAACTAAGTCAGTCTAGACGTTTACGTTTATGTGTGCAACTGTTGTTGGTAGAAAATTTTTAAATATTGAGCTGAAACAAACAGGCACAGGTAGCTTGACTTTTTTTATATAGATACCTATTTATTATGGACAAAATCGACTAAAAGCCACGCCCTCAATTGACCAAAACCTATATACCTGCCTCAAAAATTGAACTGCGAGATACCTGTAAACATATTTATGATTATTCCATCCATTGATGTGTCAAAAATGGGTATGGTTGGACGTAGCAGGTACATAATTACGCCCCCTAATGGTGTATATATGACATATCAGCTTACAAGTAAAGTTGACTAAGGTTTTTAGTATATTGTGAGAGTATTTGTAAAAGATTTTTGTTTAATGTGGCACTCGTAGCACTTGGCTAACTTACTTAACTTAATTTAAATAGAAAACTACGTACAGATATCAGAAGAATTTATATAGCGTTTTAACTCAATATAACAAAATTTGCAATTGTGAAAGTTTCAAATACAATCACACGGACAGACATGTTTAGATCGTCCTAACAAATAATATATATATACTCTGAAGAGTCAACAAAGCTACCTTGTGAATAAACAAACTTATTCTAAGTTTTTAAGTTGAAATATATAAAAAAATTTCCAAATTTTCTTTCTCAAAATTTTAAGTATTTAATATATTAGAGAAATGTAGCTTTTCTACCCCCACACCACAAAGTGGTAAAAAAATATATTATGTTTGTACAAATGTGTGTAACTTCCTAAAAAAAAGCCACACCCATCTTGAAATATACCGGACGAATCAAAACCAAAAATTGAATCAATTAAAACTTTGTCCATCTGACCTATCATGTATTTCTTGTAAATTTGCCCTTAATTCACAATGTTGCATAATTTTTGATGAAATGTGGAACATGATTGTTTTTTGTGGGCAAAGGACGATTACTATTAAGTATAATTATGATAGATTTTAGAACTCATCCCTCTAGAGCGCCAAATAACAAAAAAAATTTGCAATTCTTAATATTCTTTTAATAAAATTTGCCGAAAAATTATTAATTAGCTTAATAAGGAACTGAGCTAAATTTGGTCCACATTGAATCATTTTTAGAAATCGTTTCCATATAAAGCTTTTCAACAAGATGACTTTTTTTTATACCTAATATTAATAATACTGGTTATTAAGATATTTTTAGTACTTTAACAATATCCTACCTGTGCATGGTAGATTGGTTTGCTTACGAATTTATAATAATTAAGTACTTGTGTACTTTGAAAACTTCTTTTTTTTATCACATACAAATATATGGTCGCTAATAAAATTTTACTACATAATTATACAGCTTTATACATTTATGTATGTGTATATGTATACAAAAAAAAGAAACTCTCAGAATGAAATTATAACATACACTTGCAACATTAAATAATATATACGACAATTTGACATGAAATCCTGTTTTTTCTTTCAATACAATTTTTAAAGTTTTGCTGTGTCAGGTATAATATCAGGCACTATAGTAACATTTTATTACTACAATTACTTGGCTAGGTGATCCAGGGAGGTAGGTTTTGTTCGGAAAACTCTGAGTATAACGGTAAATAATAATTTAATGTGTATTTCGTGAGAATAATTAAACTTTGCCAAAAAAATGTTTATTAAATATATTACTTAGCTTGGTATACAAGAATGTATTTAATTTTATATGAAATTTATAGAGCCTTGCAAACAACAACAACAACAACAATATTTTTAGTTTCCTTCATTTTAAAATAATTGCAAACAATTAAACTCCATTTAGATTTGAGGTAGATAGTGAGAGAGATAAACTTTAACTCAAACAGGGGCGGAGAGTGAGAGAAACCATCCATGATACGTTTATATAGTTGCTTACCTCCATACATATATCTGATAATAGAGCAATTGTACATTGTTGGAATATATTTGCATATGAGATGTGCTACCGTAAACATGTTGTTAAGTGGTAATACCAACCCGTAGCATATACTTAAGTTCAGGTCGGTCTTTAAATATATACATGCATAACACACACATATATTACATATATACAAAAATAGTAAAAAGGGAGCATTAGTACCAGTTGCTGTTATTATTAGACAACTGTCTTATACACCAACACTCATTCACTCCTGTTTATACAGTTGTTTCTCATATACATGTATACTAAATAGCCTCAACCTTATAAGACACAGTACTATAATTTATGGTGGAGCCAAAAAGGGGTTTGGTCAATTTGCCAAACTAGCGGAACAATTTACACGCGGAGGCCAATTACAAATTTTAACACATGCATACACACATACACATTCAATCTATTGTACCGTATGGTATGTTGGTATATTTTTCAGTTGTGTTGTAATCCTGACCTGAGAAGAATACATAAAATAAATGAAAATGAATAACAAGAAATGTGAAATAATTACCTTAAGGATCCTTAAACAGCATATAAATATCAGTTAAATAAGGAATTATTTATTATATAAATTATTTCATTCAAATTTCTGCTAAAAGGTGTTTAAAATGGTTGAAGATATAAATATTTCATTCAATTCATGCTTAAGAATATTGGAATCCATTACATTCTCTATAATTATACAAACATTAAAAAGGAGTTTCATATCAATACAAGTTTTTGTAACTACCAATGCAGAGAACAAAACAAACTTTTCTTTGGTCGAAAAGAACACTTGAACTCATATGATCAACAATATAACAGATTTTGATTCAAAATGAGTTACCTTTAGGCTGTGTTAATTGGGCGTGGGTTGATTTTAAATTTATTAAAAATACAAATAAAATATTTCGTAAGATTATACCCCGTTTCCGTATTAAAAACCCTCTTGTATAATAAATTTAGCACACCTTAACATTATTAAGCCAATTAACTATTCTTAACTAACCACATTTTTTAAAAAGACGGAGAGACGAATATGCTTAAATTGCTTCAGTTGTGATATTTGCCGTTTATGCACAAGACAAAACTTTGTATGGAGAGGGGTCTTAAAAATCAACCGATCAAGTTCTTCTACAACAGTGATCGTTCTTGGCCTAAAAGGCACCCCTGTGCCAAATTGCATCACAAAATATCAAATTGGTGAGCTGTAGTTTGATCACAAGAAATACATAACCGGACAGATATACAAGGTTATATAAAATTGTATAGAAAATATGTTCTTTAATTACTTACTAATCCGCGACATGGACTTCTAACTTTTTAACTTACATAAATGTACATACTAGAATTAACGTACACTCAGAATGAAATTGACTCAAAATTGAATACATTAACATTAAAATAATTTACATTTATTATACAATAAATTTACTTAAGAAATCAATAAAATTAAAAGCTTACGTTTTAATTATTTGACTTAATGAAATAGTATTAATCAAATTTGAAACACAATAACAGTTAAATTAACACACGGTAGTGAAAATTACTAACAAATGTTGAAGTTATTAATTATACTAATATAGACTAACAAAAAAAAAAGTTAACTATTTGATCTAGATATTCTGAAATTTCTATTCAAAGTCAATAACATGAACCTATAAAAGTTGAGTTTTCTAGACTTTTTTGATTATTAGTCATACGTTTCTTCAATGCGACAATACTCTAAGAATGTAGATGAAAACTTTTTATTTATTGATAACTAGAACCTTGTATGCCAAATCAAAATAATATACAACCCAACTACAAAAAATTATTAAAAATATATAACAACCAAAAAAAATCACTAATTTCACACTAAAGAGATTTCTCACAATAATAAAACAATTAGCGTTTGGATAACTCAGCAAAAAATCATTAAAAGAAAGGGTTTCTCATGACTGGTGCATTTGTGTTGTGCTTTACTAAGAAGAGTGTTAATCAATTGATGGATATATATAGAACGCCTACCTTCGCATCCTATTCATCATCAATCATGGAATATTTTCGTTTTTTTTTTTTGTGACTGTTTCATCTGTCAAAGTATAAAACTCAAGGTGTGAAGTCAAAATACAAAATTCAGGGTGAAATGGTTCAAAAAAAAAGCATGACAGGGTCACCAGCTAATATATAAAAAAAGGAAAATTTCAGAAGCATGTGCCAGATCAAACCGGCATGTGTCATCCGTACGTCTCACAGGCCAATTGGTTACAGTAAAAATCACAAAAAAATCACAAAAATTTTAAAAAGTAAAAAATAAAATTAATGACTTCTATAAAAACAGTGCATAACAAAACAAACAACTGTTAAAGTCTATAAAAATTTAATGTTAATTGACATGACCTTTTTTTTTCTAGTACGTTGTTTTTTTTGTGAAAAAAAGTTACAAAATTTTATTTTAAATTATGCTAATTTGCTAACAACAATCACAAATTACCAATAAAACTACTAAAAAAAAAAATACTAAAAAAAAAATAAAACTAACCGACCCACGTCACCCATAATTCTAATCATTGTCGACCCACATTAATGACTTTTAAATGTGGTAATGAATCGTTTTGGGCTTAACAATAAAAAATTAGGGTCTCGTTTTAAAATAATTCCCTGAAAAACAATAATAATAACAACAACAATAACAACAATACATTGTAAAGCATCCCTTTTGAGCTAAAGTACACACTAAACATCACTTCACATCACATTAGAGAAGTTAATTTTCAGGGTTGTTTTGTTGTAACCAGAAATTAGTTTACGTTTTTCAATACCTTTGCTCTCCCTCCTTTACTTCATTTATAATACGCTGTTGCTGTTTTTTGTTATTTTTTTTATGACTCCTTTTTAAGTAAGCGTTTTGCTTTGTGATGCTTTGTTGGTAGGTTGGTAGCTGTAGCTGTAGCTGTTTTGTTTGTTTATAATTTTGTTTTGTCCTAATTTGCTGGTAGTTCCACTTGAGTTTGTTTGTTTAACGATGTTTGAAATTAAATATTATATTATTAATATCATTCATTTGTGGAATCTCGTTGTGTGCTATCATTACCATATAAAGTGGGAGAGAAGGACTTCATTATAGAAATTAATTTTGAGTTTTTTTTAATAAAAACTCTTATTTTATATAACTTTTAATCAAGTTGATATACAAGTGTTTTTAATTATAAAATGGTAAACTCATGCCCATCCGTCCGTCTAGCTATAAATCTGATATCAATCCTTATAATACTGAATTTATAATATATTTAAAAGGATTATGAAGAAAGAGTCCATTTCTTAAATACAACGATTTAGATATTCATCATTATGGATGAAGAGCACTTTAGTGATGGGGATATAGGAAGTTTGTCATTTCATTTGCAAAAACTCATAAGTAAACGTCCGAGACTGAAACTTTACACAGAGACCTCTACATTCTGCTTACAAATTTTTATATAAAATGAGCAAAATCGGTCAAGACCTACGTCCACAATTCACCCTTTAAAACTAAACATAATTCATAATTAAAAATTAGTCAAGCGCGGTCCATCTATCTGTCCACGTAATATAAGACCAAACTTTAAGTCGCATTTTTTTGAGATATTTTAATAAAAATCTAATACAAGGACATGTTTTGACTTAAATAATGTGGCTCTATTGAATATGGATAGAATTGGACCACTTTAAGAACCTGTCTCTATATTACAATCTTATTATAATGGAAGTATTTATTTATTTTTGAAATTTTTGAAACAAAACTTGATGAAAAAATAGTTAATTGACATAATAAGCATGGGTCCAAATTTGGAACCACACGACTCATTTTTCCCACCCATTTCTATATAACACTTTTTATCTAAATTCATCCATTAAATATATGATAAAAATGGAAAATTTTGAAAATGTTTCCATAAAAATTTTTAGATGTCGTTCATTTAACTTAAAAGTTATATCCAATAATTTTTAAATTAAATCGCCCTTATTGAAACCTCTTCTCCCATAAAGTTTTTTCACAAAACTAGATTTTTACCTGTAATGAGCATAAAAAAAGGATACATTTTTAGAATTAAGTGGTGAAGGGTATTAAATAGTCGGGCCTGTCCTGATTTGTATAATCCAATTATTATTATTATTATTATTATTAATATTCACATCTCCCCTTTATATCCCAGGAATCATTGTACAAATATTTGTACAAAAAAAAATCACTTTTGTATGCAAAACATTTAAAAAAGAATTAAATTAACGGAAATCTTTTTTTTTTCATATTCTCCGTAATTCAATGAATATCCAATTATCTGCTTATCTGGCTGATATAAATTATTACTACTCTTATACACACAAACATGCATAGATAGGGAGAAAGAGTCCGAAAAAAACAAAAAAAACAATGAAAACCAACCGACCTAGCCAAACAAATAACAACATTAGCCCAGCACAAGTCAAGAAGTCAACAATGACAATGATTTAGATAATTTTATTTATTATGCCCAAGAGGCACAGTGTAGTCTACTATATAGAGAGAAATAGATAAACATACAAACACATAGACACACATATATAACATTTCTTCATGCAGATAATAAAGGCTCTGAGCAACGGGTTTTTCAGTAACAACATGAAAAGAGATGAGTACAATGACTCCCCATTGATTTGAAAACATTCACACACACACACGCACACACAAATCTCAGACTCTTACGTAGATTGAATGAAATGGAAAGAAGAAGGGTTGGTTTTACTTGAAATTAATCCGAACTTAGCAAGATGATGCTTATTGATATTTTGTACGTACATATGTATATATTTTTATTATTATTCCACAAGTGTATGTTTTGGTGCTGTAACTGTATTTAAAAATCACACAAATATATGTAACAGTGCGTGCGTAACAAGAGAGATTTTCATGTTTTTCTTTTTCGTATTTAACATTTGGAATATGTGGCAAAATAAATTAACACATATGTTGTAGTTGTTTCTGCTATAATAAGTGTGGGTGTTGGATGTTGACTATTCGTTATGAATATCACGTTTTTCTTATTGGGTTATACACACAGAAGTGATTTTATTGAAAATTTCCTACCAACGCCTAAACAGCACACGCTACACCCACCTGCAATTATACCAACCGATTCATATTCACTGAATCTGTCTGTCTGTCTGTTCATATAAATTTGTAAGCAGGCTACAAGTCGCAATTATTGAAATATTTCCATGAAATTTGGTACAAGGACTTGTTTTGGCCAAAAGAAGAATACTATTGAAATTGAATCAAATTAGATCATTTTTAGGACCCCTCCCCGTATAAGAGTTTATTATAAAGAAAGTTTTTATATAGAAAAAAATTGCAATTCTTAACATTTTTTGATAAAATTTTGTGTAAAATAGTTAATTATTCCAATAATTCACTGTGAGAAATTTGGAGCCGAATCGGACCATTTTTAGAACCCCTTTCCATATAGCAATATTTTAAGAGTTACAGGAAAATGCTCCAAGTTTACTGATACAATTAAAATAATTGTAGCTTTATTTGTAGGAAGTAAGTTAAATAATCGGGTATAAGCGAGTGTACCCAGCACGATAGTGTGTCGAATAACAGGCACGCCTACAATTTACCCTACTCGATTCGCTATGCAAATTGATTCCTAATGCAACTCAACGTAAAACTCGATTTTCAACTGAAATTATTTGATGGAATAATCATGTACCTGCCACGCCTACTATTTGTATGCACATGTGAAGGGTATTTAAGATTTGCCTTAAACCAAATTTAGTTTTCTTATTTGTTTTTATTTTAAACTAATAACATAACAAATAGATTGTTTTCAGGCATAAATTGATAAATTTTGAAATTTTATAATAAAAAAAAAATTCATTAATTTTACTTCAATACAATTACAATAAACAAAAACAAAACAAAAAAAGCAACGCCATATAAATTATATGCATCATAATACACAATTATCTGCTTTATTAACTCGTCTTTTTATGGTTTTATTAGAGGGGTTAATAAAACAGCTAAAGGAGTGAATTATACATTAAAAGAGTATGGAGCTACATAATATAACAACAACAACAACAATAACAATAACAAGAAATGCATTTTATAATAACAATGATATGGTTGGAACCTAACAAATGAAGCCATTATCATTGTATTGTTGTTCAACACTTGAATACAAATGGCAAGACACGACTGTCTGTCGGTCCGTCCTTTTTTGACATCGTTCATTCATGTCGATTATGATTAACGTTAAATGACATTTAAAGTTAAAATTGTTTCTTGTCATGATATCATACAATAATAACAATCATATTAAAGCAACAACTATAAAAAGAATGCATCTTAATGGAAAGAAAACCTTTTTTTACATTGTTAGACTATGCAAAGGAAGTTAAGTGGAAAACATGTCAATATATAAAATTTTAACTTAGACCACATCTTTTATACCCTTCACATTTATATACAAATAGTGGACGTAACTAGAGGCGGATAAAGTTACTTGGGATTCTAAGTGGAAAATATTTTTGAGGTCTTTTTACTAAGAGAAACAATTTGTTTAGTAGATTTTTTGCAAATTTTTGGGCACCTAAAGCTTGCAGGACGCTCGCGATCGTTTAATACATTAAATCTGTCATTAGGTATAACAAGTGCTTGATTACGCCAGCTACAGTTTATATATGGCGTACGAACTAAGAAGAGATTTTTACATTAATATAATAATATGGGGGTATATTGGTTTTGTTCAAACTCTTGTAAGTATCAGAAGAAAGCGAGCTGCTATATTTCCTTAGATAACATTAAATGTATATTTGAGAGGACTTTCTAATGATGATGGGTAATCCAGTTTTGGATGATTAGTGGTATTTTTTACTTATTTTTAAATCTTGGTATATAACATATACGATCACGACCATGCCCATTTTTGTTATATTGATAGATGGGCTTATTATATATTTGTTAATAAGCTAAATTTCAACTTCATAGCTTTAATTTTTGTAACTAATAGATTAATGTTTTTCAGTTGGGCTGCGTGGCTTCCTAACAATTTAGCTAAATTTAGATAGCAAACTACTTGAAAACTCTAGAAATGTGTAATTTTCATTTTAAATATCTTAAAATTTACGATTGTGAGCACTAGACAAATACTGGGACACCCGGACGGAGCCAAATTTTTAATGCTTTCCAAATATAGGCTTTCTTCTATAGTTTTGCAAACAGAATGATATATTTAGTAAGCGCCTATTCTCAGGTAAAGGATATAAATTGAAATCTTGAATATCCGCCACATAGATAATAAACTTCATATATTCTTCATGATTATAATACATACAGAAAAAAAAAATCATCCGGAAAAAAAAGAAACCCAAAAATCATTTTCCATTAAACATACATATATATAAACTCGTCTAGTACATATGTCACTCTTTAGTTTTCTACAACTCTCTGTCACCATTGCAGTGACAATCCTTACGTCATTCACTAGTTTTGTGACCACGCTTGTACTACTTGCCTGCATTTTATTATTATGTATTAAAGCTTATTTTACATATGTTTATGCAAATATACACACATACATACATTAATATATGTATAATTGAATAGATACGGTAGAGGGTGTAATTTAAATTTATAACCACTTTTATATTATATACTCACATTATACTCAATACATGCATATATATGTAGTACAGTACCTAATAATTTAATGTACACAATACTCGCATGCATGAGAGTGTATAGAGTGTATGTTGTGAAGAGACAAATTGCCTCAATTTAAAATAATCATTGACAACAATAATAACTGTAGCAGCAACAACAATAATAATAACAAAAAAAAAAAAAAAACCATAACTACTACAGCTTATATTATATTAAAATGGTTGGAAATAAACGGTTATTATTTAATCATTTATATTAATTTTTTAATAAAACATTTCACTATAGCAACCGCAATTTTTTATATATATAAATGTACTAGATGTACACAGACATTTAAGCAAATTAAGTGAAAATATATTAATTACACTTTAAACTAAAGGTAAATTACTAGCAAAATATGGGCGTGGCTAATATAATAATAATTAATAGATTATAACATAAATGTCAACTTAAAGTTAATTATGGTGTACTTTTGTAAATTGTGGGCGTGTCTATAGTAATATCCCCATCCACAGTTTTAATCATGTATCACTTTTTTGTGCCTATGAAAGATTTCTATTGAATGGGCCATGCCCACAAACGATAAAAAATCTAACAACCCCATTCATCGATGTGCCAAAAACGGACATAGTTAGATAACAGACATGCCCACAATTTACAAAATACCTTATTCTCTAAACGAACTCTATTTTCAATCTTTCTCAAGGCCAGGTGTAACCTTTTCTGGTGGTTCGATTATTGCGGTAATAATTTTTTAATAATTTTCAAATGTTGTTCATTTGTAAACTTTACAATGATAAAAATGTTAACTTTAACTAACGTTTTGATATTAACAGATTTTGAAAAAAGTTCAAACTCAAAAAGTTCAAGTTCTTAGATTATGAAATTGTTATGTCATCCTTGAAAAACCCGCTATATGTTAATAAATCAGTGTCACCTCTTATTGTAACCTTATTGTAACTTTCATATGGAAACTGCGTTAAAAAAAAATTTATTCAAAAAGTTATTTAAACAGTAACCAAAAACAATTTCAAGGATTATTTCAAAGAATATTCTGCCAATCGCCTCTACCGTAGAACATGCAGACATTAAACCATGCGCTCAAAAATATTTAAAGAGGTGATCTTTTTATTATTATTATAATTAGAAAAAGTCTTTATTCTTATAAAATTTTAATACTTAATACATGATCTGGGGGAAAATACAATCTTAACGGTTAAAAAGCATAAAGTCTATTCCACAGGTAGAAACTTCATTAAACAGATTTTTGTTATTATCATCAATGGTTTAGTTGTTGCTGTTGTTATTCAACTTACTTTATTACAAATCCATTTCATAGGCCAAACCATCAACAAAAGAAAAACTTATTCAATATAATAAAAAAAAATTCTATTTCTCTCTCTTTTTCTCTTTTTTTCTTTAGCTTACCATGATTTAGTTGGTCTAACAAGCTCCAATTTACTGGCAAGATTATATCGTGTAAAGCGTAAAAGTCTTGAAGGCAACACACACACACACACACATATACTCTATATGGAAAATTATATGCTTAACTGACGTTGAAAGAAAACTCAATCACGACTAATACACGTGTTCGTATATATTTAAAACAATTACAAGCAATTTTTCATACGTTGTAACGTTATAAACGATTGAAGGTAATCGAGCGTTGCAACTACTAACAAGTGTTATAACTAAGTATTACACCTATATTACAACAACAACATAAAAAAAAAGAAAATCAATCAAATATTTATACAATAATAGAAAAAAAGTTTAAGAAAATTCATATTTTTACAGAGGTTCACTAAATAAAGTGGTGAAAAGAAAATAAGTAAAATGACAAAACTTATGCTTTGGAAGAATCAATGATATTGCTGGAAAAACTCTTAACATAAAAATAAAGTAAAACGGATCGTTGCCATTGAAAGTACGAGTTTCGAGTTTCATTTCTAGAAGCACAGAATTATCGCAACAATAAAGTAAAATTTTATAAATTCTATAGAGAATATAAAAAGAATTAAAAGGTGAATATTTGGCTGGACATTTTTCAAAATCTAACCTTATCTATAATAGTTAAAAATAAAAACGATCAATAATTACAAAGAAAAAATAGTTTGATTTTATCCTATAGTGGCAACCGCTATATTGGATTGAAAAGAAGGAGTAAGTAAAGCTACTTTGGATTAGAGCAAATATTGGATACCCTTCGCAATAATATACAATAAAGCCCTCTTTAAGCAACTTTTGAAAGATTTCATCTATTTCACCTTAACCGTCAAAATCTGTATCAAATATATATATTTTTTTTGTAAATTGTGGGCGTGTCATTTGCATTTTGTTTGAATGTATCTTTATAGCCAATTTTTCTATTGTGAGCATGGCGGTTGACCGATTTTACCCATTTTAAAAAAACAATCTAACGACTAAAAATCAATGAATATACATTTAGCTCAATATTACTACTTTAGCTACCGCTAGAAATTCAACGTAGACACATGGCCCTCATAAAATCGACTGACATTTTGATACTTTAGAATAAATATACTTTGCTGGGAAGCCTCATTCTAAGTGTTGCGAATCGAATGACAAACTTAGTATACCCCAAAGGCTGGGTATAGTGGCATTCTACTAAGCAAGTCCTTAAATGAACCATTAAGAACGAAAGGTGCAAGTTTACTGATCCAAAAACAACGAAATTTAAAAAAATTCTAGAGATATACGACCACTGAAATAGTTACATTAATATTTTCCAACTATGAACTTGTGCACCAAAAACTTGTTTATGACCGTCCTCTCAAAACATGAATATGAGTCTCGAGAAGGCTGACATATGAAAGTTAGCGCAGTACCACTTTTACATGTCAAAACTTCTTTTTTTTTTTATACAATGTAAAAAAAGTTGGAGATCAAAAACTTTTGGTAGAAAAAAAACAAAAAATTTAAATCCAAACAATAGACTTTTCATTGAAATATCGAGAGAAAATAGGGTACAAACATACCATATATACATATCAACATAGTACATTGAAAAAATGATCGCGTAACATATAAGCTGGAAAATTTCAAATTTTATCATTGATGGACACCCGGACAAATTATACTGTAGATTTTATTATATTAAATTTTTTAATAATTATGACTTAATTAAGTATGTAAGGTCGCCACAGTGCATTCATACATAGAAAACTTTTCCTAAATGCTGATCTTTTTAAAACAAACTGATGTTCCTTTGATCTTAGTAATATGTATGTCTGCTCATGAGTCATATTTTAAGTTCCAAAACATATTTTCTTAAGACGGACGTACGGACGGATTTTAATTCTTAAAGTATTTTAGATAAAATATTTAGTAATTTGTTAAAAAATAGTAAAGAATTTATTTAAAAATTTATACAATTTATATATAATATGTTTCACACTAACCCACATACTCCTTCTTTCCATAAAATTCACTTTATTTCTTAAAAAAAAACACCCAAAGGCTTAATTTATTTATTGTTATTATTGTTGTAGTTGTTTATTATTTTTATGACTATTTCTTCTGTTATCTGTTTTTTTTTAATAAAAGATCGTAATTGATTTATTAAAATACGATCCCTATAATCATCTACAATCATTTAACTTAAAAACAATAACAAAAACAAGAAAATCCTCTATAATCTCAAAAGGAAGAGATATTCAATCTTACACAATTTACTGTATATGAACGCATAGTATGGTATGTCTTACGAAACCATCAGAATAATTAACGAAATTACTCGGTAATATGCCACAAGGTAAAATATCTACTTATGTAGGTAGTATACAAGCCATATAACGTTTTCACACATTGGGGCTATAACGCGATGACCACTTTATGATAGAGATGTCATAAAACTCAAAATCAACCTCGCCCTCACCACTAAACTTTTAACCATAATGTGTTGTTATAAAATTTATTCCTGCTCGGTACTATCGTAACGTCGTCCCCCTCTTCTCCATCCATGCGGTAGTTAAAGCATGTTTCATGTGCTTGGTAATCCAATGATTGTTAAAGCGTAGATATTATGAACGATCGCTTGGTCGTTGGTTATAGCAGTGGTATGAGGTTGTCAAAATAATAATAAGAAGAAGAAGATAATACACTAAAGGTCTATATGGTATATTCTGGGAATGTACAAGTTCATAATTTTTCAATTATCCTTAAGTTATTTATCGATTTATGCACCCAACTCTATAGTAAGCGTCTACTTCTTCTTCTTTCTTATCATTCTGCAGTCGTATCTCCTTCATGTTTATTAATGCTTAAAAATATATTTATGAAAGGGCGTTTTTGGAATTGACTTCAAAATATATGAATTTACACGTAGAATACAAATACACGAATGAGGATTGGCTGGATAGTTTCAGTTATAAATAAAAACAAATTTTGAAACAATTAAGAAAATTTAATGAGACTTATGGCATATTTTTAAAAACAGTTTAAAAACAGTTTTAAGCATAAAAAGGTTGCGTTTCTAATAATTTTATATTTTTATTTTTTTTTTTTTAATAAAATGATTTTTATTTATTTCGTTTATATTATATACATAATTAATACCCCATCCTCGTTTAAGCAAATGAAAAAGACACAACACAACGGAAAAGGTGTCAGGAGCAGAGCAAAAGCAATGGAAATGTTATGTGTTGTAAGGTGTTGCTAGTGAAGTTCAAATCAAAGGCGAATGCATCTTAATTCAGTTCATTTTTACCACCTTTTACAATAATAACAATAACAACAACACAAAATATTTGTGTTACATTAAAAAAAGGAAAGAATAAAAGAAAGAAAGAAAGAAAGAAAAAGACTAAAACAAAGTGTAAGAAGAAGAATGCCATAAACGTTCCGAGTATTTGGTAAAAATTAACCATTGTGTGGTGGTGCAGTGTGTTGTTGATTCTCTTTGTTGTGCTTTATTTTGTTAAGGTGGGCGTTAACCAACTTTAATACATTTATTACAAGAACCATCAAGAACAATAACAACTACAACTACGAAACACACGCACACACACACACACACCACACACTTTTATATACACTTTACGACAGTTAACTTCAGTTTCGTGCTCATAATTATCAGTTTTTTTTTGTTTTTTTGTTTGTTTGTTGTTCTTGTTGTTGTAGTTGGTTTGGGTAATGTTGTTATCCTAATTTACGTCCTTAAAAGAATGCAATCAACAACAACAATAACATTTTTTTTTCTTTTTTTTAACACCAACAATCTTACACACCTTCATTTAATATATATATGAAGACAGACAGATAAAACATAACTCTCAGTGTTGAGTGTAGTTTGTTTTGTTTTTTGGTAGATAAAAGCTAATGTGTTAGTGGAATTTTTCTTAAGTTTCTGTAAATGCCTCTGGCTAGTTGAATGGCTGGATGGCTGACTATGTTTGGTTGGTTGTATTATTTAGAACTGTTACGTGTAGTGTAGTAATGAGGGTAAAACCATTAAAATCAAAAACCGACATTCACAAACACTTCTGTGTCTGCCTGCGTGATTTTTTTTTTGTATTTTGTTTTGTTTGCTGTGTTTGATTTTATTGCATGCTAGGCTAGCTAGCCATACAACCAACCAATCAAGCAGACAGACACTTGGACAGACATACAGATGCCTTTTTTTTTTTAATAATAATGAAATAAAGAATAAAGTCTTTCATGTGTTTAGACCTATAAAGCTTCGTTTAATGTCAAACATCAGATGGACGGACGGACGGGCAGAGAGATGCAGAAAGATTTTGAAAATTGATTTCTCACCTTAACCAAGCATACACCACACACACATACACTAACAACAACATTACTTTATTGGCGTTGTTTAAAGCGTCGCTTTGGTTTAACTGTTTATTTGATCTTCATCTTATTTTCGTTGTTGTTCTACAGCTATAATTAATTAATACTTATATTCACGTTTATATCTCTGTTTAAGTTTCAGTTTTAGTTTCGTTTTATTTTATAGAGAAAACGTGCTTCTCGTTTTTTTTTCTCTTTTCTTTTCTTTTTTAAAAAAAATTCAATTCGTTTTTTTTCTTTTTTGTAAAAATTGGTTTAAGGACATGGTGTGTTTTCTTAATAAATTTCATAGCTTTTATAATATTGTTGTTAGTGCTGTATTGGGATATATTTTTGATGGACACGTTTTTTGGTAGAAAAATATTTGCCAGTTTTTATAAGAGAAGTATTTGGCTTAAACCAAAACTTGGTTACCCTCCAAACCTGCTACATTTTTCAAATTTTATTTTCTAGTTTCGACGACAGTACATTAACGTGACATTCGTTACAAAATGGCCTATTTTTAATTTCCTCACAATCTCTACGATATGGATATCAAATGAAAGGGCTTGATGAATGGAATGTTTTAAGCTAAATTGTATTGTGTTAAATTCAACATGGCGCCCGCTTAAAGGTATTAAATTTACTATCATTCACAATATATTTAATATGGGTATCAAATGAAACAACGTAACGGTTATAATAAAATTTTCACATATTAAATTCAAAATGGCGACTTTTACAAGATAGCAAACTATTGATTTCTTCACATTGTATCATAAGTGTTATAGAGTGATGTCAAATGAAAGAGCTTGACAAGAAAAAGGATACAAGCAATTTGGCATAATACTAAATTCAATATGGCGCCCTCCTTAAAGTATTAAATTATAATGTTTCAATATGGATATCAAACAAAAGAGCTTAATGAGTAGAATTGAAGAATAATAATTTAAACTCTTGCATGTAAACAATCAGGTTTAAATTTATATATAGCAATAGAAAAGTATAGATCGACTCAGAACAGTTTTATATGCTGTTGCCAAATATGTGTACTTTAGATCTCTGAAGCTGCAGCTGCAACAGCAACAGCTGCTTCATATAGTTGCCATAAAAATTTATAAATCTGACTAGAATTTTTTACCAATTGAATATATCCGCTGAGATGTCTATGAAAATATAAGTAAATTAAGTAAATTTTATGAAGAAAAATTATAATAATAAGTACTTTAGATGGAATACCTGGCTAAAAACTACAGACAACTGCATTAACGCGAACTAAATAGATTTGAGACATTAACAGGAGGTCTGGCCTTAATTTCGATAACCACCGGATGGCAATGGCTTTCGCAGAAATATTGACATCATTGAGGCTTTAATAACTTTTTTTCTTCATCTATGCTAATAATACTGACGTCAGGGTTTTCCTAGTTTTCTTTAAAAGTTTTAAGAAATATACGCTCGCTTATGGTTTTTTATAGCTTTTTCTTGCCTTTATCAACGGGGCAATCTTTTAATTTGACCACTTTTATCCTTAACAAAAACAACAACAAAAATTTGCAACATATGTTTACCAATATTTGAAAACCAATAATAATTTTATTAAGGCTATAAAGCCATAATTTTCAACAACTGTCGTTAAATTAAAAAAAAAAAAAAAAAAAAGTGGTTTGAAATAATTTCCGGTGCTTTGGAAGTAGACAGAAGAACAATGAAACGTGAGAGACGTCAGAAAAATGGGGGCTGTACGTGTAATAAAATTGATTATAAATAAATTAAAACACCTGTTGTGGGTTTATTTCGCACATATATATACGACCACCGACACGCTCTGCTGTTCTTTTTTTTATTAAATTAATTTCTTCATTTGAAGATGAGGATCAATAAAAAGGAAAAATTGCAAATAAAACCATTTTTTTTTTAATAAAAATAGAATTCCTCTAAAAGTTTTTTAAACACAAACAGATGGTAGAATTAATGGACATGATGTACGAACGAGTACAAGAGGAATATGTGAGCCTAGTAAGTAAAATCAACTTAATTCAATTTCAGTATTTTGTATATAAAATATTTCATTCACACTTGTTCGTTAATGAACAAATGGTTACCACTTATAAAATTTATGTAAATTTACACACGATCACCGCTCAGTGATAATTAGAACAATATCAAAATAATACAAAGCAAACTGCTGTTAAACATTCTCAAACTCCCGTAAATTACTTTTTTATTGATCTCATAAATTATAGGATAAAAATTAAAAATTTATACCCCCTTCTAATTAAAAGCATGTCGTGCTTTTTAAAACTTTGTAATACATAACATACTTAGTAGAATTTGATGCGGTTTGGAAGAGACGTTCGTTATACTAAGTTTGTTAGTCTCTTTGCAACACGGGCAAAGATATAGCAGAATTCCCCTAAATATATATATATATTTCCAATTAGCATCAAAATCTGTATTATTCAAGTCATTTTATTCAAGCCTTTGTCCGGCCAAAAATATTTGCTAACATTGAAGTTATTTTAATAAAATTTTATAACATATATATTTATACAAACGGATAATTGGGAAATTATAAAAAATAAAAAAATTAAAATTATATATCGCATGCGTTATATATATAATATCGCATGAGATATATTCAAATAATATTTTACACAAAACTTGTTTAAGAAAAGAAACAAATAAAAAAAACTAAATTTGCCTTAAGGCGAATCTAAAATACCTTCCTCGTAGTCTTACAAATAGAGAGCGTGGCAGATATATGATTTCAACTTTTACTAGAATATATACTAGAATAGTTTACAAATCCAGTCTTACGCTGACTATGATTTTTGTAAATTGTGGGCGTGTCTGCTATCCCACTATGCCCATTTTTGGCAAATGGGGATATTATAAATATATATAATACATTCCAACTTCTTAACTCAATTTTTGTAACAGATAAACAGATTTTTGTTGATTGTGGGCGTGGCTCTTGACCGCTTTTACCCATTTTCAATAGCAATATATGTAAAGAAATAAATTGTCTGAATGAAATTTCACCTTAATATCTTCAAATTTATGACCTCGAGAACAAACGACAAAAAATTATAACAGACGGACACATATATCTGATGCTGATCAAGAATATATGTTCTTTGCAGAGTTGCAAAAGCAATGACAAACTTATTAAACCCCCCATCTTAGATGTAGGCTACGTATATAAAATTTTATGTAAATAATGTCGCATGAGACATTTTAGAGCCATATTTTACAAAACTTGTTTAAGAGAAAATATTTCATTAATGGATAAAAAAAATAATTTGAAAATTACACAAAAAAATCTCAAATAATAACGGTTATTAAAAAAATGTTGCAACAATAGTGGGAGTAGGAGTATTCTTCCTAATACCGATCCTTTCTAAAAACTTCATAAATAAAAATATCTTCGTGGATAAAATACATGAATAGTGTTTATATAAACAAATGCAACAGAAAATAATACTAACCCTACACATTAATACAACCTTCGTACACAATATGTAGGGTGTATATGTAGGGTTACTAAATATAATTATATAAATGTTCTAGTCAGTCAGTCAGTTCATAATGTTACAACATGAACTCATTTGCTTTTCTACATGACATTAACTTGTTTCAGTGATTTTGTAATTTGTTTGAACTCTTTTTTCTGCTTCTTGGGCACTTCACTATTGTAACTGGATAAATGTGTTTATAAATGTATGTTTGTGTGTGTGTATATACAACTGGTTAATATACACATCAGTAAAATAAATGACAAGGTGACTCCTTTTTAAAGTCCGCGTTAGTTACCCACACCAAACATTACATTTTACATTCTCTAATGCTGTTGAGTAGAATAACAAAACAAAAGCATAAAAAAATCTCAACTTTTGTTTTAATGCACACCACATAAGAAATAGCTAGACAGACAGACAGACGTATGGACGGACAGACAATCCGTCATGCAGGTGTGAATGATTCATTAATTTCGCGCCTTCAAGTTCTTAACATGGCATAACAAACGGGCGCGCGCATCATAGCTTTAAACCCTTTATATAAGAAGAAAAAGAAGAAAAAGAAGAATAAAGAGGTAGACATATAAACTGAATGGCTGGCTGGATGTTTGGTGTTATGTATAGTTCAGTTAAATTATAAATATCAGCGATTAGCTGAACTGTTCTTTGGGTGTTATAAACATACTATTTATTGTTGTTCTTGTTGGTTTTTTTTTTTCTTTCATTTCAAATGCAATTTATTAACACCACCAGCCAGTCAGCCAACTAGTCAACCACTGCCAGTAACCATTCTAACCTGGAACCTAAACTGTACTGAGCTATATAAGCATGTAAACAGGCAGCCAAAGTCATTCATTTTATGCTTTTCTCTCGGTCGTTCTATGGTGAATATTTTCTGTGTGCTTTGTACGCTGTACAGAAGATAACGTCTTTATTGTGCAAAGTCATCATCACCTCGAGGCGTTAATTCCATCATAACAATATCGCTTTAAACTCTTTTTTTTATTTTTATTTTCATTTTTTTCTTCCTTTGCCTTTTTCTTTCCAATTTTTTTTTTTTCTAGTCAGTTTTACAGTCTTTAATCTTATTACTGTGAACGAATTGTTATTGTTGTTGTTGTTGTTGTATATTTTTATTACCTCCTGTTAGTATGTTTGTTAGTTACCTTTCGCTTGGTTTGTTACTGGTAATGGAAACTAGTGATTTGATTCTATTAAATACTTTATGATACGTTACGAATGATGAGGATATACGCTTTATTTTGTTCTTCTTCTTCTTTTTCTTCTTCATTTTTTCTTGTTTTTTAAAGATCAATTTAAATTTAATTAGAAACAAGCAGAAAAAACAAGGAAAAAAATTTAATGTTAAATATGCTGGAAATATATACGCAAAGTGGTTGGTGGGCGTGGCAGATACTTTTCAATAGTTAATATATTATAATAGGCACATTATGTCTGTCTATTGTGTGACCCCGCCTATTTGTAAGCTTGGCTTCCAATCAATTTCGCCCAATTTAAAAAGAAACGTCATAAAAAATGCGGACACACGGACGTACTCTGATACTTTCCATGATAAACACTACATTGTATACATTTTGTGGAATATTTGATGCTTTTCTCTAAATAGTGATTTTGATTGATTTTTTATTATTCAAATTGAACTGCTAAGGTGAAGACGAGCCTATAATATATGTATATATATACATACTTAGCACAAAAAGCAAACTTAACCTCAAAAAAAAAAAGACAACGGTCGGAACTTCTATATTTCCACTAAAAAAGGATAAATAATTCAAAATATATTTAAAAAAACTTACCACTTAATAAAACATTCCGTTGGCAGGACAAAAAAATTTTATGAATGTGTATATAAAGTAGATATTTTAGTTTCCCTCACTGTATCTTTTACACGGCGTATCAACTATTTTTGATTCATTTTTTACATAAAATAAATTTATTTTATTCCAAATTACCTATTTAATAAATTTTTTTTTAAAAAACTTGCATTTTTTCTAAATTATATTAGATTTTACTAAAGACAAATCGCAATTTCACAATTTTCACTGATTTTTTTCAAAAGGCGCAATTCACTAAATTATCTTATACAGGGTTGTATATCTAAAATATCAAATAGAAGGAAATATATAGGAAAAGGGAAAAACTTATGAAATGGGAAATTATTCGATAAAGTCAGAGACGTTTCTAACGAATACACGCAGCAAATGTAACAACCTGCCATGTGACATAAATTATAGCACCATTTATAGGAGCAGCCGACCATATTTATCATTAATTATATATATGTATAAATGACAGACAAAGAATATAAGGAAAAGGAAATTGTTTCTTCTTTTTAGTTAATATAAAAAAAATACCTGGCCATAAAAACAATTTCCGTTATCAGAGTCACAAACGGAAACCTTAAAACAAGATTAAAAAAAAGGAATCACACATTATAAAAACTCGACGGCCATCATTTTTATATGAAATAAAACTCACATGATAATATATCAAAATATTGCAATAATCTCACATGCCTAAAAAGCAATGATACATTCACAAAAAAAGGTTATAATCAATCCACACACACGCAGTGTTACATTGCATGATTTTTTTCCACACATAACGTTGGCAAGACGAAAAAATTATATGAACGTGTACATAGAGTAGATATTTTAGTTTAAACACTAATTTCTTTTAAAATTATCAAAACTTTACTTAAATCTTCTTTTTAAACATTTTTATGGAAAAATTTTCACTATTATATTATTTAATTAGATTTTTTTAAGGAGAAGAAAATTTTTCACAACTATTCACTGATCTTTTATAAAAACACTATTTTCTACATCATCTTAGACATAGATGCGGTGTTCAAGAATAAAAAGGAACGGATATATGCAAAAGGAAATTACTTAGTATAAATACAAAAACAGGATGGTTATATAAAAAATTGTATGTATATTAATTGTCTTTTCCTTGTTTAAAATAACACATCTCTGTGTTAGATAATAAAATAAACGGAAAGATCAATTTTGGTTGTCAGAGCAATAAGAAAGTACACGAATTTTGTGAAAAAATTAATTTATCTTAATAATATATACATATAATATAAAAAAGTTTAAGTTTCTTAATAATACAAATATATATAAGTAATTTATGTAAAATGTTAACCTTTTGAAAGGAAAAATAATGTTAAATATTTGAAACATATGGAAATTTTACAACACTAGCTGTTTCTGTTACTCATACTTTCTATTTTACTTCCTTTTTTCTAATTCATATAAAATGTTTGCAAAGTGTTTTTTGTGGTTAAGTATTATTGTTATTATTATTGTTACTGAATTGCTTTTCAATTTAACTCTCTCTCTACAAAATCGTACCATACATACTTGTGTATTTATCGTTCTATCTTTCCCTCTTTCTTAGTTGTGGACGTACTACGGTGAATTTAATGATACATCTCTTTACCTTGCTTTCTCATAAATAAATTAAAAATTATGTTTAACTCCCTCTAACTCTCCATAATAGTGATTAATTTAAATCCCTACTCTTGTGTTGTATACTCTGCTTCTTTGTTTTTGCAATTTTTACTACTGTGAATATTTTATTTTTTTACTATTGTGGATATTTTTTAAAAATTTGTGAAAAAATTAATTTATCTTAATAATATGCGATATATTATAAAAAAAATTAAAGTTTCTTAATAATACAAATATATATAAGTGAATTTGGTTGATTTTTTATTATTCAAATCAAACTGATAAAGTGAAGACGAGCCTATATATAAAATATATACGTACTTAGCACAAAGCAAACAAAACCGCAAAAAAGACAACGGTCGGAACTTCTATACTTCCACTAAAAAAGGATAAATAATTCAAAATATATAAAAAAATCTCACCACTTTTAATAAAATTACGTTGGCAGGACGAAAAAATTATATGAATGTGTACATAAAGTATATATTTTAGTTTAAACATACACTCACTCACTGCGTCTTTTACACGGCCTATCAATCTGGCCATATAAGCAATTTCCTTTGTCAGAGTCACAAACGGAAACCTTAAAATTATATTTAAAAAAATGTATGCATAAAAACTCGCCGGCCATCATTTTTATATGAAATAGGCATTACAATCACTCACATGATAATATATCAAAATATAGCAATAATCTCATGCCTAAAAAACATTCGTAAATATACGTTCACATAAAAAAGCTACAATTAAAAACACACACGCAGTGTTACATTGCATGATTTTTTCCACATAAACCGATTTTTTACTTAATTTCTTTTAAAATTATCAAAACTTTACTTAATTATTCTTATTTAAACTATTATATTATTTTATTAGATTTTTTTAAGGAGAAGAAAATTTTTCACAACTTTTCACTGATCTTTTATAAAAACACTATTTTCTACATCATCTTAGACATAGATGCGGTGTTCAAGAATAAAAAGGGACGGATATATGCAAAAGGAAATTCCTTAATACAAATAAAAAAACAGGATGGTTATATAAAACATTGAATGTATAGGAAATGTCTTTTCCTTGTATAGAATAACACATCTCTGTGTTAGATAATAAAATAAACGGAAAGATCAATTTTGGTTGTCAGAGCAATAAGAAAGTCCATGAATTTTGTGAAAAAATTAATTTATCTTAATAATATGCGATATAATTTAGAAAAGGTTAAAGTTTTCTAATAATACAAATACATATAAGTGAATTTATGTAAAATGTTAACCATTTGAAAGGAAAAATAATGTTAAATATGTGAAACATATAAGTGGCGTATAAGAATATATGTACGTGTATGTGAGCTCTTAAATTTGGTTTTTTTTTAAATTTCTCATGCATTTTTTGACTATTTAAAGGAAACCTATATATAAAAAAGTGCCGGCCGCCTGGTCTTGTTCATGTAATCTCGTATTTAAGAAAATATTAGAATTTCCGAATACTTCATATAGGTTATGTTAACTCTAGCCTTTAACACATTTAACTAAAGCTGGCTTGTTTATATGGGCATATAAAAATCGTTTCAATAAATTTGGCAACGTTTGATGTTTTATACATCTCTGTGCTAAAGTTAGTAAAATGGCGAAATTTTCAGTGCTCTTAGAAAATCGGTGAAATTTGTGAAAAAGCAAAAATCAAAAAGTGTTTTAATGAAATGAGGTTTTTAAAGTGAATAATAAATAAAAATCTTATCAAGTATCAGTTAAAAACACATTTTTTTGTATTAACCCTTCAATATTTCACTTCAAAACCTGATGAATTTTACGATTGGTAAGTTTTTTTATATTTTTTCAAAAATGTATATAAACTTATTGCCGCATACTATGCGTAAAATAAGAATATTTAAAACTTTAACATGTAGTATTTTTGAGGTTAGGTTTACTTTACAGGAATTATCGAAGAAGATTCAAATGTTGTAGGAAAGAATTTAAAAAGTCACTTAGAGAGCATATATAGTATATAATTGACAGTTATAAAAATTATTAACGCTTACATTATGGTTTCCATTAGGTTTTATTTATTAAAATGAATTTCTTCTATTAATCTTTGTAAAAGTTATTGATTTTGATATTGTGGTTGTTGGTGTTTTTCCTTTTTTGTTATAGGTAACATATTTGCGTTGATATATTTTCTTACTTAAATGTAATTAATAATGTAAAACATGTTTGTATATATGTTGTCGCTTATTTAATTCTTTTTGTATTTTTTCCCATTTTTGTGTAAAAAATATAATAAAAACATTTAAACAAATTTCTAAAAATTCAATATAACTTAAAAACTAAATTACAGAAATAAAAAAAATAAAAATCAATGAGTTACGTGTAAAATATAATATACATTAAAATAAATTAATTAATAATATAACAAAAAAGCCTGTAAAAAAATTGTAAATATAGAAATATTACAATTAAAAAAAAAGGAAGGAAATTGTACAATACAACACATACTTTCAATTTTGCTTCTTTTTTCTAATTCATATAAAATATTTGTAAAGTGTTTTGTGTGGTTAGGCATTATTGTTATTACGGTTATTGCTTTGTTTTTGTTTCTGAATTGCTTTTTATTTTAACTCTCTCTACAAAATCGTACCAGTTGCTTTATCTATACTTGTATATCTATCGTTCTATCTTTCTCTCTCTCTTAGTTGTGAACGTATTACGGTGAATTTAATGATATGATCTCTCTCTCTCTCTCTACCTTGCTGTCACATAAATAAATTTAAAATTATGTTTGACTCCCCCTCACTCTCTGTGATATAATGGTTGTTTTGAATCTCTACTCTTGTGCTGTGTACTGCTGCTTTTTTGTGTTTGCAATTTTTACTACTGTGAATATTTTAAACCTTGATTAGTAGATTAATTGATAGGGTTATTAATTATTGTAGTGATAACCATTTTTTTGGAATCGGATAAAATAAATAGAAAAAGTTCCGGGGGCTTTAGTTTAGTGTGGCACATAATCGAAAATCGCTCCTTTTTACAAGTCACTTTCACCATACAAAGCCGTACTGAAAGACATGTAGTCCAGAGCACCAGGCACCGCATTAGGACCCTTGTAAGCAGGCATACGCTGAATACAATATTCAGCTTGATCAGGTGGCAGTTCACGACGCAATTCATCAGGCAAGATGTAAGGCTTTAAGAAAAATGATGATAGTATGTGAAAAAAAATGCATGATCTAATCAAATTAACATTTGCCTACCTTATCGCCAGCTAAAATTCTGAACGAGTCAATGACCTGCTCGGCGGTATCGGTGTCGGTGCTTTCTCGTGTCATAAAATCGAGGAAAGCATCAAAGTGTACATAACCAGTTGAATTAGGATCCACCACCGCCAAGATGCGCTGGAAGTCCATATCACCTTGACGGTCTTTGCCAATCGAATAGCCCAACGATACCAGGCACGATTTGAATTCTTCGGGGCTCAAGCGTCCGGTACGATTCTTATCAAAGTGATTGAAACTTGAACGGAACTCATTCAACTGCTCCTGACTTATGCCCTTGGAGTCACGTGTCAATATTTGATTCTCCACCTCATTGATATTGCGATTGATGGAGGTGAGCAATTGTTCCCAACCGACACGCAATGTTTCCATTGTATAGTTGGTGTAACGATTCTCAAAAATCATGGATTCCTGTACAGCTTGATGGATCTTCTCCAGCTCCTCAATATTTGGCTTGTAGGCGTACACGGCTTGCTCGTATTCCTTCAAACGATGCAATTGATCCTCCAGAGAACCTTGCAGACCCATACCAATGGCCGTGACCGCATCCATTTGCTTTTCAATCCAAGGACCCACCACGTTACCCTTCTCGGCGAATTGGCGACGCAACATTTCATTGTTCTGTTGCTTACGCAGCTCATTGGCCAAAGTTTGATCACGTTGCGGCACCAATTGACGCACATCACTCCATTTGCGCGTCATGTCATTGGCTGTCAAGGTTGTATAAGGATTCTCCAGGCCGCCAGGTATTTGATGTTGTTTCACAATCGATTCCACTTCACGCACCAGATTCACAATCAAATTGAATTCTTTGTCCGCTTCACCCAATGTCGCCTTGAATTGATCATGTGCCTGTATTAGACCTTGAATTTCCTCCATGGTATGCACAATAAACATGTCGACCAGATCTTCGCGTGTACCATCCAACCAATTATTGAACGGAGCAGCACGTTTGGCAAATTCCAAATGTAAAATGTCAATCTTTTCGAGAATACGTTCAGCCTCATCCAAAGCGGTGCGACGGCGTTGAGTCAAAGCGCCCAAACGATCCCACTGATCGCAGATACGTTGACAGCGAGTATTCACGGAAATACAATCATGATATTCGAGAGTGCTAAAGATATTGGAGGTTATGAGAAGAACGATTAAAAAACAGTCGCTTTAAAAAGCTTTCCATCAGATGAAATGGATAAATAAAAATGAGCTCTATGGTAATGTTAGATAATGCAAAAATATGAATAAAATAATTACGCGGACAAAAAAAAATTGGCATAAAAACGAGCTAATGCCTGGATGATAAGAATTAACTGCACCGGATAACCATTTTACCTAATACGGATAATAAAATTTGTTAAGCAAAACCTAATAATGTGATTATCCGCAAAACGATTTTGGTTATAAAAAAAAGGACAAATTGCGCATACTATTTCGTTATCCATTTGATATTCTCTTGTTATACAATTTTTAGGAATAATAGTTTTTCATATTTCAGAAACTAGACGTTATCCGATGTATCCGATGTAAATAAGTATTTTTTTTTTGTCTTTTTTCACTACAAGTGTTTAATGTGAGATGAGTGAGTGCCTTTTTTTTACTACAAAATTTTATGATGTTACTAGCGAACCTCACACTTAGCATCAGTTTTGTATACAAACGGCAGACATATGGGAGAGGATTAACAATTAATTGACTGGGTGGATAACATTTCCCATTTACATTTACTTACTTCAATTCTTGAGCAATGGCAGCAATTTGTTCTACACGGTCTTGATGAGCGGCCAAATCCGATTCAAAGGCTTCGTGTTTCTTTTTCAACGCCTTCAATTCATTCAATTTGCATTGACGGAAATCTTGAGATTGCAGCATTTCCTCTTTACCACGAGTCCAATCTTCATGTGCATCAGCCTGTAACAAATTTATTTTGAATTGCAAAAAGAATACTTTTTGGATAACCGAATAAAGCCACCTTATGTTTGAATTTCTGGGCCAAATGTTCTAAACGTTCTAAACGCATGGTCTCGGCCAAGAGCCAATCTTCAAAGGCTTTTTCGGCATGCTCCAAACCCTTCCAAGCATTGCCAATGTCAGCTACCGTTTTACCTTCGGTTGGCAAATACGCTGGACGATTGGATAAACGCAATTTGGTCTGCAGTGTATTGAAATTAGTTTCGAGTTTGGCCTTTTGTTCAACGCGTGGTGGCTTATGTTTGCGACGATAGGTGCGATACTCCTCCAACTTCTTTTGTACACCAGCCAATGAATTATCCGCCTGGCGAGAATTCAACCAGGGCATAGTGCGTCGAATCCACTCCAAAAGCTAACGCAAAATATACAAATATATGTATTTAAACTATTTTTTTTATCATTTGTTTACAACTTACATCACTGGCCAAGCGCTCGTACTCTTCCATGAGACGTTCATTCTCTTGATTAACTTTTAAAACTTTGCAAATGCGATTAGCAGCAGTTTCAGCCTATTGGAAAAAAGTCCATCAATAATATGTTTATAATTTTTTTTGGATAAAATATGGGGGAAACAGTGTTTAGTGGTCTTTGTACAGCAAATTAATACAGGGCAGTTTTTTGTTTGTATAAGTGTTTTACAGAAGTCCCAAATATATATTAGCATGAACAATCATTCAATACATGAAACCTACCTTCTACCTACATACCATTCTTATCCGGCTTTTAGACCTTTTCATAAAATAATGGCATAATATTCTATTTATCCCTTCAGACAAATATATGTTTAAAAATATCTCAGCAATAACCAAACTAATATAAAAATTATAAACTTTTTCAAAACTATCCGTCTTTTGTTTTTCAATATTACAAATATGGATAACAAAACAATAATAGTTAAGGTGAATAGTTTTATCCATTACATTAAAAAATATCCAACTAAGTGAACGAATAACTAATTATGTACAGAATTATCCATGAAAGGATATCTTATACATGAAAAATTTAAATGATTTGAACAGATATGTATAACGGATAATAATATTAATATTCTTGAAAAACTTAATGAAATAAAATCTCATACTTAGGAAAATATCAAATTATATGAAAGGATAATGAATTTTGTAATAGATAAAAATATATATTTTTAGTTTAATTTACATAATTTATAAAATGTTTAAAAGTGTGATGTTATTATAAAATCTAATATTTAAAAATGATTCAAATAAAGTAGCGGTTAATAATATATTAATATCAAAATATAATATATATTACAAACTACTATTAACAAGATAGAGAAGTTCGGTTAAGACCGAAGCTTAAATACCCTCCACCTTTTATAATCCTCTAAAAAATAAGTTCCTATTGCCATATTTATGTATATGACTATTTCAAGTACTTACGCAAATACTTACTTGATAGGCGTAGAATTGTGCGATATATAATTTTTTAAAGATATAATTTTTTCGAGATATGTTGAGATTTTCATTTATTGTGGACGTGTCTCTTAACCGATTTTCCCCAATTTCAATACGAAACAGCGAAATTAAACTAAGAATAAGTGTGCCAAGTTTCAATTTGATATCTCAAAAATTACGACCGTGAGAGTGCCAACAACAGACGGACACATGGACAGACATGTCTCAAACGATTTCTTTTTTCATGCTGATTAAGAATATATATGGTTTGTGGGGTCTCCGAGGCTTCCTTCGATGTGTTGTAAACGGATGATCAAAATGAATATACCCTCTTCCCTAAGGTGGAGGATATAAAAACGGACCATTTTAATACTTAATGTATAACAACAACAAACATTCAATTAGAACGGTTAAAAAATTATATAGCGGACAATACTACATTAGCCACAAAAATATATACATACATATAACGTGAAAAAAAAGGTTTCAAAATTTCTAAAATGACTTGAACGGATAACAAAATACTTCAAATTAAGTCACCTTATAATTCAATATTTACGCGGATAAAAAAAAAATATATTCAATTATGCGAATACTTATACTTACTTATCTCGATAGTGATCTTTATAAACATTTTTATTTATTCTAAAAACAACTTAATTTATATAATTGTGTAAATAATTTATAAATAATTTTATGAAATCTCATCACTTGCGCGCGATTGAAAATTAAATATTAATAAAAACTAACCTTTTGGGCACCGCTAAAACAATGATAATACGATGATACATACGTCATAACAGCTCTTTCATCTGGCAACGCTGTATTTTGTAGATCTGTTCACGTGTTGTGTGCACACATACACACACATGCACAAAGGTTAGTGAATTTAAGAGCGAAAGGCGCAAATCGTTAAAGCAAATATATATAAATAAAAAAAGAGAGAATAATAACAACAAACATATAAATCAGAAACGCACGTTAGCTGTTAAACAGTAAACAATAACAAAAGCAACAACAATAATAATAATAATAACAAATTGTATAGATAACAATTATGGTATAGTATGAATTGTCCATGGAACACCCAACACATTCATCACAATCACACTCGCACGGCATAAAGAACTTTATACGCGTACATGTTATGTTGCGTACAATTGTTGTACTGTGACATGTGAAGTAGCACATACACACCCACCAGATTATATTGTGATAATAAATGGGTGTTAAGTTATAAATTATAACTCTTATACACATACTTACACAAACATACAAAACATACATTTCATTTTATAGTTGAAATAATATAATTTATGTCAATGTCATTCACAAACTCATGCAGCAGCTGCCAAAGAAATTTCTTAAAATAATAATACCAACAACAATTATAGCAGAAATATATTTCAGACAAAACGCTAGTGATTGCGGATCAAATGTGGCAGTGGCAATATATTTTGTATAGGTGGCGCGAAGCAACGCGACGCACGTCTCAACCATCAGACTATTTAATGATTTCACTAAGCCATTAAATCATTTCGTAATAACAATGGCACACACGAAAAGAATGAGGAGAATAAGAATAATAAGAAGGAGAAGAAATCGTAAATATAAAATTGGGTCACTATGATATGTCATGGAATTCCTTAAATATTATTGAATGGGAGGGAATCATTAACAACAAGTGATAAAAAATGTGAAAACAAAAAGCGAAGAGATACAAGACGTTGAAGACCTAAAAAACTGATAATTTTAAAGATAACCTAAGTCCGTTTTTCAATAACAAAAAATTAAATATTTGATATATAACAAAAAATTACTAATCATACAAATCGATATTTTTGATAAAATCGAATTAGGTCATTTTTAAACACAAAGCATTTAATACCACTGTTAGCCACCATCACCCATTTAGCACAGTTTTTCATATGAGTATTTGTTTTTGTTGTTTTTGTTGTTAGTGTTTTAAAAGCTATAAATATCCTCCTTTATCATAAACCTACATTGTTGTTATTGTTTATCTACCTAAATAATTTTTATACATTTTAAGAAATGGTTCTTATACAGCTTTTTGACAATTAGTTACTCTTGGATAAAGACTTGGATACATAAAAAAAACTTCTAACAAAGAGTACGATGATAAGAGTACTATTCATATGAAGGGATTAAAGAGCTAAAGAAACTTTTCTATTGATGCTGTTCGAAAACTACCAACACTTTGGGAATCGATATCTCAATTTTTGCTACGAGGAGAATGATTTTCACGCGGATGTACAGACGGACAGAGAAACATGGCTAGATTGCCTTAGTATCTGAGACTGACTTAAAATTTATATAATTTGTGGAATCTCTGACACCTCTTTCCGAGCGTTATAAATTAATAATGGTGAATACAAAAATAATTTCATATACGAATAAATCTTAATGCATAATGTATAAAAATAGAGTAAAATAAAGTACGTATAATATCAAATCATTATTAGTTGGTATCAAACTTTCTTAGCTTCAATCCAGGGTTAATAAAACAATTAATTATAACAAGAACTTGAATGATTAGATCAGCTTAAATTAAAGAAAACGCGCTTGAACAACAAACGATCAAGAAACTTTCAAACAAAAAACGATTAAAAAGTAATAACAATCGCAACAATTTTTCTTAGAAGTATTGAGCGGAAAAACGACAACATCTACTCGTATCTCTAGATATAGAGAGAGATTGAAATTGTGAATTTTTAGTCACATTGTAATTCGGGACGAAGGTGTATTGTCGTGTGGGTTCGGGTACATGCGTCACATTTCCAACCTGTTGGGCTCCCTGGAAAGCGTGATAGTAGCACGACACATACGTCATAATGGCCCGCTCATCCGGTTTCGGTGTATTGATTAAATCTAAATATATTTAAGGGGTTCCAAAAATTGAGGGGAAAATGTTTAATTATAAAAAATCACTCTTAAAACTCTACGGATAATATTTAATAAAAAAAAAAAAGGAAAAATTCCCCAAACTTACCATCAGGATCCAACATTCTGGGTATATCGAGATATTTCTCGGCAACATCAAAGGCAGTGTTCAGATTCTCCAATGGATTGTCTTTGGATAATTTGGAATAGTCAATCAAGTCCGGTCTATGACGATGGATCAGAGCACAGAATGCCAAACCATCCTATAAGTAATCGAAATGTTATTGCAAGCTTTTACGCTTCCACTTCTTCTTCTTCTTCTTCTTTACCTTGAATGACAAGTGGAAGTTCTGTACATTAACATTCTTATATGGAGCCGTCTTACGTTGACACCATAACAACAAACCCTCCTTCGCAGTCATCTCCTCCACTGAAATGTCTTGAATTGCGAAACGCAAGATAATCGTCCATATCATGCCCAAAGTCATTTTCAGATTGCCATCAACAATCTCTTCGGCACCAATGGACACCAAATGCACACCCTTGGAAGCGATAAAGTCCAAAGCCTTGTTCACATTAGCGATTTTATGGAAACGCATTTTACCGCGATCCGGTTTAGGCAACGTTTCACCGGAAATCACCTCCAGCAACAACATCAATTTCAAGCCATTACGGAAATCCTCTTCGATATTGTCAATGGAGGTTCCCGCCTTGCGTAAATGACTGTTACACCAAGCAGTGAATGTCTGAAAAAAGAAAATCGTAAAAAATTTTAATAACAAAAATTATAAAAATCTACATAAAATTAGAAGCTTTGGAAACTTTCCCGGTATTTCCACCACAGACTATTTCTGGTGGATTAATGAAGTGGTACCTGGGGACTGATCCTGTCAGTACAAAATTTAGCAAGCATCGTTTAAGTTGAAGGGTTTGCGCGTGCTAACTTTTAAATCTATCGAATCTATATTTTACCAGCAAGCCGCATTTTTTAAATTATTTTAAAATTTCACTTTTAATTTTTATTGAAAATTTTTTATTATCTATCTTATCAGACAGTAGCTACTTATGTTTTCTAAAACATAGTGAAATGGAAATGTTATAGTCGTCAAAAAAAGGCACTTCCAAAAAAGATCCGATTACATTCAAATTTGACGCATTTAATTATTAAGCTAATTAGCTAACCTTTACCAAATATTTTTCAAAGAATATTAAGAATTGTGAATTTTCGCCATATTAAGACTTCCTTTTTCATGGGCCGTAGGTTAAAAGCGTAGTCCATTTCGGTTTATTTTCAAAAGGGTTCATTTTTAGGCCAGTTATACCAAATTTCATCAAAATATGTGAACAAATGCAACAAATTTACATGGACAGAGAACAAACTGATAGACGAATGAACGGATGGGCATGGTTCAAAATATTCAGAGTGAGTTAGAGGATTTATTCTACCTTCCATATAAGAGGGGGGTATACTAAGTTTGTCATATCATTTGCAACGCTCACAAGGAGGTATATATATTCTTGAGCAGCATCAAAAACTGAGTCAACCTAGACCATACGTGTATCCGTGTATTTGTCTGTTGTTGGCATTCTCACGGTTGTAAATTTTGAGATATTGAGCAAAATATTCTTCTAGATTCTGTATCTAGATCGCTATTTCAAATGGGCAAAATTGGTCAAGAGTTACGCCCGCAATTGAAACAAATCTATATGCTACAAACATTGAGTTTGAAGGTTGGAATTTGGTTTATATATTTATAATTACATCGTTCAATCACATACCAAAAATGGGCGTGGTCGAAGAGCAGATACCCTCACAATAGACCAAAATTTATTTATATGCCACAAAAGTTAAACTATAAAGTTGCAATTAGCACAATGTATTTACAATTGATCCCTTCATCGATGTGCCAAAAATGGGCGTGGTCGGATAACAGACAAGAGCACAATTTACATAAAACTGTATGCAGCGTACAACTTGACTTGAAACCTGATGGGTAAAAATGCACCATTAAAGGACGTAATCATATACTCGCCACGCCCAATTTTTGTAAATACATGTAGAGGGTATTTAAAATTTGGCTTAAGCCAAATTTATTTTTCTTACTTTCACGTTCAGGTTATTTATTTATACAAATACGGTAGAAAATCTATTAAGATTGATTTATTTAAATATTTTCCCTGGTACACATACACACACATGTGTACATATATACAACTATAAGCTTGTCCATGTACATATATAGCAGTCATTATATATTATATATTCAGTAATAACAGAACATTTACATTTTATTGTTTGTTTTACTAAAATTCTCAACATCATGAATAATAACAACAACAACAACAACAAAAACGACAACAATGTTGGCCAAACAATAGATTAGATTTTCATATGAATTATAATAATAATCAACACAAACACATGCAATCCCCAGCATACACCAAAGAAAACAGTTATCTTCTCACTCAACAGCTAACACGTATGTCATGTAATGAAATGGTGGAAAGAAATAAAAGTGTGGGAGATTTAATCACTAATACGAGCCACCAAAGAAACTCTATGTTTAATTGCTATCTAACATACAAACAAACACACATATATATATATACATACATACAATGTGTCTTGTCTATACCAGCTGCATGATTTTTTGCACTAATATGCTCGCTATTGGTATAAAGGTTATAAGAAAAGTCTAAAAAAAAAGATTTGTTATAAACCCCACTCTAACTAACTATGGTTCAGTTAGAGCGCACCTCTCTTGTTTTGTTTTCTATGCTCTGTGTTAAAATCAAAGAACTGGTTTATATATATAAAACACACGGAAATATAAATATTATAAATCCTGTATTAAAAAGCAAAAAACACCACAATGCGTGTTTGGATTGACCACAAAAATCTCACCCAAGTTACTTTCACATATCTGTCTATACCCTTCTATTTCTATTTACACTTTCGCGTGTTTTTTATTGGAGGTCCGTCTCCTTTCGCCTCAATATATTCATCAATGGTTTTGTTTTTGTTATAAACATTTGAGGTTATATGCCAAACATGGTAGTGTCATGTTTTCTTTTCATGCTGCTCCATTGCTTTTTATACCCACCACATAAGGTAATAGTTATCCTAAGCTTGTTATACCGTTTATGGCAGCATCCAGAAGAAGCCAGATACTTTACAAAATATGCAACATGAAGAAAAAAATGGAAAGTCTAGGTAGAGGAACGCCATGGAATGACGTTTTCCGAAATAACTTTAAATACTCATCCGCAATAGCCTAAAGGCATAACAAGTAGCTTTCTAATGCCGAGGGTTGCGAATTCGAAATCTACAACAATTGAAGCTGTGCATGGGGAGATGTAATTCCTATATATGTGGGACAAGATCGTCACGGTGCGGGGATTTATAGGAGTACCAATCTATTGCAAAAAATATATACAAAAGTTGTTGGGTTAAAAGAGGGGAAATCTTGGCGGTGACATTGATCTTGTTTTTCCCTCTTCCCGAAAAATTTAATTTTTTATATTCAGTAAAGTAAATCGAAAGTTTTCATCTTCTTCCTTAAATTCTGACATGGACTAAGAATATATTCTAAGAAGAAGAAAGCCAAAATCCAAACCAAATCCATCCTTCGTTGAAACTTTCATAATAAGGTTTGGGCAAATCGAAGAATAATTGATAAATATTAATTTTTCAAAACAATGACAGATTTCTCTCTCCACGTTATCACGTCCTAACTCATCCGCTTTTAGATCTAACCTCAACTTTTATTGTACGAGTATTCATCCAATACGCGTAGAATACATGTAAAGTACAAATCATTTAAATTTTTTATAAACAAATTTAAGACATTTATTATCCATTTAAGGGGCTATCACGTCCTTGAGTGTCTTCGTCTTCATTTGAAGACGAATCATTCTCCTCTTCACTGTAACTGACTTGCGAGAACGGACATAATTCTATATGTTGCAATTTCGGACATCCCCATTTCATGCCTTCCAAACAAGTGATATCCAAATTAACAGTAAATTCATTTTTGGGCCATTTCTTCGGCAAACTATCCAAGTCATCTTCAAAGTATGACCGAATCAACCTGCACGTTTTGTGATTCCCATAAACCGTAAAACTGAACAAAGTACGTGGTACCCGTTTATTGTTGCTGGTATCATTGCCAAATACATAGATATCACTGGAACGCTCCCATACACGCCGGAAGGCTTGCTCCGTCATGTCAGCATATAACATTTCCGTTAATATAGCCAAGAGGTTATTACATTTAGCCGAGGGATGCGTTGGTCGATGCTTAGAAGTCCACAACATACCCAACCAGGGGCCCTTGAACTCTATCACCACTCGCCAAAATGGAGTCTTGACTGTAGACGAAACAACTTGAGCCTTTCCAAACGTTTTAAACAAACGCATTAACGTCATACTGAACAACAAACGAGACTTTTGAGATTCGCCACCTATTAGATCGCTTAAAGTGTCATAGAAGTGGATCAGGAAGTTTTGCACATGATTTAAGTTGCAATTGAATGGATCTTTATACGAACTGCTCAGCATGGGTAAGATGCAGCCACAAAATGTGGACTCAAAACCCGCCTTCACGTACAAATCGGTGGCGAGTTTAAAACATCTTATAGAAGCACCTTTACAACTGAGCGGATCTTCAGTTATATGTTCTTGATAAACGCTTTGAAATTCATGCAGCATAAACGTATTATGTACGTCACGTAACCGCCTCGATGTGCGGCGTATACTACTATGATGCAAAATATTTACATAGCCAATGATTTTTTCTAAAATTTCAACGGGCAAATCGCATAAATTTATCGTTGGAACTAAAACTCTCGCACCAGGTGAACACCCCTTCAATTTCGTTAATAATAATCGTGGCACTTTCTTTTTCGGCTCCTCATCACTGTCACGACATCTGAATTTTGTTGTTACCCGTTTTGCACACATTTTTTACGAAAACATTAGCCAAAGAGAACAAATTATTTAAAACAATATTTATTAAAAAAAAACTATGTTGTCACAAATAAAAAATCAAATCAAATGAAAATATTTTGTAACATTTAAAACATGGATAAAACGATAACGTTTGAAAGTAGAGAGGAGTATAAAAGAAACTTTGGTTTAATTGAAATACGTTTCAAAACATATAAATATACAAAATGTGGGAAAGTCGGATTATAAGGCAGATAAATCGTTTTTTGTCGATTGTGTGTGGTTATTGTCCTATTTCACGTATTTTAGCGATCTGCATACCGAAACTGGTAGTGTCTGTATAAAACTTCAGCTCAAAATCTTAAAATTTACGACCGTCAGAATACCAAAACGAAAGAGACCATCCGGATATATAAACCTGAATGCCCAGATCGACCAAGTTTTTGATGCTGATTAAGAATATTTATACTTTTTATAGTTACTGCCGCCTTCTTCCCAGTATAAGTGTGCCCTCATCAGTAAGGTGAAGGCTATAACAAGCACTATTCATGTACATCTAGCAGAGTACGACGTAAACATTTTTCATTTATACTGTTTTGAGTAAACATATAAAATTTAGAAAATAATACAAAAAAAACTTGTATAGCAAAAAAAACTAATTGTATGGTTAATCTTTTAAATACGTGTACATTTTTATATACAAGTGATAAGTTAATTAATTAAATGCGATCGTTTGTTAAAGCAAAACCAAGCATAATTTTATGTATCCAAGCTGGCAATACTGGTCTTGTATGGCATACCAAGTATAAATAACAGTTCAACTAAGCAATACATGAAACAAACATTTAAACATACGATATGTAAATGGGGATAATTACGTTTGAAAAGAATTTAAAAATCTCAGTAGAGAGGGACATTTATTGTATGGTATACAAACAAATAACCTTAACCTTTTAGAGCTGTGGTTTATATATATACATATATAAAATAACAATCACTTCAGATATAAAAGTACAAGTTTAACAAATTGGCAAAAACATTTCTTTTTGCACCATTTTATGGCCACAAACCATTCAACCACCTCGAGTATCATTAACAGCCACAACAACCATTCACTTCATTTGTGTTGACTATACAGACGCCACAACAGTACACACAGTAGGAAGTGAAAATAGGGAAATCCATAGTTTGAACTACAAAAACAATAACAACAACAACAACAACAAGAAAAAATCGTTACAGATGCTGGCAAATATCTAATCTAACCACAAGCATAACAAAGAAAAAAAAAAGAAATATTGCTGGATTTGTCTGGCAAGCAACAACAAAGCTGTGAATGTAGACAACGTCATCCTATTCATAAATAAGCAGACATTTATACCAGCATTAAAAGTTCAGAGAGTACACACACATACACACATATATGCGTACGTAAATCTCAAAGCCGGTTTTCTTAAGAATTTACCGTTGTGCTTTCTTAAGAATCGATATAGAGCAGCAGGTTACACAAACTGGTAACAAAAACAAAACACAGGCAAGTTGTTTATATATGGGTGTGTGTGCGCGATTCCATTTATGGCTCTTATTATTTCATATAAGAAAAAAAATCACAATAATTACAAAAATTTTGATCAGCATTGCATGGCATTGCACGTGTAAGCATGCGTAAGCAATATTGCAATTTGTAGTAGAAGAGGAGGAGAGCTAACTGTACAAGAAGCCTTACATATATTAGCAGAGGAAAGCCTATGACTTTAATATGCATTAATACACCACGAAGAAGCCCTTAAGGTGAAAACTTATTAAAATAAAACGGCATTTTATAAGATGGGCGAAATATATGTATATAGTTAATTTAATTATAATATTCTGTAATAATATAAACTGCACGATCATTTTTTTTTTTTAAGAAATTCAGTAATTCAGATTATTATATGATTATATATACGTATGTGTCATGAACGAAACAATTTTTTTTCATTACACTCAAAAAAAATGTTAGTAAAATTTATGAGGGAATAATAATAAAAAAAATATTTCATATTTTATTTTTTCATTAAACTCAGAAAAAAATTTTGCTTAAATATATATTTATCAATTGTGTACTTTTATATTACTCGCAAAATAATAGGCACGAAATGCATTTTAGAACTACAGTACTACAATTTAAAAAGAAATACGGTCATCACTCCTAAAGCATTTATATTAAACACTCAAAAAATTCCGTTTATACTGTTTTATACTGTTTTTGTATACATAAACCTATTACATGTGAGTAAACGATGATCGTTAAAATACAAATATCATGAACTGTGATTAATAATAGCAACAGCAACAATAACAACAACAATGTTATATATTATTAAAAGTAGCGTAATAATAGCGTAAATGTCCAAAAATTTAACGCAAGATTTAAATGTTGCACTATTTGTGCGGTAAATCATTTTCAACGAAAGAAAAAAACACCGTGGCAGCTAATCATTAAAAACAAGAAAAACACTTTTTTCAGCTGCAATATGAGTTTGGGTGTCGCGTTGGATTGGTAACTTATCAACCTTATGACCTACTCGAGAGTTTGTATTTACTATCACTGTATATACTTCGTAGGATGTGCAATCCATCCTTTCGGTAGTTACACGCGGAATGAGAAACTTAGTATGCATCCTATCTTACATGAAAAGTATAAAAAAACTACAACTAACTATCATCATCATATTTAAGCAATATTTTAATAATAATGACGGTTTTTTGAGCAAAATCATAATCAGCGATGAAAGCTCATTTTCATCTTAATGACTCAAAATAATTGCTTTCACAACATTTCATAATGGTGTAAAATTTCTCTTCAGCTCGAGAAAATGCATGAATTTATTTACAAACAGTAGAAAATATGGACTCTTAGAAAATCGAACATGGACAGATGTAAGGACACAGTATGCCTCAACATAGAGTAATATTCACTGCATTCTCTAGCATTGTAAAATGTGTATGTAAATTTTTTATATGTGTAAACAATTTGGATAAATGATATAAACCTGAAACCTCAAGGTAAGTCTTAGCATCCACGTTGTATAGAAAAATGCCAACTTTTGTGAATTTCATTCATAGAAAATACTCGGGCAAAATAAAAAAAAATATTAGCAGCAACAATAAAAATGATTACCGCTCATACGCACACATTTGATGAATGTGTATCTAAAAATAATTCTGTTCTTGAATATATTACGAAATTTCAAACAAAACTTTTCAATATTTAATAGTTTAGTGGTTGGCCACAAACACTCACAAGTCATGGTTGCTGGGTGCAGAAGAGCAGCGGCAATCATTGAAGCTAAACAATTAACAAGCAGTTACCATTACACCTGAACGGAAAATTGTTAAAACATAAATGAAATAAACCAGACATTGGGAATATTTTTATAGTCATAAATTCCACCACGTATGAATGTATAAGCATAACAACAAAGTGGAAGAAATTGAACTTTGTACGCAATTATTTCTATACTGTATCTATCTTACACTTTTTTCCTACATTTTGCTTATCCTACACCTTGTGAATATGTTAGAGTCGGTCAAGTACGATCATTCAATTACGCTACAATTAGTTTAGTTGCATCAGTCACTGCCATATAAGTTACTTCGTGGAACAGCATTATATGAAGAGGGCTTCTAGAAATGGTCCGATGGATATCAAATTTGTCACAGCCAGTTATTTAGCAAATTGACTATTCTTTACAAAATTTTATGAAAAAATATTAGAAATTGCGATTTTTTGCCACATAAATACTTCTCTTATAATAGAACCTTATATGGGGAGGGGTTCTAAAAATGGTACGATTCGGTCTATTTTCAATAGGCTGTTTTTCTGAGCCAAATCAAGTACTTGTATTAAATTTCATTAAAATATCTCCAAAAATGTGAACTGTAGCTTGCACACAAATTTGACGGACAGATGGACATGATTATACCGCTTCTGATTTTGATTCTAAATCGATGGATATAATTGAAGGAGAGTGCAATATTTGCCATTTAGGAGCTACAAACATCCGCACAAACTTAATATACTCTTTGCCGCGCGTGGTGCAGAGTATAAAAAAAAAGCTCCAATTTTTTTTTTTTTGAAGGTGAGATATTAAGCAACAAGCTATACATGTTGCAAACACAAATTCTTCTTCTGCAACACTCTTTTTCCATTCTAAAAGAAACTTTATAAGTTAATTTTCATTGTAATTGTACCATGAATCATAAAGTATCAGCATGATTAAGAGAGAAAGCATCAAAAAGGTGTTATTACGGAATATTGTATAAAAATGCTAAAATGATATTTTTAGCCTTGGCAAACAATTTCTTATAACCACCCACCCCTTTTATTTTTAAGCACGAAAACAGCGGCATTGGCCGAGAAGCTTCAGTATAAGACAGTTCGTACATATGTTGTGGAAGCTTTTTCTTGGGTGACTTATGTTGCTTTCAGTTCTTTACGTTAGTAATGTAGTGCTTGTTCTTCTTTCCTTTCACTTTTTTGTTGTATTGTGTTTTTGATTTTCTTTTTTCTTTGTTTTTTTTTTTTTTTGTAGTAAGGAAACAAAAAAGCTTGGACCGGCGCACAAAACACTTTTGTTGATGATCCATTTTTAGCTGCTGAATGTAATTTGACGCTTTTTTGGCATTTGTTGTTGTTACTGTTGTTGCTTCTGTTGGTTGTTGTTTTTTGTTGTTGTAAATGTGCTGATCTATCATAACGTGTCTAGTATAATTGGCCTTTCATATATCTCTCCTTCTCTATTCTTAATCTTTACTCTCTTCCCTCTCAATTTCTTACCTCATGTTTTTCTTGTTATTCTTTTAGTCATCATTTAAATAGAAAGACATTGTTTATAATTGATGTTTTCATAAACTGTGACGATTTTGATAAATCGTGATTATATTACTCACTTCATAGCTCTCCTTCTCCCTTTTACTCTCTCCCAGTTATATAATTATTTTTGATTATTTTCAGCGATTTGTTCTTTTCTAAATTATTAACAATGAATTGGTGTTATTTGAAAGAATTATTGTTATTGTTGTTGTTGCAATAATGTCAAATTTTTAAAAACATTGAAAATTTAAATAAATACTGTGGTGCCCTTTGCTCTTAACATTTTATTACACTGAACTAAAAGTAGGTCAAGGACACTAAAAGAGAAAAAACAGAAAACACTAAAATTATGTTTTGTTGAATTTAATTTATTAGGTCAAGGACATTGTTTATAACTCTTGTATAAGGGTAGTAGTTCAAGGTCGATTTAGAGCTTTTAAATATATAAATATTAATATTTTTATACCATTTATCATTTCTCATATAAATTTTTATACCCTCTACATACAAAAGGTTTATTAAGTTTGTTATTGACAACACTCAGAAGGAGGGATTAGAGACCTCGCAACGTATATATATACTTAGTCTTTATCAAAGGCTAAATCGATCTAGACATGTATGTGTTCGTGTGTCCGTTTGTTGGTGGCAGTCTCACAGTCTTAAAATTTGAGATATTGAGCTGAAATTTTGTACAGAAACAGATCTGCTAGCAGATCGCTATTTCAAATTGACAAAAACGAATAGCTCCCAACAACAAAAATTTATTCATCTGATACAAATTGAGCTACGCAGTTGAAACAGATATTTACAATTAAAATATACAACGATGTACCACAAATCGGGACAGTCTACATCTACAATATAAGAAATATTATATCTGGCCTGATACAAATTACTCGAACTCACTCTTGAACGTTTTTCATGATGTTTCAAAGTCAAAAGGTCAGTCAAAATTAACATTTTTATTATTATTAACGGGATCGATAGTTAAATATAAATTTGTATTAAATTTCAGCTTAATATATCAATTATTCTGTGTTCTTTAAATTCAAAGATGTTATGTCCTTATTGAAAAACACTTTATACTTGGGTTATTATTTTATTTCTGATATTTTATTCAATTTCATGACACTGTTTGACATTAAAAAAAATTAGAAATTAAATAATAAATTTATATATATATACATTTTTTATAAGCAAAAAATGTGAATTTTCTTGAGAGAATTTTTTAAAATGGTTCAAGATCGTTTCACAAAAATTTCTCTTGAGAATAATTGAGCATTTTTACACAATTATGACATTTGGGACCATTGTTACGCTGAAATAGATGTGAGGCTGAAAAAATTAAAGATATATATTCTTAAATATTTCCATTTTCCCATAAACTACATTTTAGATGCACTTTTTATAGACTCCACAGGGATAATAGTATGCCATGAAGTTGTTCAATCTGTTTGCAAAAGGCAAATTTTAAGATAATGTGCTGAAGTTTTTTGTTTCTAGTTTCTGTATGGTGGATCCTGCTTAAATTAGGCCACATCAGTCAAGTGTCACGCCCCCAATCGACTATAATCTATCTATCAGTTACAAAAATTTAATTATAAAGTTGAAATTTGGTACAAATGAAACCCCTTATCGATGTACCCGTAGATGGCAACGCCCCTAATTTACAAAAAAAAACCCTTATTTATCACAGAGTCCGAGTTTTTAGTTTAAACGCAATATATAAAAAAACTCGTAATGGGGTTCAATGCCATGCCCACTGTTTAAAAATATATGTAGAAAATATTTAAAAAAAGTTTGACCCAATGCAGACACAAACACCATTTTCTATTAGTTACTTTATTGGAGAAACTATTTTTCAATGCCAACACAAGCAACATCTTCTAAACAAGTTTAAATAACAAATGTTTTACTAATTTGTGTTTCTCTTAGTTTATAACATTTATTTATACATCTTTATATTATATATTGTGTGTGGTATTTTATATGACAGGTGCAATTAAGTTTTAAACATAAAGAACAAGAATTTATATGATTTTGTTGCTGATTGCGCCAACAATTCGTACAAAACTATGTGATAGTAAATCGAGGACAAAAATTTTTATTGAAATATTATAAAAGTTTAAAATAAAAAAAAATTTACTAATTTTTCATATAAAAAAATTATTTTTGATAAAAAAAAATTATAATATAAAAAATTATAAAAATAAAATTTATAAAAAAATTTAAAAATCAACTTAAAATTACTAAAAAATTACTTAAAAATACAGGCTCTATTATCCTACCGCGCCTACTTTCATAACGATGGATGCCTCCAATTATAAATATGTGCACTAACTTGTAACTTCATAGCTCAATTTTGGCGCCTTTAAGAGATTTTTATGGATTTTGTAAGCGTGGCTCTCCGATTTTATCCAATTTTTAACCAAAGATTTTCGTACAGTAAAAAGATTTTAACACAATATCTCAAAATTTACGACTGTGAAAATTCCAAGACGAACAACTGGTCGAACCTATATATACACTAATTTCTTGAATCTGATCAAGAATATGCATACTAGATAGAGTCTCAGAGGCTTCCTTCTTGTTCCTTCTGTGGATTTAAAACAGAGAAACAAACTAAGTATAACCTTCCGAAACATATCGATTAAAAAACTTCAAATTTCAACATTTGTAGAAAAATGTAACTTATACTATTTTCACAGTTATGGTTACATACGTATGTAAACTATGCAGTTTCTCTCTCTCTCTTTCTCTCTGTTGGTTATAAATGCTTGCATACTATTAAGGAAGTTGTTTATTTATTTGTATGTGAGATCATAATATATGCCATCGAAACCAGTAAGTTCTATATGATGCTTAAAAATGTGTTTTCTTAAGAGTACTATAATTCTTTTATTCTATGCTCTTTTTCCATTAATTAAATTCTTTGCTTACTTTTGAGAAAACACTTGTAAAGCAAGTTGTTGTCGTTGTTGTTGTTATTGCTATTATTATTATTATTATTATTATTATTATTACCGTTGTTGTTGTTGTTGTTGTTGTTGCTGCTGCTGCTGTTGTTGTTCTATTTATATAGACAATCAGGACAAAATGAAAAGATTTGACCATATAATATGCATGCAGACACACACACACACACACATGTAAATTACACATATACACCTGAGTAATTCTACATTGATTGCGTTAATTAAGAACATATAGTCAATAAAGCCATCTAAACGTGTAAACATTTTATAGCATATAACGCAAAACAATTATATGCATTCACTGATAAAAGATAAGATAAGGAAATAGAAGAAGAGAATATCCTACAACAACATAAAAGAAAAGGCTAATGACTTTTTATCTAAAGAAAAAGAACAAAAAACACAATAATTTACACAAGTTAATTGGAACATATTTTATTTATTTTTATTTTTATAATTTTTATATAAATAGAATTAAATAAGAGAATTTTTTATATCACAGACAATGTAAGAAAATATCGTTGATGCAAACAATTATTTTAAGATTTTTTTATATCCCCCACATAAAATACTAAGTTTGTGATTCCGTTTGCAACACCCAGAAGAAGGAAACAGTGATATTCTTAATCAACATCACAAATTAGATCGATTTAGACATGTATGTCCGTGTGTCCATCTGTTATTGGCATTCTCACGGGTGTAAATTTTAAAATATTGAAATGAAATTTTGTACACAGACATTTTTAGCTTCTGCACGCAGATCTCTAATTAAAATAGGAAAAATTGGTTTACAGCCACGCCCACAATCAACAAAAACCTATTTATCTGCCACAAAAATTGACCTATGAACTTGAAATTTGATGCACATATTTATAATTGTCCCATTGATTCATGTCTAACAGACATGCGCACAATTTACAAAAAACCGATCTCCACGTAAAACTCGATTTGCAGGCTTATACGTAAGATATACATTATTAGAGGGCGTAATCATATACCTGACACGCCCACCTATGTAGGTGGAAGATAAATTTCGTTTTCTTACTTGTTTTCAATTAATATTAAACTAAAAACAAGTTTTAAAATGAATTGAGCATTATAAACCGAGTGTTTTTTTTTTACATACTGACATAATAAACAATTAGGACACGCATCGTTTACTATGTGTTTGTTTTCATCGTTTTTCGTGTTTTTTTTTTCTCTTCTTTGTTTTATGATTTTGAAAGACGATGATTTTTGGCATTTTATGATGCTGTTCACATTGTACATGTACATATATATCTAATATATGCAAATGTTTTAATCAATTTAGCATTTGTTCGTTAATGTTTCGATTTAAATGTTTTTGTTTCTTATTTTGTTTTGTTTTTTTGCTTTTATATGACTTGTTACTATACCGAGTAAAAGCTGTTTTCTTTTTTTTTTTTTTTGGGTTTAAAAATAGCTGAAAAAAGTGCCTAATTTGTGTAATCATGAAGATGCTGCTGCTAGATGATGATGATGCTGACACCAATGCCGGCACATTTAATTACACATTAATTTGCAACCGACAGTAGCATAAATTTTTCGTAATGTTTCGATTTTTTATTTTTATATTATTTTTATTTTTTTTCATTAAATGTATTTTCTCGTTGTACATATCTTCTCTTACTGACATTTTTTCAAAATACATTTTATTTCATGTAAATTTAAATTCATTTCCTTTCATACAAAAAAAAAAAACAAATACAAAAATTGTTGTTAATTTGTGTCGAGTGAAAAATTTTTCTACATAAAATTTAATTTTGATGTTCATCGATCTTTTGTCTAATTTTGTAAAAAAAATTTCTATTTTGGTGCGTAACAAATTTTTATGTTGTTGTTCATTCTTTCTTTAATCTTTCATTCTCATATTCTCTCTGGTACAATATTTTGTTTTTGTTTTTTTTTATTGTTTAGAATCATACAGTGATGGTTGAAAGTATAACTATAAATAATTTGAATACCTTCTATATGAACTAAAATCTACAACTTTGAATTAAATGTTTGACACACTACATTTAGGAAATGTTATAGTCCGTTATTCTAAATCATTACTACTTAGTTTCACTGTATTAGTTAACACAAGGATATATGGAATGGAGTTCTAAAAATGGTCCAATCGGATCCAAATTTGTTCAAGCCAATTTTTAAGATAATTTATTCTTCTGTACAAAATTTCTTGAAAAACTATTAAGAATTGCAAATTTTCTCCATATAAGGTTTTATTATAAAGAAAGGGAGTGGCTCTAAATATGCTCCCATTCTGTTCACTTTCAATTGGAATCTTCAAACTAAAGCAAAACATGTAGTTGTACTAAATTTCATCAAAATATCTGAATTAGAGCAACTTGTAACTTGAACAAATATATAGATGGATGTACAGACAGACATGTATATATTGTAAATTTGTGTTTGTAACTTCTAAACAGCAAATGCCACACCCATTTTCAATTATAAATTACAACAATTGATTTTGATTCGATTTAATGATGTGCGTGTGTTTTTATCTCCAACTAAAGTAATTAAAACATAATTTGTGGAACTAAGTAACTATAAAAAAAGTTTGTAACTATACAAATTTTCAGCTAACTTATTATAATTTGGTGCATAAGTCGAATTTCCAATTCTAAGGCTTTACTCTAAATAAATTTCTGTAAAACATTAAACTGAGTACCATTTTGTACTGTAACAGTTTTAACAGTAATTTTTTCACCACGTGTCGTATATTATATATTAAATCATGTTACTTTTCAGTCTAAAATTTTTAGCACTATATTAATATCTACTTTTAAAATATTAATTTTCTTCATATAAACTCACCTTCTTTTGTTGCTTCTCCCAAGCTGGATCCAATAGACCCTCTCGCTCCCATTCTTCTTCTTGTTCCATATAACCATCACCGTACTCCAAGTTGGAGAGACCGTTCTCCATCATCATTTTAATGGGCGTAACCAATAACTATCACGTATTATTGTTATTATTGTTCTTATTACTGTTTGCTTTCACTTTTTTTTTTCTTATTACTTGGTATTGTAGTTACAGTTACAGTACCAACAGTAATTCTTGTTGTTGTTGTTTTTGTTGTTGTTGCTGTGTATGTATATAAGCCAAATAATTTGTTGTAATTTTTTTATAATTTTCGTTTAAAATAAATTTAAATATCGTTGATTATATGCAATTGTTGTTGTTGTTGTTTGATTTGTTTTCGTTAGCAATATTATTTTTATGAGATAAAAATATTATTATTTATAAATAATTTTTAAATTAAAAAAGAGAATAATTTAATAAAATTTCGTTCGCTTGAAATGCAAAAAAATAAAAAAATTAATTAGAAAAAAAATTAAATATTTGGCAAGATGATTTTAAATGAAATGGTAGTGGGGCAATGACAAGTAAGGCTTAATACCCTCCACATATATACGTAAGCTTAGGAGGCGTGGCAGATATGTCATGCTACTTCTCCCTCTTAAGAGATCTTAAATTACATTTCATCTAAAAATTTGCATTATGTGTCTGTAAGGCTTTTTTTTTTTTTGTTAATTGTAGGCATGGCTGTTAAGAGAATTTGGTTCAATTTATCAAATTTCAATATCTTCACACTACACTCATGACCTTCACAATATTTATTGTGAATTGTGAGCGTGAAGTTTACACGATTTCGCTTAATTCAGTATGAACTGAAAATCTCCATTTTTGTCTCCTCTAACATTCGAAAAACATTCAGACGTCGGTTATTCGACTCGGACTTTTTTCTGGTAATTACTGTTCGAACAGTATCGTAACCTTTAGTACAATGTGGCGGGTATAATAATCCCAGCCAACAACTTCAACGTCGTTAAATATTTTATTAATTTTTTTTATAAGAATTTTTATGCAATTTGACTTTTTCAAAAAGGTTTTTTTCCTTTTTTCCTCTTAAATTTTAATTCATCAATAAATTAATAATTTTTTTATATGTATGAATATTAATTTTTTAAACCATCAAAACTTCTGTGCATTTATTTTTTTTGCAACACGATTGTATAACAATTTTTTTCTTTCACAATTTTTACAGCTTGCTGCATGCGTATGGGAATTTTTTTTTTGTACTTTTTCTTATTTTTGAATTTTGCAAAAATATGCTGTGATATTCTTAAAAAAAAAATTCTTTGACATATTATTTTTATATATAATTATCTTGTTGTTGTGGTTGCTGTTGTAATTAGTATGACTGGTCGTATGTACGTATATATTTCACAATATATAGTATATTGACATATGTATGTGTATATGTATTGAAATGCAATTAAAAGACACACTGAATCAAGATCTTTGAAAATCAAATATAATTATATGTACAACTGTGTTGGGAGATTCCGTACGTGTGTCGCTTGCTGTAGAGTGTGACCCGATCGCGTTGATAGCCAACTCAAAACTAAATATCGCCCCAGCCGTGATCGTGCCTTCAAACTCGAGTATAAGAAAATTTTTTCGCCAACTTTTTCATTACAAAGGCGAGAGATGGGGCTAGTGCAGAGATGTGTGTATCTAATGCACACTGACACACAAATACGCGCATATATAATGTGGGGAGAAAAATCAACCAGCAAGTACAGGAAAAGCATGAAATGATGACGTTAACGGTTAATATTGTTGTCGCTGACGTTGTTGGCGCACAGCACCAACTTAGTGACATAGGCACATATATACATACACACACATATAACTCTTTACATCTGCATCATATGCGTCCGTTACAATGATGAACGTTATAAACGATCTCTTTATAACAAAAAGAAAGAGAGAATGAGATAGAGAATGATTCAAATTCTCAATGAGAATTCAGTTACAATATAGTGCTCTATCTCTAAAAAGAAAAGAAGCAACAGGCCGAGATCAATATCTTATATTGAAGAGAAATTCATTGATTAAAAACATTCGCTCGCACATTTTTGATCATTATCTGCATACAACAACGTCATCGCTACATTATGTGTGATGATTATTAGTATTATCATTGTCAATACAAATTAAGACCAAAAATTAATCATTGAATTGCTTACTATTGATTTTGTTGAAATTCCCTGTTGAGTCCATTTTTAATTTTAACCAAAAGTGATAAATCAATAAAAATGTCTGTGCGCGTTGTTACCACCGTTTATTAATGTATATTTTTGGACTGTAACCAGTCAGACATAACGAGTGATTGAGATATTTTTACGATCAGGAGCAATAAAAATATAGTTGGTTTATAAGATAATATTTAGTAATAGATGTTACAGTTACGTATGGGGTCTAATCGATCACCCTCAGTCGACAAAAACCTACCTATTAACCACAAAAATTGAGCTCTATAGCTGAAATTTAATACAAATATTTATAATTGATGGCCATATGGTAGGCACACCCATAATTTCCAAAAATTATATAAAATATAGTTTATCAGGCGTAACTGCTTTTAACCGTTTATTAACTATATTAATCCATTCATTTTTTAAATCGATTTCATCATGACTGTCTGTTGCACTCGCGCTACCAATGTGAATGGTTGCTGTTTCCACGCCCCTAAAAAAAGTAAATTTGCATGACTGCAGCCTACCCAAAAAATGTGCATTTTAAAACTATATATTGCAATTTATGCACACTACATATATATAAATGGGAAACACAGAAAATTTATTATCAACAGAATAAAATATTATCTTCTTTATTATCTCATTAAATTTTTTATATGCATATAATAATATCTCTACATAATAATAATAGATTTTCAATAATATTCTATAAAATAGCTTACAGCTATTAAGAGCTAGACGTAGAAAAAAAAGCATTGCTTTTATGAAGAAAACAAATTTTTCAAGAGTGACATACACACTAACAAATTAATTTATTATTTTGGTTAAAAAAAAAATTATAAAAACACATACATATGCACTTACACATACAGTAAACTTAAAATTAAGAAAATATTATAAAATAAAAAATTTTTAGAAAAAAAGAAAAACTTAAAAATAAAAATATTTATATAAAATTAAATTTAATTACATAAAAAAATATGTAAATAAAATTAATTAAGCAAAGAAAATATTTAAAAAATAGTCAAATGAGTTTAAGGAAGTAAAAAATTTAAAACTAATTCAAATTCAATTCAATTAATTCAAAATTAAAAAAAAATTAAAATAGTCTAAGGGAATAAAAGTAAAACTTAAACAAAAGGAAAATATAAGTAATTGTTATATAAGTAAAAAAATTAATTTGGCTTAAGATAAATCTTAAATACCCTCCAAACATACATACAATGGGCGTGGCTGTTACATGATTACGCCCTCTGATAGTGCAAGTTAAAAGTCGAGTTTTACACTTTAAAAAAGTTGAGCGTATTTATTATACAACCACCACGTGTACCCGAACTCGACCTGTATCGAATCCAATTTTGTCTGTACAAAATTCCACCTCAATATATAAAAATTTACGACCTGGAGAATGCCAACAAGAGGTGGACACACGGACATACATGTGTAAATCTAGTTTTTGAAGCTGATCAAGAATTCTATATACATTACAGGGTCTTTTGTGCCTTCTTCTTGGTGTTACAAATGCAATGACAAACTTAGTATACCCCTCCATTTTATGTATAGCGGGCGAGATCTCAAGACAATTTTCGGATGAAAACCCATTTCTTTTAGTTAGTTTGAAATTGATATATAATTTTTGCCACCAAGGTAATTTCTCGTATTCGGGCAGATAGACATAATCAGACATGGTTAAAAAGGCTCAGAATTCTAGTCTTTGTTGGGATTACTTTTACTTTGTTGCCGATCAGCTTAGAGACCTTTATATGTATACCTTTTAAATAGAATAGCAAACTTAGCATTTTATGTGGAGGGTTTAAGAATATACGAATACATAATAGATTGATAAGAAAGCAGAGAAAAATAACATAAGAATAATAAAATTAATAAACATAATAATAACAGATAACCCCCGTATAATACGGCACTTTTATAGCACGATTTCACTTTAATATGGTTCGAGGATAGAGACCACACTACGGATTCGCTTTAACACGGTTCAAGCATTCCGTTAAACCTTCGTACAAACTTTAAGAAGAGAACTTTATTTAATTGTGGCTCTTGATCGATTTTGTCCAATTTCAATACCGAACTGCCCACATAAACTATGTGTTTGTACAAAATTTCAGCTGAATATGTCAAAACTTACGCCTACAACTGGGTATTGCAAACGGAAAACCAAACTTAGTATACCCCCTACCTCATGTGGAGAGTATAATTACAAATATTGAACAAAAAAAATTATAATAAAAATTATTACCCTAAAAATATTTCACAATGAACAATATTAAACACATTACACAATATTTATATTAAAAAAAAAATACAAAAATACAAAAATAATTTAATTCTTAATTTAGAAAATTACATTTTATAAATTGCCATAATTTGTTATTGTTTCAGTTTTTTTTTTTTTTCTCACACTAGAATTTAACATTGCCACCAAGGTTTTTTTAAAACGAAAAACAAACAGAAAAAATTAAATATTAAAACATTATTTTTAGATAAAAAAGGCACAAAATATACATTTGTATAGGTCAAGGCGATAGAGTGGAGAAAAATATACGAAAATAATCTTTTTTTACAAAAGCATTAAAGAAAATAATTATAGTTAGCGAGATAGATTTTTTCTTATCGTTAGTTTGTTTTTCTTTTTTTTTTTTTGTGTAATAATTTTTTATAAAAAAAAACATTAAGGAAATGCTGTATTTTGTGTGTTTGTATTACAAAACTATATCATATTTTTATATGTATATAAAAAACAAACGAAAAAAATATATTATCGTAGAAAAAATGAATTATCTGTATATAAAAAAAGTGTTATAAGCGTACAATGAATTAGGAGCTGGCTCAGAAATGCGGCTCATTATTGTTAAATTTTTTTTTTTTTCATAAAATTTGTTCAATTTTGGGGTTACTTTGTTGTTGTTGTTCTTGTTGGTTTTATTTTATTAATTTATTTTATTTTTACGTAATATATATGAACGAGAGAGTTAAACAGTAAATAATTTCATTTTTTTTGTGTTAAGTTTTGTTTTGTTTTGTTTTTTGTGTATCTTGTGTTTATTATATTCTATTTAATTTTAACAACAAGTTAAGAAGAAGAAGAAATTCTAAACTTTGCAATGCTATCAACTTTGTTTGTTTGTTGGTTGTTTTTTTTTTTTTATAAATTTCTAACCGCCACTATAAATAAATGGTCTGGTCTAAGAAGGTGAAGGTGATGGGGTGATATAAGGCGACGCTAGTTATATGATGGGAGTATATGTAAATGTAAATTTATGTATTTGGACAGATAGTCACAGAGGTAGCAGTAGAAATATCCATTAGACAGACAGGAAACAAGAGCAACAAGCCTGAGTTTCAGTTTGAAATTTGTTAAACTACAAATTGCACGCCTTGGACGCACACCTAACTTATAATCTAAATGCTTATACAACAACAACAACACTGGAATACAGAACTTATAATAAACGTTGCACGAATTTTTACATGTATCCGTATGTCCACCTGGCTGTAGTCTCTTGCACTTTAGCCATCGCCATCGCCATCGCCACCATCACAATCACTCTCACCTTTTGCTCTGCCCATCAGCTGGGATTTTTTGTTTAAATTTTTTTCTAATAACATCTTAAACACTAAAATCCACACCTTTTGCTTCGTCTCCCTTACATACATACATACATACATACATACATTCATACATACATATAAACACTTAACAGCCCATATGTTCCAATTGCTCAGACACTAACTCCTCAAAGGTCCGTTCACCGACTAAACGATAAAAGAACAAATGATCCAAACATTTCAGGCTAATGGAACGTAAGGCGGGCAACCTTAATAACAATTGAGCGAAACGGCCATCGTCACCGGTGTGCTCGGTGCGACAATGCTCATCCAAACAGGCATAAATCTTCTCGCGACACACTTCCACATCTGCCCGACACTGCAGTCCCCGTATATCTGGATTAAATAATATGATGGCCTTAAGGCAGGCCAACTCAGCCCGATCGATATTTAAACGTTTCATCTTAACACTCAGTTCGCTTAATATGCGATCGAATATAACAACAACTTTGGCTTTGAGAGCGCTGTTGCGATGATAGGGAAAGTCCTTGGTAAGGAAGAGTTGCTCGGGTTGCCGGACGGACCGACAACCGTCCACTGGCAGCACATAATCATCATCCAATGATTGTATACTATACCAGGCCACATTGGCTATGAGCAATTCATTCCAGCCAGCCTTTAGCAACAACACTTGATCCTCACGTTGCAGGTGGGTAAAGTGGGGTGTGTAGCGGGCATATTCCACCATTTCAAATAATTGTTTATTTACCATTTGGCAAAAATGTGAAACGGCGCCCTTGTAGTCGTGTTCCACCATGGAATTGGGTCCCACCCGTAAGAAGGGGAACTCATTGTCGCCACTGGTAATTTCAGCCTTTTGTTCCGCCTCAATTATACGCTCAATCGTAAGATCGTGCAGCGAGCTACTGGGCTTATAATCTTCATTACCAGCCATAGAGCAGATGGAACTGCGTGCACTGTTAGCTCTGGTGCCACGTTGTCGTTCCTCCTGTACGGCCTCCCGCTTCATGCCGCATGCCAAGCATTTCTGATAACGACAAAACTGACACCGATTGCGTTGCCTCTTATCTATAATGCAATTACGATCCTCCCGACACGCATAACTTAAATCTTTACGTACCGTACGCTTAAAGAATCCTTTACAACCCTCACAACTATATACACCGTAATGTTTGCCACTGGCCCGATCACCACATATCGAACATAAATGCTTGGACCCGCTTAACGGATGATTGGGAGGATATTGATGCTGAGGCGTAGATGAATTTTGTTGTAACGGTCCACCCGGGCCCGGACCCTGTTGTTGTTGTTGCTGCTGTAACCCTGCTTGTGAATGTAGCTGTTGTTGCTGTTGTTGTTGCTGTTGTGGATGATGTTGTGGTGAATTTGTGTGTGTTGTTAAAATTTGATTTTGGCTATTGGCCGCTACCGCCGCCACGGCATGTACCACATTCATAGCATGCAAACCAATTGCACCAAAGGGGCCAGGACTGGCGCCTGGTTTAGGTGAAAAACCGCTGGTAGTATTACTTTCATTCAACAATGAAATATCCGGTTTGATTTCTTGGGGCGACATGGGTGCCAAACGAAAACCCGAATCTTGATCACCATTGTCCATAGCTGCTTGTGCGGCTGCTACTGCTACTGCTTCTGCTGCTGTTATTTCTTCTTCAAAATAAGTTGCTTCAATATTTGTGGTTGTGGTTGTTGCTGTTGCTGTTGTATTATTTTTTGTACTAAATTTTCCAATTTTTTCAGGTTGGTTGTGTGGTTGGTTGATTTGTACAAAATCAATTTTCTTTTCTTTTTCCTTTTTTTGTTTTCCATGCACACTCCTGTAAAGCAATGATTTTCTTTTCGTTTCTTTTTTTTTTGTATTTTTGCTTACATATATAACGAATTAAATAAAAAGTTTGTAAATAATTAAGTTTCTTTTTTAATAAAAATTTATATACTTATTTTATATATATATAATTATATATTTTTTTTTTATGCACCAGCTAATGAATGAAAACTTTTCGCGTCGACATTTTATTTTCTCTCAACAATAATAATGTATACACCACTATATATTTATAATAGAAACGTCAATTGCTTAGACAACTGAGTCCCTCACCAGAAATTCCAACAATATATGACTCCTTTTTCACCTCTTTATTAGATCTACACGTTTGTATAGGAAGTATAGCTGGCACAAGTGGTGTATTTTTTTTTCTTCAGTCATTGTGAATACATATAAGTAAAAGAAGAAGACAATGCTTCATTTGATTAACAGCTGTTAATAAAAATCATTTATAAAACTTTTCTTAAAACAAATTACACAAACTTTTGTGCAATTTACTTAATTTTATTAATATTTTTTTTTTAACAATGTATTCCAAGTTAATTAACAATACACTATTGCCTTAAAAGTTCAATTTTATATACACTTTGTTAAAACGTTGAAAAAAAATCAAAAACAAATATCGAGTAGAAATATTCTTGTTTTCGACATGTCTGTCTGTTTCAATTTAAGGGCACTCATCAAAAGATAAAAGAAGAAAAATATTTATTTCTCTTCTATAGTTGTTAAATTCTCTATTAAACTTGTGTGTAAGTAATTTATTAAAAAAAGAAAAACATACTTAATGTACTTGGAACAATATTAACCGTTAACTGAACGAATATAAAATATTTGTCTTTCTATTTAGTTAGACGAGCACACTTTTAAGAAGCGCAACTTTGTTTTAAAATTTCAAACACAAAATTAATATTAAAAAAATTACAAAACAAATTAAAAATATAATTAAGTTTAGTGAAAAATATATCCTATTCTGACTTTTGCGATTACACAAGACTTGGCAATATGACCCTGCCACTAATAATTTGTACAATTTGCCATGAACCAATTAATGCTTATGATAATATAGTTCTTTCTACCTGCCCCCATATTTTCCATACAGTTTGTTTTATTTCAAAGTAAAATTTCAAATCGAATTATTTTCTTTCTAATCTATAAAATTTTTATTTTTCAGTTTTGTTTGGTGTCCCATATGCTTTCCCAATCAAAACATTCCACCTAATGGGCCTGCGGATATAAGCGACGAAGAAAATTAAAATCTTTTAGATTTGTAAGTGATGAACAGAAGAAACTCAGTGACTATGTTTATATATATTTTTTACTGTGTTGGAGCGTATTTTTAAATATTCCTTTTTAATAATTAGATTTTCAATTTTTTTACATAGTTGTGAAAAAAAATTTAAATAAGTTTTTCAAGTAAATAGTTAACGCTGCCTTATTTGTTTCTTACACTTGTTTATACAATGTCCGCTCCATTGTGAATGATTTTTGTAAAAACCTCTTACCTCAGGGTGAATTATTTGTAATATAAACCACCACCACCTCGTATTTATATATATAAATTTGTTTATATGCAAATTTTGTAATTTTTTCATTAATTTCATGCACTGTCGCTTATTGTTTAATGTAATATAACCACAACAACAACAATTGTGCAAATGCACAAGCACACACAAATTTATATTTCCAAAAGCCGGAATACGCATTTTATTTTAATAAAAATTGCTTAATAAACAATTTTTTTTTTGTTTATATTAACCACCTTGTAAAATGCTTAGCTTTACATATGCATTTGTATACATATATACCGTATATAAACCAATTATTTAGTCACACACAATTTTTATTGTAACGATTTATCTTACTTGTGAAATCTCTTTTTCTTTTTTGAATAATTTTTATTTAAATTGTCACGTTTTAGTGGAATAATTATTTATTCGATTGCATGTTATTAGAAAAAAAATATAAACTTTAATAAAACTCCTAAAAACAAGAACTTTTGCGGCTTACAAGAGAATATATACTACCGAGAAATTCACCACAATTTAATAAGAATGAATCAAAAAAACTCTCAATAAAACAGAGTGGCCAAGTCCATTGATTAATTTAATTTATTTACTTAAATAAAAGTTTATATATATTTCAATATGGAAGTCTTCTTAAATATTATTTGATTTGTTTATAAAACGAGGCCAAAACTCAGATACATACAAATTGATTTATCCAAAAATTGTATACTGCAGGTTGAGCATTCAACATTTTTGTAATGTAAAAAATTTTGGTTTTCTATATTAATTAAATACTCAAATATTTGGAACTAAGTGGGATAATGCCAAAGTAAAGCAGCTTCACTGATTATAAAATTTTAACTTTTATATATTTATAATGTATTAATATTTTTTTGAAACAAATTTTCAAAACCTCTTTCGCATTTTACTTGGTTTCGTTAAAACAGAGTTGTCTGGTACTATGCCGTTATTCAAAGCATATAATAATCTGCCATTGCAAATGAACCAAGTTTCTGAAAATTTAGTTTTAAGCGAAAATTGTTAAAAATCTATAACAGATACAAATAATGAAATGAAATTATTAAAAAAAGGGTTAATGTGTTGTTAACAATAAAAGTGTAATTATTTCCATCCAATTATTATTTATAAAAAAAAAAAAAAAAAATGGTGAAAACCAAATAATGTGTGAGAATCTTTTTTCTATTTTAGATATGTGAAAAGGAAGTGCCACATCAGATTACAACAAATGCAAATAATTATATATAAATGGGTAAATTTTCTTTAAAAAATTAATAACTGTGGATAAAATATGTAATGAAATAATTATTATTTAAGTGGGCTCAAACTTTGACAAACAAATCCAGAATATAAAATTCTTGAATCATCTTGTTGGTTGTTGTTGTTGGCCAAAGTATACAGGGATTACTACATTAAGTTGGTGGGGATATAAAAATATAAATTCAATATCAAATAATTTCATGTTTAAAGAGCATTTTATTAAAACCGTTACGTTTTTGGTGTTTACACACCATTCAAGTAGAGAATTTCATCATCTTTCGTATTCATGAATTCCTTTTAAGATTGTTCACCTGGGAGCGTGAGCGTATCTCTATAGAATCACCATTTTTCATTTTTTGTGCAAACACACGATTATTGCGCCAATATACTGCAAAGTAATTGTAATTTTTCAATTTTTTCGCATATCGGTATAACTGAAAGGTACGATCGCTAACGTAATCTTCCACTTCCAGGCCACAATAAATGGGATGTTTTTTCAATTTCTCTTTATATTGAAGGAAATTGATTTTCATATCACGCTTATTGAAGCATACCAACAAAATGACAGTATTGATTGATTCTTTGGTTTGCAATTTACGTTTCATTTCATTAACAGCTTTCAAATAACTACCACCGTCACCATCAACATTGTCCAATAAAAGTTTTACACGTACAGCACGTGCAATATCTTGAACGAACCTTTCCAAGCCTTTATCTAAATAACATTTTTTAACATTCTTTATTATAATACTGTTGCCAGCATCTTCATCATCACTTGGATAATCACTGTCATCACTGTCACTAGACTGTTTATTATCGGAAAGATCGAGTGAACTTAATTTCTTATGTAAACCGATATGTTTTTCTTCATTGGAGCCACATTGTACGATTTGATCCAAAGTCTTGTCACGTTGCAAACAATCGTTAACATATTTTAAGCGAAGATTTCTTTCCTTTAAATCTTTGATTTCTTGCTCTAAGGCGGCAATTTTGATGGTCAACTTCTCTCGTGCTATGCCTTCGAGACGTTTCTCTAGTGTTAATATATAATCGCATACTATAGGATGGGCATGCTTAATTAGGAAAGTAGGTCGTTTCTCCATTTCTTTTTTTTTGTTTTATTTTTTGTAACCTGAAATGTTTAAGATTGAAAAAAAAAATTAATTAAAATGAGTAAATATATTATAGTCGGTCATGTTTGATTCACACCACGCACTTTCAATAGTGCATCACTTCTGGTTCAAAAATTTATGTAAAAATTTCAGTAAATTGTCGCATAAAAGTCACTTCATGAAAAATCCTTATAGCGGGAGAGGATTTACAGTTTATCCGATCCGCTCCAAAATTACTAAACATAAATTTTTAAGCTAATCACAAAATGTTGTTGAAAATTTAAACTTTTGCCCTAAATAGGTCCGTTGAAACTTTAAATAGCTCGAAGAGTGTTTTGTTGGGGTTCCTATTAAATAAAGTCAATTATATCATTAATAAAACTTATGTTTTAATTTCAAAAAGAGTTCAATGTTAACCATTTTCAATGAGACTCTTGGCTCAAAAAATGTCATTAAAGACAGTAGAAGGACGGACGGACACATTTATATAGTTAAATCAATTGAAAAAGTAGGTTTGAATCGATTGGTTTAATAAATAGTTACAAATATGTGTACCACAATAAAGTCGATCCGCGGTAGAGTGCCGCTATTCCGTCATGGAAGCCTGAGTTGGAAAGGTATATATGACTCAAAAATTATTATTGCATTTTATTTAATTATATCAAAATATAACTCAAACTGCAAAAAAAAGATTACCGACCCTTGGCGAAAGTACGAAAAGTAATTTGTTCTGTTAAATGGGGATTTACCGACATTTAGAAATCTTTTTAAACAGTAAACTCTCTTTTTATTTTAAACACATATATTTGAGAGAGAACGCTAGTTCATTTTTAAGGCATGTAAACTGAACTATTGTTATTATATTTTTTTATCATAAATCCCATTTTTGGCACATTGTTATGAAATTCATATGAAGAAGATTTTCGATTATTCGATTATTATTTTTGCATCTTGTTTTTTATATTTAAAAGTATATACATAATGTTTAGATTAGATATTTATATTTGTTCTGGAGTTACATGAATTTTTTCAAAATCAAAACGATACCACTAACAAAGATTAAAACTGATTTTCTGAATTGATTGAACATTTTTACATGAAATATTTTCTTCCGTATTACATTTACGTTGTAAGTATTTCTCACTTATATTTTCATAAAATTTTTGTAATTCTTTCGTAATTTTAAATGCTTCACAAAGCCTATCCCGTGTAACAATGAATTAAAAATTTATATGATTCTTATATTTTTTCTCTGTTAAATTAAATACAGTAAACGCAATTATTTTGCATATAAATATTGCATATATATATTTAACATGTGTATTGAACGACCAAGACCCTTTTACTCTCTAGAATATTTAAGTTGCAATCAGTGATCGCAAACCTCAACAATCTCCAAAATATACCGGTTCTATAAAGTTCTCTCTTTGAAGTGGTTTAATATGAAGAATGAGTGGTTCATAAGTTTCTTTCATACCAGAGACTTCTCAATACTAATTCTATAATACGTATTTATATATATGTAGACGTCTCTGTTTTTCATACCTTAAGCATGGTGAATTTTTCTAAGATTTACTCAAATATATAATATATGTCTTCTCTTTCTGTCTCTCTCATTTATATATTTTTAATTCAAAACAAGTAAATATGGTCGGTTAAGCCTAGGACATAATCAAATCGTTTCAGATTTTGATTCTGAATCGATTAGTATAATTGAATAGGGGTGCATCATATGTTTGCTTAGGCGTTATAAACATAAACACAAACTTAATATAACTTTTGCCATAAGTGTTACAATGCGCAGTGATTAAGAATTGCGATCTTTTTTCCCATACGAAGACTTTCATTATAATAGATACTTATATAGGGAGGGGTTCTAAAAATAGAGTGATTTGATCCATTTTCAATAACATTCTCCTTTGGGTCAATACATGTCCTTGTATCAAATTTCATCGAAATATCTTAAAAAATGCGAACTGTAGCATCAATGTACATGGACTGACAGACCTATATAAATCAATTCCGATTTTAATTCTGAATCGATCGGTATAATTGAAGATGGGTGTGGTAGTTGCCGGTTAAGAGATACAAACGTCCACACAAACTTAATATATCTACAAGCCCCATATAGCCTCATACTTTATATCAATAATACCCTGCACAAAATATTCAGTGAAAATTTCATGAATTTCTTAAAAAATAGCAAAGTTCTTATGAGTGGATGAGCACAGCAAAAAATATATTATATAGTCTGTCCGGTTTACATTTTGAATTCATCTTATTACGTACAGTTTGAAAAGCACAATATAGTCGTAATGAGTCTGTTAGTGTAATTACTGCAAAAACTACACTTGTGATTGTGTGATTGTGTGATATAAATTTTATTATCATTGTAAAATAATATTTTTACGCTATAGCTAACTTTAATTGCTACATCAATAAATTAGTTATTTAGAACTTAGAAAATTAAAAACTATTTACACTTATTATGCTAAGGATGATGGTTTCTATTTATATATCGATGATTGCATAAAGAAATCGATTGTTTTGCTTCGCTTTCTCTTTCCAGAGAGAAGATAAAAACTTTATGGTGTGGAATGTATTTCATTTCTGATACATGATACAATACTTGTATATAGCCTTTTGGGGACGGGAGAAAGTGATACAGTTCGAGAACTGTTTAGTGTTTTTTGTTATTCAACCTTCTTATTCTTATTTTCTTAGCCTCTAATTAAATGATTTGTATATATTTATAAAGCTATTGCTTTTTGTATAGAATCTTAATCTAAAGTTTGGGTTTATCTTGTAACTTTGGTTTGACATTTTCATTATCTGGTGTGTCGTTGATATTCTGACCGTAGAATAGGCTTTTCTTCTGGTGTAATACACTCGCATTTACATAAACCGGTGTTGGACGTACAATCATCCTCTGCACAACAGGCGGTGGTGGGGTAGGGGGCGTGACTGATGTTTCTAGCATCTCTAATACCGGTTCCAAGTCGGTTCTTCGTAATGGCATCTGTCGGGTTGTTTCGATAATCTGAAGTTGCGCCGCCTGTTCGTTGTTGTCCTCCTCCTCCTCTTCTTCCTCCAAAATTATATCGCCCCCTACCAGAGCTATTCGGTTTGGCTCTTTGCTGCCGGTTTTCGATCTTATTATTAGCGGAGGTTGAGATATTGGGCATCTGTTGCTGTTGTTGATGTTGTTGTTGTTGTTCTGACTGGGAATATTTTCCTGTGACTGCTGTTTGTTGTTCTCTACTATCTTGGGTTCCTTGATTATTGCCTCCAAGTTCGTGTCTATTGCAGCTAATGGTGGCCGCCTCATTGGTGTTGGTGGCGGTTTCTTCCCCGCTGCCATAGTTCCGTTGAACGAGCTGGCATTGACTTTGGCCACCAATTCTAGCGTGACTGAGGGAGCTGCCATCATTACTGGGGTAACACCGCTGAAACTGGTATTTAGCTGATCGTTGGCCGACATTTGCGATACCAAGGTACGGCTGTGGTTGTGGCTCAATTCGGTATCTTTCCATTTCTCTAAAACAAATTGCGTAGTGACTTAGTTTTTGTTCATTTTGTAAACCCTCTCAACTTCCACCCTTGCTACCTACCTGCAACACTGCTATCAGCTGGTCCCCCCTTACCGTCCACCTTTCCTTTCTTCGTACATCCCAAAAAGCGACCGACATCACACATTAGAACAGTTTTGTACGCTTTACGATACTGTTTATTCATGATCACATAAATGATCGGATTCAGACAAGCTGACAAATACAGCATAATGTAGCTGAATATATGCAGAGTGGGTTGATTGACATCCTGGTCCGCCACTTTGGCTATTGTTATGGGCAGATAACATATCACGAAACTCAGAAAAATGGCCAACACCATTTTCGTAATACGCCATTCGTTCCGTTTCGCACGCACCTCACGTTGATCTTTAACGCGTGAAGGAGTTTGTTTTTGTACCGCTTCCTGTTTGACATCTGTTGAAAAGCTACTTGAATCGGCTGAAGAGACCCTACTTTGACCGTTACCCAATTCTACGTTGCTGGACGTTATGACTCTTAAATTGTTCGGTATGGAATTTTGTTTTTTGGCGTGACGCTTCATGCGTTGTTCGGATTTATGTACTACCCAAAAGATTTTTGCATAACACGCTATAATTATTATGCAGGGTATGACAAAAGCTGTTACAAATAGTGCAGTTTTACTGCTTCGACCATGATCGTCGTTCATTATAGAGCATGTTCCCAGTTTAGGGTCATAGTCGAAGGTGCCCCAGGCACCCACCAGTGTTGGTAATTGCATTCCGTACGAAAATACCCAACAGAAAATGATCATAGCCGCTATCCAGTGACGTTTGTAAATTTTCCCATAAGAACTGTGATGAGCGATCATTACATACCTGGAAGGATAAACGAAGAATATACTTTAAAAATAAATGAAGAATTTTTATATTAAAAGATCAGATCTTGACTAAATGTAGAATAAAGCCGGGACCGTAAATTTCACATAATTCCTACTAATTCATTATTTTTTTGCGTTGATCCTTAGAATATCGTTTATGAATAGTCTTATATGAATTGTTTACTGGCTAATGGACTAATTCTTTCTTCCCCCTTTTCCATAACCTTAATGACAGACTTTAGAATAACTTGTTTTTTGACTCGAATTTAAATGTAACGAAATTTAGAAAACATGAACCTTTGGTTAGACAACCCAGGAAAGACAGGTTATAAGAAGCAGGTATTCCATGCTACCATGCTAAGGAATAGAAGGATTTGTGTACTTAAAAGAATCTGCAAAGGACCTTCTCTTAAAAAAGTTGTTTAGAAAGACTCGCTTCTTTTTTTTTGAAAGCTTATAACAAGTGTCTTATGACTCGAAATCTATCGTCTTATGACTCTAAGTTTGCCGTTCTTTTTACCTCTAATGCGTGGGGGCGTGGATGATGAAGTGTTTTCTTAATGGGAAGGTTAGATCGGTACGATGGCATGCATTTATTGGGATCTTTAAAAAAAAAACCTCAATAACTTTTAACCTCAAACTCAAATATACTCCTTGTTTAGGGGAAATTTATAATATCTCACCTATTTATGGTTATCATGGCAATACAAAGCAAGGATACACCAATGTTACCATATTGTATAAAAGGGATCATTTTACAAAGGAATTCTCGTGGTGTCCAGGTGCCCTGTATGAAGCGATAAGCACTGAATGGCAAAACCAAAGCACAGAATAATAAATCGGCTATACATAAGCTGCAAAATAGGAACAATAACAAAAATGAAACTAGAGACGATAATCAATAATCGGTAACACTTACCTCATAATAAACGCTGCGGCCACGTTGCGAACCTTGGGGCAATTAATTAAAGCTGCTACTGTTAGAAAATTACCCACAATGCCTACAATCATAATCAGTATGGTCATTATGGCGGCAAATTTTAGCAGCGGCGTCGAAAATCTATACTTATCAAATGATAAAATATAAAAAATGCATATAATTAGTGTTTCCGATGCACAGTTTAATTCATTGTAAATGCTTCATTGCAACGTTATATGATAACCCCAATGGATGTGTCATAAACTAAAGCGAAGGCGAAACGACTAGTCTCTTCCCCCCCCCTACGTACATTCATTAAATCGTTTTATAACACAGCCTTCAATCAGACTGTCATAATCAGCCATCAATGATATGATAGAAATAATCAAGTCGTAATATGTTTGTTTCCACATGATTTCCCAATTCAATCTTTATTTCTTCAAGTCCTCATTTATAGCTCGCTAACAAAGATTATGTGTTTTATCTTATCTTATCACCTTAGGTCAAATATAAATTCAACGGACGGATTGTCAGTCTGTCTGTCTATCTATATATTTTTATTATCACAAACCAAAAAAAAAAAAAAAAACTATTTATGATAACTTACCCACTTTCGGCTTCCATATCCTCAGTATAATTACTATTATCATAGGTTGCGGTTGTACCAATCATGCTGCAAAGGAAACAGAATTTCATGTATAAGTCTGGTTGTCTAAACAAAATGTAATTGTCTTATCCAAGAAGATGGTTCTTACAACTAATAATATAGTTATTACAACTAAAGAGATGATTACTTTAATTATCTTTATATATGACCATCATGTAAGAATATTGATGTCAAAACCAAAAACATGATTATTTTATTTAGAAAGATAATTTTCACAAATAAAATTCTTGTTACAACCAATAATAGTACGCAGAAAATTATGAGAATTGTACCGCTGAGGTAAAATTTTTCACATTCTTTTTAGGGCTCTCTTAAAAACGGTACAAAGTTTATCTTCAAGTGAATGTATTTTTTCAAAATATTAAAAGTAATTTAAGATTAAATTTTGAAACAATTTTTCTTGATCAATGAGCACTTTATACTTATTAATTAACACTGAGAATATTTCGATTTAAATAAGTGTCAAAGCCGTAGAAATATTGTTAGTTCTTAACCTCTAAAGTACATATTTGTGCCGTATGTTAGAGTCTTAGTTAGAAATTTTAAATGATGCAACCGTTCTGTAGAACAGCATCGATTATATAATCTAATTTTTTGTAGATACAACAAATATTTAATTAGTTAACTTTATTGCCCAAGTCATAAAAAATAAATTTAATTAACCTTAAAGAGCAATAAATTTAAAAAAATTACAATAACAATAACAAGTGCAAATATCAGAGTCGGTTCTTTACGACCAATTAATATCCTACATCACTTAGTTCCACAATTTAGGCTATAATGAGTTGAGCTGTCATTGTCTTATAAATGTCACTATATGAAGAGGGGTTCTAAAAATGGTCCAATCAAGTTTATATTTGTTTTATATTATATATAGTTTATATATACTCTTAATTATTAGGCTAATTAGCTATTCTTTACTAAGAGTTTTGCCAAAAAATATTAAGAAATACGAATTTTCATCATATAAAGACTTATTTCATATTATGGCGTTATATGAGAAGGAGTCCCAAAAATGGTTCATCCTTAACTATTAAGAATAATAAATAATTAAATAAATAGAGTATATCTCTGGGTCAAGACAACCTTTTACCGATTTTCGTCGAAATATCTTAAAAACTGTGATCAAAACCTTGTACACAAATTTACTTGGATACGTAAGGGACAGACGGACATGGTTAAATCGATTCAAAATTCAGTTCTGAACCTATTGCTATGTGTCTGGCATTTGAGGTTTAGATGTTATACGCACAAATTTAATAATAGTAAGCAGCTGCTCTCTTTGTGCTAGAGTTTTAAATAGCACCCTCTCGGTACTAGTTGGTGAATTTTTAGCAGTCTAAATAGAAGGTCATGTTGAGAAATTATGTTTTGATGCGAAGTGATAGATTTTTTTTTAAATTTATAGCTTTTCATTTCAAAATAAAAAATTTTTTTTTGAAATTGAAAAAACCCCTCTTATGTGGAGGGTATAAACAATTTAGTGTAAAAGGTTTTTCTTAACTATAACTGCTACATTTCTAAAGTCATCCCTCTATGGCCCAGTTGAAGGAAATATTGAATAAACAACTACCAATGTCTGTACATCCTAACATACTGTCTTAACTTCCATCACATAAAATTTTATTGTTTATTAAGTGGAGATGTAACAAACAGAGTTGCAAAATTAGTATGCTCTCTTTATAAAGCATAAAGCCAAACACCAACGAACACCCAAAATCAATTAAATTTATTACTATGATATTATTTATGCGTATGTGTATGTGTCAATACTTTAGTATAGGATATATATTCATTTCCACTAGGTCGTTAGTTATATTTTCAGATGCATGCAGTTGACGATTGCAACATAAACAACTCTTTCTCTTCCTCTTTCTAAATATATACATACATTGCGTGTTTGGGTTTGTTTGGATACTGTGTTCTATTCACATGTCTCCCTTTACTCTTTATTTAAATGGTGTTAGTTTTCTTTGTAAATTGGTGTCAATTAAATAATTTAAGAGGGTCAGTTTTTATTGTGAATGCGGCGTAGACATCTCCGTCATTTCTATACATATTATATGCGATACATATATCTATGTATGTTTATGTGTACTGTATAAAAGTATAATTATTTTCCTTTCCTTTTCAATTGTTCAACTGGCAAATTGTTTGCTTTGGTGCATTTGTTAATGAATATAACATTTTATTGTTTTATTTCATTTTTGAAGTGTGTGTACGTTGTTTGTAGGGTAAGTGAGCTTTACTTAGATGTTCAAAGTGGTGACTCTTTTGTATGAGTTGTGGATGGACTACAGTTTTTATTAATAGGGCAAAGATCATATTTTGTTATTGTTGTTGTTACTTGTTTTTTTTTGTCTCTGCCTCTATTAATTGATGCTTTTTATGAATATTCTATAAGGCTCGTCTTTTCTTCTTCATCTCTTTTCCATACAATCAATTTCGAATGATTCATTGTAAAGAAGATTTTGTTCTTTCTACAATAAATTATCAATATAATCGAAATCATCAATGAATATAGTGACTCACACTACATAAAATCATTACACGCATGCATATAAATTACTTTTTACAACTCTCCACAATTCTCCCCAAATACATTTTACTTAACTGTAACCCGTTAATTGAAGTTATAAAACTTATGATAGTAATCTACAGATAAGTAATATTGCGGCATACAACACTTGTAAGAATAATTTTGAAAAGAATATTGAAGCCTTAGAGACACCCTAGAAAGAATATATATTCTATATATCAGCACCAAATAATGCGTCGTCCAGTGACAGATTCTCCATATGTGCATGTCCATATAAATTCGTCATTTACCTGTTGTTAATATATTATCCAAATTATTTAATTAATGTACCTTTAACCCCTTACACCTAAGGAATGATATAATTTGTTGTTTATTTATTTTTCATAATTTTTCTAATTTGTTTCGTTCATTTAGCGAGTTGTATAAATTCTCAAGCAATCTCTAATTTCTACACTCTTTTTAACAAAATATCTCATATTCTACAAAGACAATTCTAAAGACATTAGTTAATGGTATGTAATAATAGAAATAACAAGTAAGGTGAGAATGTCAACAACAGACAGACACACGGACATAAATGTCTAGATCGACTCAGTTGTTAATGCTGATTTAGAATATATATACTTTGTAGGGTCTCTGGCGCCTCCTTCTGGGTGTTGCAAACGGAAGAACAAACTGAGGTGGAAAGTATAAAAAAATGATTGTGTAAGTTTGGAGTCTGTTTTCTCATTGCCTAGCTTTCATTTAAATTACACATAAAATTGTAAAATCATTATCTCTCCATACGTACGTATATCTCTTTACTCTGTTTACGTTGAATGCATGAATGAATGAGTAAATTACTTTTGCGTAAGCTTTACACAGACTAGAGTTACACCAAACACCATATATTATACAAAAAAAAAAAAAATCTCCCCATAACATTTATTAATGAAGCGAAATAACAACAACATTTACAACAATAAAAATAAAATAGTTTTACGTACAGTACATAATAATGAACAAATGGTTGCATGCAGAGCACACCTTATCTCTCTGTATGTTTTCTCACCTTATGTGTAATTGTGAGAAAGCAATTTAATTTTGTTTTAGAAGTAAGCAACATTGCTGCTGGAAATTTATACAATAAATAGCGGGCTTTTTTTGTTTATGATCAACAGTTTAATTATTGGTAGTGTATGTACCGTTTTGTAATGTGTGTCTGGAAAGGAATCCTAATCACGTATAAATATGTCAATAATGCAAGTATGTCTCCTTAATAGTTTTTGTCTCTACATAATTGCAATAATTTGTAATAGAAAAACAACTTTTCGTTTTTCAAAAGAAAATAGAAAAAACATTTCGTTTTTATTAAACAGTCGCTTTATTTTTTTTCATATAAATATTTTCAATTTTTTTTGCACTCACTCGATTTATTTGTAAATATTTCTGTTTTTTATAACGATTCCCTTACATACGTAATACGTGCCTTACAATTGTTGTTGTTGTTATTGTTGAATGAGTCAAAGCTTTAATTTTGTAAAAAGTTCTGTTAACCAGTTTGTTTTTTTATTTATTTGTTATTGAATTTGTTTTTATTGTATTTCTTTTTATTGTATTTTTTTTTGTAAACACGATGACTAATGAAAATACCTTAACATTCAATTCAGAAACAATGAAATACTCAGAGATGAGATAATAAGGTGGCCCCTTAAAAGAAAACACTTGTTTCTCCTCTTAAAGAATAAATGAGAAACGACGCAAGTAACGGATTATGATACATAGATTCTGTTTTTTTGTACACACCTGTAGAGTAATGTCTTTATTGTTGTTTGTTTTGTACATGTACACTAATGAATGGTCACCAAAAATATTGCTCATATATAATATATGGAGAATTTTTTATACCCTTCACACCTTAGTGATGAGTGATATCCCATTTACAAAGACGCTACAAAGTATTTATATTCCGAATCTGCATCAAAATCTAAGTCGATATGTCTACCGTGTGTCTGCCTGTTATTAATACTCTCCCGATGGTAAAACATGCTAAAAATGGGCGTGGATGGATATTAGGTGCGCCTACAATTTATATTTACATTTAATCGCATTCAGGGTAAAACTTAACTTATAAGTTAATATGTAATACATATACTATTAAAGGAAGTTATCATATAACTGCCACGCCCCCTAATTGTTTGTACATGTGGAGAGTACTTAAGGTTTGGCGTAAGCCAAATTTACGCTTCTTGTTTTTGATTTGTTTTGATTTAATAAAAGTGCCATACCTACCTTGTATTATTATTATTGTTGTTGTTGCGGTTACTGTTTTAGGAAATGCACAGTTTTTGTTATACAGCTTGTTTTGTTATTGTTTTTGTTGTTGTAATTATCGTTTTATTATAAAGTATAAGTTATTAATATTCTGGTGGCTTCTCTTCTCACATAACGTGTAGAAGAAGCAAGAGTAATGTTATGTTGAGCAATGCACACAGGTATGGTACTAACAAGTCACTTATAAAAAATGCTACTTATCTTGATTGATAGCAGTTTATTTACTTTTTTAAATTATTTTTTTATAAATCCATAAAATTACTTATTATTGCGTTTAACTGCTAATATAAGCATTATAAATTCGTAACACGATTTGTATTAAGATGAAGTACATGACACACATTAGTAAAAAACGCCAACTATATATTTCCATGATTACAATTTATTTAATTTAATATGTTATCACATGAGCATATACAAAAATTTTTTTAATGATAAATTTTAAAATAAAATCTTTTTGTTTGTTTGTTTGTTTTATTCAGCATAAAATCACAAGAGCGGAAATTCGATAAAATCACAAAAAGTAAAACAAAATATTAATTATTGTTATGTTGCAATATTGATTACATTTTATTTTACTTATTCTGTACTACTGACAATTTTTGATGACTTTGAGTAGTAGTTAGAGCGTTTGGTAGCTGGGTAGCGGTGCGTGTGATTCGTTTGATAATTTATCAGTGTATGCCGGAAAGTTTAAGCAAAGATTGCCTGCGAACTATTGAAAATTATCGTATTTTGTATGATGAACGATATTTATTGCATACGACAATAACAAAAACAATAACAACTACAAAATATGTACGTGCGTACATGTTAACTGACACTCCACTAAGCATACAAAAACAACTCATTTTTTTTTTCATCATTTTTATACGCTTTACATAAGATAAATGGTACACTGAGTTTGTTATTCCGTTCTTTTACTCAATAAATATATATGATGAGCACTCTCTTTCTCTCTTGCTCAGTAGTTATAATATAAAGGGAGTTTATGCTTCATAATGATTACATAGTAAGTTAACCCATTGAAAGATTCAAATTTAAAATTTTATAAAACATTATTGATAACTCTAATAATATAAAATACATAAATAAATCTTTACTTTGAAATCTTATTTGGTCTCAGCCTCTGTGCTCTAAAATGTAAATTTTGTAGAACCAGTGTAAACTTTATCTTTATATTTAAAGCCTAAAGTGGCCTTTGTCAGTAATCTTTTGACAAACTTTATTGGAAGGGCATTCAAGTTTCATTATCAATCTGCTACACAACAAATATAATTCTTACTTAAACTTATTGAGCGTAAAATAAACACAAACGAACAAACAAACAAACACCATAACGACGATCGTTTTGTTTGCATTTGTACAAATGGATTTATACGTTAACACTAAACATACACAACAAAACAACTACCAAAAGTCAGCAACTTAATGTATACACACGTTCATTAAACAAATAAGAAGTTGAAGAGGCAGAGGAGTGGGGTTGCCCACCAAAATCCAAACAGAATACATACATATATTTTCATTGCCACATGCACTCTCTCTCTCTCCCTCTCTATAAAACATTGTATAAATTAATGACTAATCAAACTTCATTATAAAGAGAGCAAATTATACATATAATGGGGGAGAGAAAAAAAAAGAAGTGGAAGCGAAGCTTAATTTTTGTAGCCCCGTTATTATAGTGGATTGCAAATGGATAGAAATCGATCAAGTGCCACGCCCACAACTAACGAAAGTTAAAATTTCATATAAATATTTATAATATATATATATTTGTCTCCACCATAATGCACAAAAAATGTGTGTAGTCAAATAACAAACACACCCACAATTTACAAGAATTAAACCCTTTTTTTTTTTTTACCTCACTTAACACATCCTACATAGTATAATAATAGTATAGTATTTGTAAAAGAGCGCATTGTACACCTGCCACACCCACAGTTGGAATATATGTTATTGTTATTGCGGAGTGTTCGATACCTACAACTCGTGTATGGGGTGAGGTGGTGTTTCTTAATTAGGGGGTTATTTCGTCACATTGGATATTCATAGATGTTGATCTTTAAAAAAAATTCAATAATTTTTCTCAATAAATGCAATAATTTTACATGAAATTTTTATATATATATATATTTGTTTAAATTAATTTTACTCAAAATCCATATAAATTTCATATAAAATTATTGGGAAATATATGAATAAAAAAAATTGAGAAACTAAAATCTTGAGCCAAAAATTTTAAGCACTTGACACTCTGCCTCTACTTTAGACATCTCTGCCTAGAACAAATACCGTTTTCCCTTGCTCTCTTCACTTATACAAGTCTGTTGTGAATTGTGATCATTGAAGAGAGTAAAGTAAGTAGCTGTGCATATACACAATGCAACATGGTCGGTTGAATACGTGTACCTTCCTATATACGTATAGTGTTAAATCTATTTAATTCTGTAACTGAGAAACCTATCTATCTATGGAGTAAATGAATTTAATCAGAAAATATGATGAGATGCTGTTGACAACATCGCTCCATGGGTGCGAGAGTAATCATGTATTTATTATCTGTGTTGTTGTTGTTGTATATGTGTTGCAACTTAACCACGCGCGTTTTGTGTAAATTAAACAAGTAAATACCAAAGTGGACTAAATCTTAAAGTTAACTTACAGCTATTTATATTATTCTATAAGCATGCGTAAGTGTAATATGATTGGCAGCAATACCCGCCAAGCTACGTTCTGTGGTTGATTTATGGTTTGCCGAGTTTGCTCTTCCTAACACTTTAAAGAAATGGGTGGTAGCGATTGTGATTGCGTGAACGAACAGCAATGCTTTTAAAGAAATGCGTTTTGCTGCGTTTGCAACAATGGCTGAGTGAATAAAGGGAAATAAAAATAAATAAATGATTAATATGGGTAATTATGGACTGAGTGAGCGGAGAGCAATAAAAAATAAGTAAACAATTGAGTGAGTTTTGCTGCATTAGCAATTATGACTGTGTGAACGGACAGTTTCAGCATTGTTCTGAAGTATCAACTTAGATGGTGTTAACTTGTATAAATTGTGTAGGATTTTTATTTTTTTCATAGATGAAAAAGATATAACTTATTTATTTAAAGCGAAAGAGTAAAATATTCTCACACTTATATGATAATATGTATAAATAAAAAAAAATAAATTTCGCTTATGTTAATCTGAAACAACCTCCACATTTATATAAAAAGACGTGGGTGTGGCAGGTATCCATTTGAGATCTCTATATTTTATGTATTTCGTCTTAACTAAAATATCGGATTATGTGTCAAAAACGCTTTCCCATAAATTGTGAGTGTATTTTTAATTCAACCACGCCCTTGTTTGATACATTATTATATAAAAAGATGAGGTATTTATAAATATATATCAAATTTGAGCTTCATAGTTTCATTTTTAGGGCTGATAGGTAGATTTTTGTCAATTGTAGGCGTGGATTTTAACCGATTTTGTACAGTTTAAATGGGAATTTACGTGCAGTCAAAAATTTCACTATTTCTGCTTAATTTGCGGTCGTAACCCTTCCAACATTTGATAGGCACATTGACGAATATAGCTAAATGAAGTTGTTATGCTAAACAAGAATATATACTTTGTAGAGTGTCTGACACATACTTCTAAATATTGTAACCGGTATGACAATTTAGTATATCTCTCACCTTATGTGGAGAGTATAAAAAAACCATATGTATGTATGTACTCGTATATGATAACTAGGGTTATTCAACTTCTGCTATAATTCAGTCATACATATATATTTTATATATGTACTCTAAAAAGAAGACAAGTAAATAAACTAAATTTTGTTGGAGACCTCCTTCCAGGTGTTGCAAATATTTTTACAAAGTCTATAATTCGGATAAGACTTTTCTCCGCTTTATTCTTACATATAAAATATGTACACCTATGCAGGTTATATGGAAATCATTAACATAATCATGACCAAGGTCAAGGCAATTAAATCGTAACAATAGTGAAATAATAATATAACAACAACAATAATAATAATAAAAGCACACACAAAAAAGCTATATTTTGGCTAAAAACAAATCCTTAATACCCACCATCGTTGCACCGCAGCTTTCCATGAAGTATTAATTATGTTAATATATCTTCTGTATTATATAGATTATGTAGAAAATTTACTTAAAAAATTTATCCTAGAGAGTGATTACCTACACTAGCTACACTCATTCCAACAAGGACAGACGCACCAACAAGACAGACATTAAAAAGAATTTATCTAAAAAAACCTAGGCGTGGCTATTATATATATCCACCCGTTTTCTATTTTATTAATATATAAATTCTATTTCAACGTTAAAAATCGAATTCGACTGTAAAGTTTATATTGTAAGGTTGGACTGGATTAGGCTGTTTTTAAAAATTCTCTCCGTACAAAGGTTTTTCACAAAGTGACTTTTATATAGGATATTTCAATAAGAATATAACAATTTTATGTGTAAATAAAATATAGAATAAATGAGATATTAAGCTGAAATTTATTTCAGATACAGTACACATATTATATTTAACATGGCGCGGTAAGGAATTCCATTGATTATAATGAAGCAATTGGACCAGACGCTCTTAAAGTTCTGACCACTGACACAGCATTACGATATTCATTTTTAACTATTTCCAAATGTTTCTCATTGGCGAACTTTACCATAATAAAAATATTAAACTTGACTAACGTTTTGCTTTAACAGATCTTGAAAAATGTTTAAATGTACGTTCGTATTAAAATACAAAATTGTTATGTCCCTATTGAAAACCCCGTTATAAGTAATGGTCTCACTTCTAAAACTAACTAAAACATAAAAAGTAGTATGTACTTATAATAACCATTTAGAATCGCTATCAAGTATAGGGTATTACAAAGTGGAAATTTGACCCATTATAAAATTTTCACCTGTTTGGTAATATAATTAATGATTCATTTCATCATTTAATCTCTTATTTACGGTTAATTGGACAATAAAAGAAAATATTGTTCATTAAAAACAACAACAACGATAACAACTTTGGTATAATAATGCACAATAGTGAAAATATACACTTGGACTCGGCACAATTTCCAACTGTAATAAATCTAAAAAAGCGAATATTTTATAATTTTATGTGGCCTAAGAAAATTCATTTGAAATGCAAATATAAATTAAATTTTTTCAATTCAATTTTTAATAAAACTATAAAATGATTAAGAAGAATGAAAAAAAAATTTTATCTTTAACATTATCTATCATTTTCAATCGGTATAACTATAGCACACAATCAATTCAATTTGTCTCCATAAAGTCTATTTGATCTTTATCATTTTTTATATGAGGATCAGACAATGTTTGGCACAATTTCAACTAAACAGAGACAATTTAAGTATTCGATCGGGTTAACCCTAATTGTATAGATTTTTCTCTTTTGTTATGATATATATTTCAAAATGAAAAGATTTAGAATTAGAACGCTAAGCAAACACACACGTTCCAGCAGCACGCGATTTGTTTTCTTCCCATTAGCAATATACGTCCATACGTACATACATATGTACAGACATTCAAGCAGTAAAATTTTTGGTCTCGTTGAAAGTAAAAACTACTTATAGGAAAAATAAAACTAAAAATATAAGAATTAAAAAGTTTGCGGGTGAATTAAGACGAATTATAGGCTCCCAGTATTAAGTTATGGTTCACATCAGTATAGTTTTTAAATTTTTATACCCTTCATATAAAATGGGTGTAGGAACACTAAGTTTATCATTCCATTTTCAACACTCAGAAAGAGGCGTCAGAGACCCCATAATGTATTAGCATCAAAATTTGAATCCATCCAGACTTGTCTGTCCGCATGTCTGCCTGCTGCATTTTCAGATGTCAATTTTAGAAATTTTATACATACACTAAACGTATATCACTATTTAAATAGAGCAAAATGGATTAACAATCACGCCCAAAATCGATAAAAATCCATTTATATGTCAAAAAAAATTTCGCTTTAAGGTTGAAATTTTATATTCTCATTTATAATTATCTCAATCTTAGATGTTTCAAATATGGGCGTGGTCGGAGAGCGATTTACAAAAAGCCCATTTCTACGTAAAACTTGACTTGTGTCTTAAAAGTAATAAGCATATGTTATATACTAGTAGAGGGCGCTATCAGATACATGCCACGCTCATTATGTAGAAGGTGTTAGAAGATACTTAAGATGTGACTTAAGCCGAATTTAGTTTTTTTATATGTTTAGTTAGTACCAAACCTTGTAAAATTTGTAACAAAAATACAACTTAATCCATAATCTTTAGTCCTCGGACTTGTTTCATTATTAGTTATTTCTATCCTGTTTACCCTGTTTTTAGTATTTAGTATTTTTGTTCCCTTTTTTGAACGAACTCTATTAAAAAGTAGTAATATGTCCTGTTACAGTGCAAACTCCATCAATCTCTCTGTTATGAAATACATATTACAACAATAACAATTACAAAGAGTGTATTCTTATATATATATACGGAGCAATGTTTATGGAAATTGTAAACAAATCTTAAACAAAAACGAGAGAAAATGTTATAGTCGATTAAGCCCGACCATTTAATACCTTACACCACTTGATTACATAAATTACGCAGTAAATGAGAGACAGTGCCGTATAAGTCATTATGGAAAAAGGTTCTAAAAATGGTCCGATTGGGTCCAAAATTGATACAATCTATTATTTAGCTAATTAACTATTTCCCACCAAAATATTGTCAAAAAATATTAAGAAATGCAATTTTAGGCTATATAAAGACTTCCTTTATATTGTATACCTTATATGGGGAGGGGTTTTAAAAATGGTCCGTTTTGATCCATTTTTAATAAGATTACTTATTGTGCCAATATATACCCTTGTATCAGATTTCAATGAAATATATCAAAAAATGCCACCTGTAGTTGACGCACAAATTTACATGGACAGACAGACGAACATCAAATTGATGCAGATTTTGATTCTGAGTCGATCAATATAATTGTACGTGCGTATGGCATTTGCCGTTCAGATGTTATAAACATTCTTACAAACTTAATATACCCTTTGCCACAAGTTGGCATAAGTGATACAGGGTATAATTATCATGATCAAGACAATAGGTATTGTATTGTATTGTTACGTATTCTATATATATATAGATGTTTGTATATATACAGACGCGTACGTTACATATTTTTTTTACAAAATAATATTAACGAAAACAATAACAACTAAACTAAAACAGCATTTGGTGAAAAATCTTGCGTTATTTTGGTTTCTGTGCTCTGTCGATCAAATGTTTTCGTTTTCTTTTACAAAGAAGAACACTTTTTTTTTTTTAGTACAAATTGAACTTTTGCTGGAATAAGAATTAAATTTTAAAGAAAAGAAAAGTGAAAAATATATTATCGTGTATTAATTCATTAATGTTTGGCTTTATATAGACCTTTTTGTTTTGTTTTGGGGATAAATTTTTTTAATTACAGTAAAAAATTAATGCGTGAGGTATATGGCGAGAGGTTAATTTATGAATACTTAAAGTAAGTGTACTTTAAACACAATTGATTTATAATCAAAAGTATCCTATAAAGAGTTTAAGAGAATGTAAGAGATGAACTTTTAAAAGTGTTTCGATCTTGGCCAAGAAAAAAAAATGTGTTTTTAAATGATATCGAATACGAATTTTTATGCCTTTCATACATAACGGTATACTAGGTTTGACTCATCCAAAGAGAGGCGTTAAAACGAATATACATTCTTGATCATTATCAAAGTAAGAATCGATCTCGCAATGTACGTCGGTGCGTCCGTGTATTGGTCTGCTGTTGAGAACCCTCACGATCTTAAATTTTTTAATAAGATAAAATTTGCAAATTTGTCAGGGAAGGTGTTTGTATTACCGTTACTGTTAGTTCTTTAACCATTCTACTCGCCTGTGCAACAAATCTCTATTCCCTACCTCTAATCCCTTCGCCGTGCTTTCATGTATAGGAGACATCTCCTGAGTGATTGGTTCTATAAAAAAAAGCAAGAAATTCCGAATTAGTCTAGTGTTGGAATATACAGGTTAAACATTACAATACATCAAGGAACGGACAGGTAGATAAATTCATAAAAGGATTATTAGTCGAGATAGAATTTAGGTTTAGAAAAAAACTTTTTTTTGTAATTCTTTCAATGCCCACTTTACTTACATTGAACTTGACTTTAACGAATATTTTATTTTCTATATCAATTATTTAATTATTATACTGAATAATAAATAATCATTTTCAATTACTACGGTTTATTTATTTATTATTACAGTTTATCTTATAAACAACATGTCCAGCTCAAATGGTGTATTAAATAAAACTATGAAAATGTCCAACGAATTATTCGATAGTTATAGTAACGAATTATTACAGTTTGCAGCAATCACTTGCATCATATTCATTGTATTGGGAGTGCCTGGTAATATTTTAACCATTTTAGCCTTGAGCAGAGGCAAGAGGGTGAGTTTGTTAATGAATTATTTAATTATTGTTTTTAATTTAAACAAATTAAAATTCTCTTTAATAGAATCGCAATTCTACAGCAGTTTTTATAATCAATTTATCTTTGGCTGATTTATTATTCGATTGTTTTAATCTACCGTTGGCTGCTTCGACATTTTTAAGACGCTCTTGGATACACGGTGAATTACTGTGTCGTCTATTTCCTTTATTACGTTATGGTTTATTGGCCGTATCATTATTTATGGTATCGTTGATAACTATTAACCGTTATATTATAATAGTTCATCCCCGATCTTATGCCAAGTGAGTTTTATATAGCATTTTAAAAAATTATTAAACGATCAAGTGATCGCTGATTGTGTTGTGATAAAGTTTTATACATTATAGCTCCCCTGAGAGAGTATTTAAAATTATTTATAACCTAAACTAAATGTAGTACATATTATGGATTATAACTCTTGGGTATTTTTACAGAATTTATCAACGTCGCTATTTGTATGGAATGATTTTAAGCACTTGGCTGTTGGCTTTTGCCATTATGATGCCCACTTGGCGCGGTATTTGGGGTAAATTCGGTTTAGATGTAAATATCGGTTCGTGTTCCATACTACCTGATAAAGATAATCATTCACCCAAAGAATTTCTATTCGCGCTGGCTTTCTTTATACCTTGCGTTTGTATTGTGTTTTGTTATACTCGTATATTTTGTGTGGTGCGTCAGGCAGCCTTCAAAACCCACGAACCACCACCTTTACGTTATAAAGATACAGCTCCACGTATACTTCTGCGTATTAGCAAATCTGTACCACAAATCTCGAAGGCTGCTGACGACCATGTATCTGCCTTTTCAGTTGAAGAGAATTTAAAATATATTGATGACGGTTGTTCTCTGGATAATATACCGATTTCATATGAATCAAAATCTCATATAAATGTAGAGAATACAATTGATCACTTAACAAATCATAATAATGGAGTGAGTAGAGATAGTTTTTTTATATAATTTTTATATCCACCATCATAATGTTTATGTAGGGGTATATTGGTTTTGTTTGAAACTTTTGAAAATACCTGAAGGAAACGAGCCAAACCTCAAAAAGGTTATATATTATTGGTCAGAATTGAATTCCGGGTTGATTTAGTATTTCTGTCTGTCCGTATGTCTTTGTAAATTCACACTTTGCTTTGTGACACTTTCACGGGCATAAAGATTAAGATATTGAGCTGGAATTTAGTATATATCATTTTCGAGATTGTTTACATTTTGGTATTACTAAATCCAACGGGCCCACCATGACGTTCTAACCTTGAAATCTAGACTTGTTATACCCCCATGGTTTCAAAAAATGAGATAACGGCACACCTTTTTGGTTTCTATATTACAAATGGGCAAAATAGGTTCATAGACGGTCTCTAAGAAATTTTGCCAAGTTTAGCTGGGCTTTATATTTCGATACTAGTAAGAAAAAAACATTGATTTAAAAAAAATCAAAATTAGTCCTTATATTGAACATTCTAACGGTACATGAATAAAGGAAATAGGACAAGTTATACGGGAGTTATATTAAAAATATAAAACTTTTAAAATGTAGATAAATTAATATAAGCAAAGGGGAACTTGTATGTATACGCTAATGATTCCTTTGGAATACATTTTTAAATATATATTAATAAATTTCACTACATAACAAATCTAAACGTAATGATGGTGGGGCTCTTAGATTTGGCAGACGCCTAATATAACCTTTTTTTACATATTTTTTCATAATTCCTCTTTTGTCGGCAGTTTGTTACGGAACATGCTTTAAACAATGATAATAATAAGAATATTCATCAAATAATTGTGGGGTAAGTGTTTTTAAATTTTACTTGTTAAAATATATTAAGATTTATAATTATTATTATATTAAAAATATTTCATTTGAATTCAAATTTATTACACAATTCGGTAATAAATAGATTACCGAATAACTATTTTTAACCAATTTTTGGTAAAAAAAAAATTATTGATTTTTAGAAATTTTTATCATACGAAAAACTTATTATAAAATATGGGAGGGGTAATAATAATAATAATGAATGGCGTTTTACAAGCTTAAATGCTCATTCGCTTGTCGAACTAACCTTGACTTTCATGGAAATATTCTTAACTGTCCCTGAGTTACCAATCCATCGTGACACCTGAGTTCAAATTTCAACTGAAAAAGTTTCGCACAGCTGGATTTGAACTCGCGGGCAGAGTTTACTAAGACAAAGCCTTAGCTCGCTCATCTACTAAAAGGAATGTGGAAAGGGGTTCGATTGTACAATTTTTTTTCTTTAACATATGTTTTTATTGTTTTTAATTGAAATATTTACTTTGGAGTTCAGTTTCTAGATTGAACAAAAAATATTCACCTGAACTGACGGACAATTTGATTTAGAAAGCGATTTAAATCAATGGATATAGTAAATGATAGATCTACAATATTTTTAGGTGAAATGTATAACAAATATTTTTAAGAAATTATTACAAAATATTTGCTGTTTATTGGCTCCAACTAACTCTTATATAAGTTATCAAATCTACATTATTCATTGAAAGTGTTCTCTTTGTTTATTCATCATACGTTTCTAACACGTTTTATTAAAAATTTCACCTTGTTTATCAAAATCATCTAAAACTCCACTAACCCTACTACTACTCGATTTGATATCTAAATGCTCCTCAAGCCTTTCTTCTTTTTCTCCACAAATCGTTTTTAATCATTCTAGGCGTTATCCAAAGGTACGCAGAAATTCAGTGCATGCATCGTTGACACGTTTCCATTCACGTGGCAATTATACTTCTATGTGTAACACATCGAATGCTTCTTCTATCTACCCTGGGCGTATGAGTCAAAAGGATCGTCATCTTCTAATTATGATTTTTACTATATTCGTTTCCTTTGTGATTTGTTATTTACCCATAACTATATTGAAAATTTGGAAAATAACCAATCAAAGTCATTTCTTAAATATAAGTAGTTATTTATTAATATATTTAACGACATGTATTAACCCTATTATATATGTGATGATATCTACTGAATACCGGCAAGCATATTGGGAATTGTTAAGGTGTCATAAAGGTAGCGCGGAGAAAAAGAAAGGTCTTAAGCCTGTATCTTCAAAATTATCGTTTATTAATAATAGTTAGACTTCTCTCTCTCTCTCTTTAATTGAAGTAAGCTCTTAATTTACTGCATTTCTAGAACAGTAAGGACTATTGAATGGAATTTAATGTGATTTAATAAAAAGTTTTTAAATTTATTATAAATATTATTTGGTTTTTTTTTTTAATTATAAAAAAACCCATAAGATGGAGGTTTATCATTATATTTGTAATACTCAGAAGAAGTCATCAAAAGCATCACCATCTAAAATCGAATCTAGATCTATGCCCCTACATCCTCATATCTGCATATTTTTAGCATTCTCACGATCAAAATTTAAGATATTTTGCAAAATCGGTCAAGAATCACGCCCACTATCAATTCAAGTCTGTTTATCTGCCATAAAACTTGAGCTATAAAGTTGGAATTTGGTACAAATATTTATAATTATGCAAAAAATGGGCACGGTCAGATAACAGACACGCCCACAATCAACAAAAGTCTATTTATATGCTTCAAAAAATGACTTATGAACTTGAAATTTGGTATGCATATCTAAAATTATCCCATCCATTAATGTGTAAAAAATGGGCGTGTTCAAATAACAGATACGTCCACAATTTAAAATAAAAACTTACTCACGCCTACCCTTTGTGTGTAGATGTAGAGTGTATTTAAGATTTAGTCTAAGCAAAACATAGTTTCCTTACTTGTTTTTCACATAAAAAGTTCCTAAGTTTACTATGGTGTTTGCAACAACCACGTAAAACATTCTCTATTTTCATGTGTTTTAAAAAACTATAATAATAAATAGTAATTAAAAGTACACACTATAATGAAATTGATTAGAACCATAGTTGACTTTATTACACAGTTGCTCAATATTTATTTTTTTCTTCTTTTTTACTTTATTCGTAATTTGATTACATATTAATAATTCACTTCGTTTCAATGCATTGTATTATAATTTATTAAATTTTTTATATCGCATATTTTTTAATTATAGTTTATATCAATGAATTTTATTTTTTTGTATAATTTTTATATATATAAGGAATGTATATAAATGCATTTTATGAATAATTGTTGTATTTGTATTTTTTCATATTCAATATGTATAAATAATTATTGTTATCGTTATCGTTACAATTTATTCTGTGAATATTTATTTTTGTTTTTAGCCAATTTTTAATTGTAATTCTATCACAACAACTGAAAAAAGGAAATCTCTGATAATCAGCCAATTATATTTTATTTATAAGGAACGGACGAGAAACAAATTTTCTTTTTATTTTATTATTTTTCCTTTTTAGAAATATTTAATTACTATTTGAATAATGTTTCATAGTGTGGTTTAGTTTCGTTAGTTATTTAATATGTATATTTCATAATATGTATGTATGTATGTCTTTTTCGTGTCATTTAAAAAGAAAAACACTCTAAAAACTCAACCATTGCACTGTTTACCGTTACGATTATAGTGAGAGATTGTTTACTATATAAAAAAATTTAAAAACATTCAAATATGGCAATACTGTTTGTGGTTATATTCAAAGAGTTCTTTGTGTAGAAAGCAGAGTGAGAGAGAGAGAGTCCTTTCTTTCTACTATTCTTACTTTTCAACACAAACAATTCTCTAATTACAATCGCTATTCTATGTTTTATGGTATGTCTATCTATCTATTTCCTTCTCAATTGAGTTTATTAATTGTTACACTTATACATTTAGTTTTTGTTTCTCTTGCTTTTTAACTAACTGTAAATTGATTATCTATGGATTGATGTAGGATGTATTTGTGTGGATTACAAGACATATTTTTTTTATTATTTTATTGTTATTATTTTGTGTATAAATTGTTTGTTTTTTATGTTGAGAGGAAAACGTGCTAAAAATGATTTGGAGAAATGTGATGTGCTCGTAAATTTTACAACGTTTTCTTTAGGAATCACTCTATTTTCGTTTTTATATTTTTCTTTACTTTCTTTCACTTTATACCGATTCAAGATGTTCGGCTAATTCAAGTATAGGACTTTCACTAAGCGGCTTGATGACCGTTTGCCAGGTGGTAGGTGTAAATAGATTAGCTGTGCTTGTGCTGATGCTGGATGATGATAATGTTAGTGGCAGTGCTGATGAAGTTTTTAAACCTTTGGACGTAAGCAAGGTGGATGATGGCAATTTTGTTTGTAATAATAATGATGATGAAGATGATGATGATGTTTGTGCTGGCTATAAAAAATAAGGAAAATAATTTTTTTTCAATTAGCGAGTAAAGGAAAAGGGAAAGAGAGAGAGAGAAGGCAAGCAAACAAAAAACTTTAATAATTGCGATACAAGAAAAGCGTAGAAGGATGGCTAACAATTACATGATAGGCATGTGACGGAGTGGCCGGTCCTGATGAGTTCGTGGCTATTGAGCTGCGGCTGCCATTTTCCATTACCAGCTGTACAGGGGATATGCCCTTGTGTCCAGCCGACCAATTCTCTGACAATTGTCTGCTTAAACGGGGACTTTTATTATGTGGCAACGCCAAAACAGCCACATCACCCGTTTGTTGTTTAATGTAAGTGGTTTTCATAAAATTACTATTCATTCCTCCTCCACCCCCTACCACTTCGGTCGCCCCAGCCATCATATGACCCGGATAAACGCCCATTGGAGTTAATACCGGAGTGGGCGTAGATACATTTGATTGATGGGCAGTATGAGGCCCATGATAACGATGATATTTGCCATGATTCTCCATTAAACTAAAATCAAGAAAATTTCCTTGAGACTGTCGCCCCGCCATAGGGGGTGGCATAACGTTTCCAATTGGTATTACAGCTCGATGGTGAGACATTTTATAGCCATGCTGTCTTAATAGGTGATGTTGATGTCGATTTAAATGAGACTCTAACGCGTATTGCTTTTGGAATAGTTGCCGTTTTTGTTGCAATAAACGATGCTGCAACAATTGCTGTTGTAAGGGTGGCTTCTGTAATGGTACCATAGCATTTGTGCCACCTAATTGATGGCACATTGCACCAGCCGTGTCATGACGCGCTACACTTGCCATATACGGATGACCACCATTCTCTAACCTTAGATAGTGTATAAGGGAAGGATGAATGCTATTATTTTTATCAGCATAATTGTCTACTGCTACGCCAGCGGTTGCTGGACTCTGTCCATGTCCTTGAACATAGGACGAATGCTGCTGCTGTTGTTGTTGTTGTTGTTGCAGTTCCAAAGGAAAACGATTCGCTAATGTATAGAATTGACCTTGAGGAAATTGACAATTATTAAGCTCCTCTAGGGGTAAATTGGAACGAAATTTATTCTTTAATATAATAGCTTCACGTTGAAGTTGTTGCAACTCCAGCCAGCCGTTACGTTTATGAACATCATAACGGTGGTTGCCACATGAGGAGCCATTATGCAAAGCCCCTGTTGCACCCATTAAACCTTGAGCTACCAAACCATCGCTAGCGCGACGACCATCTCTACAAATAATTATACTTAATTAATAATTACAATGTCTGCCTCTCCTTATCATTTTCACTCACCTAAAATGTATGGGTGAACGTTTCTCTTTATATGGTGTTGATTTAGTTGACAGCATTGAGCTGGTGCTAGTTATTGACGGTGTCATATACATGCACGAATTATTGCTATTATAAACTGAATGATCTGATGAGTTATCCGATGTAACGCCAGAAGCATTTGGCGCCAAAGTTGAATTGCTGGCACATGATGGCAAACTTCCCGCCATATCAATGCTGGTGACTAAATTAAAATCAATGCTCTCATACGTGGAGCAATTACTCTTCGATGAACTGCGACTTAAATTTTGTGATAAACTTTTTGAATAGCTGCCAATAACACCGCTGGAGGAACTACTGCTTGCAAATGATTTTATACGTTGATTACGTAAATCCATCGTAGATTGTGAAGTATCTATAAAGAATGGAACAGAAAGCCATCCAAAACATTATTTACGAATGTTAATGAAATTCGAACCTTTCGTGTCGTTGCCCATATCTGGTTCACAACCTTCATCTGTACTGGTGGAGCTACTTCCCTGCTTGGATACCTTTTTACCAGAATCATTTGTTGTTGCTGTGGCAATTACAACGGTACCATTACCCCTAAAAAGGTGGCCACAAAAGCATACAACTTAATTAATTACGGCCTTTAACGTAATACGGATTCTCTGGCTCGCAGTGGGTTAAATATCTCTTACCCGTTATAATGTCCTTTAGTTGGTCCTTGATTTGATGCCACATCACTCATGTTGGCTTTCCGATTACAACTAGTATCAAGGACAGAATTGGATTTGGCCATTGAGCATTCTTTTGAATCTGATTTCTAAAGAAAAACATTTTATTAATAAATTATTATGATTTGATTTAAAATTATGTAACATAGTTGAAGGCATTCTACTCTGCAAGCCCTCCTATTTGGAACCCATATCATAGGTTTTAATTTGGCCAAATAGATAGGTAAATAGATATAGGTCCCCTATGCTGTGGGGACGAGCATTTTGGATTTAGTACGCTCAACATCAACTTGTCAAACCCTTTTCTTTTGATGCCCACATTGAAGAAATTTCATTTTTATCATTCTGCTCTATTTTTTTACTTGATATCCCATCTCATGTAGATTAGAAAAAAATTTATACTTAATTTTTATACTAATATGTGTTTCACTATGTTTACTACAATACTATTGTGGGGCGACCGAACCATCCAATCTACTTACCTCCAAAGGCAATGGTGATTCCTGTAATGTTTGAAATAGTCGAGTAGCCTCTACCGACATTTTATAACGGAACGTATTACTTTGTTCTACCAACGACGATGAATCAAAACTGGTCGAACTTGATAAAGTTTTTGTATCATTCAATTTGGTATCAGATCTCTGGCGTCTGTTTATTGCTGTTTGTTCTAGAGCTGTTGCCATTGATGTTGTTTTCATGGATGGGCTAATATGCTCTTTATACGGTTTTTTCATTTCTGATATGGCGGTAGCCCTCTGCAACAACAGTCGACAATCTTCGGAACTTTGCTTAAGTATACTCTCCTCGATATTATGATGTATGGGGGTGGCGCGTAAAAAACGTAAATCTTCGCCGCCATTAGCGCGCCGTTGAAATCCTCCTCCAGCCCCCGGCCCAGGACCATTCAGTCGTTGCTGCGAAGCAAGTAGATCGCGGCAATTTAGATTCGATGTCGATAATTTATTATTGTCTATAGTGTAAATAGTTGAACAGCCGATGGGCCTTTGGCTAGTACATAAATTGTGACGACTTAAACGTTCCACAACCTTTTCCGAGTTGTTGTTATTATTATTATTGTTATTGTTGTTGTTGGTTTTGTTCTTATTATTATTATTATTGTGATTTTTATATATATCACCACCAGCCTGATGATTCACCAACAAACTTTTGAAACGATCATCAGCTGAGGGATTTTTTAAACTGCAACCACCACCACCTCCACTAGTACTGTTACGTTCACTTAACAATGTTTGACGACTTAGCTTGTTGACAAGTGTTTGATAATCTTTGCTTAGGCTTCCCAATCTGCCATTAACAAGACTCTGATCTTCATTAAGCTTTAAATGATTGGCCTTTAAACGCTTATGGTCCATTGTACTGGTGCTGGTCGGGGTGTTGGTGGTGTTGTTATTGATTGGTGTTAATTTATGTTGTTTATATAAAACCTTAGAGGCATAATGGGTAGCGGCAGCGGCTTGGGAAGGAGCCGCAGCCGCAGAAGTTGTAGATAAAGCTGCTGTTAAAGTAAGTTGCGGCTTGGTGCTGGTGCTGTTAGCGTGCTTTGGCAGTGATGTGCTACTACAAGTCATGCCCGCAGCATGCTTCTCCTGACTCATCTTTTTATTGTAGACACGATCTTGTAATAGTAAATAAATGGCGGCCACATGATCGTAACTGTTCTTCTTTAGGCTGGCCCTTGTCTTTTCCGGTGATATGCCCGCAAATTCGGACATTATACGCAATATATCATCGTTCGCTTCAATATTTGTGGTGCCGTCCATATTCACGTTGAATTTTGCTATATTGGATAATTCTAAAATTTCCGGACACATCCAACAGTGCCGCTTAATTTGTTCAATACTATAACGTCGAGTCGGTTCCAAAACCAACATGCGTCGTATCAAGTGTTCGCATTCTGGAATTAACAAAGTCAAAAATTCAGTTACAATTAAGAAAGAAATTGGCGCAAAAGTAAACCTGAAGACATGAAGAAGGGTATACGAAAGCGTCCCGACAGAACACGATCTCTTAAGCTTTGTAAAGTTGAGCCATCGAATGGTAAAGCTCCACAAACCAACACATAAAGAACCACACCCAGAGACTAAAATTTAAAAGAAATTAAAATTATTCAAAACATTTTGAAATAGTTTTTGAATATTTATCTACTCACCCATATATCAATTTCAGGTCCAGTATATTGTTTACCTTCAAATACTTCCGGTGCAGCATACGGTGGTGAACCACACCAGGTGGCCAACAATTCGCCTTTTTTAAAATGATTTGAAAAACCGAAATCGGCAATTTTGATATTCATGTTATTGTCCAATAAAAGATTTTCAGCCTATAAACAAAATCATTACTGATGCATTTATGGTTAAGTGACGTATTGTTTAACAGACCTTAAGATCTCTGTGGACAATTCCTTTTTTATGACAATAATCTACCGCAGAGAGAATTTGCCAAAATTTAAAACGTGCAGCAGTCTCCGACATACGTCCATATTTGGCTATGTAATCTAAAAAAACAAAAAGTAGAATTATATTAATGCAAGTTATCCTTGGTCTGCAAAAAACAAAAAGAAAAGCTTCAAAACTAAATCTTAAATACCCTCCACATTTCCATACAAATGGTGGACGTAAGAGGTATATGATTTCGTCCTCTAAAAGTGTTTGTATTCCGTATAAGCTTGCAAGACGAGTTTTGTGCTGAGTATGGTTTTGTAAATTGTGGGCGTTTTCGTTATCCGACCACACCCATTTTTAGCACTTTGATGGGAGGGTTAATTACAGATATGCATACCAAATGTCAAGTTCTTAGGTCAATATTTGTCTTAGATATATAGATTTTTGTCGATTGTGGGCGTGTTTGTTATGCGATCACGCCCATAGTATACCCCTTATTTTATGTTGAGGGTACAAAAATATTTTCCTTAAATACTTACCAAAAATTTCACCCTGACTAGCATACTCGGACACTATATATATCATATTTTTAGTTTCCATAACCTAAATAGAATAAAGAGTATAACTGTAACAAATGAACAGTTCCCTTTAAGCACTCCCCCGCTCACCTGATATAATTTAATAATGTGTGGATGATTTAAACGTTTCATAATTTCCACTTCGCGATAAACCTTCTGCAAATTTGTCATATCCAATTGTGATTTGTCAATAATTTTAATGGCCACCTAGTTTTATTTGTTTATTTTTATATAAAAATTAAATCATTTTCTTTTTTCTTTCTTTTTTCACAAAAATTGTTCACCTCATTTTTTGTAATCCGATGACGTGCTAATTTCACTACCGCAAAATTTCCCTTACCGATGGTCCGTTCAATATCATAGAAACCGACACGTATAGGTTCTTTGGCTTTTAGTAAATCTTTTGAAGCGGCTGCCAAAGAACATATACTCTGCGTAATACTATTTATTTCATCTTCGCCGCCACTCTTTTTCCCATCATCGCTCAATTCGCCGGCTAGTTGCAATTTGGAATTTTTAAACAAATGCGGTGAAGGCGAACTACTATTGGGCGCATTACCAATTGATTTACCAAGACGCAATGAACAGCTAGGCGACTTTTCTTTAGCCGCCGCTTCCACTAAAAAAAAACATTTTAATGGTAATATTTTTATATATCCGAGCATAGTTTCTTGTAGTTTTCTTTACCTTTTTTCGTCTCTTTTTCACCAGACTCATGTTCCTGCGGTTTAGCTTGAATTGTTACCAATTCGTTGGAATCGCTAATTTTAGCCGTTTTATCCTCCTTATCACTGCCGTCCATGTTTAGTCATTGTAACTACCGTTACATATTAATTAACTACATAATGGGAAATAGAAACATAGTCATTATGAAGAAGATCGTTACACGAGAATTGGATATGAAGAGGAACTTAGAGAGTTTTTCTACCTACAGATCCTACAGGTTTTCGGTCAAAGAACTTTGATATTTTGCACAATATACTCTCTCTCTAAATTCTTCTGAGAGATTTTACAGAATTTATTCTTGACATATATTTAAACGTCACTCCTTGTAACGAATCTTACAGTTCTTTGAAAATGAAATTTTTCAAATTCCGTTAGGAAAAGGAGAAATTTGATATTTTTATAAGATCTGCAAAATATTAATTAAATTTAATAAGAGGGAGACATTACGAAGAAACCCAACAACTTTTGCTCAAAAATATCAAGAATTGCGAATTTTTGCCATATAAAGACTGCCAGTATAAAAGGTTGTTAAATGGGGAGGGGTTCTAAAAATGGTTTAATTCGGTGGATTTTCAATAGTTTCTCTTAGCTCAAAAAATACACACAAATTTATGTGGACAGACAGACGGACATAGTTAAATCAATTCAATTTTGCTACTGAACCGATTGGTATAATTAAAGGTGGATGTGGCATTTGTCGTTTAGAACCTATAAACACCGCATATAATTAATATACTCTTTGCCAGAAGTGACGCGATGTATAAAAACTTCTACATTTAACCTTTGCATTTCCATGTGCTGACATTTTGCTTTTAAATGATTGAAATGTCTACCAAGGATATATTGTAAATAACTGTTAATAAATTATTCACAAACTGCCAACAAACACGCGTTCATACACAGTGTGTGTGTAAATATATGTTGGTGTGTGTAATATTTTTGCAATAAAATAATGTCCCTGAACTTATCTGGCAGACGTTCAACTTGATTGGCTTTTAAATTAATAAACATGCCGTAAACACACATATATTTACAATTCGTATAACTGCACATTTAAGGCAGTAATTCTTAATGGGTTTTTTTGTTTTTGTATTTTTATTGTGTTTATCCTCTAAACACAAGCCTTTGCAAGAATTTCCGTCTTATCTTTACAAAATAAACAAAACACACAGAAGCTTAGACATGCACGCTTTACTAAACCAGCTAAATAAACCTAGTTAGCTGGAATTTTCACACAAGTGTAGTTTATTTTTCTATATATGTTAAGAATTTCCATAAAAAATTCACATCACGATTTCTTCTGCTGTTTTTTTCGTTGCCATTTATAAATTTATACTTTTCATTGCCTGCCTTTAGGCATTTTGTATGAAATGGGAAAACTTACTTCGTTGTTGGGTTGGTGTTAATAGTTTAGAATAAATGGGCAAAATATACATTATAAAAAATGCTACGAAGAGGAAAAATCAATAAAATTGAAATTCTAATTACACACAATCAATTTTTTGCAACAAACGAAGATATATTTTTTCTTCTATCAATTTATTAAAATAAATTGAAAAAGTTCTCAACCTCTGCTGAAATCATTTTATACGAGTCTTAATGATAATTTTTCATTTTTTATTAAAATCTATTTTCTCAACTGTAAAATACATAATTTTTGTATTGGGACATGTTTTCTTTGATTATAAAAACCTATTTCGCACAAATATTTCAACTGATTACATTTTTTTTCTTATTTTTATAAAAATTTTACGACTTTCTTTTAAAGGAAATTTTACAAACTATCACAATTTGCACAAAAATTTTCATTTCCGTGTTTTCTGGATATATAAAATTATATATACATATACACACACACACACACACCCTTAACTAAATCCTCTATATTAAAACTATTAAAGGTAAATTTGAGTAAAGACATTTTCACCGCTAAATGCTAATAAGAGCATTGTAAAATGGCCTCGAATGAGGTCGCCTTTTTTTTCTTTCAACAATGTTTCATTTTAAATTTAAATTTTATTCTTTAATATTATTTTGTATATTTTTACTTCTTTTTGTAGATTTTTGTTTTGCAATTTCCGTCGTTAATATTTTCTAAAACATCTACTTTACAACGTAGATATATTCAATCAAAATATATTTGATTCGGTTGATAATTTTGGGTTCAAATAACAGAGTTGATTAAAGTAGTTAAAGCAAATAATACATATTTTCGTTTGTTTTTTTCTAATTTCCATTTATTTATCTAGCCCAGCTGATTCGATGTGATTTCTTATTAGCAAATTAGTCATTACCTTCGATATGGTTAGAAGCTATAATTTGTTTTTGTTTTTTTCAGATGTTGTCAGCTATTCTTTCTCTCCATAATAAAACTCACTGTAACCTCAAATACGCCTTATATTAACTTTTCTTATATTTAGCTAATTTGCTAACTAATGGCAACTCTTTATTTTTTCACCACAATTAATACTTATTATAACATCTTTGTATATGTGCTAAAATATTCCCGAACAAATTGAATTTTAATATATTTTAATTACGTTTTAAAAATTTACAAATTTAATTTATCATGTTGTGCTGCTCAATATGTTGTGAAAAACAATCAGAAGATTTTTATTCTACCATGTGTGGTCATATATATCATTTTCGTTGTATGCAACAATGGCAAAGCAGGTAAAAAAATTAGAAAAGAAATTTGTATGGATGACTACGTGAATTTTTTTATATTGTTCTTCCCCAAATTTATTGAAATTATTTAATTTTATCCAATTGTGTTGCGTTATAAACAATTATAAATGCAGTGTAAGAAAAAAAAAGAAAACCCGATTAATGGCATGGGATGAAATTTTTTCCAAAAAATTCAAATACAGAAGTTGTTACCGCACCTTGATCGTGATCTTCCCTATTCCAACTCAGCAACTTTTCTATATGAAATTTTTGGAAAGAATTTCATTTTACGACATTACTCGATGTTTTCTATCTTTTTTCCTCAACTTGTATATTAATCGGTCTTGTTGTTGTTGTTCTGTAGCGGGATTTATTTGTTTAATTATGAAATGTGATACCGTTATTGAATGTTTTGCTTACTCAACCAATTCCAATCAGATTTAACAAAAAAAAAAAGAAGCGAATACGAACGCGGGTATTAGGTATATTTAAAACTCAGGGAAAATACAAATTTTATTACACGAGTGATTCTGCGTAATATATAGTCCCTTAAGATCTATATGTATGAACAAGAATTTTTATATTATTCACCTTATAAAAGGAATGTACTAAGTTTCCTTAAGCAACTGCCAGAAATAGGCTTCATAAATTCTGGATCAGTATAAATTTGAAGTAGATTTAACAATGTCTGGGCGTCCTTTTTCTTGTTGGAGGACAAACTTCACAAAAATTGAGCCAAATTTTACTGTAAACAGATTATTTACTGTTTAAAATTAACGTTATTGATTATTAAGTCATGTCCACCTCTGCCAAAATATAGAGCTATAGAAATGGAATTTCTAAGAATAGGCGGACGATAACAAACGCGCCTACAAAAATCTCACGCGTCTAGGAAAAACAAACTTGTTTATTTAGTACACAACATAATCATACTGAAAATTGGTCATATCGGTTGTCAGACACGCCCACAATTGATGAAAATCTAATAAATGAAGATAAAACTATAGATTCCAAATTTGCTCTAAATTTTTGTGTACTAAAAATGGTCAACATGTATTAACAGACACGCCCACAATGTAGTAAAAAAAAAAGTTATGCAGAATTTCTCCTTCAAAGCAAAGTGAGATTAAATTAATAGTTTTTAAAGGGGGGCATAATTATACACATGTCACACCCACTGGTTAGGAATAAAAATGTAAAGTTTTTTCATATTATAGAGGTGTGTTAAATTGGTACGGTGGATACCGTTAGACATATTTTCTTTAAAAAAAAAGGAAAATAACTTTGGGGACAACTAAATAAACCACTTGTAATAGCCACTCTTTTAAGAACTCTTTCCCTCTTTCTCTCGCTCTCTTTCTTTCGTCGAAGGAGTTCATTTTGTCCAAAGTGTCAAACTTACAAACCAGAATCTCATCGCATCTTTATAAAGTCGTTTGAAATGGATGAATTTGATCCCAAAAAAATTGAGCAATTACAACAACAATTACAAAAATATCATATTGAAATTTTCCAACTAAAGGAGGATCTGAAGAAATCAGTTACTGAAGCGTCCTGCTTGAGAGACACATTGGAGGATACACACCGTTATAGTAATAAACTGGAGCAACAAGTGAATACATTAAAAGAGGCATTGAATACAATACAACAACAAGAACAACTACAATCCATTGGTGCCATTAACGAGTGTGAGAAACTTTTAGAGGATAACAAACAAATGCAGGAAGAATTTGAACAATTGAAAAAGGAAAATGAAAAATTATTAAATATACAGCAACAACAGCAACAACAACGAAAAATAGAAAAATCCATTTGGTTTATAAGGCACACAATTAGTGGAAATTGTCAAATAAAAGGTCCCTTCAAAGCCTTCAGTCAAGGTATCATAGCAGCCAAGACAGAGCGTTTATATGAAACCGGTCTCACCATTAAAGGCATAGAACTCTATCATGTAGATTCGTGGTTCCAATATGTCCAATCATTGGCTAATCGAATGAACTATACCTTAGAAGAACGGGACATTATCAAAATGCATAAAAGTGGCAAAAAATTATTTATACAATTCCGTACAGTCGAGTGGCGCGAACGTTTTATGCAATATCAGCGACAATGTTGCTGTAAAGGTGGTGGCATCAGTGGCGGTATTAGTTTCACCACTGAAATCGTTAATGTATACGATACATTTTTCGAATATGTGAAAACTTTAAGGGATGTCGGCTATAAGGCGGTGTATCGTCATGGGTCTAGTTTTTTAGCTAAACGTGACAATAGTTGTCTCCCAGTGCCGGTGGATAGTGTGCAAAAAGTGGATGCTTTGGTAGAAGCGGAATTGAAAATGTAACGATGAAGTTTGATGGTTTATTTATATTAATTAGATAATTAATGTGGAGGGGGATGAGAAAAATTGTGAAATGTGTGTTCATTGAATTATTGTTTTTTTTTTTCCTTTGTTGTATCAATACATACACTATTAGAGAGTGTATAACTACCACGCCCACCGTGCAGGGTATGGAGGGTAAGATTTGGCCTAAGCCAAAAAAAGAAATTTAGTTCCACGTCTTATTTTTTTAGTTATATACTATTTATAAAAAAAGCAGATTTATATACATACATATAAAACGTACCGATTTCAAATTAGCAGCTTAATCGTTAAAGCATAATAATAACTATAACGGCAAGAATATATTAAAGATTCTGACTATTACTGTTAATTTATATATATAATGTTTTAAAAGTTTGCTGCTTAACTCTCTTCCTATAACTTAATCATTAAATTAAAAACTAATTTTTGCTCTTTTCTCTAATTACATATGTAACACAGCAGTGAAATATCGCCTGCACAATTTAAAAATGTTCTTAGAATATTTTTATATTATTTGCGTAACAGCAGTTCAGCTTCTTTACTATCGTAACAGCGTCTCTTGAAATCACTTAACAGTAAACGACTCTGCAGACCTTGACGATCTATGTTAACCGATTGTGTGGTGTTGCTAATAAAAAAAAACGGAAATGTTAAAAGAGAAAATGTTAGTGAATTGAAATATTTTATAAGAATAAAATTAACATTTTTTTTTTAGTATATGCACAGTTTGCATTGAAATTTTAGATAAATTTTATGTTTCTTTAAAGATTTAAAAAATGAAAAAGAAAAAATTATACAGAAAGCAACGAAAAAGAGCTAAACTTGGCTTTTGCACTAAAACTTTAATAGAGGAAGTGGATAAACTTTCAAAGTTGCAAGTTGATGCTCACCTGCTTGCTATATGCTGACATTTTCAATGTAGATGTGCAGGGTGTTTAAGATTTGGCCTAAGCCAAATTTAATTTTTTTTTACTTGTTTTTTTATTAGTTACGGTACTGTGAGAAATGTATATAAAGACACTCACTGAATTATTTTATCTTGACTCTCTGATGGCGTTATTATCCCTCTAGAGAAAGGTTTTCATCATATCGATATGTGGAGAAGTATAATAAATTTGCACATAAGATTCGGAAGGAGCGTTCAGGGACCCTAAAAACTTTATATATTCTTGATCAGCATTAAAATCTACGTCGATCCATGAGGAAAAGGTTTTTCTTTTATTTTTGTTAAATAATGGCTTTAACAAATTTTACAAATTCTCTTGATTTTCAAAGCAAATGTGATGCTTGTCTAGTGGAGGATATTCACCTGGTTTTATTTAACACGGCACAACCATTATCCAGAGTCATTTGCAGTGAATATAACGTGGCCAAATTGACAAGACTCTCATGTTCGTAAATCTCTACGTCGGGTAAACGTATTTGTAATTGACGGGGATCTTGCAGGAAACGAGCCAAACGTTCGTTAATACTGGTTTTTATACTAAAACCGGGCCGTTCGCCTTTCACGCGGCGACAACCGGCCCGTATTTCACGCACTTCGCTTGGTTGGCATGGCGGTGAGGATAGAAATGGATTTGATGTCTCTCCAGACATTTCACTTTCAATTTGCTTTAATGGAATGTTTATATCATCCATGCTGGTTGCTCTCATATCGGACCCGCCAATGGCCGGGGACCTACTCGCTATGGTAATAGGTTCAGAGGATTGATAAGGCAATTCTAAACGTGTATCGTCCATGGAAGAAGAGGGCCACTCTATACCACTACCACTTATACCTGTGGCCGGTCCCAGTGACATCAACGTATCATCTTCGGTCATTAGTAATGCACTAAGACTTTCTGGGTCTGACTTAATTTGAGGCAAGGTGCTACGTTTAGTTAGCTTACGTTTACCACCACTACCCGTTCCAAATTCATTACCCGGCCAATCGGTTAATTCATCATCCCCTTCACGATCGGTATCATTTGTGGCATGATTATCATCTGATTCGGAGGAACTTAAAGAGCTGGAACTAAATTCATGTAAATCCTCACAATCCATAAAATTTGGATCTACAGGAAATTGTAATAAACGGCGTCGCTGTCTTTGATAGCGGTGATGGTGGTGGTGTTGAAGATGGTGGGAGTGGGTACGAGAGTGTTGATATGGACGGGATTGAGTGTTATGCGTGAATTCACGTTTCAGATTTAGCTTCTCAGTTGTTATACTGCATGTTTTTTGTTGCTGTTGTTGTTGTGAATTATTAATTAACTCTTGATTTAACAGTTCAGCATCTATCAACACAATTTTCTCACAGGATTCTTTGCTTTTATTAAGTATTGTTGGTATTGTCATTGTTGTTGCTGTGGTTGTTGTTGCAATTGCTTTGGGAATATATTGCTCATTTGTTAACGTTCCCATCTCATTGTCACTCTTTTGCTGTTGTGAGATGCGTTCAATTTTAGACAACAATCCCTTATTTAACGGTAATAAACGATCGCTATGAGGCTTGGAGGTGGATGAAAAGCTACGCGGTCTCATACGATACTCTCCCATATGATTGTTATGATGACGCGGCATACTATTGGGAATGGCATAATCACCGCCATAATCATGATAACGGTCCCGATTTGAACGTTTCCGTTTACCACAGAAAAACAATTGCGACCGACAATTAGAATCCGTTTTTAATAATCGTTTGCGTATAGTACCCGAACTGCTGGACATAATGGTGGGTAGTGTAGCCGTTGCAGTGCATGCACTGTTTGCATTTAATGCTTCTTTTAAGGCACCAGCTGAATTCAATGTCATGGTGGTTGTATTATTAACATCTTCATCACCCATTAAATGCGCAGCGCTTATCTCGTAATCCATGGGTATACGTTTTAATTTACGTTTCCGGCGTGCATTCGGCTTAAAAAATCTATTACACACACATACACATATTTTTTAAAGTCATTATTTTTGTTAACTATTGCGTTTTACCTTGCGGGACTGAAGTTTTCATTTAGAGAATCTGATTCTAAAGTTCCTAAACGTAAAGCGGTGGCATTGGGAGGTTTGCCAGGTAATCGGGGTAGCACTACCACATTGTCTTTATCATCGGAATCACTCTGTGGCAAGTTTATATTATGCGTGTCCAAGCCATCGTTATTGATGGTAGTGGACACTACCAAGCGGCCTTGTGCAGCATCTGTTGGACTACTAGAATCTTCTGTGGGTTGCGGGGCACAGGCTAAATCAAAAAAGTTATTTATTCTTACTCTTTGAATATTTTTATAAACCAAAAACTTACGCAAATTTCCTGTGGAACATGTACGTCTGCGTTGTTGACCCCAGCGGCTGACACGAGCTCTATCCAGCAAAGATGTTTCTTCCAAAGCTACAGTTAAATCATGAGAAAACTGATCCATTCTGATGGATTTTACATTTAAAACCCAGTCAATCACTAAAAGTTTTCGTTTTTTTTTTTATTTTATTTTTTTATTAAAATGAATCTAAATTATATTATTTTAAATTTTATTATGCATAAAATTCTTTTTTTTTTTTTTTAATATCCTAAAGGATATCGAATTTCTTTATCATTCTTGTCAAACTATTTCATTTATTATTATAATTACTTTCTTTAGTTGAAACCATTTATATTTTAAGAAATTTTTTCTCTAACATAATTTTTGTTTAATCCATTATTTGATTCGTATTTGGTATTTATTATATGTATTTTAAAAACAAATTGCAAAATCTTTTATATCTGGTAGCCTATCACACAAAAAATTGGTAGCAATTTAGCGATAATAGTGATAGCAGTGATAAATTTTCTTTTGATCCTTAAATGAATAAGGCTGAAAACACAAAAAGCATTCATGCATCCTTTTTACTCCCCCTACGGTTTCTGCGACAAATTATATAGTTGTCTCTTTTTCACCATATTTCATTTGTATGAAAATGTATTAATATGAAAAAAATGCCTTAAAATTGAAGCTTTAAAAACAATTGGGCTCTCATTTAAATAACTACTTAACTGTGTATAATAGATTTTGCAAGCAAGCATGCATTTTTAGTTTTCAGCCTCCAAACACTGCAATACTCTGACAATATTGCCACCGTTACTTTTAATATATAAAAAAAAAATAAAGTAAGCAGATTATGGAAAATCGTCATTTGATAAATTAAAAAATATTGTGTGAGATATACAAAAGTCAAAAGCGTTAAAAAATATATAATAATAATTGGGTGTAGCCCTAAGCATAACATACTCGTTCCACATGCTGTAACATTGGCAGCTCTGTGATATTTCAAATCATCTGTTTTTAATATTTTATATTTTTATGTAATCACAAATCACAATAGACATTTTTTTTTATAAATTAAACAATTCCTAATTGTGGCTGCCTATTTAACGCATCAAATAATACTATATTCTATATTTAGTAATTCATTGTCTTATGGTAAAGTTGTCGTAGGTGTACTTTTCTATTTCCTTGGTATCTTGATATACCACCTTGTCTATGCGTGAAGTGGGACTGCCCGTTTTTTCCAGCCAATTTTTCCTACATTAATAATGTATATAATCTTCAAGTTTTTTTTCTTTTAACAACATTTACTTACATATCAGCAAAGGCTTGTGGTTCTCCTTCAATTTCACCCTGTACTGTACCACTGTTGGTGTTCATGCACCAGCCACGCACTCCTAAGGTTTTTGCTTGTTTTTGTGTGTACTAAACAAACACATGCAAATATGTATATATAAATGAATAAGCTGTTAAAACTCTTGTTATAAATAGCAGCTTACCATGCGAAATGAAACTCCTGTAATAAAAGTTTCATAATTTTTCAACGTTGAGCTTTAAGAAGAATACAGACATACCTTGTACATGGCCAAACACTTCAAAGGCAGCGTGTAAAATTTTTGGCATTTTTTTTATACTAAGCAATTGTAACAACACTTCAAAAGTACTTTTTCAAATTGTTGTACGAAATATAATGCAAGGAAATGAAAAATTGCAGGAAAAGAATTGATTTTGTTGTTGCAATTGGTGGGGATTTTATGTACAGCTGGTATCGTACACTAACAAAAAATAAATTGATTATTTAATAATTGATATATAATATATAAAAAAAAAATTTTTTTAATTTAAGTATTCTTAATAATAAAAACTTTTAAAAAAATTTAATTTATTTAGTTTCTATATGAAAAACTTTTTAATTTAATATAAATTTTTCTTTACTTAATGCTACCAAATCAATTGCATTTACATTTGTAAGCGAGGCAACTCTATAGTCTAACTGTCAAAATAGAAAATACATACAGATAATCAAAGTAGCAGCAGCAGCAGAAGCAAAAGTAAAACTTTAGATAAGACGACGTTTTTTATAAATGTATAAATCTTTATAAAATTATTAACAAAATTATATTTAAATTTATATTAATTTACTAATAAAGTGTTACAAATAAGAAAATGTAATAGAAAAGTATAAAAATATGTTAATAACATAAAAGGCAAGCAACAAATTTTAATGCAGACATGTAAGCAAAGTTTTATTAATTAACAGCGGCAGAAAAGATTTTTGTAGCAGACACTGAAAAAAGGGGTGGATAATTGGCTTGAGATTCCAATTCCAAAAAGAAAAAAAAAGCAATGTAAGCGCAGTACTTGTGAAAAAGTTAATGTGTGAAAAAATAAATTTACATGAAAAAAGAGTGTTTTTGTAGAAGAAATATAATTAAAGTGTGCGCATCTGCCATTTACGTGTAAGTGTTCATATATATATATATACCATGGGTACGATTGCTTCAGTACTGCAATGGTCCTGTAAAAATTGCAATGTGATTAATCCTACTGAATCGTTGAAATGTCTTAATTGTGGAAATGTTCGCAAAGTGTGTGGCGCCATCGACAATACGTTAACTGCGTCGTTGTCAAAGAAAAAACAATGTAACAGCGCTGCCGTCACCTCCTCCATTCAGCAAGAGATAAATCATACAAAAACTATAACGGAATCTAAATTAAATAAGTTAGAGCTACAAGGCGAGAGCGCAACGATAGCTGCGGCAGTGTTATCTCCTACACCATTAGTCAAAGAAAATCACCACGAACGTGGGGACAGTTTAGTTAACAGGTAGGCCGACAACACATGAACGTTATACTTGTTAAAAGACAGACATGTGCATGCATGTCTGGTTGGTTGGCATAATTTAATAACTGTGAAATATTATGTGAGTACAAATGCAAGGCAGAGAGAATTTTTTCTCATTAAACAGTTAAACGTACGCTTGCTACGTTAGTTTAGTTGGACAATTTTGTATATTTATAAATGTGTGTAAGTTTAGTAATTTAATATAAAAAAGTGGCGATAATTATGTAGACGTTCATATATTTGTATTAAAAAATCGATAAGGTGTTTACGAAAACAATCTCCATTTGTTTACAATATCATTGATTTTATTTGTTTATTTTTTTTTTAACACACGACCGAATTGACAAACATATATATATATTTACAATATGCTAACCACTAACACAAGTAAACGTGGTTCGTTCACACATACACAAGCTTACTATGTGTGCACTGAAAATAGTACAATAAACTCCATGCACACATCCAATGCCAAGTTAAACGTCAAACGACAGTTGAGTGGTGTTGTGTGCTCTGCATAGCACGATTTTTTTAAAATACTTTTTCACTCGCTCCCTGTTTTGCATTTACACAAATAATTTCACGTCAAGTGTTTTATTTTAAGTAATGTTTATAACATATTAACAAAAGCAAAAAAAGAAAAAAGGAAATGAAATATTTAATCATAAAAATAACAAAATAACTGCAAATGTATAGAAATTTTATTATATTGACTAGTAACTAATATTAAAAAAAAAAAAGGTTTGCATAACATTTAACCTAAATTTCTGCAATTTAATTATTACCCATACACGTGTACACGTACGAAATATAACACAACTGTGGGGGTAACATGCACAGACATAACAAATCTCACAAATTGTATATTTATTGCTATCTATTAATGTTGTTGTTGTTTATGCTGCCATTTAGTGCCTGGAATTTGTGTGTAGCAGTTCGTTACCCCAATTCAATTACTTGGCGTGTGTACGCTGTTGTGTTTATAAAAATGTCCTTGAATTCCTTTACTTTGTCATATATTTTGCACACGTTTTCTTTTTCTCTTTTTAATTTTTTTTTTTAAAGTTATTATTCTAAAGTTATATTTCATGCAAAGAAAACTGAGGAAAATTTTCTACTCCAATAAATATTTAGTGAATAGTGAATTTTTAAGTTGTTCTGAAATGAAAATGTTTTGAAGAAAACGTATATTAACACGTATTTCATGCTTTAATTGTTCCGTTTTATCGTGATTATATAAATATTGAAAAAAAAAATTGTTACCAACATGCGAAACGCTAACAGCAAAATTTTGTAAAATTGTTATTTTAATAGTAACGAGTAAGAAAACTAAATTTGGCTTAGGCCAAATCTTTAATACCTTCTACATCTACAACAGTAGGCATGGCAGATATATATATATTGCGCCCTCTAATAGTGTATATAAAATACATATCAGTTTAGAAGTCTAGTTTTATGGTTTACATGTTTTTTTGTAAATTAAGGGTGTGTCTGTTATTTGACCATGCCCATTTTTGGCACAACGGTTGATGGGATAACTATAAATATGAACACCTAATTTTAAGTTCCTAGGTCGATTTTTATGGAGGACATAACCATTTTTGTTAATTGTGGGCGTAACTGTTAATCGAACACGCCCATTTTTGGTATATCAATGGCTGGGATAACTATAGATGCACGCACCAAATTTCAAGGTAATAGGTCAATTTTTGTGGCAAATAAATTAATTTTTGTCGATTGTGGGCGTGACTTTAGTCCAATTTTGTCATTTTTAAATAGACATCTGTGTGCAGAAACTAAAAGTGTCTGTTCAAAATTTCAGCTCAATATTTCAAAATGTATGGCCGTAAGAATGCCAACAACAGACGGACATATAACGACTCAGTTTTATTTCCTGATCAAAAATATGGCGGGATTGTATAACAGATACGCTATTAATCTATAAAAATTCCAAATTGTAGAATAATTGGGATTTTAAGGTGAGATGTAACCCTTACTTTATTAGATTGATTCAGAATACATACATAAGCTCTGTCGGGTCTCCAACGCCTTCTTCTAGCGACGGTGGATAAAAAACAATGCTTTTAAAACAAAATCCTTTTAAGTTCATTTTCGAAAGTGTTTGTTCCTGAACCGAACCACATTTGTAATAAGAAATTTCTATCAACAAAACTAAATCCTTTAAAGCGCCCGTAACACTATAGGGACACACGGACACTTTTAAAAATACGTATAAATATTTATTAGATGAATATATAATATAGTTAGTATAATAAAAAAGAATATCTATCTTATGACATCTTGAAGTTATTCTTTACAAAAATCGCTATAAGGTAATTAAGGAACGACCTTTTTTGTAACTGCCACCACTTGTTTGATATCGCGTTAAGTGTAATTCCTTGTAATTTGTTGTTATAATAAAAGCAAATTGTTGTCGTTACTGATTCAAAAATTATATATATAAATTGCCATGTAAATGCTCGCTTTGCTATATAGTTGATTAGTCAGTGAACTTAGCCGCAAGCAGTCTAAGTTTCCCTCCATTATCATTCACTCATTCACTCATTACTCATTATATATTCTATTGGTTTATTTAATAATTCTTTATTTTTTTGCTTTTACAGAAACGATTTAAATAAACGTGGTGTCTATAAATCTTTATTGCGCGGTTGCCTAAAACGACCGCAACGTAGTCAACAAAATTTACCATCAAATTGTGTCGATTGTGAGAATACGCGTAAATATGTAAAAAACTCAATAGAATTATTTCATCATTTCTCCACTCCTTCATTAAATCGCCGATGGATTTGTGATAAATGTGATTCGGATAATAATTCTGTCACCTGGCATTGTGTCATTTGCGATACGGTCAGTTATTTAGCACCCATCTACAAAGAAACGTTACAACATCGCCATAAAATATCGACAGTTGGTTGTGAAGGTGGTAGTGGTGGTGTTGGTATAGCTGGTAGTGGCGGTGCAACACATTTTGATAAAAAATCGAAACGTGCTAATAAACGTTCATTAAATTTTCGTCGTACTCAAAGTCTAACTAGCGAGAAATCATTTTCATGTCGTAGTTGTCATTTATGTTTTGTAAATAGTCGCAAAGATATTTTCAATTTGCCGGAAACATTTATGCACAAATATCCTGGGACAAGTAGTGGTGTTGCTGTACCATTAGCCTCAGGGTCCATAAGTTCAGAAGAATTATTTGGTAAGTTTATGCTTTAAAATATTAATTTTTTCTTTATTGTGTGTACTTAAGTGCTTAAATTAATGTTGCGTTACCATTTTGTGTTTACTTTATCTCCTTTTCTGTAATTAATTGTTTGCGTTATATGTGATTTTTATAATTGTTTTATTCTTTATTTGAATTTATTGTTTTGTGTGCTTCTGTGGCCGTTGACTCTGTTTAGGGAAATAAAGCACTGGTAGAGAGATAAGATAACGGTTAACAGTTTTATAAACATTAGCTTGGATATGGGTATAAAGATTCTTTTCATTTTAATGTTGGTTCCTATTTTGATTATATGTGTGGTTTAGATGATGAAGAATAAGCATAAAATTTAGCCTTTTGAGTTATATATAAAATGTAGTTTACTATTTATTTAAAGGGAATAATGTGTAAACATTTTATACTCAATATATTTTGAATCGTTTTAAAAACCTCAATCTGGTACGGTAGTGTTTAAGTGCATCTATGAAAATTACAGTCTTTAAAATATTGCTTAAAAATACTCTAAATAATTCATTTAATGGAGATATCAAAGAGCAGTTACTATTTTGAAACAAATATGGCGGGAGCCCTAAGATGGCGAATTTTCTTTTTTTTTTTCCAACGGGTATAAAGTAATATGGCGAGTAAAGTGTAATAAATATATCATTTTAAAGTAAATATGATTGAGGAACCCTAATTTCTTCCCAATCTATTCGATCTAGGTTTCAATAAATCAAATATAATACAATGAGCAAAGTGTCGTTAATTTTAATTGAACACTAACGGTTTACTTCTCATATCTTAACAAGGTTTTTAATACGGATATCAATTAAAAAAGGTTTGATGAGTTCTTTCAGTTTGATAAACATCGTCATTCTCATTTACACAAAGCGGACGCTTGAGGATAACGGATTATTATTTTTATGGATATGGATATCAAATGAAAGGAATTGACAAATAGAATACGAAAATCTAGGTGGAGGCTTTTGATGAATTCTCTAAACTAGTAACATTAAAATTAAATAAAAAGGCATTTAATGATTTTGTTTTGATAACTTTTGAAATTAAATGGATTCGGATATGGATTTATGTAAATTATGGGCATGACATCTTTTTCTTTACTCAATTTTTATACCTTTCACATTATAGTGAGTAGTGTACTAAGTTGTCATTCTTTTTGCGAACATCAGAAGAAGGCTTAATCAAAACCACATTCTTCTGATCAGCAGTAAAATTTGTAATGATGAAAAAAAAAAAACAAACAAAAAAAACAACAAATAGGTCCGCCCAAATTTGGCCCAAGCCAAATGGAATCCTTTCACTTTTACTTAATTTCGTGTCCCTTTTGGAATTTTGAACTTTTATAAAAATATATATAAATATACAATATAATAATAAAATGTAATTTATAACGTATAGTTCAATATAAACAAAGCAAAAAATTTCTCTTAACTTCTATGGCTCCTGATTTATAGGGGTTTTAAGTAGCAGTAAAACAGATTTCGAAAAACCGTTTGTACAGCAACAGTCATCATCACAGCGTCTAAATCAATTGGTGGGTGGTAAGGATACGATATGTCGTAAACATAATTTATTACGGGAGCCGAAATGTAATTTTACTATAACAACATTATCACGCACCGCCAAAACGAATCCCGATAATGAGAATGCGACGACGCAAAATTTCACCATACCACGTAATAGTGTGTTCATTGCGGTCAACGATTGGGCCACAACACAAATAGATGGTCAGCAACAGCTGGAGGCGAGAGCAGGTACAGGTGGTAACGGACAGAAAGTGATTAATAGTGTGGCCAGTGAGAGTTGTGGGAGCGGTGGTGGAGGAGGTGGAAGTGGTTGTGGTATTGATGAAAAGCGACGTCAACATCATCCCCGTTATCCGGTGATCAAAGCAGAATCACTGCCTCAATATTGTGATAGAACTGAGATGCCTGCTAGTGATCGTAAAACACTACAGCGCCGAAGTTCCAATGATAGTTATGCCACATCAGCCTATGCCTACAATAAAAGTGGCACATATAATAAACAACAACAACACCACCAACAACAACAGCAACAGCATATATATGAAAATGATTGCATTGGCATGCCGCGCGGACGCTTTATATCACAATCTAACCTATTACTGAACGACAGTTCAAGTGGAAATGTGGTTGTTGTTGGTGGTGGTAATGGCTTGGACAATACTCACCAAATGCACCGCCATCAACAGCAACCCATATATGCTGTTGTACATAAAAACAACAAATCAAAAAAGTTATCCTCGCTAACAAATAACGAAATTAATCCAAATATTGCTCCAACAGCTGCTACCATTGCTGCCGCAGCTGCTGTTACCGTTACAGCTAATCCTCTTCTCGCTCCAGCAGCTCTAGCCACCATACATTCCCTGATTGATAGCACAAAACAACAACAACACCAAACTACCAACAACTTGATGAACAACAATAATCATTTGTTTAATAGTAACAATAATACAAATCATTTAAGTGATACAACAACACTAATAATAACAAACACAACAACAACAACAACAACATGTACGACTAATAATCTAAAAAATGTTAATTATATAAATAATCATCAAAATATAATGAATGCCGATATTATGGGTAATATGCTGCAAATGGAAACGAATACAACTCCGCTGAACATTTTGGAACAAGCGACTGCATTAACAATAACACCAAATACAGGCAACCCTATGGATCCTTTACTAAAAACCAACGCGGTTACCAGTAGCATAACATCAGATGGCAAAACAGATAATCAAACGGAACATTCCATATACGCCAAAGTATGGAAAGGACCTCGCAAGACTAGCGAATCGAAAATGTAGGAACGATTATGTCATTTTAATTCGAATATTTACATTTATCTTTTTCACTTTTTCTGCATGTTGCTTTTTTTTATAACAAAAATTATTTTCAGTACTTGGAGAGTGGTTGAAGAGGCTGCTGGTTATAGAAGATTTGCTCTAATTTTTTACATTTTTACTTACACCACAAAGCGATGTAGGGAGAATGTATATTATTTAAATGGCACCTTTACGTGTATAAATATAATTAACTCGATTTAACTATGTCCGTCTGTACATCCATGTATTTCGTATAATCAATCTACACCTAAGAATTGTTGATATTTATTGTTCAAAATTTGCCACAGGAATTTATTTTAGACAAAATTAGAAATGAACCTGGTCGGTCTATTCATAGGTTCTCATGTTCATGTGGCACTCTATTTTATAAGTAAGTCTTTATATGACGAAAATTTGTAATTCTTAATAAATTTGTACAAAATTTGGTAAAGAAGTGTTAATTAGCTTAATAATTGGCTGTTTTAAATTTAGACACAATCGGACCATTTTTAGAACCTTTGTCCATATGAGGTTCTGTTAAAATAAAAGACTTTATATGACAAAAACTCACAATTCCTAATATTTTTTGACAATATTTGGTGACATATAGTTTATTAGCTTAATAATTGACTGGGCTAAATTTGGATTCGATCTGACCATTTTTAGAACCATTTTCCATACAAGTCTTTTTCATGAAATGACTTTTATGTGACAAAACCCCCAAAAATTAAAGTAACTAAAAAGTAAATTGTGTAACTAAGTGATGGAGTGTATTAAATGGTCAGGCCAGACCGACTATAATATTTTTATTTTCTTTTTCTTCCGTCTCTATTCTTAATTATGTGTAAATAGCTAAAGTTGGTTTCTTCTCTTAATATGTTAATGTTATGTGTCTCTAATCTTTGTCGAAACTTTCAAGTTAAGATGTAAAATTATTTCTTTTATTAACAATTCCTCTAACATTTTTTATTAATTTTATTTAACAAATGAAAACAGCACCAACAATACATCAGCATTGGTATCCAGTCGTTTGGTGGGCAATAATGGTGGTGGCGGTAGTGGCAACATGCTAGTAACACGTTCCGACAACAACTCAATACCAAATTCACGTCGTATGTGGACTTGTACAAATTGTTCCTATGCCTACAATCGTATGTGGGCAGAGCGTTGTGAAATTTGTGAAACTGTACGTCTGCAGCCATCACTCACTCAACCCAGTTTGATTACCTTAACCAAGGCTGATAATATAATGGCATCGTTGGCCAATACATTAACAGCAGCGGCAGCTGTCGCTGTAACAGCAGTCAGCCCCACCAATGGTAAGCATGTTTAAAATACTTTTCTAAATGTCGTCTCTCTGTGAAATTGAAATAATTCATATCACCTAGTACCTAGGATTAAAAGGAAGAAAGTGAAACAGGTCAGAAGTAAACAATGTTATGTCTGGTGCCATTATTTTAATCAGACACTGTTTATAAAAATAATTCTTTTTCGTTATTAAAGTTTATAAATTAAGAATATTGATTAAACAAGTAAAAGGCGGTCAAGGCTGACTATTTAATACCCACTTAGTTTCACAAATTATGCTATAATTCGTTTAGTTGGTTAGTAAACGCGAGGTATATAGTCTCTTTATGTGGAGAGGGGTTCTAAAAATGCTCTAATTTGGTTCATTTTCATTAGAGTTTCTATTTGAGCTAAATTTCATTAAAATATCTTTTAAAAAAATGCGACCTATAGCTTACGCACAAATTTGCAACGACATACGGGCGGATATGTTTAATGGTTATGGATGGAATCTAACTATTTTAATCTAATTATTTCACAATTATGGGCGTGAGTATTATCAAAATTGTGTAAACCGAATTTTTGACCGATTCAATGCTTCCAGTAACTGCTACTTCCATTTTTCACAGACCTACAGACAAAAATTATTCTAGCATATGCAATAAATGACACAGTATTTTAATCCATTCGACCAATTGAATAATGAATAGTTGGGCTAAAGGTCAAAATATGAATTCGATCGGTCGCAAATGTGCTTTTTGAAAAGACTGAATCAATTGACTCCTATTCGTTTCAGTTCTAGGATAATTCTACAATTGATTAACTTTTAATATTTTATAATACATCCCTGTTTTAGTTGATAATTTAAGAAATATCAGCGAACATTGGACTTGTAAAAAGTGTACATTAGTTAATGCGGCGCATGATAATGCTTGTGTGGTGTGCGGTGGCTCCAAATTGAAGAGCATTTGTTCCATTGAAGATATGACCTTGAGGAAAGGTGAGTTTTGGACGTGCGGTAAATGTACTTTGAAGAATTGTTTGGGTAGCGGCGTGTGTAGTGCCTGCAAAGCTGTACGTTCACTGCCAATCGATAGTGATAGAGAACAACGTTTAATGGTAACAGCTATACCGGAAGGTAAAGTTATGCCCTCAACTTTAATATATTATTAATCTCTCTTTCTGTCTTCTGGGTTAAGGGTTGGGGGGTATAATCACTATGTCAAGACATTTAGAATACATAGAATGGTAGTTTCGCAGACTTTATAAAGTATTTCCATTCTTGACTAGTATTAAATTCCAAGTCTGTCGTTTGTGGGTAACAAAAATCTGGATGTCGTTTTCAAACTTATTATAGAATTATTGTTAATTTTTGTTTAAAGAATAACAAGACCACGCCCACAATTTATAAATATTATTTTATTTTAATGCTTCAAGATGGTGGGTATTCAAGAAAGATATTGTTTTGCTTTTTACAGAACAATACCGCCAGCAGTTAAATAATGCAATGAGTGTGATGGCTGGTGGTGGTAATATATTCATACAGGAAGCTTTATCGCCCATGAGTTCTCACAATACAAAAACTCCGATTACTACCAATAATGGGGGTCAACATGCGGTTGTTAGCAATAATTTACAAATACCTGCCATACGCTCGTCGCGTAGCCCTTCGCCGCGACAAAATCGTTCGATTGCTTCGGGTGCGATACCAAAACGTCATAGTACAGGCGGAACGGTAAGTGGTATAATACCACGAAATCCTAATGCGATAACTGGCATTACAACAATCACAACAACAACAATAGCTACATCAGCCACAACAACAACAGCAATAACAACAAATCCTTTAATACCAACAGCAGCAATCCTTAACAACATTCCGATTCGATCAGCTTTAAACCCGTCCCCTAATGCTAGCACCAGCGCCGCCACCATCACCACCACATTAACTGCAATCAGCAAAACGTGGCATTGCCCAGCTTGTACGTATGAGAATTGTTCCGCTTCGGTGGTATGTGAAATATGTTCAAGTCCGCGTGGTTTGGCCAACGCTTTAACGGATTTAGCATTAATGCAGAAAGCGAAACGTTTAACGTCAGCTGCTGCGGACATTCGCCAAGAGAGCAAACTGATGGAAAACTTAAGACAATTGGAGGAGACGGAAGCCCGTCATAAATGGGAGCATATAATACAATATTGTCGTGACAATAATGAATTGTTTGTCGATGATTCATTTCCGCCAGCTCCGAAAAGTTTGTACTACAATCCGCAACAGAGTTTAGCGGATGGCAATCCGGTGGTACAATGGCGTCGGCCACATGAAATTAATTGTGATGGTGGAGCATTTCCTCCGTGGGCGGTATTTCGGACGCCCTTACCCTCCGACATATGTCAAGGAGTGCTGGGCAATTGTTGGCTGTTGAGCGCCTTGGCTGTGCTGGCGGAACGTGAAGATTTGGTGCGAGAGGTGTTGGTTACCAAGGAGATATGCCCCCAGGGTGCGTATCAGGTGCGCTTATGCAAAGATGGCAAATGGACCACAGTGCTGGTCGATGATTTACTGCCCTGTGATAAGCGCGGTCATCTCGTCTACTCTCAGGCGAAACGCAAACAATTATGGGTTCCTTTGATTGAAAAGGCGGTGGCCAAAATTCATGGCTGTTATGAGGCCTTAGTGTCTGGACGAGCTATTGAGGGTCTTGCTACCTTAACTGGGGCCCCCTGCGAGAGTATACCCCTGCAAGCCAGTTCCTTGCCCATGCCCAGTGAAGATGAACTGGATAAAGATTTGATATGGGCTCAACTACTCAGTTCACGTGGAGTCCGCTTTCTAATGGGTGCCAGTTGTGGCGGCGGTAATATGAAAGTGGACGAAGATGAATACCATCATAAAGGTTTGCGGCCACGTCACGCCTATTCTGTTTTGGATGTGAAAGATATACACGGACATCGGTTACTGAAGTTGCGCAATCCTTGGGGGCATTTCTCCTGGCGTGGTGATTGGTCAGATGATTCTGATGTGTGGACTGATCAGTTGCGTGAAATTTTAATGCCTCATGGCGCTTCAGAAGGTGTTTTCTGGATCTCCTTCGAAGATGTGCTCAATTATTTCGATTGTATTGACATTTGCAAAGTGCGTTCGGGTTGGAATGAAGTGCGTTTACAGGTATGTAGCTAAAGAAGGGAATTAAGAGAAAATGAAGTAGTCCGTCCGACCCTTAGCCAAAATTTACTTTTATAATTGTTTCGTGATATAAGTTTCGGGAATCATTAAAAGTCGAAAAATCATGCGATCCTAGTACAAAATATTTTTATTCAAGTAAATGATTTCAAAACGGCCACCATTTACACAAAACCAAGAAAACTCAACTGGTAAACAGATACACTATTAGAAAGTGTAATAATATACCTGCCACGCCCCCCTATGGTAGATGTGTTACGTATTCAAGATTTGGCCTAAGCCGAATTTACTTTTCTTGTTTACCTTAAATTTATTTCTTATTTATACTGTTATAGGGTACCCTACAGCCGTTGTGCTCCATGTCGTGTGTTTTATTAACTGTTCTGGAACCTACAGAGGCGGAGTTTACCTTGTTTCAAGAAGGTCAACGAAATTCGGAGAAATCACAACGTTCGCAATTGGATTTATGTGTGGTCATCTTTCGTACACGATCACCAGCCAGTCCCGAAATTGGACGTTTAGTAGAGCATAGCAAACGCCAGGTATGAATACTTGTTTGATTTTTTTAATTAATTTTCTTTTCATTAATTCTCAAATTCTTACAAACATATGTTCAGGTGCGCGGTTTCGTGGGCTGTCATAAAATGTTAGAACGTGATATTTATTTATTGGTATGTTTGGCTTTTAATCACTGGCATACCGGCATCGAGGATCCCCAACAATATCCACAATGTATATTGGCCATCCATAGTTCAAAACGTTTGCTGGTCGAACAAATAACACCGCCACCTCATTTATTAGCAGATGCCATTATTAGTTTAACTTTAACGAAAGGACAACGTCACGAGGGTAGAGAAGGCATGACAGCATACTATTTAACTAAGGTATGGTTTGTAAGGAACTTGTTTCTTTCTTCTGTTATTAAAATAATTTTCATTTAATCGTTTCTGTTAGGGTTGGGCCGGTTTGGTGGTAATGGTAGAAAATCGTCATGAAAATAAATGGATACATGTTAAGTGTGATTGTCAAGAAAGTTATAATGTGGTATCAACGCGGGGTGAATTAAAAACTGTAGATTCAGTGCCGCCATTGCAGAGGTAACAAAAAGAAAAACGTTCTTAAAAAAGAAACGTTTTTTCTTAATCATTCTCGTTTCAGACAAGTTATTATTGTGCTGACGCAATTGGAGGGTAGTGGCGGCTTTAGTATTGCCCACCGTTTAACACATCGTTTGGCCAATTCTAGAGGCCTTCACGATTGGGGTCCACCGGGTGCCACACATTGCCCCCCTATAGAAACCGTACATGGTTTGCACGCACCGCGTCTCATCACCTAAACACATCACTCCTGCTCTAGTCATATAATTAAAACATTTTTTTTTAACGTAAAATTCCGTTTAAAGAAACAACTATAAGGTGAAACATATACACATATATACATAAAAAGATACTCTATGTATTATACGAAAAGAAGTCATATTTAAATTATTAACATAAACATTACAAAACCATTTAAAACACTAAAGATACTTGTCGTTTAAGTATTTTCATTAAATCCTACATGTAAAATACATTATATAAGTAAAATGAAACAACAATAAATAAATAATTCATAGGACATTTTTTCTTGCGGTAATTTTAGATTTTTGCAGCATTCAGCTTTCATGTAAGTATTAAAGGCACTAGCAACTGTAAAGCTGAAAACAGATAAACGAATGTGAATCTAGATGTGCACTGTTTTTACTCTTTAGGTACATATAACTAAAGGGAAAAAAAGACAACTGTATGATTTCTTCTAACCATTTATACTTTTAATGTGTTTTAGAAACTATGTAGATAATGAAAAAGATGCATACTTACTTTTGCTGTTTGCATCTTAAATTGTGTTATCAATTATGTGGTAACCGCTTTCAGCTAACTACAAATAATCGGTTAATGCATATAGATTTTATATTCGTACATTTTATGTAGAGGAAAAAGACAAAAAACGTTGGGTAGCCATATGAAAAAATTTGGAAAATATCTTTTAGTGTGAAAAAAATCGCATTTATTGTGAAAAATTTTATTAAAACATTTAAAAACATCATAGCAGTACAACATAATATAATTCATTGAAAACTAAATGGAGTTGATGATAATAAAGAGATTTTCGCTAGCAATTGTGAAGCACAAGTAATACGAACGACGACAAGACAGCCAAAAAATATATTAGTTGGTGCATACTTTTCTCTCTGCTTGCTTTAGGAAATTTGTTCACTTGGCACGGCCGTTCACATTTCTGTGCTGCTATTACAACATCCACCCACAAAAACGTACAACATCAATTTACCGGAATAGTGGAACATATATACCATCAGCTTTTGGCTAGTATTATTAATTAGCAACCGATAAGCTATTGCAACTTAAGAAAGAGGTGCAAAAGGAAGAGGCAAGAATCATGTCTTATCCACCACGACCACCAATGCCGCCTTTTATGAATCCTTCAATACCGCCACCACATGTAATTAAAAATGTTTGTTTAGTAAAAAATATTTTATTCATCATTTTGTCATAACATAGATAATGGGTCCAATGACTAATCCACCCCCCATGGCGAGAGGTTATAGAAATTCGGCCACCATAAGTTCCCAGCCTACAGTTTATCAAAGACCACCAGATCCCACACCACAATTTAAGGGGCCCATCATAACAGTTTTCGTGGGTAAGTAGCTATATATATATATATATATATATATAAAAGAAGAAGATTAATAGAAAAAAACGTAACATGTACATACTTTCACGTTAACAAACATTTATGAAAAGGCAACATCAGTGAACGGGTGCCGGAAGCATTAATCACTCGCATTTTAGCAACCATTGGTCCGGTATTAAATTGGAAACGTGTGTCCACTTTTGGCTTTTGTGAATACGAGTACGTTTATATATATTTTTATACTTAAATTATAATTTTAACAAAAAAATGTTCACTTTTTTACCTTGCAGTGGTCCCATGGCTGGTATGCGAGCTGTACGTTTATTGAGTGAAATTGAAATTGATGGCAAAAAACTATTAGCGAAGGTGGATGCCAAAAATAAATTGTTATTGGATAATTTTAAAGAGGAGGAGGAACGTAAAAATGGTACTTCCGACTGCACCGATGAACAGCGAGACGATGAAGCCGCTTTAAATCTCATGAATCAACTCATTGAAGATCATAAACAACAAATGGAAGAATTTGAGGGTGGTGGCCGTGATGTGTTTGGTGGGGGCGGTCGGGGTGGTAAAATCAAATCCAGCCGTCCCGAAGACATTAAAGTTCCGAAAGTGTTGCACGAAACCAATTTAGAGGAGGAAAAACGCAACTTGATTAGCACAGAAATTGGAAAATTTCGTAAACGTGCTGAAGCGTATGATAATCAACGCGAGAAAGAGAAGGAACGGGAAAAGGAGAGAGAACGTGAAAAAGAACAAAAAGAAAAGACACGCAGTGGAGAACGGAAGAAAGCGGAGCGTAATAGTGACAGTGAACAGGACTGGGATGATGGTGAACAGGAGCACAATGTTGTTGATCGTAGTGGTTCACATTCGGGCGAAGTAAACACCAATGGTGGACCACGTAAAGAGCGCAGCATGAACATAATATCACCCGTACGCAAAGACAAAGAACGCGGTGGTGATTCGACCACCTCTTCCAAAGAGACACGACGCCGTCGTTCCCGTTCACGCTCTAAGACTCGCGATCGCGAGCGTGAATATCGTGAAAGAGAGCGAGAACGTGAGCGGGAGCGTGAACGCGAAAATCGTGAACGCGAAAAAGAGCGTGAGAGAGAACGAGAACGTGAACGTGAAAGGGAGAGAGAGCGTGAACGGGAACGCGAAAGAGAACGTGAACGTGAAAGGGAAAGAGAACGTGAAAGAGAAAGAGAGCGTGATCGGGAACGTGAAAGGTAGTAAAGAATCGTACCGTTAGTTTTAATATCATCGGTCTTAGTTAGGAGTATTCTAAGTTTTCTATTTTATTTTCTTTTTTATCAACACCCAGTTACTAGATATAATTCATTTTAAAAGTCGGCACAATGATACAAGTGCCACGCCTCTCCGTATGTGGTATTGTTATAATTCTAATATAAATATTTTCGTTTCCAGGGAACGTGAAGAGAAAATTGTTCGCAATTTGAAAGATTTGCAGCGTGAAAAGGAAATGGAAGAAGAAATGCGCGAACGCAAGAAAGCAGAAAAAAAAGCTCACGAGAAAGAGAACGCCTATCAAGAGCGACTACTTAACTGGGAGTTAAGAGAGAAACGTAAAACGAAAGAATATGAAAAGGTTTGTAATGCTTAGTAAACCAGTGTGTGTGTGTGTGTGTGTGCGTGTGTGTGTCGAGTCCTTAATAATAATAATAATAATAATAATAATAAATAATTAATTTTTCAAATTTATTTACTTTTGCAAGATGCGTGTGAAAGAGAAGCAAAAGCACGAGGAACGCGAAAAAGAAGCTAAACGTTTAAAAGAGTTCCTGGAGGATTACGACGACGAACGAGATGATGTCAAATATTACAAGTAAAGAAATTTATTGTAAACATAAGAATTCGTTTAGAACTAAATATAACAAAAGTTCTTAAACGGTTTTCTTATTTATTTAATATTTTAAATAATTTTGATTTTTTTGTTTTGTTTTCATTTTTGCTGTCCATAGGGGTCGAGAATTGCAAAGACGCTTGGGTGAGCGGGTACGTGAAGCCGACATGGATGCCAAGGATCGCCACAAAGAACAAGAAGAATTGGATGAATTGAAGAACAAGATTTTTAGCGGTGAATATGAAAATCCCTCACAAGAGTACGAACGGGCCAAAAAGGAACACGACAAATTGTATAAACCGCAAATTATAATCGATGTGAATTTGGAGAACAAACAGCGTCAACATGAACGTGAACAGGAACAGCAGAAACAACTACAATTACAACAACAGCAACGTATGCTACGTGATAAAAGACAAATGTTAAATAAAAGACGCAACTCGGAGGATCTGTACGATGTGAGTAAGATTGCGAGCTCCGCTAAAAATGCCAAAATTGATGGCAGTGGTGGTGATGGTAGTGCAGTATTAACTCACAAAGCCAGCTCTATAGAATCAATGTCCAATGATGACAACGATCATCATTCACATCATGAGGTAATGTCTAATAATAGTGGCAGCCGTTATAGTCGCCACGATTCCGAGTCACGCGATGGCTTTACACACCAAATAACACAACAACAACAACAAGAGCAACGTGACATTGGCTCCATGTCGCCTGCTACGCCTCAGGGTTTCATAAGCGCCATCACTAATACAACAACAATAACAACGATGACAACAATAACAGCAGCAACAACAACATCATCAAACAGTGGTAATATACTGCAGTCGTCTCATCACAATGACAATATAATGAATACACCGCCATCGTCACTTACTGGCGGCACCACTGTAATTAGTTTAAATTTGTCAGCCAATGCTAAAAAGAAGAAAATCGAATCCACTGCTGGTGTATTTAACACGGACGAAGATAATGATGATATGTCGAGTCCTAAAAAACGGAAATTAGTACCATTGGGTAAGTGTAACGTAATTGTTTGTAAAAAGTGTGTGAAGAGGATATAAAAAATGGTCCGATCCCCTGCAAACTTAAAACATGTATAGTATTATACTCTGCACCATATGTGGCAAAGGATATCTTAAGTTTGTAAGGATCTTTCAATTACACTCAAACTCGGAATTGATATAATTATGTCCGTCTGTCGGTCCATGTAGACTTGCGCAAGCTACAGGTCGAATTTTTTGAGATATCTCGATGAAATTTGGTACAAGGACATGTATTGACCCAAAGGGAAATCTTAGTGTAAATGGGCCCAAAGGGACCATTTTTAGAACCCCTACTCGTATAAGATTCTATTACAATGGAAAGCGTTATATGGCCAAAAATCACAATTCCTAATATTTTTTGACAAAATTAATTTAATAGACAGGATTTGCTTGGATTTGAAAAATAATTCTATTTATTATCTTGTTACAGACTACGATGATAATCATGGTTTGAAATCGAAGAATACCAATTACAACAACAATAATGAGCGATTAAGCGGGAAGGGAGCATTATTAACAGCAAATACAGAAACGAACCTAACAGCGGCCAGTGGTGGTGGCGGTACAAATATAAACAACATAAACAACTCTCAAGTGGTAGCACCAACAGTGACCACCGCCGGAGCAGCAGCAGCAACAACAACAGCGAGCAGTAAAACAAAACATTCGAAAAATATCAATAATGACAACAATACAACAGCCGCCATTGCTATGACCAATGCGGAGACAGCCGCAGCAGCAGCGGGTGTAGCTGCACCTGGTGGCCATAATAATAAAAAGGATGATAGCAGCGGTGCCCGGGTGCATGATGAGAAACGGCGTCACATCAAAAGCATTATTGATCGGATACCCACCCAAAAGGAAGATCTCTTCAACTATAAATTGGATCGCAGTGAAATCGATAACAATTTGATGGAACGTAAAATACGTCCATGGATTAATAAAAAGATTATCGAGTATATAGGTGAACCAGAACCGACCCTTGTCGACTTCATCTGTTCCAAAGTTTTGGCCGGCAGTTCGCCACAAAGCATTTTAGATGATGTTCAAATGGTTGGTATAATAATTAAGCAGATATTTCAGAAATAAATGTTTTTGTTATTGTTCAATCATTTTCAGGTACTCGATGAAGAAGCTGAAGTGTTTGTGGTGAAAATGTGGCGTCTGCTTATATATGAGGTGGATGCCAAAAAAATTGGTTTAGGTAAATAATAATAAAAATAAAAATTAAACAAAAAAAAAGATTAAATATATACATACATATATATGTTTATAGGTCCTCTCAACCTCTAAATCATAAAACGCTATTATTATTTTATTATATATATAAAAAGATACCATTTACAATTACAACTACAAATTATGTGTTAAGCCTCAATATGATTATAATAATAATAATAATAATAATAAGAACAAAAATAACAATAACAACAAAATAATCACCATTATGTTTAAAAAAAAACCAAAACATCTCAAAACTCAATCAAAACTCTAAAACAATTCGTACTCTTAGTAAAAAAAGAAAAAAAAAAAAGAGAGCAAGAGAGTGAGAGCGCTGTGTTGTGTTTAATCCATGTGTTGAACACATTGAGAGCACATTTAATAATAATGAATGCAAACCACAAGTGAGCAGAACGTACCCTATTGGAGGCAAACTAAACGATTTTCAAAATAAAAATCCAGAATATAAGAAAAGATTTTTTGCAACTCACACTGAAATAAAAAACTACGTAATCACATACAGAAGAACATACATTTCCTTTGGATAACGTTGGTAAGTTTTTGTTAAATACAGCAAATAGAGAGAGATTCGGGAAGAACAGTAGTGTAATGTACTCAAGTAGATTTGTGGTCATGTCCGCTGGTGTGTTGTGTCTAATGGTGGTGTAATTTTTCATTCATTATACAGATTGTTTATTTTTTAATATGAACGAAGTCAGTTAAAAACCATGACTACAAAAGAAAAATGTCCTATTCAAATTATTTATTACATTTACTTGCATGTAGGTTACTTATCTATATAAATGAATTCATATAATAGTTTTTGCCACGCCCTTTTTGCATTATTTCCATAGTCAAAACTGGTTCATAAAACCCAAAAAACTTCAGAGATCAGCATCAAAATCTAAATAGATTTTAATGTTTTTATATGTCCGTCTGCAGTAAGAATTTTTCCTGATTGCAAAAATTGGAATATTGTAAAACAACAATAATGTCTTAGCCTGCTGATTGATATTGAAAATATACAAATTTGATACCTCACCACTGTAACAATTGAAAAAAAATAATTTTGTTTTGAACACATAATTTATATATCACTAGAATGGGTACTATAGATCACTTCTTTATAAGGTTTATAATTTATATGTTTCCTTTTTAAAGTAGAAGCACTTAAGAGTTGAGCCAAAAAATTTGTGTCAGGTCCTCATGCCCTCAATGATAAATTTTTATTTAAAGCTTCCGTATATTGGCGATATGTTCTAAGGCGGAATCTCCTACTCTACAAAATATATATGTTATCAGCATTAAATCAATCTAGCCATGTCTGTCTGTCCGTTAAAACTCCTATAATCATAATTTTAGTAAATGTTCTGATTCGTTTTTAATACCTAAGGGACAGTAGGCTTTGGTTATAAACGCATCAGTGAGCTTTCTCATGATGAACGCAAGTAAGTCGTCATATTACATTTAAGTTTCGTTTTTCCACTATATACTCGTTTCTACTTTACTTTTAATTAAAATAATTTATTCTTACTAAAAAAAAAAACCGACAGTTTATAAATATTTTAATAACATGGTGCTTATAAACTAAAATATTTTAACATGACTTATACATAATATACAAAATACGATTTAGAATGCATTCAAATAAATTATTTGATCTTTTTGCGTAAAAAAAGAAAATGCGTAATATTTTTAACAACTACAATACGATGAATTATTAGCAACTTCGCTGTCGCCATCGCTCAAGGAATGACCACCATTCTGCATAATATGAAAATTATCCGAGGAAATAATCTAAGAAGAAATTTATAGCAAATTTTTCATTTATTAAAAACAACAAAAGCGACATTCGTACCTTTTCTACAATATCACGAAAAGCGTCAGCAACAAATTCATTATTTTTAGCTGATGTCTCCAAAAACAATGAGCGATGTTTACGGGCAAATTTTGCTCCTTCATCGCGTGAGATGACACGTTCACTATCAATTTTATTGCCCACCACAATTGTAGCTATGTTGGTATTGTCACTATAATTTTCCAATTCTTGAAACCAAGCTTCCAATTTCAATAACGATTCTTGATTAGTTATATCATATACGAGGACAGCACCCAAGGCTTTACGATAGAAACTCGGTGTTAAACTGCGAAAACGTTCGGCACCTGCTGTATCCCATAACGCCAGTTTATAATCGATACCTTCAATATTCATTACTTTACTCTTGAAATCCATGCCAATAGTGACATCATGATAATCATCAAATTTGTTTTCAACAAAACGTCGTATTAAGCTGTAATTACAATAATAATGAGACGTAATTTTCCGTTTACGTATAGCTAGTTCAGCTGCTTTCATTTATTTCTGCTTGACTAGTTAAATTTTTCAAGTATTTTTTTTGTTTAAATTACTTGCCTGGATTTTCCTACGCCACTTTCACCTATAATCAGTATTTTGATGGCTTTATCACTTAACATGATAATTTTTGTAATAATTTTCTAATAATACACCACTGAAGATTTATAGAATAAGGAGTTAAAATACAATTTTATTGAAAATAATAAAAATTAGTCACTATATGCTGATAGAGATGATATTGAGCAAAATTATGTGAAGCATTGCCAGTTAGAAATGATGTTGGAAACACATGAGACATTAGGGTAATAATAACTAAATAAGATGATGAATTTATTTCATTTATTAGTTTGTGCTTATTACAATTTATTTATATTGCCATAAAAATAACTTGGGACTGTTTTTACATATTTACTCCACTAATTCTTTTATGTGGGTCATGGTAAACAAGCCATAAGCAACGACCGTATTTATTATCGATATATAAAGAGTGACCCGCTATGTTAAATTCTCTTATTCGTTGTCATATCTAATAAGTAATATGTATTTTGTTCTAACATAAAAATTGTGCAGGAAAAGTTTTTAGTTTTAATAAAAAAGTTAAAGTAATATATTAAATATAATATAAATATTATACTTTTATAAGGCCATAAGTAAATTAAAGTGTTTAATGAAATAAATTATACGTGATATTAGTGTTAGTGTTAAAAAAAAAATGTTTTCTAAAAATGCCCGAACATGATGAAATTGCCGCTTTACAGAAAAAAGAAAAAGTCTAAAAGTAAGTACATTTTTAAAACTTTTTACATTAATTGAAACTTTAAATATATAAAAAAACCTTGCCAAAAAAGATTTTATATAACACTTTATAAAATATACTTTATTATCCTATTATAAAAATTTTCCTATAAGAAAACAATATGAATGCCTGTGACTGCATGCCCCGACCCGAATTGTTGTTGTTATTATTATTATTGTAAATGCTTTTACACGCGTAAACATGTTTAGGCATACTTATGTGTATATAACAAATTAGCCGCAAAAAAAAAAAAAACGCTACCACACTAACACTAATAAAGAAGTGTTTGTGTAATAATTCGTATATATTTAAAAAAAAATGTGAAGTAATACGAAACAAACATATTGACTGGTCGCAGAATAAAAAAATGAAAAATAAAAACAATAATAATAATAACAACAACAATAACATGATTCTGCCATAACTAAAAATACAAAACATGTAATCAACACGGATACACTTACAACGCACACACACTGTACTGCACAACGCTTTGAAAAAAAGATTATATATACTTAAATACAATAACAATACATTTTTACCGAGCACTAGCTACACAACAGGCTGCGGCATTCATATTAGTGGAAGCAAGTCATAAAGAGAGATGTTAAGGTAACTAAACCAACACAACTTTTATAACAGACTAGTCTCAGTCTAACCGTCACGAAGTAAACATCGCCAATTCAAAGTAACGGCAAAACGGTTTTGAATAGTTGAATCATAAAAAAAAACACTTGAAGTGTGAGTTTTTCTCTCCTTATAATAACTAAATTGAACAAGCAAAAATTATTATGATAAATTTCATTTTTTAAACAAATTATAACAAAAGTTTTTTTTTGTTAAGCTTATTAACTGTTTAACGAGACTCTCATATATATTTGTGTATATATGTGTGTGTGTGTATATATATAATAAATAAAAGTAGAGAATACAAAAAAAAACGAGAGTGCAAACTTAGGCATAAACATGTTGTTCAAGAACGCAGATTGAAAATTGCCTTTAAGAACAACAAACAACAGCACAAAGCAAACTAAAACGCGTTTCTCTGTACACAGCAACAGCTTATAAAAAAAATTAAAAAAATAAAACAACAAAAAAAAATAAATAAATAGAAAACATACAACTAAGAAAAAGGAAACGACTTACAAACCTACAACCATACATTTATGCACACTATCTATATATAAAATTAATCAAGCAGGCAGTTTTTTATGAATCTACAAAATCAATAAAATTAATGGGGAAAATAAACAAAAACAACAGAATTGACAGAATATAATAGAAGAAAGAAAAAAAAATTTTCAATAACATACTATAACGTTTATAAAGTCTTGACGTCTCTCCATTTAATTGTCTTTCAAATAGTGTCCGTGTGTGGTGTATATAGAAAAAATTTTATATTTCATAGCTGTGTGCATATATATTTTTTGTTTTTTGGATGCTGTTCTGAAGCATTTCACCGTGTATACATATTCTCAATCTCGGTGTGTGAGAAATAGCGTCACAAAGTTATAGCATTTGCACGTCCACGTTTAATTTCAGTTGTTGTTCTTTGTTCTCTGAAACGAAAAAAAAAAAAAAATACATTAACGTAACAGCGCAGTTTTAGAAGCGTTGCGGGGGACCAGACAATATTTGTCAGTCATTTGCCGGATTTTAAATTCAATTATAGCAAAACACAGAAACAATTTTTTTTTTTGTTGAAAAAAAAAATATTTTTTTTCAAATAGTGCAATTAGAAAGAAATAAGAAGAAAAATAAAGCAACAACACCAATTAATATTTTAATTGAGAAAACGGAGGTGCCTTAACATATACACACAAAGCTATAACGAACGAACGAACGAAGTGGAAAAGGATTGAAATCTCTCAGCAGCAGCATCATTAATAATATTAAACGTTGCGTATATTTGCATATGTTTTTTATGAAGCCAAATCAGCATCAGTACTAATAATAACAACAACAATCATATTATTTTTGCCCTTTTCAACATTCATTGCTGTGTAGTCCGCCCTCCAAAGCTAGCTGTGCCAACATATTGAACCTCTCTCTAAAAAAAACAACTCTCTTATCCATCTATCATATCGGTTTTGTTGTGTTGTTTTGGGTTTGGGTTTAAAAGGCAACCGCCTGTTGCATGTGTTGAGAAAAATGTCTGCAGCTATAGCACATAAGAATACTGCTAATACGTCGGCAACCAATACCACCACTCACATGTATTTTGAATGTGGCGATATTTTTACAACCGTAAGTGATTTTTTTCCTGTTGCTATATTTCTTGTTCTTCATTTTGCTTACTTGTCACATTTTGTTTTTTTTTTGTTTTTCCTTTATTTTTGTATAGTTTTATATATATTCTTATGTGCAAAATATATTCTTGCTTAGACATGCATATATAGTACATTCTGGTACAGGCAGGCAAATAAACTTATAAATGCTGACTCTAGTAAGAATATTATACATGCAAATATATACTATATATAGAAAGTGCTTTTATATAAATATGCACAGCATGATTTTTTCTTCACATGGATAATTACCTAATCTTACATTACTGATGGTATAGGGTCCATATGCTGATTTTATAAAAGCAAGCCTTATCGAAAAGATTTTTAAATTGGATAATTTCCAATTTTACTAAAAGTAACATATACTCATTCATGTCAAAATCGATTTGGATTTTATTGAGTAAAAATATGTATAGTGTGACAAACTTAATATACCTCCATCTTATTCGTAGGGCGAAAGTCACAAAAAATTGAAAAAATTTCATCAAAAGTGTGTATAATGTGTAAAGAGAGCCCAGTACCAGCTCGAACATTCTAAATAAAATCTCATTTAATGGAAAATGTTTCGACTTTAAAAGCGAGGATTTATATTCCTGCAGATTGACACGTTTTCCGACGCTGATGAACAATTAAAATTATCGAAGGACATTTTTATACTCTACATTAGTTGTAAAGATTATGTTAAGTTTGTACGGACGTTTGTAACTCCTAAATGGCATACCCACCTTCAATTATACCGATCGATTCAAAGTCTGAATCGATATAACTATGTCAGTCTGTCTGTCCATGTAAATTTGTGCGCAAGCTACATTTTTTTATATATATCGAAAAGTAGATGTAATTGGCCCAAATAGAAATCTTATTGAAACCGATTGGATCGATTCGGACTCTCTCCCCATATAAGGTCCTTGTATAATGAAATAATTATATATGGCAAAAAATCGCAATTCTTAATATTTTTTGACAAAAAGTGGTAAAGAATAGTAAATCGATATTGACTGTACTAAAGTTGAATCCGATCGGACCATGTTTTGAACCCCTTTTAGTATATTGATATTTAACGAAGTGACTTAAATGGCAATGTCTCACATATGTATATACTTTGTGGGCCCTCCGACGCCTTCTTTTTAGATGATTGCAAAAGTTTCAACCCTATACACATGTTGGTGGGTATAAAAAGTACCCAATAAAGCGAGTTTAGCAGCGTTCAAACATTCCCTTACACACCTAATACATACTTCGCCCACATTTAATTTTTCAATGCAAAACATCATAACAACAAAAATTGATTTCCATCATCCATCAAAGCATTAAATGAAACTGTGCAAGAAAAGAAGTCAAGTCGCACATAGAGCGTCCTCCTCCTAACCACAGAAAATAATTAATTTTAATAGCGTTTAATATATTGATGTGCCACAGTTCTGGTTATAATGAAACTTTTTTATTGCATTTTTTTTTTTTTTTATTGTTAAGGTCACAGTGTAAGTTTTTGAATAAGTAATAATAAATAATATTCTTTTGAAAGTTCCCCTACTACAAGTCAAGGAGAGAGGAAGTTGTTAAGTGTAACGGGAATTTATGGTTATTTTTTCCATCATTTATTTTTTTTATTATTCTTAATAATAATAATAGTAGAATAATGTTGTTTAGGTTGTGTTAATGCCGGGATCCAAGAAGGGGGGGAGTCTAAGTAAAATACTTTGTTAAATGCAAATTACAGTTTCATACAGTACAACAATTTTCTTGTTCTCTTTCATTTTTTACGACTCTGTAATGTAACTTACTTTAAAAGCACTTTATCCGTACAACAATATCATAAACGGACTTTGAACTTGACTCCGAACATGACTTTTTATTATTAAATGAATAATTGAACAAAAAAAAAAAAAAAAACAAAAAGTCAAACAACTATTTTTAGCTGTTTAATTAATATGAAACAGGGTTCTGAGTGTTAAGTAGAATACAGAAAAAAAAAATGAAAGTTTTTTTAAAACAAAATTAATTTCGTCTGCGGTTGTAAAAACATGTTTATTGAAGAGGAAAAAGAGGAACAAGAAGAAGTTAGAATACATTTCATAAAACCAATAAATTATCTGTATTTTATTAACAATAAGGAGAAAAGTCCTAGATCCCCACTGTAATTGGAATTAAACTAAGTTCTCTTGTATTGTAAACGCGAGTTTCGTCTAAAGCTGAAACGTAATATATATGGATTATGGGCGGATTTGTTCATATTTAGCACATCGATGAACCGAAATCCAAATTTCAATTTAATAGCTCAATTTTTTTGGCAGATGAATAGAATTTTGTCGATTATGGGCGTGGTTCTTAACCTATTTTACCGAATTTATATACCATTCTGTGTTTGCCCAAAATTTCCGCTTAATATCTCGAAATTAACAACCTTGAGAGTAAGAGAGGCGGACGTACATGCCCAAATCTTCCCAGTTTTTGATGCTGTTCAAAAATATATACACTTTGTAGACCTTCTTCTGGGCGTTGCACATGAAATGACAAACTTAGAATAGCCCCCATCCTATTTGGAGGGTATAAAAATAAATGAAATTTGAACTTTTCTGATCTTTAGAATTTAAACTTTGTTTAACGCGGATAAATCAACAAAATTTTATATTTTATTGATTTCGAATGTAACGCGATCACAGTTTATTTGCTTTAGAATAAGATTTGTGTAATGAAAAAATGTGAATAATCTTTAAAAATATCTCTTTATTTGAAGTGAAATTGTACCCCTTCGGACTGTGAAAGTCATATAAAATATTTCTTTTGTTGATTTTGGAAAAAAAAAATGCCGTTATATTCATTCATTGGTTTAATTGGGTTTTGACTTTTCATTGTGCTAGCATTTCTAATTGAGGGGATGGTCGATTCTAGGTCCTTGCTCTTGAATGAAAAGTTTATCCATCACACAATTCGCCCATTGAATCATTTAGCAGTTTTCTTCCTTGTCACGGTTATGACAGATGGTCTGTATTCTGACTATAATGTACTCTCCTGTATATAACTATTTATTAATAATGCCTTACACGGGGCATTGTCTTGATAAGAAACAACCCTTGTACGTTGATTCCTCAAAAAAAAAAAAAGGAAATTGATTTCTTTCTACGGGGGGATAATAGCGGCTCAATACATGAAGTTTTATAAGTTTTCTGCCGATTGACTTGCGCTTACGTTGGCAGTGCAACTGCTACTGAATTTGTATAGATTGTTAGTATTGTTGTAACTAATACAACATAATACTAAGGTGCTACTGATTCCATTTAAATTCTTTATTATTTGATAATTAAATACAAATAAAGTAAAGAAAGAAGGAAAGAAAGAAAATAATTCTTATCAGAATTAGCACATTTTACTTTATGTGTTGATCGCTTGACGAAACAGGTTATGTATGTATTTTTAAATAATTATTGTTATTGTTGTTGGTTATTATTATTATTATTATTGTAATTATTGTATTGTGTGGTAAGGTTTTGGGTTAATCAAATAATGAGTATAACCAGCCAGCCAGCAGGCAAGCAAAGTTTCGCAGTTCCGGGTTGTATTTAAATGAATATTTGCATAAAAAAGGTATAAATAATTATATCTATATATATGTATGTGCAATGTATTTGCGTATATAATGTCTTATCATGAATTGTTTGTTTATTTTTACAATTTTTATAAAGAGTTTGTATGGAAAACCATAATTTTGTAATAATTTTTTTTTAATGAATTTTTTTCCTTTTCTTTTTAAATACTTATTGAAAATAATTAGCAAAATTACCAAATCTGTGAAAAAAAAAAAATTAAATGAAAAAAATATTCCGACATGCTTTACAACACTCTGGTTTATAATCTCTGCGATCAATTATTTAAAACTTTTCGGAAATGTTAGTTTTTGTTTAAAACTTGTAATATATTTGGGGCAATATGTACCTAATAGTTGGGTGGCTAGACCACCATAGCACACTCCTAACATAAAGAGGTCGTGCCTAAGAAACATAAAGCCCCTTAGTCATAAATTCCTTGGACCAACAATTCACAAAACCGAGAAGAGCTCAAAAAGAACTCTTAAATCGTTAAAGAATGAAGTACTTGTGATTAAAATAGTAATCAAAGGCGGCATAGGAGGGGTCCCAGAAAGTGTAAATGTTTTATATCCGATAAGCAAATATGCTTAATTTAGTTATCCCGCCCCTAAAACTTGTTATTTTATTTATATTCTAGTTTCATTTGTTGTCAGCTATCATTAACAATTATTTATAATCATTATTTGCTTCTGTATATGTATTATTCATTGTTTATAACTGCAGATGTCAATTGCATTTAAAAAATAACTGTAATTGTTGTTGTCTAAGTAACTTTCTAAGGTTCTGCACTGCATTCTTGTCACCGTTACTGACGTGTAATGTAATTCCTTCTGCAATTATGAAATTATATCAACAACTATTTATTGTAAATGTTTTTGCTTTCAGTGTCAAATTCTGTATAATTAGAATTCAATCGCGTAGTGTATCAAGTGTAGTTTAGTTGTTTATCCCAAATGATTTGATTTTATACTCGTGGGATTTAGAAATATTTTGTAAATCGATTTAAGCTTGGTCCATATGTCCGTTTCTATAAGTATTCCTCTTTTTTTAACCTACAGCTCTCGATTTTTAAGTTATTTTTCTAAAAGTTTTATTAGAAAGATTTTGTCTTGGTTAATTGATGTTGTTTTCGTCGGTTCCTATTTTATCAATTGAACGAAGTCTCTGAGTCCAGCCTCACCAAATTTTAGTACCTCCCCTTTTTAGAGATTTAATTTAAAATTGTTAATATTTTTTATAACTTAAGTTGATGAAGAATATATGTTTGAAGTAATATGTACTAAATTTGATGCGTTTGGGACTATTTTTAAAACATGTGCTCTTCTAAGGGTTTCTTGTAAAAAGTAAATATTTACAAGGCTGTAAAATATTTAATATATTCAAGTAAAATTGTTATGAATATCATATGTTAAGCATAAAAATTTAATGTTCAAAATTTGCAATGTGACTGGATTCTCTTTATATCCTCAACATAAGATGAGGGTTATACCGATATTGTCATTGCTTTAGCCATACTCTGAAGGGAAGGTATCGAAATATCCTTAAAATACATATTCTTGTTTAGCTTCAACATCTGATGAAATTTGGCAGTGTTTGTTCTCAAGATATTTTCGATTAGAGGCGTGATTCATAATCGATTTTCCCCATTTTACATAAAACATCACCTGCATAAATGAAAATGTTTATATAAGATTTTGCTTAATTTTTTGCGAACGTGAGCGTAATAAAATCCCGTATCGATGAAAAGAAGAAAGAAAGGTATATAGACTCAAAAGATGGATCGCGAGGAGGGTTTTTGATTGTGTTTCTTAATTGTGATGTATTTTCTATATTTAATGATTAAGATCGGCACGGTGACATGTATTTATAAAAAACATCATCTGAATGGCGATCTTTTTGTAAAAAAAAAAATAATTTTTGTGGATTTTTTTTCTTCTGGGTATTGCACATGGACTCACTGCCAAACCATGACTCACTTCCTTTTCCAAAACGTAAAAGTTAACGAAGAAATAAGATTATTAAATCGATATATGTAGAAAGTGGACTTGGGTGACTTTGATAAAAAATTCTTTAAATATTGTTTATATGTTTGTATATACCTTAAGTTCTGACATACCCGGTTATATGTTTATAAAGTGAGAAAAAAAAAACCTAAAGACCTGCAATATATTACATCGACGAGTTAGTGAGTGAGTGAGTGCCTATAACTTATTCTCCGACTGGGACCGGTTTTTATGGGATTTTTTTTTTCATATGTTCAAGTATTCTGTCTGTTGTCGCTGTTGATGTTGCTTGTTGTTGTTGATGTTTTCCTAAAATATTTTTTTTATAGTTGAAATTCACTATAATTGTCACTCCATACTTTGTATTAAAGCGTGTGAGTGTGTATATTTCATCTTTTTGTAGGTAAATATTTAATGCGGTTGATTTGTGCTTGTGTTGTGAAACCGGTCCAACATGCGTTTTTCTTTTTTTCTCTCTCTCTCTGTATATAAATTACTTGAGATTATATAAATTGTGAGTGTTACGTCGTGTTTTGATAACAAAAAAAAAACACAAATAAGAAAGAACCAATATAGGGAAATCCAATTTGGAAATTGGATGAAATTTATGATACATTGAGACGTTGGCCAGTATTGCTAATATTTTCAACATTTAATGGAATTTTTTTGGGGGTTTATACGTAATTCTCATATTGCTCGACTAATCCAACGACAAGTCATAAACCACTGTATTTATCGTGAACGAATGTTTTTAATGTTTACACAATTTATTGCAGGAAAAGATCTTTTTCGCTTCGAATCTTTACTTTTCTTTTATGAATCCTTCCTGTGGTTATTTTATTTTTCTTCGCTGTGATATCTTTCTAGAATTAGGCCTTAAAATGTCAAAATCGTAATTAATTATTTATAAAGTTCAAAATCTTGTTGGACCTCGTAAACAAGTGTTTTATTGCTTATACGCAAAACAAGATAATATTCGAACAGGAACTCACAAATTATACAATATGTAAAAGAAGGTTGGCAAAGACAAAGGTGGTGGTTTCTTATTCTAAAAGGGACAAAATAAATAGAAGACTGAATCATAAAAGGGTCGCTGAATTAGTCGATAGAATGTCGCATTGGAATCTGTGTAGAAATTATGTTTTAAAACTAAATTATGCCTTAAGGGAGTAAATGGTTAACTCAATGTCCACAAATACTTTAAAAAAACAACATATAGAACCTATTGCCAAGAACGGAAACCATTTTTTAACGGAGAAGTGTTCGTGCAGGTGTAGCCAAATTTCACTATTTGAGCTATTGATTAGTTTCAAGTATCGAAGCGCATTGAATTTATCGAAGAAAAAAAAATGAAAAAATGACAGATGTTCAGACCTATTAGTGATAATAATGAATCTTTTACCTCAAGAAACATATCGAACAGGTTTTTTCCAATAGAAACTTTCAAAAAGAAAGGTGATGAACTCCGCAATAACTGAGATAATATTTTTACTTTATTACAACTGAGATAATATTTTTAGAAAGTCTTCTTAGTTTAATCCAGGTGTTGTCAAACTAGGGTTTGCGGCTCATATTCGTACTTTATTATTTGACTTGTGCCTTTCATCCAGCAGTTTATTTAGTCACAAAAATGTGATATATTTTACAGCCTCCACATTAAATGAAAGGTATACCACTGCCACTGCATTTGCAACATTCAGAAGGAGGCATCAAAGTATATATACTTGATCAGTGTCGAACTGAGTTGATATAGACATGCGTGTCCGTCTGTTGGTAGCAATCTTATGAAAGTAAATTTTGAGATATTGAGATGAAATTTTATAGAGTAGAGAATTGGTCAAAATCTGCCACAAAAATTGAGTGGAAATTTTATAATTTTCCCATCCATCTCATCCAAAAATGAGCGCGATCTTTTAACAGATACGATTACAATTTACAAAAAATTTAAAATTGTGCTTGTAATGTGAAAAAGTTTGGCAATACCTGATTTAACTTAATCCCACTAGTAACCAATTTATTTGAAAGTTTAAAGGTCTCTTTAGAATACCATTAACTAGCTATACGCCCACACACGTTTATTATTAACTGAAAAAAGAGTCTTTCAAATACGTGATGATAGAGTTAAAATAATAATATATTGTAATATAACAACAACAACATCGCTAAAGTGATGATGACTGCACCTAAAAATCCTCTGCATTAAATAGAAACTTTTAAAAACACTGCTATGACAAAATCCGTGTATATATAAAAATATATAAAACAGTAGTTTGTGTATGTGTTGAAAAATATGTGAATACATTCCTCATTTATATTTCAAAGCCATTTAATAAAATACATACATATATGTATAATGAGTTGTCAAAGTTAACCAGTATTTGGTTTGGTTTGGTTCGGTTCGGTTTGGTTTGGTTAGCTAACGTCAACCGCTGCTGCCTTACTTAACCCATTGTCTCAACATACACATGTACAATATTTTATAACTTTTGCTTGTTTGCCATTCAACAGAAAAGAGTTAATCCAATGCAAAATATATTGTGGAACAAGAAGAAGAAGAAGAAGAAGAAAAAAAAAAAAAACGACAATCAGGAAGATACAGAAACCATTCACGATTGTCTATGTTTGTTTGTGTTTATTGGTGGTAGTTGATGTTGGTGTAAATATTTGTTGTTGTTGTTTTTATTTACTTCTCTTCCTCATTTGACCTTTAGTGTTAATTCATTTGCTGCTTTTTTTTTCATATGTTTTATCAAGAAACTTACTTAACGAAACGAAAATAAATAATAAAAAATAACAACAATAACAATTGTGCTATATACACAACTCAACAGCACACAACTCATAGCAAACAATCAATCAAAATAACAGCAGCAGCAGCAGCAGCAGCAACAGCAACAGCAATAATATTAATAATAATAATAATAACAACAACAATACAACGAGACAAATAAGTAGCCATTACTAATTGCTAACTGTATATGTATTGTATATTGAGAAAGAGACAGACATATATGGGAACATGAAAAATGTCTTAATATCCGTTTACTTTGCAAGATGATGAAATAATAATCAAATGTCTGTACGTCCAGGCCCATCATACTGCTGATTGCTGTAACTGATGACTAATTGATTTTATAAATAAGAAGGTGGAGGAAAAAGAAGAAGAAGAAAACAGTTAAGCAATAGTACCAAGCAATTAAAAATTGGAGGTGTGGCAGAGTACACAAAAACGCCCTATTTTAAATAGCATCAATATATATATAACTTTAAGGGCACTTTTATTTCGAAATGTGGAGGCATTTCCATTATTTAATACTGCTCATTATTGGCATTTCAATGTAAATACACATGTAGAAAATTTCAAAATATAGAATATATATTACTGTAAGAGATTTTTCCCGATTGTGGGCATGGCACTTGACTTAATTTGCCCACAATTTTTTTTTTTCATTAAGAAACTTCTACATATTTACTAACTGGTAAAAAGTCATGGCCAAATCTTGAATAAATCTATTTATATATCAATTGTGGGCGTGGCATGTATACAACTGCACCTTCTTGTTCTTCTTTCTTTCCTTTCTATTAAATTATGTCATATTTAACCGGAAAAGTTCAATTCAATAATAAGATTAGTTTATGTGTAAAATGTGGGCATGGTTCTTATACAATTCAGTACATTTTTTAACACATCGATGGAAATGCATACTAAAGCTTATCTTTAAACTTTTCTACTGGGGGCGTGCCTGTTAAAGCACTTTGCAATAGGAAACTAAAGCATAAACTTGGCATTAAAAATTTGACCTCTACATCTCCCTGATACAATCTCAGGTACGATCAGAAATCTATAAAATTTATAGGGTCCATAAAGAATTCTCCCATCTTATATGAACTTATGCTACAACAAAAATGAAGAAAAAAAAATGGTCCAATGGGTCACCACTAAACTAACTGCAAAACAATACAAAAAGTAAAATTTACATAGGAATAGCAATAATAAATAACATTTTCTTACTCTAACTCTGTTACGTAAACCATCCAGCAATGATTGTAATTGCAAGCATCACACATTGAGTGTACATGAGAAGTAGCAATAAAGTGGTGGATTGTCATAGACGCCAGTCTTTGTAAATAAGGGAAATGTCACAGTGAGACAGAGAGAGAGAGAGAGAGAAAGAAAAAGCAGGAAAAGTCATACAATTTAAAGCAGCGGGCAAGCAGGTTTTTTTTTTATTATTATTAAATGAAAATATCAAAACTTATGTTGTGTGTGCTGCTTTTATGTTTTTATAGACTTAGACATATAAGATGCATTACGGAAGAAGAAAAGGGAGAAGTCATGTAATGGTTATAATAACAGGCCCCAAAGGCATTATCACACTGCACGTGTGTGTATTTGTATGTACGTGTGTATTTGCAACAGCTTATAGAGTTTTATATCATTTGATATTTTCAGATTACTTGTCTTCCTAGTTTTTCTAGTCTAGTGTTGTGAGTATATGTATGTGTGTGTGTTTGTATTGAAGGAGGTTGTAAATTTATCATCTCTTTGTGTGTTTTTCATTCCTTTTTTTGTGTAATTTTCTTTTCAAATGTTATTATTATTGTTGTTGTTGCTTGTCTTGGGCTTACATATTCAGGCCAATAGTAAAAACATTTGAAAGTTTTTGAAAGTAAAAGTAATCGTAACGCGAATAAATTCATTTGAAGAAAAAAAAAGACAACAATATTGTGTAATAGAAGGAAGTAAGCTATAAAACGATAAATTTAATTTTAGGACGTAATACCATTTCGGCTGAGCTTAAATGAAAGTGTGTCTCTAGACTTTTTTTTAAAAGTAAATTTGACATGATTTTGTGAGTTCAGCTTTGTCTACTAATGGAAATATATACAAATTATTATATCTCTAATGTTTTCTCTAAAGTTGATTCTGAAATCCTATCAAGCTTTTAATCTTTCTTTCCCAACTTCACACGTGCAAATAAATCAACCAGAATTTTAATTATACATATAAGATTTCTAGAAAAGGATTGGGAAACACTGAACATAGATTTAAGTTATATCGAAGATAAGAACATTATGAATATTCACACGTATCCATGCCCAATGAAAAATTTCTAAAAGAAAAGGTTGGGGAACACTGCTAGAGAATGAAAATTATACCTAAGGCAAGAATATACTTTATATATATATACATTATCATTGGCGTTCATTTGTAGAATTTGTTTATAATAACGGGACAGACGCACATACTTGAATCGAATATGATGCTAATTGCTGGAAACTAGACGCCCTGCAGTTTTATGATTGAAAGGCTATACCGGCCATAACAATAAAAACAGATCGATACTAAAAACAAAACCGTAGCAATAATTTAAATTAAACAAAAATAATGGTAAATTCTACAAAAGATAAAAAAATAACAAATAATAGAATTGAGGAAGTGAAAAAGGTCAAATTTTCCGTTAATTCGACATCGTGAACAGAAACTAGACTTTCGAAAAACAATTTTGGTCACAATTCTATAAAAGGATTGAAATTTGTCCATTTAAGATTCAATTAATACAAAAGTTTCCTCCTCCAGAAAAGGAAGGTTACAGCGCTCCCATGACAAACCTGATTTTTATAAAAAAGCTCTAAAGGAGTGAAGACACGTATTTTCATTTAAATGGATTTATGAAACAGAAATATAATAGGTTCTGGGCCATAGAATAGCTACACAATTATTTACCAGTCACCTTTATACTTTATGATAGTAACAGTTTGGTCAGGAGAACTCATTGGACCTTCCTTCTAAGAAAATCGAAACAGCTTAACAATAACTGTCACTGGCAAAGGATATCGTTACATGATTGAACAGTTGTTAACATCAAAACTGTATACTTTGGGAGTGATTAATATTAAGAAGGGGTTAATATTGCTATTCCCGGCGGAGAAGTCACGTATTTTTAAAAATTATCTTTTTCTTTGAATAAATTTCTATTTAAGTGGTATTCCATGTTTCTATTGACAGCATTTGATCCAATCACTCTCTCCCAATATATATTTTTTTTTACTAACGATGAACTTTGGGGTTTTTTCTTGTTAGTCGTTCCATTATATTATATTGTTACTAAACTCTAGCGATGATTATATCAAATTAAAATATATTTATATATATGTAGGTGCATGATTAGTACCAAATACGTAATAAATATTCCATTTAGAAATATTATAAAAAAAATTCCTATAAGTGTACAAAAGAATATCACAATGTGGTGAAGATGTGTACTTTTTTTTTCTTATATTTTAAACAAATATACAAATAATGGATGGATACTACAATAAATGTATAGGCAATTCATACGTTAAACCTGAGAAAATGTCTATTTCAAAAAAAAAGCGAAAAAAAAAATAAAGTGTGTTACACTACATTAGCGGTCGTACACGTTGCGCATCACATGTTATTTCTAATGAGAAGCCATTTAGTCCTTTAAATGTTATAAAATAATGATAATCTATGAGTAGAGTCATAAGTACATGCATACGTATAATGCACCTGCTTAACAATCTATTACAAATAATATTTTCTATATATGGTCGCAATTTTGATAGTGCTTTAAGACAATTTTTCGATTTTGATTAATTTATAAAATTTTCAAATATCAATGTTTTTAAAAAATATGACTTAGATCACTTTCAACAATGTGACTACTTTTATAAAAAAAATGAACTCCACCAAATTTTGTAAAAAAATAATAAGAAATGCGATTTTTTCGCCTCATAAGGATTTTTATTGTAATGGAATCTTATATGGGTATGGTCCGATTGGGTCCATTTTTAACAGTTTTGCTTTTTGAACCAATATAAGTCCTTGTACAGAATTTTATCAAAATATCTAAAAAAATGCGGCTACAAATTTACTTGGACTGACAGACAGACAGATGCACATTGTTAAATCGTTACAGATTTTGATTCTAAATCGATTGGTATATATGGTGGTGAATGTGGCATTTACCGTTTAGGAGGAGGAGAAACATGCGCACAAACTTAAATATTCTCTGCTATAAGTGGTGTAGGGTTTAGATTATGCTCTTACTCTCTTATTAAGAGAGCCTTAGTAACAGTTAATTTCCTATAATATTTCATTATTTCGAAATGAAACTATAAAGAATGGTGAAACATAAACATAGAAAGTTGCATTTATAAGGAAACCAGGGAAAAATTGTAAATTTTCATAAATTTTTTGATCACTTTTTACGCTTGCATACATATTTATTTAAGTAAGTTGTTATCGCCAATAATTGTAATTCTTTTATAAAGATAAAATCCAACAATACGCAACAACCAACAATTATATATGTTTAAGCATATTTGTATATTACTGATGAAGTTGGCCACCAGCTTCTCTATCAACAATCAATTTCAATATTTAATCAACTCTACACACATTAATTATTTAATGGTCGACTATGAGTAATAAAATGTAAACATTATACGAGAGATGTGTTCAAGTGAGAAGAGCCATAAAAAACATACAATGAGTATATAAAATATGTATGAAAGAGCGATAAGACAAGAGCAACAATTTATAAACACTCAATCATTGTCATTCTTAAAGTATCACATAAAAAAGTAAGAGGTTTCAAGCAATTCTAAAATGTATACAAAAGTATCCATATAAACACTTAATGCATATATGCATATGGGGATGTATGTATAATATGTAGATGTGTTATAATGCAGCTGTGTAAGCAATATCACCACTTGATGTATAACATACACATTTACGTTGAGAACTTGGAACATTTTCTAAAGAACAACAATCACAACAACCACATATAATAAGCTATACGAACAGTAAGAAGAAGAAAAAAAGTAAAAAATTTGTCTTGGAACGTATCTTGAGTACTCTACACCTCCGCATGCAAACAGTGGCCGTGCCATGAACTTCATTGCGCTTTTTATAGTTTCTGCTAACTTCCATTTTGAATTCAGCATGAAAGAGTTTTTTTGTAAATCGTGGATGTCTCCGAAGGGATACGGAGGCGGTAAGATGGACAAACAGCAGGTACAGAGTGTTTTCTGGCCTCGGCTGATTCACAAACAAACCAAGACCTTCTAAGTCTCAACAGGAAATAGATCTCTGTAATCGTCGGAGTCTGTATGGTGTTACATACAATGGCAAGAGGAGTTTTGAAATTGTGGAGCATGTGCTATGTATTCACAGGGAAAACGGCACAAAACTCGTGGAGTCAAATTAATTGGGAGCGTGTTCTTCGATTTATCGATCAAATTTTACCAACTTGAGTAAAAAAACTGCTAAGTTTGGAGTCTATATCTCAATTTTTAAGACCGGCACAATATTTACTACAGACGGACACACAGACATGGCTAAATTATTTAGAATTAGATATTCATCAAAAATATATATACTTTCTAAACTCTCCAATGTTACCTTCTGGGTGTTACAAACCTTTGACAAAGCGATTATAGCCCCGTGGTGATATGTACAAAAATATGACACGCATAAGCGTGTTTGTAAAAAACAAAAAAATTAATCATTTAACAGGGAATTTTTGTTAAGCAAAAGTGAAAGAAAAATATGTTGTTGAGATGCGTCTTCTACTTGTCTGTCAATTGCCTGTAATTTAAAGAAAACTCTGCCTTTTCTCTGAAGCATAAGGAAAAAAGGGGGAAAAAATTTTACAGTCTTCATATTAATCAGTATCAAAGTTTTAATCGATTTAGTCTGTTATGTCCCTAACTGTTTAAATAGGTAAATCAAGAAACCATTCCAGATTCACGTTTACAATCGATAAAAATCTTATATTAAAAAAAAATTATATTAATATTTTTATATTGAACAATAACGGGCCCACAATTTGCAAAAATCTATATATTTCTACCGCCTTCAACTTCATTTGGTCGGGTATGCATATGTGAAGAGGATTGTTGGGTAGAAGGGACACTCTCCAAAGCCAGTTCTCATCGTTCCTCTTGATATTTTGTTCAAATAAAGAACAATTGTATCTTCTGGCAGGTTTTTCTGTATTTTGTATACATTTTTTTTTTTTAAAGAAATATTTTTTTAAGCAAATCTGTACAGCAGTAAAATATAATTTATAAAACACATGACATATTTTTGCTTCATGTTTTTTTTGGATGCGTTGCATATGTTAAATAAAATTAATTGTTGGAGAGAAACTTCACAATATGTTGAACACATGGAGTGAAGCGAATAACACACAAATGCTGTTAATTTATAGTTTAAGTGAGAATAATTGAAGGTTATGTTATATAGTTTGATAATTGCAATTAAAATGTTTACGATTTTTATACCCTGCACTGCCAGTGGTAAAGGGTATTAGGTTGGTGCGGATGTTTTGTAACTAGTTAAATGGCAAATGTTTACCACTCACTTTCAAAATCACTTTATGGGCGATTTAACCATGTTCGTCTGTCTGTACATATACATTTTTGTACCAGGTATACGTTGCATTTTTGAGATATATTGATAGAATTGGGTACAACTGTATATTTTGGGCCAAATAGAAAGCCTATTGAATATGAACCGAATTAGACCATTTTTAGAACCCCTTCCCTTATAAGGTTTTATTAAAAAGGAATTCTTTATGTGGCAAAAAATTGCATCTCTTAATATTTTATGGCAAAATTTTATGAAGAATGACTTAATTGAACCATTTTTAGAAGCACTTTCTTTATAATGATATATATGATATATATGATACAATGTAAGTAAAACTTGTGGAACTAAGTGGTGTGGGTGGGGTGTTAAATTGTCGGGTATAACCTACTATAACATTTTTACTTGAGTAAATTGAAAGTAAAGATAACTTTTTATACCCACCATCATTTCTATATATGTTGAGATATATATGACCTTGTCAAAACGACTGCAACGCCCCGAAAGTATATATATTCAGAATCAGCATCGAATACTGAATTGATCTAGCCATGTCTGTCCGTCTGTTTGTGTGTATATATTCTGTGGTAATCACTCTGCTGGTCACAAAGTATGAGATATCGAATCCAAAATGAATCAGAAGTGTGTTGTTTATTTTCATCCACGGGGTGGTATTGAAATTGGACAATGGATACAGTGGATATCCAAAATCCAATCCATATATAGCTTTTGTTACTTATTTTTAACAACCATACAATGAAATTTCAAGGGTTTAATTTGTATCCCTCTACCCTCTACAATATACATATATATATATATATAGTCTTGATTATTTGTTATGTGGATTTTTGCTTAACTTGGCAACTCTATCATGGTCAAATGCATTTTATGTATATGAGTCTACGATATTTGATGGTGCTAGTTGTGATTGTTATTGTTTTTTTTTTTTTTTTATCGCACATAAACAATATTAGAAAACAAACTGAAGTATGTATATATATATATACAAATGGATAAAATTCATTTCCTGTGCCGGGGCGATAACAAGCCAAGCATACACATGTGACGCACACACACAGCAAATCTATACAACTTATATTTTGTTTACATACATACAACTGCAATAGCTTGTGAAGTATAATACAATAAGAATAATAACAACAACAATAAACAAGAATAATAATAATAATAACAACAACAAGAACAAGAACAAGAACAAGAACAACAACAACAACAACAACAACAACAACAACAACAACAACAAGAACAACAAGAACAACAACAATAATAATAATAATAATAATAATAATAATAATTTATGAAATTATATGAAAATGTGTGTGAAGGAAAAAATATGAAATTGAAAATGCAAGTTGAATCCCAAGATAGCACAAGCAGTATGGAATATTGAATTTGAAAAAAACAACAACAAAAAAATAAAAAAAGAGAAGACATTAAAACAGCAACAACCAAGTGTTATGGCAAAGTAACTATTAAATACATTATGTATGCACACAATGGCTGCAACACACTGTTAAGTTCTCTCCGGATGCACACACAGTATAGTCCGATCCGTTGGTCGTTTAAAAATTACACAAAGCAGCCATTGAAGGCTCAGCAGGAGGAGCTGTGTACATAAAGCTAAACGTTTTACATCACACATATTATACTGAAAGATATGAAGAAACAACGAAACGACAAATAAACAAGTAAGAAAAGTAAATTTGGTTTAAGCCGAATAGTAAATACCCTCCACATGTACAATGGCAGGCGTGGCAGGTATATGATTACGCCTTCTAATAGTGTATGTATTAGGTATCAAGACAAGTTTTATGGGGAGTATGGTTTTTTGTAAAATTTAGACGCGTCTGCCTAACATCGATGGAAAGGATAACTAAAAATAAGCTATGCACACCAAATGTAAAGTTAATGGGTAAATTTTTGTAACAGATAAATAGATTTTTGTTGATTGTGGGCGTGGCTCTTGACCGATTTTGCCCATTTCAAATAGCGATCCGCGTGCAAAAACTCAAAATGTATCCAAAATTTCAGCTCAATGTCTAGAATTATTATAAAATTTACGACCATGAAAATACCAGACACAACATACTTGTCTAGATTGACTCAGTTTTTGATGCTGATCAAGAATATATATATACTTCCTTGGGAGTGTTGCAAAAGGAATGACAAACTTAGTATACATCTCATCATTTGTGGAGAGTATAAAAAGAAAACATAAAAAACGCATACATTTACCAGAACAATATTTGTTAATTTTGTTTGTGTTGTAATAGCTGGTTGCTGCTGCCTTTTTTCTAATTTATATTTAAAACTCATACGATTGGGTTTTTTGTCTTCTTTTTTTATTTTTTTGTAATACTCGTTTGACAACTTCAATTTATGTTTAGTTTAATTATTCCATTCGCAATGCATCAATATTTTAATAGATATTTTTTTCCTTTTTTTTTTTTTTTGTTTTTTCTGAAAAATCATAAATTTAAAGTGGTCACATGGTTTGAATTGGAAAAAAGGAGTTGAGTTAAAGATTAGAATCCCTTAAATCCCTTTATTTGTAAAGTAATGAATAAAAGAAAAAACACAGATTTGGGTTTTAACAGCTTAGGATTGAAAGTCAGGGTATATTTTTATTATTTCTTGCCTTTCACTTATTTCTACCTGAGAATGTTCTTTCTTGTAATACAACCTTTTCATAATTGTGAGAGTTTATGTTTGTGCACAATGCGGTTAGATTTCTTTCTCTGCCCCCTTTTTTTTGTTTTTTTTTTTGTTTTCTTTTTAATGATATTTGACCGACAGTTTTCAATAATTTATTATTGAACCTTTTTTTCTGATTAAACTGAACATTGTACAATTTATATATTAAGATATTGAAACAAGTAAGAAAACCAAATTTGACTTAGGACAAATCTTAAATACCCTGCACATCTACAATAATGGGCGTGGTAGATAAATGATTAGCCCTATAATAGTGTATGTATTACGTATCAGTTTGCAAGTCTAGTTTCTTTGTAAATTGTGGGCGTATCTATTACCCGACCTCGCCCATTTTTGTCACATCGATGAACATATGGAGTAATTATAAATATGTATACCAGATTCCAACTTTATAGTTTAATTTTTGTGGCAAATATATAGGTTTTTATAGATTTTGGTCGTGGCTTTTGATTGACAAAAATGTAATTATCTGCCACAAAAACTTTTACAAATGAAATAACAAATTTATTGTACCTCTACATTAACGTAAAAATCAACTTGATGCCTTTCTTTTTAGCAAACAATCCGAAGCAATTTTTTTTTGCAAATATTAAATCAGAGCAGCTGTTAAAATCACCGTATGGCTTAGGGGAAAAGAATTCCCTCACTCCTTTTACCTTTCCTTCCCTTGGTTTGGTATCGTCGTACAGTTATCTAGAACCAAGTATTGCGCGAGTTTAAAATTTCTAAATAAACAAGAGCACAGCAGTTATTCAGAGTGTAAAGTCTCATGATAAAGGAAATTTAGAATAGAAATATTATCGCTTTTATGTTTTGTTTTATTATGCTGTTGTTGTTGTTGTTCTTCTTCTTCTTCTTTCTACTTTATCATATTGTTTATACCAAGCTAATAAGAATTCTTAAGTTTTTTATTTATTCACTTATATATGATTTAAAGAACGCGGGTAGGTTTACCCGTTTTCGCTTTGATAATTTAATCGTTTGTGTAAAAAGTAAAAAAATTGAATAAAATTTTATCGCTTAATGTAGACGAATGAATAGCAAGCTCTTTGTTAAACAGGAGACTCTGTAGTTTTATAACCATTAAAATAAATCTTATCTTTAGATAATATTGTTTATTAGACACTTTATGCACACACACAGACACTGAGACACACATCATGTTGAAATTATATATAGAAAATAATAACTGATGAGTAAGAGTGTGAAGGACAGCTTAGTGTAAATGGCCCAGACTACTTAGTAACTGTACAAAATTAGTTCATAAATTACTTAAAAGGAAATTTGTCTTTTTTTTTTTTATTGCACCTATCTTGAACAATAATAAGTGTTTTTTTAAAATTAGTTATGAATAAGAGACACTTAAATTTAGGGTCATGACCTGTGTTTTTCAATAATAAATCTAATGTTACTTTTCATTGTAAACGAGACGATAGAAAATGACCAAAAAAATTAATTAAAATTAGGGACTGAAAGACAACAAATTTATATAAAACAAATAATTGCACCCTACACCACCAGGTGGTAAAAAGGTACATATATTAAGTTAGTGTGGATGTTTGAATCTCCTAAACGTCAAGTATCGCACCATTTGAATTAAGATCTAAATCGTCTGTCTGGCCTCCATGTGTTTTTTATAATCAACCTAACAACCAAGATTGCAATTTTGTATATTTTTTATGCCATTTACTTGAATGCATTGTAAGTTCTCTTAAATTTTAGCGTTGTATATTTTTTCTAATCAATTTTAATCATAATGACTTTCTCTCCGTCTATCATGAAAACTACATATAAATGTATAAAAAAAAGTGTATATATGAATGTGTGTTGAGTTAATCATTAATGATGAAATGTAGAAATGTCAATCATCTTTTGCTCTCATTTGTTTAACAACAGAACTTTACATTATTTATGGTTTTTAAGGCCATACCTTGTACCTTTCTTTCTTTCTTTCTTTTTTTCTTTTGTATCGTTTACCAGGTGAGATGCAAAGTATATTAAGATTGAACGAATGTTTGCCACTTTTTCATCTTCTACGCTTAAAGCCGGTCTGTCCATAATATTTTATATAGGATTCTTTATTTGTATTAATTTCTAAAAAAAATTAATTGGAACGCGAAGAGTTTTAAAAACTCTTATCAGAAAAGGCTGTCTTTTTTAAAAGAAAATCTTCGCATGAGTATCAGAGACTAGTAATTAGAGGTTAGACGTTTACCAGTAGGGTATCTCTAGTTTGGATAAAACCAATTTTCGTTGAAATTGCTTTGTAGTGTGTTTGAAAATGTTGTAAAAGAAATGAATTTGTAATCTTTTCGTCATAAATTATATAAATAAATGAAATGGGAAAACATATTTATGTTAAGTTGTTTGTAGCTTGTATTTGTATATGTATGGCTGTATCTGCACATTTATCTCATTTAAATTTCGTGTTTAAAAGCCATCGTAAAATGATAGCTCTCTTATAAGGCATATATTGTAAATACGTGCACACACATGCCTAAAACGTACACTCAGAGTGATTGTTTGTATTTTGCGTATGTGTGTACACACATAAGCTTGTGTTTATATTCAAGTGATTGGTGTTGCGTTCCGTGTGTTATATGATGTCAAATGATATAATAAATGAAGCGTAATAACAACAACACAACACAACAACATTCGGAATACGGAAAAGTGTTGTTGTCTGTTGTTGTTCACTCATGTGGTGTAGAGTTTTATTAACATTATTATTGGTGTTTTGTGTATTATTGTTGTTGCAACTCTTAAATGTTATATGGGGCGGGGTAAATAATCTTTGTCATCGTAATAATGGATGGAAGGCAAGCAAAGATCGCAAAGAAAAAAAAAATTGTAGAAAATTATATATTTTTATACCTATCTCATCATAATAATATGGGCGTATAGTAGTTTTGTGTAAATGTTTAAAGCACCCAGAAAAGTGTTATAAAAACGCAATAAAGTGGGGAGTTAACGTAGTACAGGACGTGACCTAAATTATGGCAAAACTAAGAAGCAGACTTATGTCATTTATAATTCGTTTTATATACAAATAATTAAGGTAGATTTTTTAGACAGCTTCACGCTCTCTTCTCTTCTCTTCTTTTAAATACCCTTCACATTTAGCTAAATAATTTTTTGTAAATTTTTTATGTTCTTATGTTTCGAACTCGCCCACATTTGGTAAATCGATGCAGGGACTAATTATAAATATTTATACCACATTTCATCTTCACACCATAGCTCAATTTTTGTTGCTAATAAATAAATTTTTGTCGATTGTGGGCGTGGCTGGTAGCCGGTTTTGCCTGTTTATAAATACCAACTTAGCGATATAGAATAAGAAAGTCGGTCTCTATATTTCATTCTGATATGTAAATTTTTAAGACCGTGAGAGTTTCACCGTTAGGACATTGACACCCGGACAAATGTGACTGGATCGATTCAGACTCATTACATTCATGAAATGTACTCTAGAAGACTTCTGAGGCCTTTTTCTCGTGGTTGCAAACAGAATAAGATATTTAATTTACGCCCTATTTCATGTGAAGCGTATAACAACAAAACAAAAAAACAAAACCTCTTCAATAAAGTAAATAAACGACGTTATTTCAAGAAATAAAAATAATAAAAAATACAAAAACAACAATGAAAAGCAGAAAAATCTATAAAATAACTAAACAAGAAATTGCACGCTACTTATACATATATGCGTGAATATAACTTTGGTTAAACAAAAAATACTGAAACACATGTTTTTTAAACACAATACACACACAAAGTCAAATTAAATGCTAACAATAATAACAATAAGAGTCTACAGAAAAATGTATTCTTATGTCGGTTTATTTTTGTTGTCATGGTTGTTTTTTTTTTAAAACATGCAATTTTTATACCCTGCACCATTTGTACCAGAGGATATATTAAGTTTATGGGGATGTTTGTAACTCCTAGGCCCATTTTTTTAGTGTATCAATCAATTAAGAATCATGTTTGTCTGTGTGTTGGGTGTCTAGACGCCAAGAAGTATTGAATTTGGTTCAATTTGGACCATATTAGGACCCCTCTCCATATAACGCTCTTATTTAAATAAAAGTCTTTGTGGCGAAAAATCCAAATTCTTAATATTTTTTGATAAAATTTGGTAAAAAATAGTTAATTTGCTTAATTATTGGTTATGCCAAATTTAAGCCAGATCGGACCATTTTTAGAACCTTTTTTTATATAATGATATTTCACGAACTTACCATATAATGGCAAAGTTTAGCATTTGCTGATACATCTAAACTAACATAATTTGTATAACTAAGAGGTGTAGGTTCTGAATTGTTCAACCATAACATTTTTACTTGCTTTTCTTATGCATCAGTTGCGAGTAAAGAGAATAAAATTGCAATCATATTATTATCATTTCTGGTAAGAATAATAAAATATTTGGAATTTTATGAATAGAAATGATTTTTGTTGTTTTTGTTTCGATCTATATAAATTGATTTAATTTTCATAAAAATATTTCGTTTTTTCCGATTTTTTTTTATATTGTACCCTGAAGAATAATTTCATGAATAACGTTACTTCTTTCTTTCTTTCTTTTTGATGAAATCTCAGTTCAGTATAAGTAAAAAGTGGAGCGGGTAGCTTTTAACTGTACTTTGCCTTTGTTAGCTCATTTAAAATGGAAGGAAATCAGAGATATTTTTGCAATCATTTAATGTTATAATTCATACGTTGTGTGTTTCTTTTAATTTGAATGATTTTTAACAGCCAGGTGCTTGAAACTTTAAATTAAAAGTTATTAAATTCATATTACAACAGCTCTTATTTGTGTTATTGTCTGATTGTTTATTTTATTTATTACTTCCTTTATATTGCATAATGTTTGCTATAAAAATAAAACTGATTTGAATTTAAACGATTATGAATACAGAACCTGATTTTCGTGTAAGTTTATCGTAATTTTTTTAAAATATATTTTCTTCTTTTTTGGGTAACTGGTTGATGATAGCCTTTGCAAACTGTTTCCGTGATTATTTTTTTTAATTATTAATGTTTTGAAATTTAAGGATTTGTGCGTATTATTTTGAGAAATTGATTTAAAAATATTTATAAAAAAAAATGATTTTATTTTTGTAACCATTTTGCTTGTCAAGCCATCTCATTTGATACTCTTAGTAGAAGTAAGAAAGGCTTTCCCTCTCTTTCTCTCCCTCTTTCATTCTATCATTTATCATTCTCTTAGATTTTTTTAAAATTGTTTTAGAACTAAATTGGTTTTAATGCCTTAACAAATCGTTTATATTCTTCTGTTTGGGTTTATATATGTGTGTGTACGTGCTCGTGTTTATGTGTTTGTTTGTGATTCCATTTTGTTTTAATAAATTCATTGTAGTTGTTGCTGTTGTTATTTATTTAGCATTCGATGCAATAAATAAATAATTAAAATTGTTATCTATGTGAATGCACACAAACAACATTTGTTTTTTTTTTTTTTTTATTATATAAATTAATTTTGATTCTAGTAAATGTTACCCAAGCTGTTGCGCTCTCACATAGGCAAATGGGCAGTTCTCTTTAATAGTAGTCTCTTTAGTAGATTTTAATTTACAAAATACCAATGGAGAGTATTGTACGTACATAATTAATTATTCTTATTTTGGGCTTTTATTGTTCTTCTCTCGCCTCACCCCAGTTGTTTTGTACTCTTCGGTATTTACATATATTTTTTACTGTACTTACTTAGTTTATCTTGGTTTGAGCATGTATTTCCTACACTTCTCTAATTGATTTGGACTCTTCTTTTTATACCTGACAAATAGAATGGGAGAAATCCATAAGGAGGCTCTGAAGACCTTACTTACCTCACGCCCACGCATTCGTAAAGAATCGTATTTTATGTAAAAAAAAAACCAAATTTATTTCTTGAGTACATACTGTACTGAGTTGCTCTTGTCCTAATTTTAATATGTACACATTTATATATAATATAATTTTTAACATTCTGTCAGCTTGGAATATTTATTGTTCATAAATTGAAAAATTTTATTAATTTTTTTTATTAAAAAAGTTTAAAAAAAATAGAAGCGAAATTACTCATAAAGTAAAAGAAAGTAGAATGGCGACTATAAAGTGTTGTTGTTGTTACTGCTGCTGCAATACTTTAACATTAGAATCAGAATTGCTTATTAAAACATTAAAACCAGTTCAATTTAGTTCAGTTTTTCTATCACATTGCAATTCAATTCTAAGTAATTCTAGAAGTTTTAGCGTCATTTATTCTCCCATGACGTGACATGAAACATGAAAAACGCAACAATAACAACCACTACTATAATAATAACAATAATGAGCGCCACCAACCACTACTAGCAGTAGCTATAGCTAATAGTGATGAAAAGCAACTGGATAACGGTATAAATAATGGTGGTGGTGGTAGCAGTGATGACAAGGGCGAACTAACACAAACCCATTCCGCTATTAGTCTCTGTGAAGGCTTACATTTTTTTCATAATTTTATGATGATTACAAACCATTTAATATTACTTAACCAGGTGCTGAGAAATGCGGGCTAGAAACATATTAGAATTCTAACCAACTGTCTGCATAAATGTATAGATTCACACATAACTGTGCAATTTACGTATAATATAATGTAAGGAGGAATACAAAATAATAAGCGCAGCCGCTTTATATGTTTCACTGCTCATTATGCAACTAAATGAAACGAATGAAGACAAAGTTTAGTTGTTCTGGGCTGAGAACGCCTAAATTGACATCTGTAACCCTCATATTATTATTATTGCCACCACTTATTCACTAACCACTCACTTAATGTGCACGACGCTGTATTATTCCAACAATTAGATTCATTACTATACATGTTCTGTATAAGTTTTTACAAAATGCGGGCACTATGAACTTCAACTATAATGAAAAAAAGAAAACATTTCAAGTTAAAAAAATGTAAAGAAAAAAAAAAAATTCAAAAATATGTCCGTCTGTCTCTGCTGTATTAACACTAGATTTACGAGACCCGTCAATTTGACGGTATTAAAACTTTGCAATGAAATATCTCGAAAACCGCTTGATCGATTTCAACCGTTTTGCATCGTAAATTATCATTTCTTCCAAAGAATTTATACACACTGTTTTTTTTTTTCCTAAGCCTTCTACTTTTTGAAAATGCATATGTGGTATACCCATCTCTACGGGGTCCGTCAAATTGACGGGTACGCTTATCTCGAAAATAATCCCTATATTTTTCCTTCGTTCGCCACATTATTTATCCAGTAGGAAATACAAGAGTGAAAGCAATGTCTTTCTGTTCTCCGTTTTCAATTCGTTATCTCAATCGCGCCTCGATAGTGTAAACTGAAGCGGGTCGTATGACCTGAGTGTTTATTTAGGTTTACTACGCAAATGTTATTTCCTATCGACGAACTCAAAAGCAAGAGAAAATCTTCAGTATGAATGCTGCATCCACAGTGTACCAACGTTTTAGAAAGTGTCCAAAAGTTTCGGTTCTTATAGAGAGTCTGCGATTATTGTAGGTATTTACAATAGGGAAATGGAATTAGGTTACAGTATGTTGTTATGTCGACCGATCCCCTTTATTTTAGCAATCATGCGTAAATCCAGAGGATATAATAAGATATTGGATAAAGTCCTCAACATCAATGAGGATTGCTACGAGGATACCCCCGAAGAAAATGAATGTGAATTAGGCGAAAGCGAATCCGAAAGCGAAACTATACAAAGTGTTGAAAGTGGATGGACAGAATTATCTTCAGATACTGAAGAGGAGAATTTATTTACAGACCTTCGGAGCAAGAAAATGCACATTTTTTTAGCTTTGACTCTGAGGATGAGAGGACGGCTTTACCATTATATCCCAAAAAGTAGCGGATGATATCGAAATTGCTACTGACGGGGCACAGTGGACAAAACTGAAACCAAGCGGATCTAGAGGTAGGACGCCCATCAGTATAATTTTCGAGGCTATGGGAGGCCGATTCTAGAAGAAACATTATGGTGGGTTGCATGCTTAGCGTTTTTGATTTGATAATTAAAAAACATATAATGCAACACATGAGAGATTGTACTGAAACCGAGGCACGTCTTGAACTTGTCTTAACTTAAATCGGTTTTTTAAAGAAAGTGCGTATTTTTATTCACCGTCAATTTGACGGGTGCCGTAGGGATAGGTATATGAGAAACGTCCGTAAATCTAGTGTTAAAATTATGTGAAATTGTGTACAGGCATTTTTTTTTTCATTTTCTGCCGACTCTTATGTTGATGTGTTTGCTTTACAGTCACGCCAACAAATAACAAATTTCTATATAATAAATTAAGCTATGAAGTTATCATAAGATTTACCGAGCCTGCGTATCGATATTTCAAAATGGGCAGAATGGTAGAATGACAGCCCCTAACAACAACAAAAAAATAAAGCGCAACAACGGATTTAATACGCATTACACTGTTGGGTAGCAGAATAAGGTACCTGTTACGCCCTTATGTACTTCTGGGGGCTTTAAAGAGTTGGTCTAAGACAAGCGCAAGTTTTTTATATGTTTCATTTTAAAAATAAACACTTGGACGAACACTTCGATAAGTGACTTCAAAAGCCCATTATTCGCGATATTTAAATTATTTGCCATTCTCCATATAAGATGAGGGGTGTACTAAGTTTGTCCTTCCATTTGCAACACCCAGAAGGTAGGCGTCAGGGACCTTACAAAATATATATTTTCTTGATAAGCATTAAAAACTGAATCGATCTAGGCAGACATGTATGTCCGTGTGTCCGTCTTTTTGATGACATATGTCACGGTCCTAAATTTTGAAGCAATGACCTCAAATTTTATACAGATACTCCTACTTTCTATACGGATATCGCTATTTGAAATGAGTAAAATTGATCAAGTACCACACCCACAATTATCGAAAATGTATATGCCACAAAAATTTTCCTATATACATGAAATTTGATGCACATTTTTAAAAAATATGGGCGTGGTCAAATAACAGACACGCGTACAATTAAGCAAAAAGAATATCCGGGGTAAAACTCGACTTGCAAGAGCTGGTACGTAATTTACTATCATATAATATTTATATGTAAGTGTAGGGTATTTAAGATTTGGCCTCAACGTACAATCTTTCTCCCAATGGAGATGATAAGATGTTTAAAGAATATCACCAAGCGTACATTATGTATAATCTATAATCGTTCCAAAATGAAGCTTAATAGCTTACCCCTTTGAAGCAATACTGAAAACGATCTGCTCTATACATGCATATATCTGCTCAGAATGCATTGCTTCGTGCGTATAATTTATGCACGATGAAATAAAATTTCGATTACGTGATTGACTGGGCAATACAATTGACGTATACATCTACTTGAACTCTACTCTTTCTTATCTGCACTGAACTGAACTTAAATAAATTCTTGATTAGAATTTTTCATCCATTATCAGCATCGATTGTAGTTTTTTTACACTTTTCTTTCTTTCCCTACTTTTTTGTATTTTATAATGGTCACGCCGAGTCAGTCAATCATTCCTTTACTGGTTTGAATATGGCAGCGATATAATGGAATAGAGCGTAATGCTGCTTCTTGCTGCTTCAACTACGATTAGTTTGACATCACAGCAGACCTCAAACTGGCTTTTAACATAAAGGAGAAGCGATAACACATTTTATATTCGAGTTAATGTTTTCATTGTGGTTTTTTTTTTATATTTAATCTGTCAAACTGTTATCAGTAGGAACCGTATATAAATTGTATGACTATAAAATTATGTTTAAAGGCAAAAATAAGCCACAATGGCGGCATATTTCAATGAGTAACACACCAACTCCAATCTCTTGCTGTGTACGCGAACTATTGTTGTACAAGAAAAAATGTTATTGTCGGTCAAGCCCGACTATTTAATGCTCTACACCACTTAGCTTCTACAGTTAGTTTAGTTGTGTCAGCAAACGCGACGAATTGCCGTATAAGTTACTTCGTGGAATATCATTTTATGGGAAGGGGTCTTAAAAGTGGTCCGATGGATCGCCAAATTCTCGAATTAAAAATTCTACGCTCTTCTAACACCCCGCCTACAATATATGAGCTTATCTTCCAAATTAAAAATTTGCCTCAAATACTTTAATGCGGGGGACATCCAAGATTTGGTCTAAAAATGCTATTAATTCGATTCTTTTGCAAGATTAGTGTAGCCTCTAGAATTCACTCCTAGCTTGAGATTATTAAATAGAGAATTTTACCTTTATATCATTGACGTTTTCACCTTTGTTGTTCTCATTGACATTTGACTTTTCTTCTGATATGGATGATTGCAGGATTGATTCACTTTTTTATTAATTGAGATATGAATCAAAAAGAAGTTAGTGACTCGTAGTTGTGAATTTCCTTTAAATAATATTTCGTTGGCTTCAACTTTGAAGTTTTTCGATTAAAAATTGTTTATATTTTCATATCTGACTCTACTAAGTAGTTGTTTCTATTGTATTTTTAAAGAAAAGGTGGATAGTTGTAGACCTCAGTTACTATTCCACATCCGAGAAATAATTCATATGAGGTTAGCAACACAATGCGCAAAAATTAAGTTGTTTATCCCATATATCGTATAAAGTTTATAATAAATATAATATTTTAGTCAAATATTTGTTGCTAAATATGATGCAAGTATAATTTTCATTAGCGCGTATATTTATTTATTTATTTATAAAATCACTTTTTCATTAAATTGTTTATAAGCAACAATTTGTTTTGATTTGTAATCCAAAACCAGTTTTTTTTTTCCTATTTTTAATATATACACTCCAGTTTATGGCAGTTTACTGTGTCGTGGTATACTAGATTATTCAGTTGCATTTGAATTTCCCAGAAAGAGGTTTTCAATCATTTTATTTTATAATTAATTATGTATGTTTGTGATAAGTATGCCGTTTGTCCATGTGTCCGCGTACAGTTCTTAATTAGACAGAAATTCAAGTATATAGAATCAAAACTCCTCGTTGTTCGTAAAAGGTTTTTATTTGTTCAATAAGAACATAACAATTTGTTTTTTCTTCTTCTTTTTCATTAAAAATAATACGGGATAAAAATTGAATGTATTGTATAATGGCTCAGTGAACAGAAGTTTAGTTTAAACTGTAGTTTGAGAAATTAAAAGTTTGTTCTGTTTCAATTTCGGGGCCATTTTTAGCCGTGATCTTTTTTACTCCGCAAACATCCCTGTAAGAAATTTCAATTTTTTTTAACACAACAGAAAATTGACAAATTAAGTTTTTTGATCCAAAAAAAAGAATTCTTTCTGTTATTCATTCATAACTTAATTAATTTATACACTTGTATATAATATATGTATAATAATATATACATACATATATAAACCGTACACCACATACGTAGGTACACGTATCAATTGACCGTCAACGTAATCGAAACTGGTTATTTTTTTATTGTGTAAGCCGTGTGTATGTGTTTGTATGTGGATATTTTTTTTATTGTTATTGTTATTTTTGCTGTAGATATCTTTTATCGTTTAAGCAATAAATTGAATTCAAAATCTCATGCTCATCCGGGAGTGTTGCTGTGTTTATTAACAACACAACAAAGCAGACAGACTGTATTCTACTGTATGCATACACACACACACACACGCATCATGTTTATTATACATACATACACTTTATATGTATTAGTTTTGGGTATATTTATACCCTCCACATAAGCTGGGGGGGTATAATAAGTTTGTCATTCCGTTTGCAACACCCACAAGAAGTCTGTTGTTGGCATTCTCAGGGTCCTAAATTTTATAATAATTCTACATATTAAGCTGAAATTTTCTACAGATTGAGGAGTCACGCCTACAATCGACAAAATTATATATATGTGCCAAAATATTTACGTATGAAGTTGAAATTTGATACATACATATTTATATCCATTTCCATCCATTTATGTTCCAAAAATATGCGTGGTTGGTTAATAAACACGTAAAACTGGACTTGTAAGCCTAATTGTAATACATATACTATTAGAGGGCGTATTCATATACCTGCCACGCCCTTTGTAGATATGGAGGGCATTGAAGATTTGATCTAAGCCAAGTTTAGTTTTCTTAATTGTGGTTTTGTTTTTTTGTTTTTTGTTCGTTCTTTCTTTGTATGAGTGAGCGTATGTATGTGTATGTGTTTGTTTTACTTTTATTACCTCATAAGAACAGGTTACGAAGAACTCCAACCAACTGCGTGGCAGCAAAAGAATACGAATCTATCCCAAAAAAAAAAAATTTTTTTTTTATTTATTGTTTTTAATGGGTTATCAAGAATGTTTCGTTGTTATTTTTGTTTGTTTTGTTTTTTTATTATATGTGAGAGTGTGTTTTATAGTTAGAAGAAAACAAAATTTAAATGTAAACAAGTTGAAGCGTGCATGTATAACAAAATATGGGTGTGGACGCAACTCAACACACACTTATATACTTTAAACGTGTATTTGTTGCTTTAAATAAAAACTGATAACCTACTGATTGTGATTGTGATGGTTTCTAATTTAGCAAGACGGCACAAAATGTACCTAAGAATTATAATTTCTTTGTTTTTTTTTCTTGTAATTTGGAACCGCATTATTACCCCATATATTGTTGTACCAAAAAAGGCATGGTCTGATATCAGACACTCGGATAAAAACTCGACTTGCAAGCTTTTATATAAACTATTAGACGTATTGCCGCGCCCACTATTTGAATGTAGATGTGTAGGGTATTTAAGATTATATCTAAGCCAAATGTAGCTTTTTACGTGCTTTCTTCTGTTTCTTGTCTATAATCGACAACTTGTACTTTTTTCATATATTTCAATGATTATTACGATTGTTGTTCTAAGGGGACAAATCTTTAAATTCTTTAAAAAGTGACTCATATGAAAAAAGTCGTGCTTATAGCATTGAAACCTAATTTCAACATTTGTAACCTTTACCATCAATAATAGGCAGCTTTAAAAAACATTTCATTAATAGTGAAGGTCGGTCCCCCCATAACATTAAAAATACAGTTGTATACTAATTATCGACAAGTCTGTTCAGTTTATTTTATAGGCGCAGTAGTTTATTTAATTTTTATGGATTTTAACAAAAACAAAAGTAAATAATAAAAATCTTATTTCATCATGCGTACAAAACAGCACCGTTTTCAATGTCACTCTACTCGGTCTTGCCCAATCGATTGTTTTCAGCTAAAGCAACATTGTTGCTTAATATTATCAGCATGACAAGTGTATGATATGATATGGAGTGGTGGTGTGTGTGGTATGGTATTGTATCTCTCTGTTACTTTATGTACTCTCTCAGTGTGAAACATATTGGTAAACATAGGTATAATAACATTGTTACAAAATTCACATCACAATTAAAACGGTGTTAACACACGTGTATGGATGTATGTACAAAAAATGTATATCAGTGGGCTGTTAGTGCTGTTAGTTGTTTGTGTACTTCATGGTAAATAATCTCCACACACACTATGGCATTACACTTACACACATATGCACAAAGGTGGAAAAAAAAGTCATTAATGATTCAAATCATTATTACAGCCCGTTTGATATTTTCGATTACTAGTAGTAGTAGTAGTAGTAGTAGTAGTAGTCTGTTATTGTTTTTGTTGTGTTTAAGCAGCGCACGAAAATATTAATAACAGCGGAACATAAAATATACATATAACTATATAAGCAAACAGTATTACAACAGTTTAGGTCACGGTCATAATACGTATATATATATGTACACATACACATTTGCATAAATCTTAAATCTTAACTAAATTTCCAATTTATCTTCATTTTTATACCCTACCAAACAAGTATTCTATGGCAACTAAACATTTTGTATAATTTTTACAATTTTTTCTAAAAAAATTACAATAAAAATCGTCCGATTTCACTCAAACAAAGCATAGCAAGGCTCAAATCTTATAACAAATAGAATTAATGTGCCAAATTTCATTGGAAATTATCAAGAATGATCCTATGTTGGTGGGCAAAGTGATATTTTTCACTACAATACAAAGTTTAAACTGTTGCAAAATTGGGAAAAATGAATATAGAGGAAAAGTGTTTATACCATTTAAACGGTGACATTCTTAAAATTTTTCAGGAATGCTCATTTTACATATGAAATTCGTATTGGGTCAAAATGAGTCGATTTTCTTTACCTGACTGAACTGTGAAAAGTGAACTAATCAAGCTCAAACTTGTACCATTGAATTTGTCTGCTCAATTACTGTCGATAGACCCACCACGAATTACGATGCCGCATTTTTTTTTAAATATTTCGATAAAATCTGATTTAAGGACATGTGCTGGCCAAAAGGGGAATCCTATTGAATAATTTTTAGAACCCCTCCTCATATAAAATTTTATTAAAAAGAAAGATTTATGTGACAAAAAATGGCAATTCTTAATATTTATCAACAAAACTTGATGAAAAATAGTTAATTAGCTAAATAATTGTTTTGGGCCAAATTAAAACCCGATTTTTAGAACCTTTTTCGCTATAACAATAGTTCACTAAGTGTTTTTTATAAAACAATGACCCGTGTTCTCATATCCAACTAAATATGTATTTATGGAACGAAAAAATTTAGAAGACTAAATGGTTAAGTATAACCGATTATAACATTTTTGTACGTATATACGGATATATATCATAGAAGAGGGGCTTCGGAAAGCCCACACAAAGGCACACTCATTATAAATTGTATTATTAGAATGGCTTTAAAATTATAATAATAATAATAAAAAAAATTCATTATTACATACTTTTGCAGCAAAATGAATATATCTACAAACTCAATGTAGTGCGGATTTAAAAAAAAAAAAAGAAAAAGAAACATTCATTGCCCTTTTACTTTAGTTGTAATAAATTCAATTATTACTTTATCACTACTTTGTTTTTTTGTTTTCGTTTTAGTTTTAGTTTTTTTACGTTTTTTTTGCGGTAAGCTTTAACCGCAACAAAAAAAAAGGTTAAAAAGCGGCTATAATAATAACATGTGTACACACATCCCTATGACTATTCGTTACTCATTTTAATGAAGAAGCAAAAAAAAAAATTATTTAAACAAGTTTAGTAATTTTATGGCTGGCAACGTGCTTGACTTAGTCACAAGAAAGAAAAAAAAAAATCTTTTGTTTATAACTCTTTCTGTTTTCACATAAGATGGGGGTATACTGAGTTTTTCAATTCGTTTGCAACACCCAGAAGAAGGAGGCTCCAGAGACCATATCTAGATATGTGTGTGCGTATGTTCGTCCGTTGTTGGCATTCTCACAATCATAAATTTGGGCAAAATCGATCGCGAGCCACGCCCACAATCGACAAATACCTATTAATACAAACTTTCATTCCCACCGTTTGTGGGTATTTAAGATTTGACCTAAGTCAAATTTAGTTTTTTCATACTTTTTCTCTTTTTTTATATTTTTTTTTTTTACTGCTTCGTATAACATCAACTTAAGTACATAATTAAAAGAAACGTGTAATATATGTATTATTAAAAAAGTAATTGCAAATGTCAATTTATTGCAATATTTTAACAATAATTCGTTGCCAATAATAAGATTTTAAACATAAACAAATGGAAATAGTTCTCCACGCAATGTGTTGCAATTTGCAGTTTGTTGGTGTATGAAGGTGAATTCATACACTAATGCCAATCAACACTACCGCCACCACTACCACCCGCCAATATCCAACCATCCATCCATGTATTACGGAAACCATATGTGTTTCATATGTTTTACTTAAGAAGCTTAATTTTTTGAAATATCCTCACGCTACCATTTTAATACAATATCCAAACGTTACGTCTCTCCAACAACAATATTTATAATATGTCACAATTTGTGTATTATAACATTAAAGACTCTGTGACTCTGATCTATGGCAATAACAATGATCGCAAAACAATTGCAAAATGGAAGCAATAGCAACAACAATAATACTAATGATAATCACATTAAATAGTTAAGCAGAAAAAAAAAACGCAAAGTTGAACAGTGACAATGCTAGAGAGTTTCATTTACAAAAATAATAACAATAACAACAACCATGTAATATAAATAAAAATATAAAAAAATCGTGACCTAGACCTCAATCAATGGCCATTATGTAAATTGAAATTTATTGTGTATTGAAGTACATAATGAATAAACGTTAATATTGGAATGCGTTGATATGTATAACAGCACTTTACCCTTACAATCCAATACCCTACATTTAAAAAACCGGTTCGCATGTATTTACTGCACATTGGAAGAAAAATTATAAAAAAAATTAAATAACTCTTAAATCAGAAGAATATTTGCTTTTTTTAATGATTTTTTTTTTTGTAACAAAAATTAAAAATATTTTTATTTAACCAAATTTTAAAAAGGGAGCCATAATATAAATATATAAATGTTTTCTTTAAAATAAATAAATATTTTTTTGCAAAAAAAAAAATTTTAAATATTTTTAAAAAAAATCCTTTTTCAAAGTAATATTTACATTTAATCAAAATTTTTAGTTGACAGGGTATATATACAATAATATAATAAAAAAATGTAGCAAAAATAAAAAAAATTTGTAATAAAAATTAAAAAATAAAATTTACATTTAGTAAATCTTTAAAGTTGATCCAGAATATATTTGGGAGTCTTTCGTGAAAAAACTCCCAACTATTGATAATTTAGTAATAATAAAAAAAATTAAAACCTAATACAATGTATGATGAAATTCATGCAGTTTACAACCAAAAGCTAAATTCATATTTAGTAATCTTACCGTTATGTGTTGGTTGCCAAATCTTGCAACAACTTATTTGAAGGTATTTCAGTTTCCAATATAACAAAACTCAGGTGCGAAGTCGAACAAATTATTAATACAATATTTTACATCATTAGACACGTTTCGAGTAGACTATTTAAATAATAATAATAGCTAACACCTGATGAAATAAATAATTATAATGCAAAGTGTTTGCTAAAAGCAAAACGTCAAATGTCTCTACTTCTCTAAAGTGAGATGATTGCAGTTTTTCCTTTTTCGTTTTTTTTCTTTAACACAAAAAAATCATAATTAATGTCAGGGGTTTAGTTTTAAAATGTCAAATATATATAAATTTACATAAACAATATTTTAAAAAAAATCGTGTAATGAAATAGTTATTTTATATATATTATTGACTACTTTAAAAAGCTTCTGCAGCTTGTTTCGCTCATTTCTTCAACTATAATTGAGTACTTTTAGATAATAAATAATTAGTTAATAATTACTAATTAAGTTAAGCCGGCACTATTACCTCTTTATGTGTTTCCTGCTTCTAAAGAAAGATTAGACTCTAATTGGTCGAGGTGTAGAAAATCACTTTGGATTTCTTTAAAGAAATGTATTAATCGAATCAAGGCCGACGTAACTGTACTTCTTCTTTTAGATGTAAGCCGAAGAAAAGAAGAGGCCGAATTGGCCAAACATCTGCTTTGTAAGTGGGTGATACTTCAAGATTTATTCTTGACTTGATTCATAGACTTTACAAGGTCGCTAAGGAATTAAATGTTTGAGTTTTGATTTAATTAACATTTACTTGGAACATGCAAGGACCCTTCGGGCCCAAAGCCCCGCCAACATTAACTTAACTTAACCTTACCTTACCTCTCCCAATTTAACTTAAGCTTACACAACCGAATCTAACCTAACGCAACCCAACTTAGCTACCCTTGAATGTACTTTTGACGTGTATAACTTGCGTGGAATTGCGATGAACCTTTATAGCCTCGGAATTACCTGTTGAACGAATCATCTTTCTAAATTATGCACAATAAACTAACTTTTCAGTTTTTATAAGTCCGAAAGGAAGAGTCTAATTTTATATTGCGCATAATTCTACAACGAATGAGCAGATTTAGAAAGTCAGGTCATGTTAAAGAACATAACATACAAGATAAAGAAAATGTTCAACAAAAAAAAAAAATATAAAGCATGTTATGTGTCTACATATTTCATTGTTATGTGTTCGAAGTGAAGGAAGGAAAAAAAAAACCGGCAAAAGTGTTGCTCAACCCACAGACGCACACATTTCATCAAGCACTCGAATCAAGAAACTAATATTTAGACACTTGTATAAGTTTCCTTCTTCTACGACATGAAACATAAAACGTGAAGTTTTATGTATGATATGAAAAGAAAAAAAACTTAGAGCAGACCAGACCACATCAGCTAACCTGCCAGCTAGTCAATTAAGTCAATGGACTGCCGGTCTGCCTGAAGCAAAAAATATCTTTAAACTTAAACTATAATATAACTCCAAAGATTCCTTGTTCAACGCATTAAAAAAAAAAAGTAAAAGCTCACATACATACATACTACAACAACAACAACCCATTTATATTAAAAAGTAATTTTGATATGAAATGTTCAGCTAAACTAACCACTACTTCCACTATTGTTTTTTGCGATTATAAATATTACATATTACTATTATTAGTGCACAATAATGGTGTGGTAATAATACTCTATTAAATGAAAACCGCTAAAGCATATACAAACAAACAAGAAATTATTTGAATTTGAATTCTCGATAAACAAAAACCACTAAAAAGAGCTACAGTTGACTTAAACTAAATATTGGATAGATACTCTCGCGCATTTATTTAATAAATGAAGGCCTGACTTTAATGCGGAAAATCGCGAGTTCGATACCCACAACAGTCGAATTCGTGTATGGGTTGATTGGATGTTTTTAAACATATATCTTCATTGGATGGTAATTTCTATACCTGGAGAGGTAGGGCTCATATAGGAGATATTCCCTGATTGCTGATCTTTAAAAAAACATATATTAAATTATTGATGATTATGGCTGGTTATTTAACAAAAGAAACATTTTGATGCTGACACATTTTATTGAGCCTCTTAGGCTGTTTTTTCAACGCCAAGAAAAAATTAATATACCTTTTTTTACAATGTAGATTTGATCATGTATTTTCATAACAACCCAGTTAGATAATAAGATTGATGTGAATAGTTTCATTTAATCATATATTTAGCTGCTTATACAAACCACGCATCATTGAAATGGAACAAAAAAGTTTCTATGATATGAACGGAACGATAGACAAAAAGGCTAAATTTCTACAATATAATAAAAAGTGAATTGTGCGAAGAAAAAAAAATTATACAAACCTAATAAATACACCTAAAAAAATAGTAAAAAACAAGAAAAAAACATTAGATTTGGAAAAAGCTGTAAAGCCGGTTGTGTTGTTTATTTATTTATATTTAATTTGCAATTACGTGTTATTTAGTTCCTGCTCCACTTAACCAGCACTCAATATAAGATGAATTAAAGGAGGAAAAAAAAAAAACAAAAACAAAACAAAAGACTGCATCAACTTTAACTCTAAAACAACCAATCAAAGTGAACTAACCAACGTACCAACCAGCCAGCCAGCCACCGCAACAGAGATATATAAGTAAACAAATCAACAAACAAACTTATTAAATATAATCCGCACATTATACATATTCACAGTGGTTTCTAATATCTAGACATTTATCTAACTCAACGTCGGTCTATACGTACGTACGTCCGTACGTCCATAAGTCAGTCTATAGTTTGTGTATGAAACCGCAAAAGTTGATTTGCCAGTCGATTAGTCTGCTACATCTGTATTCAACTCTTACCTATATATACATTTGTATCTTATATAAAGAAAACCAGTAATTTTCCATACACACACATAGCAACAAATGTGCTTACAATACATTTGAAACGTGGTTATTACAGACGGAGGTGTTTTTCTTTTTTCACTAGAATTCTCTCCGTACATACAACACAAAAAACTTTTAATTTCATAAGAAGACAGCCTACAAAAGAAGAGGAAGAAAATGACATGGCAATAAGTTAACTACTTGGAAATACATTGTAGACTAAGTATAAAGATCTCTAGCACGAGCCATATTAGTGGATTTAATAGAAAAAGCCATTAAGGTGGCAGTTCATTTATAAAAACTCATAAAGCGGTGAAGAGAAAATGTAATGCTTAATATGGAAATGAATGAAAAGTACAATACATTGTATCGTGAATAAAGGCAGGTCCAGTTATCCAGTACTTAAGGTTATGTGTTAGAGTTTATGTTTAGAAACATATTCTTGGTAAAAAATCATTGAAAACTGCTTCAATATAAAGACAAATTTACCAAGTTCCAAATCACCCGCATTAGCCGGAGGAGCACCTCTAATGCAGAGAAAGGTCGTGGGTTCGATTCTCGGAGAATGAAAATCTGCTCGAATAAACTGCGTAATTATCTTCTACTGTAGTTTCGTCCTAACGCCCGCCTTAAAAAAAAAAAGAAAAAAAAACTAAATTAAGTTTAGACCAAATACGTGGAATGCACCTTATTACGCCCTCTGTGCATTACGGATCAATCAACAAGCCAGACTCTGCACAGAACAGGGTACTCGGTACTTGATAACTCGATTTTCGTGGCTGGTAGATAGATTTTTGTCAATTGTGGGCGTGGCACTTCACCGATTTCGATCTATTAAAATATGAGCCAACATACAAAAACCAGAACTACGCAATTTCAGTTCAATGTTTTAATATATACAAGCGTGACAATACCAATAACAAATGGACGGACGTGGCTAAATCGACTTAGTTTCGATGGTAATGAAATATATATATTTTTTGTAGGGTTTCAAATGACTAATAATAAACTGAGACTCCCAAATATAATTTAATGGTTGTTTTTTTGTTAAAAAAAAAAAAATTAATAAAGACTCGTCACCTTATCTTCTTTATTTTATTTAACGTAGTGTTAGGTACATATTTAATTATTATGTGTGAACGTAAGCTATGTAATTCTCAGTTATATGTTGTTAGTGTTGTTGTTTCTTCTTTTCATTATTTTGAAAGCAAAAGTAATTCCTCAATGAAAAAAATTATAATAATAATAATAATGATATGAATAAAAAAAACACCTTGAGTTTGAGTCAGTTAAGTGCTAAACTAATAATCCCCATACGAAATGTTTATGTGTACATTTTCTGTGTGTGTGTGTGATTTAGTAAACACACTCACACACATATATAAATTGTTTTTTAGGTTGCTTACATGAAATTAAGTTTAAATGACATTCAGACAGATAGACTAAATTAAGCAATTAATCTTGTAATTATAACATCATCCTGACAAAATCACAAAACAAAAACAAAACATATATTTTTGTCATAATATTACAAATATATGAAAATGTGACAAATTTTATAAAATTAACACTTAAAAATGCTAATCATTGTGTAATTAAAACACAAGCGATAACAGTTTTTTATTTGTTTTTTAATTTTTGATATTCACAGCGCTGCGTAAGCATGCTTAGTTATATTCCCCGCATGAGAGAAGAGAGAGATTACACTAAATTTATTATTCCATTTGAAATTATCTGAAGCGGGTTTTATATACCCCGTAAAGCTTATACCCTTTTTGGCAGTACAGACCATGACCCAAGCTCAACATTAAAACACTTTCGTTTAGAAATATTGATAGTGCGGTAAAATTTGGTATAATAAACCTTATTATGTAAGTCGCCGTTTCTAATTTTTAGTGGCCATAATTTCTTAGTTAAATGCAACATGTGTTCAGCACATGTAATAAATTTCAGCTCAATATCTTAATTAGTTCTGTGTTTTATTTAAATACTAAATTATTATGTCATTAGAAAGTTCTCTATATCACACTCACAAATAGTTAGAGCTGACAATTGACATAAATATTTATTGCACCCTATCTGTCGATGTGTGGAAAAGTAGACACGCCTTCACTCTATAATAAAAAGTTCAATTTAGTAAACAATTCGAATGTAAGACATTTATTGCGCTACAAGAAAACATTGTTATACATGCCACGCCTACAATTTACGTATGTATATTTCCGTGTGTCTCAATGTAACTTTTATTTTATTATAATAAAAATTTGCTTTTCTGAACCTTATTACTAAACAGCCCTGTTTTCGATTGTTTACGGGTATGTGAAACTCTAGTTAGACTAGAGAAAGAATTTGAAGCAATTTAGCATTTGAGTGTGACAATTTTATTTAAATATATTTATTGCGTAATAATTTAATTTTATACCCATCACATTAACGTGGTAGGATGTAGCAATTTTTTCAAAATTTTTGTAACAACTCATGACTACTAAGCGTTAACTTGTTTAAAGTCTTTCATAGAAATCAATGCTTTAGACTATAACAACAACAACAATAATAATAATATTAATAATAAAGTTTGTCCGTTTCTATGTATGCTATAATTAACTAAGTCTTGCTGCTTTTATTTATAATAGCTTCCTCTTCCTCTAACCATTTCAAGCTGCTTTTGGGTTATTTTGACGTTTTTTCCTTTAAGTACTCCCAACACACACACATATATATATATATATATTTATATTGAATTTGTATATGTGGTTTCTGATGGTTTCTGTTAATATTGTTGTTGTTGTTATAATTTTGTGAAGATAATACCAGTTATATTGCCTACAACACTTCAAACTTTACTTGCCAGTTGAGCAATGTATTTCATTGTATATACATAAAAAAAATATATGTATATGTATATGTTACTATATGTACTTTGAGTGTTCAGGTATATATATGATCTTATTGGTATTGTTGTATATACAGGTTTTTCTTTTCACCATTCTCACACACGCACACACATATTTTCATTTGTGTTTCTCTTTTTAATAGTTATTTGTTATTGATGTTGTTATTATATGTTGTATATGTACCTGCATTGATGGTATTTAATGGTTTGAACTTGAGCTCTATACATAATTGGACATTTTTGTTACATAATATATTACAGCATCGTGTAGAGAGTGAGTGAGTGTAATGTTTGGTTGGCTTGAACACACTATTTTTTCTTATTTTTAATACATATATTACATGTATGTGTGTATAAAAACGAAAATAACAAACATTTGCCGCAACAGGTATCGCTTTCTTGTCTGCTTCTTCCTGTGTTTTGTATTTAGCGAAATTGTATAAATACCATGGTGGTGAATTGAAGTGATTCCGTGGTGTAGTGTATTTATATATGTATATATGTTATAAGAAGAAAAAAGGATATATTTAGCTGGAGCCAAAATGGATACAGAGGGTTTTTTGTAAATTGTGGACGTAATTTTTATTTGACCACGCCCATATTTGACTCGTCACTATATGTATGTATGTCTAAGTTCAACTTTATAAGTTAATTGTAATAGCCGATATATTGATTTTTGTTGATTGGTGGAGTGGTTCTTGTAGGGTATTAAATGGTCGGTCTACTAGTTTTATTAACAAAATTTGGTTAAAAACAGTTGCATGAAAAAATAAATAAATTTAATAATTTTTTGGACGCTTTCCATTATAACGTTTTCTTTTGTTTTTTTTGCCTTGACCAATACTACAGAACAAATTCTTGTATAAATCGTTTTATTTGGATTGTTGCATTAAGTGTTGTAGGGCAGTAAATGGTCGGGCTTTACCGCCTCTAAATATTTTCACTTGTTTTCATTGTACGGCATGTGTCGTGTTTCAAGGGAATACTTTCATATTTTGTGGAGAGTCTTGAAGGAGATCAAGTTATAATATTATTATTATTATGTTGTTGTTGTGTAAGGTTTCTTTTATTATTGAATTTTTTTTTTTATAAACAACATTTCGCCTTGAATTTCTCAAGCGGATTTTTATTTTTAACACGCTTGAGGAACCCTCTGAGAAATTTATGGGGTCTTAGTATGTTCACATAAGTTTGAGTATATTTATAAATGTTTTATATGAGTTGTAAGTTATGACCGCTATTGAAAATGTATTGTATCGGCAATTATATAATTATAAATATTAATTTATTTATTTTTGTAAATAATTTTTTTAAATTGTTTTTCATATCATTACAGAATAAATCCCGCACTCCGAATGGTCACACCATAAATGTGCTTGCTATTAATAATAATAATAACAACAACAATAATACTGATAGCCCTCTAAACAGTTACGATAATGTGATGGATATTTCCAGCTCCAACCATTCATCGATTGAACACATGGATAAAATTAATCATATACCATTACAACAACAGAAGCCACAAGCATTGATAATAGGACAAGAGAAAAACCAACATATAGCCGTTTATCGTGGCCATGCCGCTTTGACACGCACCATATCAACACCACAACCTCAATATAAGCAGGGACAGCAGCAACAATATGTAAATGGTCAAGGAGGACAACAACAATCAATACAACAGTCACAACAACTACAACAACAGCAGACAGCACAAGATGGCAATGTGGCCACATTGGTTAATACGCTTATCGAGAATTTGGGCAATTTGAATTTGCACCGAAAATTGGAAAGAACCCAATCGGAGCCATTGCCACAGCCAGTCAATACCTCTCGGTAAGTGTTAATGAGCACATTATAAGCGCAAGAATAAAAGAAATTTATCAAAATTTCATTATTATTATTTCAATTTTAGGGCCCACTTGTGTGGAACGTAATAATTTTTTCTCCTCTACATAAAATCGGGAATATTCTAAAATCCCTAAGCCCCCGAAGGAAGCGTCAGACTATGAAACTTTGAATCAATGTGACCATGTCGGTCCGTATTTTGGTCTATTGTAGAAGGATTTACTTAATTTTGACCTAGGATTAGTTTCTACAGGCAGGTTATTATTCATATTGTATAAAAGCGAATAAGAGCCGCGCCCTTAATCAGCAAAAATAAAGCTAGAACTTAGAAATTTAGCATATCCATAATTATTTCATCAATCGAAAAGAGGCGGAAGTGTATAACATACACGCCTACAATTTATAAAAATTCTTATGTAGTGCAGAATCCAACTTAAGTTAATGTGTAATACTCTAAACTATAAAAAGGCTTATTCAGCCTATTCATGTACCTGCCGCACCCCCTTTTTGTACATAGATATGAAAAATTCTTCGTATTTGGTTTATGCCAAATGTAGTTTTTCCTGCTTGCTTTTTTTATTGTTAAGAGAGTATTTCACTAAAACAATTACTTTATATGGAATTTAAGATCTTTTTTATTCGAATACGTATTAAATGATATTCTAATAAATAATTTCTATTTTAGGTATAAAACGGAACTTTGTCGCCCCTTTGAGGAGGCGGGCGAGTGCAAGTATGGTGAAAAATGTCAGTTCGCTCATGGCTATCATGAGTTGCGCAATCTACAAAGACATCCCAAGTACAAAACTGAATTTTGTCGCACATTCCACAGTGTGGGCTTCTGTCCGTATGGGCCGCGTTGTCATTTCGTTCACAATGCTGATGAGGCTAGAGCTTTACAACAACAACAGCAGCAGCAACAGCAATTCCAACAGCAGCAGCAAACAAAATTACAAAATCATTCCAACGCTTTTTTGGTGGTGGCACCAGCCGCCTTTCATCACGTAAGTACCAAAAGCACAAAGAACAATACACAGCTGGCGGTGGGAGGAGGAGGAACGACCATAAATAATAATCATGCGTTGCCTCTCAGTCCACCGTTAAGCATGTCAACTGGTTCTGATCGTGAATCGCCGACTGGTTCGTTGTCGCTATCGCCCACCAGCTCAATGACGAATTTTTCATTTGGAGAACAAGTCAACAATACCAATAACACAGTCTTTCAAGCGGCCTTTCAATATATGAACACACCACCGGACAGTCCCGGTGTGGCCATGTCACCGGTAAATACACCACCACCACCGCCGCCCCCTACAACATTAATATTAAATGGTCAAACACCGATTTATATAAAAGCGAACAATATAAACAACAACAACAACATTAAGGTGATAAATCAACAACAGCTGGCTGTGGTGGCACCACCCGTTAAACAATTGTTACAAAAAAGCTCCAGTTCACCAATAGCTATATTACGTCATAATGTAGTTAATAAGGTGGCAACGCCAAACAAAGTGCAATCTGTGTCCTCGCTTAATATTATGAATTTAGCTGTGCCAACAATGGACGAGCAACGTTTGCCCGTTTTTAATCGTTTAAGTTTGGCTGTGGATAATAATATTATTAATAATAACAACAACAATAATAATAATAGTAATGATACTGCCAACAATACAAATATCATCTCTTCTTACACTCAAGTAGCTTTATAAATAATTACACAAACCCCCCACACATATATATATATACACACAGCACAGACTAAACGTTGTTATAAATATTTTATATTCCTATATATGTATGATATATATATATATATCATTTATATATTTTTTATCTATATATAAAAATGAACCTGTAAATACATATATGTATGTATATATGTATGTATATATGTATGTATGTATGTAGTTATAATTTATATAACAGGGTGAAGAAAACTTTTTTCTTTAGGTTATGGGTGTTGTGTTTAAAGTGAAATATATATAAAAAAAACAACTCTGTTTATATTCAGTAACATCTAACGGTATATATGAGAAATATATTTGCACAAATTGAACTCGATATTGCCTATAACGAGTGAAGATTAAACAGCTGTTACGATTAAAAAAACAAAATGTGAACAAAAGAAACCGTTGTACAGCACATTACTAAAGAAGAATATATCCCGTTACTAATGTACTCATGAGAATGGTGTATTTTAACTTATTGATGTTAAGTAAATGACACCACTTGTACTTGACTATAAAGGGAAGAAAAAGAAAGCACAACATTAGAGGACGAAGAACAAATATTTGATTCTTTTTCATTAGAATTCATAGAGGTATTTTTTTTTCTTTGCCAACACATTTGATTTTTTTTACTCTTATTATAATTATTAGAAGAAACGCATATAATACAAAAAACAAAAAAAAGAATACACAAAATATTTTATTGTTATTATTACATATAATTAATTGGTAATTTTTACCTCTAGACACTAAATACTACGTTATATATGATCTATATATTTTATATACAACATATTTTATAAATAAATTATAAAACTTGCATACATATATACATACAAAGTAGGAATTGAACCATGAGCTACGAAGCAACAAAATTTTTTATTTATTTTATATAATCAAAATTGACAAAAAGAATTTACAACTACAAAAATATTATAAAGAAAAAAAAAACGATGTAATATTTTTATATAATATTTCCACCTCTTGGACATGTTCACTACCTACCTACCTACTATCTACCAACCTACCTGTATATGCGTTACATATTATATATTTTGTATGTAATTCTTTACTTATATTTTGAAAAAAAAAAAAATCTATTATATAATCTGTAATCTCTAATACAGATTGCTAATTCTCTTTATTGTACCATTTTGTATCATCTCTAACCAACAATTGTCATCAATTTTATTTGTGTCTTATATTAAATGAATATTAATTTATAGAAAAACAACAATAATAGCAACAACAAGATCTTTATATTGAATGCTGCTGTGCTGATTTAGAAGAATAATAATGACATAAAAGTTCTTTTTTTTTATTATAGAGATTTAAGGAGAAAATTTAAATGTAATAGAGAAACCGTAAATAGCTTGTAATGTAATGAGTAACAGCCCGAACACAACCAAAGCAGATCAAAGCTAACTTCTCTTTCTTTAAGTGTAAACATTATGGCAACACCTACGATTCAAGAATGCTGCTCTAAACGGTATTTTAATTTAATGCCTTCACATAAGCCTTACTTCTAAAGAGAGAGAGTTTAGCTTCTAACTGCTTTGGTTGTGTTTGTGCTGCAAAGAGTGGGAATAGAACTTCTAGCTGCTATGATTGTGTTCGGGCTGTAAGCTTTGATTAACAATGAGTACTATGAGAAATTAGATACGAAATATTGGGCACTTGTTAACAAATAAATAAAAAAGAAAGATAACAGAATAAACTGCTACAGAAAACTTCCACCAATTACTTCACTAAAGCATTTATAATCGAAAATGAAAAAAAATTATATATAGCTTTAAAAATTTGTAACTTTTCATTTGTTTAATTATTTTATACAGGGGATGAACAAAATAATATGAACCCCATGCAATGCTTCCGTGTAAATAATGCGACTCATAGTTTACGTGCCACGTCTTGTATTATACGCTTTGTTCTGCGACAGTTAAAACAAACTTCGAAAGAGTGCAAATCGTTGGTACTCGATTAGCGGGAGCGTCTGTGAAAACATCTTCAGCGAAGAGGATTAGTGGGTGAAACTTAAAGTGAACTGACAAAAACCAACAAACATTAAAAAGAATTGTGGCCAGACAACATAAAACTACGGCAGCAAAAGTGACAGCAGAACTCAACATTAATTTGAGAAATACAAACAGTACGGCGGTAGCTTCACTAAGCAAACATACATGGAAGGGCTGCAATTGTGAAACCCTTTATGTCTGGTGTTCATATTATTTTGTTCATTCTCTGTATTGATATTTGCTCATTTTTAAAAAGGTCTATCTTTTATTAGCCACTCCTCTTAATTTGTTGCCTATGGCTCTCAATGTGGTGCATTAAATATAAGGTGACAGATATTAAAAAATTATGTTTTTAAATATTTATGCGAGAGAAAAAAATTGAAAATTCAAATATTTTTTAAGGACATTTCATAAAGCGCCCATTTAAATGATAAAGATAATCGCGATTGTTGCAATTGTTGATTGTTCAGGGTATTTGTTTTGTTTTTCAAGTGACAGTAAAAATATACACCGCGATCTCTATTATTATTATTTTATTATTTTTTAATGAATTGGCAGTTTGAAAAAAATTATAATTTTTTATTTATATATATTTTTTTCTTTTTGTTAATATTTCAATTTTTCTTAATTAATTTATTTATTTTAATTTTTTTACGTTCCGTTTCTTTGTTATGAATAATAAGACATTCAATATCTTGCTTCATATATTCCAGGACGCATTTATTTAACAAACAAACAAAAAAGAAAGAATGAAAATTCCAAACTAAGGCCAGCACCATAAAAAACAAAATATGCGAAAATATTTAATTTATTAAATAAATATTTTTTTGCAAACAATAAATACCTAAAATTATTTAATTTTATTTATTAAAAAATGATTTATAAAAATTCAATATTATACAAGTTAAGAAAAAAATATTTTGTAAGTTTTTTTCATTTATAATTTTAATATAAAAAAAATATTTGATAAACTGTTTGATAATGGCATTCAGGTGAAATGAAATTTGATAAAATGTTTAACAACATTTTGCATTAATTATAATATATAATCTTTAAACAAAAAATTAATAATAATAAAAAATAAGAAACATTAAATTCTTATTTATGATTATTAAAAATATTTTTATAAAACTTAAGATTGTTAAAAAGTTTTTTAAAATATTTTGCAAGAAGTAACATAATTTATTTAAAAATTTTCTTCATTATTAATCATAAATTGTTTATTTAATATTTTTATAAAAATACAAAATATTTAAATTAGTTTTTTTTTTCAACAAATTTTTATTACACATGTTTTATGGTTAAGTTGATAATATTTAATATTTATTTTTTATTATGATCATATTATTATTTATTATTTTTTACCTTTTAGGTTTATTTAATTTTAAAAAACTTATTTAAAAAATATACATAAATATGCAACAAAAAAAGATAATTATTCTCAAGTGCCTTAATGAAGAAAAAATTATTATTATTTTTTTATTATAAAATCTTTAAACAAAAAATAATTGTTTATTTTTTGATTGATTGAATACAAAGATATGAAATGAAAAAAAAAATGAAAATCTTCCATTTTTATGTGTTACTTTTTTAATTGAAATAATTTTTTATTTGAAATTTGGTTTGTTCACGACTAAAAGCGATTTGATTAAATTTTCCTTTGGATTAAATTTTTGTCTTCCTTTAATTTCCTAATTAAAAAAAATCTATTTTATTATTATTTTGGTCATATAGAATATATTATATTTAATTTAATGAGTAATTTATAACTTTCATGCACATTACACGCGCACTACTACAAATAAAAGAATGTATGGGTGTGAGTAGAAAGCTAAAGATTATTATAAAAAATAAAATACAACAACCATGCTTCCATAATCATTTTTAATATATTTATAAAAAAAATATTTATAAACTATTACTACAACACCAACAAACACATGTGCTTATTTTAAAATCATTTTCTAATTAAACATTTTACTTATTTTTCTTATTTAAAATAAAACAAGAACAACAACAACAAAAGTGTAGTTTTCATTATATCCGAACAGAAGCGAGATTGAGCGGATAAGTAGCGAGAAATTCAAATTCAATCAATTTTCTTCAATCAAAGATTTTTTCCAAGGAAATGGCCGTTGCCCCTCCCCTAAATTATATATTTCCCTAAAGTTAGGGAAATTTAGAAAATTTTTCCAATAGGTTTGATTAAAATTGGACTTGTCGTTGCAGAGTTATGAACTAAACAATTTCTCATTGCACTCTGTAGTATGTTTGTAGTTATTGTTGTTATTTTGTAGAAACAAGGAAAATAAGTTGAAAAATTTTTCGTCATTGTGGTCACAATTTTCATTTTTGAGGGCTAATAACTTTTGAACCATTTTACGGATTTTGCTCAAACTAATTGCCCGTAGCTGGAAAATTCTTCAGCTTTCAAATGAAGTACATCGTATGGGCGTGGCACTACTCCCTTAATTACTATAAGCCATTTCACGTTGTGTTCTTTATTTCAAAAATGGGTCATCTTAGGACCACCAGACTCAAATTTTTGAATTCTTTAAGAGATTTAGAAAAAAGCCTGCAAAAATTTTCAGAGCTCTAGGAGCTACCGTTTAGAAGTTACAGGGCTTTAAAGATTTGGTAATTTTTTAACTCAGTGGCGCCATCCCGTAGTACAAACATTAAGCTTATATATATTGTACTTCACTATAAAGTGGTGCATAAGATCAAACAAATTGTTAGAGATATCTGGTGTAGATGGCGTTGTGTAATAAATAATTGAAATTTAATTTGTACTAGATTGCGCTGTGCAAAACCTTTTTTTTCAGCTCTACCATGACAATCCCGTTTTAATCATATTTTCTTATAAAATGTATTGTAGCTGTCTCTCTCTAAAAAAAAAAGACACACACATAAACATATATAAGCGTCGTTTAAACTAAAGAACTAAATAAAATCCTAAAACAGATATAACAAAAAAGAAATAAACGATTTACTATAACGTTAAAAATCCACAATTCAAAAATTATGGTTCTAATTTTGTATTTAGTGTAACGTGAAAACTTTAACTTATTAAACAGCGCCATCTAGAAGCACATTTTGGTATCAATTACACACATTACAGAGAAGTATTATTTTTATAAGCTTACTGTACGTACTACGGGATGGCGCCACTGAGTTAAGCAATAACTAAATCTTTAAAGCCCTGTAACTTCTAAACGGTAACTCCTAGAGTTCTGAAAATTTTTGCAGGCCTTTTTCTAAATCCCCTAAAGAATTCAAAAATTTGAGTCTGGTGGTCCTAAGATGACCCATTTTTGAAATAAAGAACACAACGTGAAATGGCTTATAGTAATTAAGGGAGTAGTGCCACGCCCATACGATGTACTTCATTTGAAAGCTGAAGAATTTTCCAGCTACGGGCAATTAGTTTGAGCAAAATCCGTAAAATGGTTCAAAAGTTATTAGCCCTCAAAAATGAAAATTGTGACCACAATGACGAAAAATTTTTCAACTTATTTTCCTTGTTTCTACAAAATAACAACAATAACTACAAACATACTACAGAGTGCAATGAGAAATTGTTTAGTTCATAACTCTGCAACGACATGTCCAATTTTAATCAAACCTATTGGAAAAATTTTCTAAATTTCCCTAACTTTAGGGAAATATATAATTTAGGGAAGTGACAACGGCCATTTCCTTGGAAAAAAGCTTTGATTGAAGGAAACTATTTTTTAAACAAATTTTTTTTCTCAAAAACTCATCATTTTTGCTAGTAAACTATAAAATAAAAGCTTTATTTTAATTGATTTTAGTTTTTAATTACTTTTTATTATTTGTCCTTTTATTATCCATGCAAATTTTCAGTTATTTTGTTTTAAGTAATTTTATAAACTGAGTTAAACAAACGTACAAAATTTTTACAATTTTTTTTTTAATTACATTAATTAATTTATATAAAATGAATAAAATTTTGAATGATAATTTGTTATTTTAATAAATACTTACATATATATGTAATTTGTTAATGTAACAATTTTATGATCAGTTAAATGAAAAGAAATTAGAATTGGGAAAGGTCAGAAAATGTTAGAAAGTTTAGTTGGCGATAAAAGCCGATATATGATTAAAAAATACGAAATTAATTAATGAAATTAATTACTAAGTAAGGCTAACATACGAAGTATATTTTCTGAGTGAGTGGGTATGTGTGTGGGGCTAGTTTTTAAGGTGTCATCAGATAATATAATAATTTCCAGTATAAACGCTGCATCAGAGGCCATAAGTGGCGTACAATGTATTGAAAAACTGGGCGCAATGATGGAAATAGCAAACAAATCTGATGTTGTACGGCCTCCAGTATGACCAACACCAAATGTCAGTTATTGTTTGAATTATTATTATACTGATCATGATCAAAATGATGGTGATGCTGATGCTGCTGATGACAATCATTGTTATTTTCCATATTTAAGTGTAAATAAAAATTGGACGCCTCATCTCTTCGGTTATCTCTTATTGTATCCGCATTTATTCCAAGACCAAGACCATCTCCCTCACCATACGACCAGATCATATCTTCACCAAATTTGTGACGATGTGCTAAATTTTTATACACATGTAACATTTTATTGTCGATGTACGCTTCGCATGGATAACACCATACAGATAAATCACTAAAACTTAACGCTAATGGATGTGAGGTATTTAAATTGTGATACAACATATGTTCCATAACATAACGACCACATAATATACTGTAACAGGTTAAACACATCCAATTTTCCGCTATTGATGAACACTCTTTACAGGGCAGTTCTGTGTTTATAGCTATAGGCGGGAGAAAAGAATTAAAAATTAAATATAAACTTTAAAGGAAGAAATTTGTTAAAACTAAACAATTAAAATAAATTATTTTATACACAAAAAAAAAGCTAAAAACAATTGAGCACAATCCCTCAATCAAAACAAAGTAAGAAAGCTAAAACTGAATACACACACATCTAAACACTGATAAAATATTATAGTCAATCAAGTCTGAGCATTTAATACACATACAATACTACAACAATCGATCTAAATATAACTGTTTACAATTTCTGTTATCATTTGTTTAGTGATTATAAAAACATTATAAAAACATTCAAGTTGTGCGCTGAGTATCGTTTTTTGTCTATTGTGGACGTGCCTACTAACCGACCATGCCCATTTTTGGCACATCAACGTATAGAATATAGATGTATAGATAGGCATACCAAATTTCAAGTTCATAGGTCAAATTTTGTGGCAAATATATAGATTTTTGTCTATTGTGGGCGCGTCTGTTTATCGACCACGCCCATTTTTTGTATATTGATGCATAAGGTAAGGTATATATATGTACCAAATTTTAACGAAATAGCTCAATTTTTGTTGCAGATATATAGATTTTTGTTGATCGTAGGCGTGGCATTTGAGCGATTTTGTCCATTTTAAATAACGATCTCAATATTTTAAAAATTTAGGATCAAGACAATGCCAACAGCAGAGGGACACGGGCGTACATGTCTCAGTTTCTGATACTGATCAAGAATATATATTCTTTGTAGGGTCTCTGAAGCCTATTTCTGGAAGGAGGAATGACAAACTTAGTACACCTTATGTAGAGAGTATAATAATGCGTTGCAATCCCTTCCTAACAGAGATCAGCTATAAAATCCCAGGATCATGTCAAATTGTTCAGCTGGAATTTGAACTTGCTGCATCTTAACTCCTATCTTAATCGTTTAGGAAATTATCACGAAACTAAAAGTTGTTCAACGGGCTATATTTTATTAGATATAAACCACCTGCTTTACATGGCCTTTCATTTTCATGTTTTGTCACGGCCAACCCGCTGTAATTTTCTAAAATTGTAATTTCTAAAACCAATTTTACTCTATTGTAAAGATAAACATTAAAGAAAAGTGTAAAACGCATCTATTAATAAGTTATGAAGCATAGAAACATTGCAATAAACATAAACAAAAAAACAAAAAACATAGCAAACCACAAAAACCATGACACATATAAACATAACGCTTACATTTAGGCGCCTGCTCAGGACACAATTGACTCAGATGAGGACAATGTTTCAAGGGCACCACTGCAAACATTTCATTATTTTGTAAAGCCTGCTGATACATGTGTGTACATAACAGATATTTGTGTTTTGAATCCATTGATTTGTCGTACTTTTCAATTTCAATATGATTTACCTGAATGTTTTCGGAAAGAAATTCTGTTAAGGTTTTAACCTTTACCTTCGGTTTACTGCCCGCATTACTGGTGGCCAATATTGCATCCGCACCAGCATCACCCGCACCACCGGCGGCTCCCTGCATATCATCTGGTGTAATATTTAAATTTTGCATACTAGCAGCAAGAAAATCCTCATTATTATTGTCGCCCACACTCTGTGGTAAACGCTTATTGAAGACCAAACTTTTCCAGTACATTTGCTGTACATTTAAGCAATTCTGTATGGTTTCCAGGCAACTGATATAAGCAACGGTGGGTGTACGTGTTGTCAACACACTACAACCATTGAACTGTAAAGCTGGTATCGGATCGCCCAGCAAAGCTTTCGAACACATCGTCATAGCATAGGAAATTGAATGAACATTATAACCACCCTCTAGACAGACTATGACCCGTCCATTCGCCAATGCTGACAGCCAGTGAGTAAATAAACCGTAGGCTTCGGGTGTTACTTTACAGCCACCCAATGGATCACCAATAGCTGCATCAAAACCGGCCGATATCAGTACCAATTGAGGATCAAATTCGTAAGCGATCGGCATAATGATTTGCTGGAAGGCCAGTATATACTCAAAGTCTCCCATACCTTTCTGTTAAGTAAACAAGTGAAGTGGTAAAGTAATGAGTTGTCATGAATCAAACTCCATCATATACCACAGCCTACAGAGAGCACAATTTATTCTACGATTTGTGCAGTACTAAGCTTGTCCCTTTAAGTCCGTTTCAGTTCATAATTTCTACTAATTTTTGTTAAATAATTTTTAAGAATTGCAAAGATTTTGTACATAGGAGATCAATTTAATAGAAAACAAGTAAGAAAACTAAATTCGGCTTAGGCCAAATCTTAAATACCCTCCACATCCATAACGGTGGGCGTGGCATATATTGCGCTCACGTATGTAATACATTTCATCTAACAAGTCTAGTTTTAGTTGAACTACGGTTGAACGGTAAAAAAAAAGATAGTTCCCCTAACAATCGCCTAAATTTATGATACCCTCTCACATACTACTATAGAGTGTGAAATATTTAAAACTCTTTTAATATAATTTTTGAATATTTGAATTTGCACTCACCTTATTCCAAGGTATGTTTACATTAAAACCTCTACCAGCTCCCGTGCCCACCGCATCATAATCCCCATCTTTGCTTTTAGGAAAGAATGTCCCATTGTCATAACGATGCACACTAATGTACAACACTTGAGGATTCGTTTCAAAGATATGTTGTGTACCGTTGCCATGATGAACATCCCAGTCAACGATCAATATACGTTTCAAGCCATGATCACGCAACGCATAATGAGCTGCTATAGCCACATTATTGAATATACAAAATCCATGGGGTACATCTGATTCGGCATGATGACCAGGTGGCCGTACCATACAAACTCCACACCGTGCTTCACCTTGTAACACTTTATCAACCACCTGCAACACTGAGCCTGCCGCCAGTGTAGCACAATCAAATGTTTTTGGATGAAAATAAACTGAATTGTATTTGGCACCCATGTCTTGCAATAATTCATCTTTATCGCCAATCCGTCGTATAAAGTTGACGTGTGAGCGTGTATGTGCCAAACAGATCTCATCGGTGGTGGCTGAACGGGCGGGCAATTGTTGCATACGTTCTAACAATCTATAATCTTGATGCATTTCATAGATTTTACGTATACGTTCCGGCTGTTCGGGATGACCCATCTCATATACGTTTGTATGCTGTAGCATTAATTCATCGTATACATAACAGAGACGCACTTTCGGAGAGAGTAATTTTGTTTCTGAAACGAAAAAAATATGATTACTATCAGAAAAACCATGTCTGTCCATATATTTGTGCTGAAGCTACAGGTTGCAATTTTTTAAATATTTCAATGATATTTGATACAAGGATATGTATTGAGCCAAAGAAAAACCCTTTTGAAAATGAACCGAATTGAACCATTTTTAGAAACCCTCCCTGTATAAGGTTTATATTATAAAGGAAGTCTTTATATGGAAAAAAAACGCAATTTTTAATATATGTTAACGAAATTTGGTGAGGAATACTTGATTAGCTTAATAATTGGCTATGTTCAATTTGGACCTGATCGGACTATTTTTAGAACCCCTTTCCATACAATAATATTTCACGAAATTATTTTCTCACACAAACTAATTGTACTCTAAGTGGAGGAGTTACGTGGTGTAGGGTATTATATGATCAGGCTTGACCGACTGTAACACTTGTTTTTATTATTGTTTATAAAAAAAATACTTAATTACTTACCAGCCTTAAGTCTCTGTAAACGTAACGCATTACGTTTTATAATCTCAGGCGGTATAACTGGCGCTGTTCCCCTTGTAGGAAAACGTTCTGGCAGTGGTGGTCCCCCAATAAATAAACGACTAATCTCATAAAAGTTTGCTTGGGGATTTAAATTGTTCAATTCCTCTACGGTATAGGTAGCTTGCAATTGTAAACATTTCCAATGAGAACGATGCGCATAAATACAATTGAGTATAGATTCCTGTATGGAACGGCAAGGTGGCTCCAATTCTTCAACCAAGGTCGGACATGGTTCGCCTAGCAACGCTCTTAAAGTTAAGGCTGCACCCTCAGCCAAAGATTCTAAACAGTAGCCACCCTCCAAAACTACAGCTAAACGTGAATTGGCCAATTTTAGTAAAGGATTTAACAAGTGAGCATAAAAGGCGGGCGTCACTTCCATTTCACCTTCCGGACAGCCCAAGGCAGCATCATAACCCGCCGATATAATAGTTAATTCTGGTTGAAATTCTACAGCGACGGGTATAAGAATTTGTTGAAATATCGCCAAATAATCGCCATTGCCCATGCCGATTTTATTTAATGGTAAATTAAAATTATAACCCACACCAGCACCACTACCAATAGCATCAAAGTCGGATTCTTTTAAATTTGGCCAATATGCACCATATTCGTAGCGGTGTATAGAGAAATATACGACTCTAAAGGAAGAAAAATAAATCATTAAAGAAATGCACAAATAACAAGTAAAACAAGTGAAAATATTACGGTCAAGCCGGACAATCAAACACCCTATGGATTTGCGTGCAGAAACTAAGAGTTTGTATAAAATTTCAGCTCAATATCTCAACATTTACGGACAGACGGGAATGCATGTATGTCTAGATCGATTCGGTTTTTAATGATGATTGAGAATATTTATTTAGAGATGTGGAGGGTATAAATAAGATGCGAAAACATAAAAAGATCAACATTACCTGGGATCATGATAGAAAAATCTTTGTGTACCCTGGCCATGATGTACATCCCAGTCAATGATCATGATTTTCTTCAATTGTAAATCATCCAAAGCATGTTGTGTAGCCAACGCTACATTATTAAAGAAACAATAACTACGATGTAAACACAAACACTTATTAAAAGCAAATGTTATATAAAATGGAAACGATTGAAATCTGATTACCCATTAAATTCTGTTTTCATGGCATGATGACCGGGTGGTCTTATAATAGCCATACCATTCTGTATGCTGCCATTTACAATGTTATCAATCAAGTCAATGGTCGAACCAGTAGCCAGCAAAGATAACTCAAAGGTGGACTAAAACCATATCAAAATAAAAATTCAATTTCTAATCATTTCAAGTCAATCCATTCACACTTACTGGATGTATAAAAATTGAATCGTATTTGGAACTAAAATCTTCCCATTTTTCGTCATCTCTGATTTCAGCTGTTTGCTCTAATAACTGATAATGTTCGTCGCTGTGTAGAAGCAGAATTTCAGCTTTGGTAGCACGACGCGAGGGTAAGATTTTGCAACGTTTTACTAGATTTAATTCACGGCATCTGTAACAAATGCAAACAAGTGGATTAATGGGGTCACATATTAAACCTCTGTTCCGTTATCTCTTACCGATCTAAAACTCTAATAAAACGCTCCGGACATTCCACATGCTTCTCATCCCACAAACACCGATGTTTTGACATATTTTCATCATATACTAGACCGGTAGGCTTCAGTATCGTATATTTAGCATCAACTGCCTGATAAATAATGATCACACATAATAAAGAATAATTTCTAATGATATTGAATTGCTTACATTTTGAAAAATATCCTTAACTACACCATCTTGTTGATTTTGTTGTTGCATTTTTAATAATTTTGCTTTCCGTTTCGCTTCCAATAGAGCTGCATTCGGTTTACGATGTTCAACTGAACTATTACTTGTGACAGTCGCCGCTGTTGTGTTTGCTGCCTGTAATGATTTGACCATTGCACGAGTTTGTATTTTAGCTTTTTGTGCTGCTCGTCTCGTCACAACGGGTGAACTCTGAAAGGTTTACATTGATAATTTTCATTTAATTCAATTTGCTATCATTTGCGCAATAAAACTTTGCATTGTTGACTATGTAATCATAACATAATAATAAAATATTTTAGCTTAGATCAAATCTGAGGTACCTTCTACACTTATCTGTCTAATTGGTGGGCATGGTGTGTTTACATTCCTACTCTCTTTCACCGCCTGGTAAAGGTTGTATGCTAATCAAAAAGTAGTTTGTAAATAGTGGGAGTGTCTGTTATTTTATATGATTCTGCTCATTTTCAGTGTATGAATGGACGTACTAAACACATGTATACCAAATTTCAAATATTCTATCTCCTCACTCTCCTGGATGCCAATCTTTAAAACGAAACGCTTGTGCCAACTTTAGGAATCAAATTTTCTACTCGTTGCACTAAACACCTCTCAGGAATATTTAGAGTTTAATTTGCAAATTCCCACCTCTCCATATATTTTTGAGTAATATGCAAAATATTCCTTTTCTATGTTTGTTTATGTTATACTATGGGCGTGTCGTTCAATAGATTTTGCCCAATTTTTATACCAAGGAGTGTACTGTGAGCCACGGTTGAAATCGTATTCTCAACTTTTTTACTAGTTCAAAAATGGAATTTTTAGGTTGCAGTTACAACATCTATATTATGGAGTTTCACGAGAGCTGGTGTATTCTTTCCACTTCTCAATCTTTACACAGAATACATCTCTCATCTAACTAGAATTTAACAAAATTTCTTTCATGTTCGCATAGTTACAGCTTGGAACGCTCTACCAAGTTCTTATCACCGATTTCGTTGGCCTGAAGGCAGTCTCCACATTGTAACGGTATTAATTATTAATAATTGTAATCAAGTGGTCGACATACAATTTCATTGATGTATAAATAAATCATTAGAAGTGTATATCTCAACTTTTCTTGCTGTTAACTAAACTTTTATGATTTATGGGCTCGGTTAAGCTCAATTCAAATGGGAAAGTGCGTACACATCAAACATTCGAATAAACTTAGCATAGTGTAGCTTATATAGTTGACACATTTAAAGTATGTAGATTAGATTACTTGATCTCAGGGTTATTTTAATTACTATTATTTGAAGAAGTAGAAAAACGTTTATAATACCTATTTGTAGTAAAAAACGTTATGATACTTTCAGAAGTTTAATAAATGAACTCCAGAGTCAAATCTTTTTCAAAAAGGTACTCAATCCTAATACTTTACAAAAGATAAAGATAAATATAAAATATAAAAAGTATAAATTTGGCTTAGACCAAATCTTAAATACCTTCCACGTCTACAATGGTGGGCGTGGTAGATATAATAGTACACCCTCTAAAAGTATACGTATTACGTTTCAGTCAGCAATTCTAGTTTTATGTGTAGTACGGGTTTTTATAAAATTGTGGACATGGCTGTTATTCGACCACACCCATTTTTAGCACCTAGGTGGATGGTTTAACTGTAGATATACGTACTGAATTTCAAGTTACTAGGTCAACTTTTGTGGTAGATATATAGATTTTTATCGATTGTGGGCGTGTATGTTATTCGACCACGCCCATTTTTTGCACATTCATGAAATGATTAATTGGTAATACGCCAATTTAAACTTAATAGCTCAATTTTAGTAGCAGATAAGGAGATTTGTTTGTCTTGTAAGCGTGACTCTTGACCGATTTTGCCCATTTTATATAGCGATCTGTGTGCAAAAACTAAGTGTCTGAACAATATTCAATATCTGAAAATTTACGACCGTGAGAATGCCAACAATAGACGAATACAATTTGTAGGGTCTCCGATGTGTCCTTCTGGGTGTTGCAAACGGAAGAACAAACTTAGTATACCCTCATCTCTGAGGTGGAGGGTATAAAAACTACTTTGACTTAAGCCAAATCTTGAATAACCACCAAAGATGCCCGCAAGTTTTCCCACAGAACACACGCACCGGACAAGATACGATTCAAAGTATATATATTTTGCAGGCCTCCTTTAGGCGTTGCAAACGTTTCGACAAATGTAATGTGTACACAAGATGATGGTGGGTATAAAAAAAATCAACTTCTAAATATGTATGAGATGTAAACATAATGCTGATTGTATTACGAACGTACGTAAATATAAATGTAAATGTGTAACTAAATGTATAAATGGCGCCACTCTACTAAATATTTATAAACGGTTTCCAATAAACACCGCCAGAGTATGATAAACTATGCAAACTCTACACTATTATTTATTTTTTTGGTCAGCACTATAAATCGATCATGGGAATGTCTGACCATGATCTGATCACGCCCATTTTTGACACATCAATGGATGGGATAATTATACATGTGCATACCACATTTCACGTTTACAGCTAAATTTTTGTCGATTGTGGCCGTATCCCTTGACCGATTTTTCCCAATTTAAATCTGCTTGTAAAAACTGTCTCTACAAAATTTCAACTGAATATGTCAAAATTTGCGACCGTGAGAATGAACAAAAGACAGACACACTGACATACATGTCTAGATCGTTTGAGTTTTTGATGCGAATAATAAAAATATTAATATATATATTTTGTATGGTCTCTGACTTCTTCTGCATATGCAAAGGGAAGGACAAACGGATATATCTTAAATGGAGGATCTAAACACTTTAAATATAGAAAATAGTTATTAAAAAAGCGCAGTTGAATACATGTCACGCCCACGGAATATATCTTAAGTTATGTATGAGCTAAGTAGATATTTTTCCTTTCTTTGGCTTTCTATATTTATACCTTCTAGTTCATTAATATGTTGAAAGTAGTCGTAGTCGGATAGCAAATTATGTCATAATATACAAGGAACCTTTTCTGTAATGTTCGTAACCAATCAATGCTTAGCAAAATATTAAAGGTTCCGACCCAAGTCAACTCGACTGAACTATGTGTGCTTTACATGAAGTTTGTTTTTTTGTACTTTTCCATTATATGGGCTTAATTTGCACATGCTTTAAAGTCTGCGCTATTGTGTCATCTCCAAAAAGTTTACCTATCAAATAATTCTACTTAAAATTGCTCTACAACAAACAATCCCCATGTGCTTTGTATAGGTCTTCCAATAATGATTATTTATTTTTTGCAATGTCAACACTCTCTGGTACTTCATTCCTATAAGAGTAGTAGCCCATGGTCATGTCGTGACAGAAAATTTTTGTTTTTGGCTCTTGTTGTGTTTTTGTTAGTCGCTGTGTCTACATTTGCGATTATCAAAAACAATTAGGTTTGCAACTTTTTTGACTTGACGCCTCTGTTTCATATACATAAAAAAAAAAATGGAATACTTTTCCCAATGTAGTTCAAATTGCATTTTTGTGTTTATAATATGCAAGCGGGTTGAACTCACGCCATTATATGCAAGCGGGTTGAACTCACGCCATTTAAGAACAATTTCCCAGAATTATCTTTGAGTCAAAAGGAAATATTTCAGACATCATTTATCCAACAATGCTGTTTACTACCAAATAATATTATGCTGTTAACTTACTAAAGATATAGCTAAGAATTCTTTGCGAAATTGTCAAAGGAATATAATAAGAAAATATATCAAAGGCTTAGAATAACATATATTATAATATTATGTAGAATTTAAATATAAATTTAACACATACCATTTTTAGTATTCGTCAGATGTATCTTTCACTAATATGGCCTTATTTAGATGACGGATGTTGTTTAGAAAGAAAACTCAGCGTAAACAACAACAAAGACAGTACAATTCAAAACCTGAATGAATTAATTTACATGTAAATCGTCTACGTTCACGCGTTTGGCACATAAATTTTTCTTTCAACTCTATTAATTATTTTATTTATATATTTTATAATAAATAATTTATTAAGAAAAATTTCTATTTATTGCACACACTTGTATGATTTTTTCACATTTTTTTTTTCTGCAAAACAATATTCAGCCACACAAACACTTAACATACACCGTAATTTTTCACAATCATTCATTTGCAAAAAAGTATTATCTTCTTTTTTTAACCAATTTATATTTAATTTGTTGCATTAATTATTAGCACATTCATTTGTTTACTTTATTATATTTACAATAAACCACTATTAATTAACTTTTTTTGCAAAATTTGTAAATGATTTTCATTAATTTTAACTCACGACCATTTACTAACACAGAAAACCCGTAAAACAAAACTAAACATGAATGTGAAGAGTTACCCATTTGAATAAAATGTTGCATAAAAATAATTCACAATCATTTTTCAAAGCATTGCCATACAATAGTTATTCATGCAAATCATAATCAGCTGTTTAGCTTGAAGCAAAATGCTTTCCAAAGTGAGAAAACATATACCACAATTTCTTGAGGAATATTTAGTTTTTGTTGATATATTTGTAGATTGTTATAAACAAAAAACATGTTTAATATTAACCAAAAATCTAAAATTTTTCGAATACTCACAAAAACAATTATTAAATAGTATCGATCTTGGCAACACCTGCCTTGCTAAATTAATAGATGAATTGAGACAGTACCAAGGACCTGTTAATAAATTTATTAATTATATGAAAGCAACTACCACTAGTGGGCAACATAAAGCATTACCTACGGTAAATGATGACGTTTACTTTGGAAAATACATATACCATTGCATTGATATGCAAAAAACCTATTTATTAATTAAATGCTGGGATAAATTAGTAATATTACAACGTTTAAGTGAAGGGAAAGGTTTTAAAATTGAAGCTGAATATGAAAACTTGTTTAGCTATAAGTTGGTACATGGTCCCTTAAAATATTGTGCTATATTGGAATTAAAATTCCAAAATGGAGATGTTTTAAAAACCGACTTTCAAAATGAAACGTTGGATGACAAGGCAAATAAAGCGGAAATTTTACAAGAATGCTCTAATACAGTAGAATTTAAAAAGCTTTTAGAACGTATACGAAATGCTAAAGCTGAACTTCATATTCATGAGAATATCACAGCAAGTATATTTCAACGTCTCAGCCAACAATTAACGTTTAGTTTGCCATATTTGCGTAGCTTGAAAATAGAAGAAAAACAAATGCTGGCACGATGTGGAGACATTTGGAAACGATTAACTCCACATGATCACTTGGTGATTGGTGTGCCGCTAGTCAATCAATGCAGTCCATCTAATCTCACCATTTTAAGAAATTTACGACCTGCATTACAAGTAAATCCACCCGAAACACACGTATTGTCATGTGAGTACCGATTGTATCAATTGAAACGTCAATTTCATGAATTGGACAGTCTGGAAGTGTTTTTACAAAGTGAAGATAATCAACTGCAGGATGCCGTGTGGTTGCCTGATAATCAATTACAATTATTACCTGATTCATTTGCTGTCATGGTGATTAAATTCCAATTGTGTGATATATTAAACCTAATACAATGCCCTTTATTCATACTATACGAAATCGCAAAAGATTTCGCTCTTAGCCGTCAAGAAGAGGGAGTAGCAAAAACATATCCACTACAAATCTTTCTCCAGAACATGGATTTTCATCAAATATGTTTTGAGAAGCGTAAAAATTACGAGATAACTTTTAATATGAAAACGATACATCAGGATTTTTTATCCATTGCCATAACTTCAATAGAGACGACCTTGACATTTACATTCAACTGTTCCAGTGATTTAATTATATTTATACATTTGTTGCAGGAAGAATATGATATGGAAAAATTACCTTTAACTGTAGCAGAAGAAGATGTCGATATGGAAATATCAAACTTTGCACCCAAACAGTCGCAACACTTTCCGAATATGTTATACAACTGTAAGACCAACTCCTTATGGTATGGTTGTTTAATTTTGCATTTAAATGATGATAATTGTACAGCAAACTATGACAATGATTATATCTCTAGCACTTGGAAATTTTATTTACCAAACTCGGAGAAATCATTAATTTTTATGAAATCACTTTTTACCGAACTTATATCCAGCAAATGCAATGTGCGTAAAGTTGATAATTGTACAACAACAAATTGTCAAGACTCTGTACCACAATTTGAAAATTCCTTAAGACAAGAATTAAATCAGTTGCGTGAATTTTTAAATAATAAACCAGAGAAATATTCGCAAAAATGGTTTCAGATAGTTGAAAATTTTTCCAAATTACAAACCGAAACAGATTTAATTAGTTTGCGGTTAAAAGATAATAAATAAAAATAAATTGAAAAATTTCCACGAAAAGAAAAGAAAAACTGAATTATTTGAACAATTATTGTTGTTGGTTATCATCATAATGTTTAGGAAAACACAAAAATAGGTGGCAACATAATTTCTTTGAAATTAAATTCAACAGTAACTCTATGTTAGCAAAAGACTATTGTGAATGGTTAATGTAAAACTAAACAAAGAACATTGGTTTGGTGAAATTTGTTCAAATACTATAAAAAATGGATAAACCTGAATCTACACAGCCCAGTGGAAATGCAAGACGTAAAATTTTAAATATAGCTGTATCGCAAATACTGACGGAAAAAGGTTTCGAAAATGTGGACAAGGAATGTTTAGAAACACTTACTGAAATGCTCCAAAGCTGTGGGTTTTTGAACCTTTTTTTTACCATTTTTAAATGTGTATCATACCATTTTTCGCAAATGTAGTAATAGTGGAGGTGGGTCAATCAGCTAGAAGCTATTGTGAACTGTCAGGTCGTACCATACCAGTTTTGGGAGATGTGGTTGTGGCTTTAGTGAATATGGGCATTTCATTACAAGGTATTGATGTGTTTGCAAAACGTGAAGGACGCCAAATAATACCAATGCCCACACAACAACAACATCAAAAACACTTAAACCTCTTGCAAGCTGGTACCAAATCGCAACATCCATCACACATTTTACCCTATCTACCACTATTTCCTGATCCTCACGCTTATGTGAGAACTCCCGTAAGTATTAAAGAAGTAATGTAATGTATGAGCTCTTAGTTGTACATAAATACTTAAATAGACACACAAACAACCAGTCACTGAATACGAGGCCATACGTGAAAAAGCCGCTACACAAAAACGTGACATCGAAAAGGCCTTGACCAAATTTTTAGCTAAAACATCTGAAACCCACAACTTGTTTGAAAATGAAGATAACATGTTTCCCCGTACGATTAATAAAAAATTAATAAAATTGTAAAAAAGATATGACATCAATTAAATATACTCTCCCTAAAATTGCAGTAATAGCTTGCAAGCCGGCTTTTCCACCCTATTTGGCAGCTTTAAATCCCACCGATCAAGTGTTTGATTTTGAAGAACTGGAATATCATTACCTAGTAGCTAATCGTACAGAGGATTGTAAAGGTTTGTTATATTTTGAAAAATATGTAATCGGAACTATTTGTTTCTTTTTTTTTTGAGTAGATGAAGATAACGAAAGTGGTAACGAAGACGAGAACAGTGGTGATATGAATGGTGGTAACACAGGCGACAGCGTCTCGAACAACAATACGGAGAAGAAGTCGGAGAAAAATGAAAAGGAACCGAAACTAGAAAATGACATTAAACCCAACTCAGCAACAAACAAAGCAATTCTAGAGAATCCCAACATTGATAATCCATATTTACGGGCTGCCACTTTACCGAAGAGAACCAAACCAGATCCCGCATTATTAGTGGCTGCAGCCACGGCCACTACCGCCAGTTTAGGTCATTCGGGTATAAGTTAAATAGCACACATGATTTTAATAAAATATTAACATTAAAAAAATTTACAAAGTTTGACCTTTTTTTCATTTTTAATATTACGTAGGGATAATATATAATAAAAAATCCCATTCACAATATCGAACATGATCACTTAAATACATCGGAGGTCAATACGTATATGCAAAGCATTCACATGTGCAACGATTTTTTACGTTATTGTAATTTAGTTTAATAAAGATGATAAAATTAAGGGGAGAATATAGAATAAGCAAAATGGAAACACATTTCGAAGAAAATCCAATTTAATTACGCATTCAATTGTTTAGGTTTCAATTCCACTAAGTTGGCAATACTGGTAATTTACATATGCCGCTACATTACAACAACGACGTATTTCAAAAGATTTATTGCCATAGACATAACGTTTCCTAAGCCGCGCTTTTAATAAAGATATAAATAATACTTTCGGTATAAATAATAAAATAAAAGATTTTTTTAAATATATAATAAAAGAGTTGGTTAGTTAAAATGAAAAAAATTACATGTTATATTAACCCATCATTTAAAGTTCACAATAACAACGTGACAAGTGTATCGTCTGCAGGTAGTGATGGTGGTGGTTTTCAAATTGAGAAAAGTTATGAGTGCTATGAAAAACTTAAGCTTAGAAGCATTATACGGCAATTGGAATATGATTACAAAAGTTACAAGTACACAGTGTATCGATGTGCGTCTAAATTTGTAGCCTTACAAAAAATTTTGCACAGTAAGTAAGTGTGGTTTATAAGAAGAGATTTTGGGGTAATCTTTTTTCTTTTGGTTACAGCCTGTAATATACCTTATAAACTGATATTGGCTGTTATGGAACGACACGGTATAAGTGATGCTGATGCTCACTTAATGATGCCACCATTTCAGTTCACTTCTTTGCTGTATGATATATTCCATGCTAGTGAAAAATTGGGACATTTTCACTTCTCTGTAGATGCAGCTACAACCAAATTGGCTGATTTTTTTTTGGATGTTTACGATCCGTAAGTTAAATTTGTATTTGTTAAAAGTGTTCATTTTTCATAAACTTACTTCCAGCCAACGGCGCTTTTCCATATCCATAATTGAACTAAAAATCACTTTCATGTTATTATCCAAATCATTTACTTCTAATCAATTCATTACCGAGATTTATAAAATTGTTAGTACAACGAAAAGTAAATGTATAACGAAGTTAAATTTTGAATACATGATGAATATATTTATTAAATTGTGCACCTATATTGGAGAAGGCACCGCTTATGGGAGCCACAATTTAAACTTAACAATAGAACAAAGCTTTGCCAAGGTAGCATTTTAGTTGTTTACTCACAAAGCAAATCAAAAACTTAGAAAATAATTTGTTTTTTATAAAACCCCCCCTAGTGCAACAATTCGTTGGGTTTGACGGAACAACAATTTCAATGTTTATGGTATTCAACGCAAACATTTTTTTCAATCTATGGCAGTTTAATGTCGTTAGTTAAGCGTATGGAAGATGCAGAAAAACTCATACACAGCAATGAATGTGCCTCATGTCATTGTACCAAAATTGTTGGCATTCGTTTTCGTTGTCACATCTGTAAAGATTTGTCTTTGTGTTTAAAATGTTTTGCTACAGGAAACAATAGCAGAAAACATGCCGCCAATCATCGCTTTCACGAAATGTATACCGAGGTATATTTGCATATATAAAAAATTGGGATTATTTATTATATTCATCACCTTGCAGTAAAGTTTAGAAAGTGTATATATACTGTGAGTCACCAATAGGAATATTGAGTTGTTCTGGGTTCTGTCTGCTTTGGGGGAAAAACTCACTTTCTCTTAGTAGCAAAAGTTTGTAAGAAGTTGATACACATATTTATAACTACTCCATGCATCGCTGGACCAAAAATAGGCATGGTCTTATAATATACACGCTCGCAATAAATAAATAAAAAACTTTACTCAGGGGGGAAAACTTTACTTGCCAGCTACATAACACATAAACTATTAGAAGACTCATGTATCTGCCGAGCCCACAGTGTGTAAGTTCATGTGGAGGGTATTTAAGATTTGGCCTAATCCATATTTAGTTCTCCTTCGTTGTTTTGGTGGTGACTATTTAAGATTAGGCCAATTTTTTTTTAAATCATTTTTTTTTTTAAATACTTTCTATAGGATACACGTTCCAAATCGATGTCACATTATTTGAACAAATTCTGTTTAAGATTATTCTGTTTAACTAATTCCGATGAAGACACACAAGAAATTATTCACACAAAAGATTCCACGAGTCCGAATGAAACTGAATTAGTAACTATAACGATAAGTCCTTCTTTGACAAGTAGCTCAACCTCACATACAAATGACGTGAGTCAGATGACCTCACTATCATCTCCATCTGCTGCAGCCTTATCATTACCACTAAAAGCTACGGAAGAGAACAATGTTCCGCCAATTGCTGTGATAAAGGATTTACAAAAAGCCGATGGTATACTTTTAATTATAATATCAAGTTGTTCGATTGTTTACACATTTTGTGACATTTTCAGAACGTTTATCCGGCCTTACTGCAACCGCTTATAATGCATTCAATGTTTCCGAAAGATTGCAGAATATTATTGACAAGCTTTTAATACAAAATCGGTAAGATTAAGGTCATCACATAAAGTCATACGATTCTTCCTTAGTAGTTACTATGTGTTTTTCTTACTCATAAGGCAAGATTTTATTTTAATATTTTTATTATTATGTTGCAGCAAACTGGAACAGCAACTGAAATGTGTAAGAACTTCCACGCCGGCAGAAATTTCCGAATTTTTAGATGCTCATCAAAAATTTTTATTGGATATGATCAATGAAATGCGCAGTTTTACGGTAAAATAAATGTTGAAAATATTATTTAATTAATAACGGTACTACTTAACAACCATGGGTGTTGGTAGTAATACCCAGAAAGAAGGGACGTTCAAATAGCCTCCAAAGGACATTTGTACAAAAATTACTAACTGTTTATCCGTCTGTGTTAAACATTCTTTCGATGGAAAAAATTTAGATAATGATTCCTAACTTTGGCAAAATTATTGGTTGTGCCGTATAGACGTTGGTTGCTTAGAATTAAGCTAAGACACGCCCACAAAGACAAAATAGAAAAGAAAGTTAATTTTTTTAAGACACGCTTCTAAATTGTTTTTATCATCATTCATCATATCATTGCCGGTCATAACTTTTTTTATTTTAAGTCCCTAACATGGTTAGTAGGTATTGAAATATTGGCTCAATCCAAATAAAACTTTTTTATACACCTTACAGTGGTATTTTACGAATGTTTGTAAATGCCACACCTACCTTCAATTATACCCATCGACTCACAAACAAAATCTGAAACGATTTAAACATGTCCGTCTGTCTATGGAAATTTATACACAAGCTTCACAAGCTATATTTGAGATATTTCAATGAAATTTAGTACAAGGACATATTTTAAACCGAAAAGAAACCCTTTTGAAAATGGATCGAATTGGAACAATTTTAGAACCCCTTCCCATATAAGACTTTTACTAAAGAAAGTCTTTAGATGTCATCGATCGAATTGGAACAATTTTAGAACCCGTTCCCATATGACTTTTACTAAGGAAAGTCTTTAGATGTCAAAAAATCGCAATTTTTAATATTTTTTGAAAAAATTTCGGCAAGGAATACCTAATTAGCTTAATAATTGGCTGTGCCCAATTTGAATCTGATCGGACCATTTTTAGAACCTCTTTCCATATAATGATATTTCACGAAGTTAATTATATGATAAGGCCTCGCATACTAATTCAATTGTATCATCAGTTTTGGACCAAGTGTGATGTAGGGTATTAAATTTTATTGTGTATATGTTTTTTTAATCTTAGTATTTACTGCTACGACTTATTGTATCCGTTTCGTTGTGAGCGGCGTAGGAAACTATTTGGCTAAGCTTGTTCTATTTTTCTTTTCTTTCAGAATACTCCACCATATCCTTTATCATCGAGTACCCCGCATCGTTTTATGGTCCCTATTAAACCCAATGATTTTGATAATTTCAGTGTTGTTTTGAAAAATGAACCGATTAGCAATAGACTGTCATTGGGTAGTAATAACAAGGAGCGTTTAAGTTTATCAAGTAAGATTGAGTGGTTTTATTAAATAGATGTTAATATAAATGAAATATTAAAATTCATTCTTCGCCTTTTTCTGCTTCTCGTTGTAGTCTATGGCGCTGATATTAATCGCAGTTATTTGGATGCTAATAAATCCGATTATTCTTTAAACGATTTGAGTTTATGGTTTAATCGGGCACGTTTATCTTCGATGCCATCGCGACTAATCAACACTAATAATAAAAATTTAAGTATAGTACGTGAAGTATCCTTAACAGCAACCAACAATACCGACGCAATAGCCAGTGATACGGATATGACAAATTTTAAACTGTTATTAAATAAAGTCAAAGAAATCGTGGAAGATTCTTACAGTGATAATACAGAGTTATCGGAAGCTACACAAAATTTGGAAAATGTTGTAGATGCCATCATCAAAAGTGAGGAGACACGTAGAATACTATAAGATAACGGTACTCAACTATTTTTGGAAAGTTATATAGAAAGGAAACTTTTTTAAAACTTTTCACATGTTCATGTCTGTGTAGTAGAGAGAGAGAGTATTTAAATGACGTCTCTATTGTTATTGTAAAGTGAATTTTAAGAGAGTATTAAATGTGCAAAATTTCATATGTATGCGTCTGATTTTTTTATGTTTTCTTCCCAGGGGTGTGACTTATTTTTTTTAATCTTTTAAATCTTAGTTTTATTTTATATTTTATAGAGACTCTAGAAATGTTTAACTTTATATCTGAACCAATCTAATTTTATCTTAAGACTAGAGGACTTTGTAGCGTCCTTTGTTAAAGACATGATGAGCTGAACTGAGTTTAAGTAGCTCTTCCTTGATCAAACGCGTTATTTCTCGTTTGGCTTTTTGAACCGACATTTCGCTGCAACTCTCTATAGCCAAATACAATTTGCGTTCTCCGTCGGGTGGTGCTTTACCCGGTGGTACATAAGTACCTCTCACTGTCAGACCAGCCTCCGAATATTCAGAAATTTGCGCCAAGGCCTCTTTAGAGGTCACCTTCCAACGGGCCTGTTGTGGGAAATCATTAATTTCCAATTCCTCTTCATATTTGGTAAAGGAATTGGCCTGATTGCCTAACAAGCCACCCAATCCGCCATTCTCTTCGTCATCTTTCGGCTGATAGTTCAGTTTGTTGTTGAGCTTGGCGGCCAATTGTTCCACCACAGAGCGGGCAGTAATCATTGGCTGAGCGCCGGTACTGGCACCTTTCAATATAGCCTCAGCGGCCACTTGGGTGCTAGCTTTACCATCGGTGCCCAAATTTTTTGTGGTACTAATTTTGGATGCCAAACGTTTGGCCAACTCTAATTTATCGGAACCGATAGCATTCGCCAGAGTGGCAGCGCCAACAGCAATGACAGTATTGCCAGCTGCAGGTGTGGTCACAGCCAGTGGTACAACGGGTATAGAGGTGTCTTTAACGGTACGTTTAGCAGCAAATAATTGTTCGATCTGTTGATCAATATCCTGCTCGATATCCTCGTCATCATCTGAATCCGCCAAACCCAAGGCAGCCTTTTGCAATTTTTTACTCTCTTTGGCGGCATTAGCTTCCTGTTCATCGAATTTGAAACCTTTGCCACTAAAACCACCACCTGTGTGCACCTTTTTACCTTCAGCCTCTTGAGCCGACTTGTACTCGCTCCACAATGTTTGCAAGTCTTCCGGAACAGCTATCTCGGATAATTCCAATGCACGAATAATATCGCCAGCATAACGGCCCTGTTCTGGGGTTACAAATGTCCAAGCGCTACCTTTATTGCCAGCTCGACCCGTGCGTCCACACCTAAATATAAAATGATAGACATTTTATAAAACTGAAACATGACACTACTGATACTGAGTAAAGCTACAGGGCATAAAGTAGCAAGAGAGACCTGTAAATACCGAGGAGTGTCGCTCTTAAATTTTTGTAACAGGATCTCAAAATTCAATTTAGAGGTCTCTGGTAGCAACTAAAGAAGAGAATTTTATTTTAAGTCTGCCTTCTAAAGGACACAGGCCGCAATGCTGTATTGGGCTTAGGTGTCCCGGTACCTTCACGCATGAAAATTTTCATTTTATAAATTGTGGGCACATGTGTCATTTGATTCATTCCATTTAAAATGGGAACTGTGGACGGATTGACCCATAAATTCTTCTTCTGATGTGTTGCGAATGGATTAACAAAATTAAGATACTCGAAATGAATTTATAACTACTTGTAATCAGTAACGACTCACCTGTGTACATAATCCTCATAGTGATTGGGCACATCATAGTTAACCACTAATATTAAATCCTTTACATCCAGGCCTCGAGCTGCCACTGAGGTGGCAATCAATAAACGAACCTTACCCGATTTAAAATCTAATATCGTTGAATCACGATCAAACTGATCGATGCCGCCGTGCAAGCTCATGCACGGATAAGAGGCTTTCATCAGATCACGCAACAAAATGTCCGCATTTTCTTGTTTATCCACAAACACTATAATGCTGCCGTGTTCCTGGAAGATGCCCAACAATTCGAGTAATTTAAAGAATTTCGCTTCATCCTCCAATATGGCAACGTGCTGTTCAACATCTTTACAAACAACAGACCGCCCACCCACGATAACCTCAATCGGTTTTTTCAGAATGCGTCTGGCCAAAGCTTCCATTTGGCGCGGAAATGTAGCACTAAACATAACGGTTTGACGATCGGGTCGTACATTGTCGATAATGCGCATTACTTGCGGTTCAAAGCCCATGTCGAACATACGATCCGCCTCGTCCAACACAATGTAAGTGACCCTCTTCAGGTTGGTGACACGTCCGGAATTGGCTGCCAACATATCAATCATGCGCCCCGGTGTGCACACAATTATTTCCGCTCCCCGTTTCAATTCGGCGATTTGTTCGGAGATGCCGGTGCCGCCATAAACACAGACCGGCCTTAAGCTGAGACTTTTGGAGAATTTCCGTATATCCTTGCCAATTTGCATGCACAGCTCTCGGGTGGGTGCCATTATGATGGTGATGGGACCGTCACCATCCTCCAATGGTGGCTGGTCCAGGATATGCCTAAACATGGGTAAAATGAATGCGAGCGTTTTGCCACTGCCAGTTTTTGCAATACCTATCAAATCACGTCCCGACATAATGGCCGGTATGGCCTGACATTGTATGGGTGTCGGTTTCTCGAATCCCAGTTTACGCAATATGTCCATTTCTTTCTTACTAACACCACACTGAGCCCATGTCTACACATAGATGATACATACACACATATAGATAAATTCTCAATTATAAACAACAGAAAATATTATCTCTCGGACAAAACCATTCATTTCAATTCCGTTTTGTTGTGAAAATCGTTTTTATTTTTTTGTTTTGTTACCTTCACTTACCTTAATTGGTTTCGGACAACCCTTGCCTTTAACTTGTATACCTTCCAAGTCGGCACGATACTTTTCAACTTCCTTCTGGGTCATGCGTGATAATTCCGGTACTTCTACGTAAAAGTTTTTACGAAATGGTGCATAATCCACGCCTGAATGATCGATTTTTGCCAATTCTTTGCGATGCTTATTAACTAAATTGGCGGCAGTATCTTTAATATCTTCCAACTCCTCCTCACTGGAATATTCCAAACTGTCCATATTCTGTTCGATAAGTTCCCCTTTGTTTTTCTTTACGCTAGATTTCTTCGCCACTCCTGTTAGTATGACAACACCTTGACTTTGTTTCGGTTGTGTTATAATGTGATTGACTTGACGCACTTCTTTGTCGACTTCTTGCATATAAGCGTCCAATGGGTCAATTTCGTCATCCTCTTCGTCCCCTTCCTTTTTTATATCTTTTTCTTGTTCTTCTTCCTTGGATTGCGCCAATTCCCATTCGCGTTCCCGCTCTCTCTCTCTTTCGCGTTCTTCAGCGCCGAACTTCTCCTCTTCTCGTAACGCTTCTATTTTCGCTTTGGCAGCAGACACAATACTTTTGTTCAACTTTAATTTATCCATTTTTTCTTCTTCCTCATCATCCTTGGGTTTTTTAATTCGATGAAATTTCGAGGGTGGCGAATCCGGTTCTCTTTTCACATCTGCCATAGGTATCGTATTGTCCTCTTCTTCCGATTCATCTTCTAAGCTCCATTTCTTAGCGGAAACTGAAGTCACTGGTGTTGGTGTTAGCGTCTTTAAATCTTTTTTGTTTGCCTCTAATTCTTTGAGTTTGCGTTCAGCTCGCCAACGTTCAATACGCTCACGCCGTTTAATCATTTCCAATTCTAAACGTCGCTGTTCCTCTTCCTTGTCTAGTTCTTCGATTTCTTCTACTCCATCATCATCATTTTCACTGGAGCTACTACTGCTGGAGTCAGCTTTGATTATGACGGAAGGTGTTGAGGATTTACGTTTCAAGCGAAAACGATATTGTTCCATTTCACGTTCTCGTTCCCTTTCACGTTCTCGATCTCTGTCCCGTTCACGATCGCGACCTTTTTCACGCTCCCGTTCACGTTCTCTGTCCCTTTCCATTTGACGTCTGTAATATTAGAAAAAACATTAAACCTTAACTTCTTTCAATTGTGAGCATTTTTTTTTGCTTACGCCCTCTCCATTTCATATTCAATCGATTTAGAACGTCTTCTACGTTTATCATCACGACGTCTTTCCAAATCCTTATTATCTCTTTCGCGTGGCCTTTCCTCACGAAATCGATTACTTCCATTTACATTACTGCGACACTTTGGGGAACGAGACCTACTTCTTGAATAGCGCCGTTTACGTTCACGTTCACGTTCTCGTTCGTATTCTCTTTCCCGTTCGCGTTCATATTCACGTTCACGCTCTCGTTCATATTCACGTTCACGTTCTCGCTCCCGATCTCTCCTGAAATTTTCGAACGAAATTTTCTATTTAGCTTCATTTTTTTAAAGCCACGCCAAAACTTTTCTTACCCGAAACTGCTTTTAGACATTTTCAGTATGCGTAATATATGATGTAATTAAACTTTAATTATATTTCTTTTAAGAATACTTTTATTTTTTTATATAAATCACTTACTTTTGTTATTAAACAAAGTATTATTTCATCAATTCTACATGGAAACGAAAATTTTCCCTTTTCCGCACAATTTTTTCCGTAAATACAACCTCCTTGACATGGAAAATGAAGAAGAAATAAAAATCTAATTAAGAAGCAGAACGCGTTTTAGTTTTACTATAAGAATTCACAGTTGCATTTTTATTGGCACAATAAAATTAGAATTTCTACAGAGTGTAGCCAGATGATAAAAATTGAAAGTTTTTCTTTTTCTTACTGTTTGTTATAATTATACAATTATGGTTTGTTGTTGTTACATCTTGAATATTCCGTTTGTGTAGAAAGAAAATTTAGTATCATTTTGTTTTTCTCAATCCAATAAGAAATTGTTGTTGTGTAAAAGTATTTAATCTACTTCAATTTATAATTCCAATAAATTATTACACTTGCATTAGCTGCAGGCAATATTACTATACATAAAAGTGCTCAAATTTATTAAATAAGCAAATTTTTTTTGGTGTGCATTGTTTTACGAACGGCCTCAAAATTGGCAAAATACGGAAAAATAAGAAAATGAGCTTCAACGAAAAAAGTGATGGGGCAATAAGGGATGAATGGATATTGCGTCTGGAACAATTCCCCTTTAAACAGGCGGATATGAATCGTTTAATAATGAATTATTTAGTGACAGGTTTGTAAAAGAAATTAAAACGAATTTTATAAATTATAAAACAACATAATTATATCGTAAATATGTATGTATATGAATGTATAGAAGGTTTTAAAGAAGCTGCTGAAAAATTTCAAATGGAGGCTGGTCTCGAGCCCAGTGTAGAATTAAATTCATTGGATGAGCGTATATTGATACGGGAAGCTGTACAAAATGGACGAATACAGGAGGCTACGCATTTAGTCAATCAATTACATCCCGAATTATTGGATAATGATCGTTATTTGTTTTTCCATTTACAACAATTACAATTAATTGAATTAATCAGGTGGGTAGTCATCCTTTTCTTATATGTAGCATGTAAAGTAATGTTTTTTACAATAATATATAAAGAGCGGGTAAGGTTGAAGAAGCTTTAACATTTGCTCAAAATAAATTATCTGAATCCGGTGAAGATATACCTGAAGTACTTAGTGAATTGGAACGTACATTGGCATTGTTAGCTTTTGAAAAGCCCCAGGACAGTCCCTTTGCTTATCTCCTAGATCAAGCACATCGACACAAGGTTAAACGTAGATTAGAAAATTATAACGTACCTCTCCATTTACATATAAATGATTTATTTTTATAGATTGCCAGCGAATTAAATGCCGCTATTTTAAAATGCGAACATACCGTAGATTCTACACCAAAAATAATGTTCTTATTGAAACTCATAATGTGGGCACAATCTAAATTGGAAGCTCGTGATGTCAATTATCCCAAAATGAAAGATTTGGAATCAGCTGCGATTGAGCCCAAATAGAGATTTTCATATATCATCATATGTTCATTTTATAAGAAGCCTTTTTTATATAAATACACAAATATATATATACACAAGCATGCATACATATGTATAGTATGTGTAGAAACCTAATTATAAATCTTTAATGAAATGTTAGAGCGATTTAGAAAGTTTTGTAGAATACTATGTTATGATTTTGCCAGTTTTTAATAGTTTATGGATTTTAAAACAATAAAAAAAAAACATGAATATAAAACTTATAATGAATTATTAAAGAAACTACATTACAAAATACACACAATTGTGGATAATTTTGATTTTGTATTATTTGACCTAAAAACACTTTCAACATTGATTAGGTTTTATTTAAAAAAAACGTACAAATATATATATTTAGCGAAAATTTTGCAACTTTTCATACCCCTTTCTAATTCTTTACCAACCGAAAAATAAATCCAACGCTTTATTTACTAAGCCGGAACTTTTATGGGCAGCACAATTTGCAGGCGCCACTGAAATTTCATTTTGTGCATTTTTATAAGCCGTTTGAGCCAAAGAACGTACTTTCCTGTTTTCTCTGTAATACAATACGTACATGTTTACATAACTTGGAAAATAGATATTTAGAAAAAGTAAGTTCTATACTTCAATTACACTTACAACATATTGTCGCAAATATTCTCCTTATCCACGATATTTTTATCTTTACACATTGTCACACCAATCATTATATTATTAGCCAATATCTTTTCATTATAGTTCAATGCCCTTTCACATTCCAAACGCGATGAATATTTCAAATGAACCCAATTGCCATTTTGAGAGGGAAAGACTTTATCGATAATAGTGCCGCACTGTGAAAAATGCTGTAAAATTGTTGAGGTGGCCGTGGTTGGAAATCCATACACAGTAACCCAAAATTCTGCATAGCGTAAAGGTGTATTGTTTAAGTTTGTATTATTTGCAGTCCCCACTGGCATAGGTATTGTGCGTATTAAATTGAATGAATTATTGGGATTACTTAATAACGAATCGTTATATAAAGCGCTTGTATTATTTAAAGGATATTGTTGTTGTTTCATACTCTGATTCATTTGAAAACTATTCATTTGAGTGCCACACGGCGTGCCTAATTGTTGTTGTAAACCAGATGTATTACAGCTTCTTGGTGACTGGATTTGATTACGTTCATTACGCAGAGAATCAAATAAACCTTGGGTAGGGGGCCCGGTTGCTCCTGCCGCTACCGCTCCTTGCGGTGTTCCTGTATAATTATTAGTATTTTGAAGACCCAAAGGTGGCGTTTGTTGATAACTATTGCTGAATAATGTCTTTTGGTTCAACAGAGAACGATTATAGTCTGTAGGCGAAACGGCAGTATGACCACCACCACTGCTACTGCCAGTTGTTGGTGTATTTGTAAAACCAAACGATACATTTTTGGCGCCAGTTTTATTTGGTGAAAGCGTATTATTGCGTGGATTGGGCGTATGTGGTTCTCCCATTAAAAATGAAGGCAAATAGGGAGTTGATGCTGGACTGCCAGTGGGGCTGCCCAAAGTCATGGGTTCCATTTTCTTTTTTTCAAAGAATTTTATAAAAATTTTCTAAACGTTTGTACAATGAACACACACTTTTTGTTATTAAATAATGATGGCAATACTTTTATTGGATTATTTAAACGTTGCCACTTAATTAGTTTAAATACAAAAAAAAAAAATATGGCATATATTTGCATTCTGAAGGCTTTTTAAAATATGTTTAATGTATAAATCTGCAATAAAAATTATACCGTGGTTTCTTGTTCTTGTTCTATGAGCCTAGTGGTTATGTGTCAATCTTAAAATTCTAGGCATACAGTAAGTAAGAGTGGAAACTTAAAGCATACTCTCTATTGTGTTTTCACATCTTAATGCAGCCATGCTTTTTATCCGCTTTCAACCTTAAGCTATATAAATAGTAATAAATGCGGCAACTCTTATATTTGAAGCTACACGTCCAAAGAGAAATTTACATATATTTTTAGTCTTCTCTTTTACCACTAGATTATTGTAATAAATAATAGATAATGAAATGTTTAATAAAAGTACCATAGCTAGAAAGTAGCATAATTGTGTTCTTGCTAAATATGTTAACGAAATCATGATTGATTTGTGCTTATTGTATGTGTCTTCATACAAATCAAATAAAATAAATTTTAACCACTTCATAATAAGACACCACCACAGCAAGTAGGAAATTATAACAAAAAGCAAACCAGTTATGGCTAATGTGGGGAGTGGTGGTAGCAGTAAACGTTCTGGTTCTAGGCATGTTCTAGTAGTTTTAATATTATGTGTTTTATGGTATATCGTCTCGTCAAGTAATAATGTGATTGGCAAAATGGTTTTAAATGAATTTCCATATCCTATGACTGTAACCATGATCCAATTGTGCAGCATTACTTTATACAGCGGTCCCTTTTTTAATTTATGGGGCATAAGGAAATATCAAGACATTGCTCGTAGCTACTATGTACGTTTGATAATACCTTTGGCGTTTGGTAAATTTTTAGCTTCCGTAACATCACACATATCCTTGTGGAAGGTGCCAGTGTCCTATGCACATACAGGTAACACAGTTTTCTCTTACTTATAAATCCAGTGTAAATTTAATATATTGCTATTACAGTTAAAGCGACAATGCCCTTATTTACGGTTATCTTGACGCGTTTATTGTTTCGTGAAAAACAACCACTCTTGGTCTATCTAAGTCTAATACCAATTATAACTGGTGTGGCAATAGCCACAATGACTGAAATATCATTTGACATGATAGGCTTGATATCAGCTTTAATATCCACGATGGGTTTTTCGTTACAGAATATTTTCTCAAAGAAGGTAAATATTAGTTAATAACAAGTAAAGGAAACGTGTATTTAGTGGTTCATTTTTATAATGTTAATAACATAACAGTGTTCACTGTTCCTTAATTTTTTTTTTTTTTGCAAAAAATGAAAATCTACATAAAAAACCAATTAGCAATGATGCTTTGTTATCTATAAACTTGTTTGGTTATTTGTTTGAAAGCGGAGATGGCGTTTTTAATTTTTTTTAATTTCTTTATTTTCTTGCATAGGTACTGAAAGATACTGGCATACATCATTTACGTTTATTACTCTTATTGGGCAAAATGGCTCTTTTCATGTTTCTACCCGTTTGGATATATATGGATAGTATAGAAGTTCTTAAACATCCAGCCATTGTAGGTAGCACCACTAATTTTTACTGTTATTACAATTAAATATAATTTTTAAAAAAAATTTAATTATAGATAAATTTTGATTATCGGGTTATCGCTTTATTATTTACGGATGGTGTACTAAATTGGTTGCAGAATATTATTGCTTTCTCGGTGCTGTCTTTAGTGACACCCCTTACGTATGCTGTAGCGAGTGCTTCGAAGCGTATATTTGTGATAGGTGTGTCATTGCTGATTTTAGGTAATCCCGTTACATGGATGAATTGTTTTGGCATGACTTTGGCTATTATTGGAGTGCTCTGCTATAATCGGGCTAAATATTTGGGTCGTGGCACAACTCTTATACCCATGACGCAGAATGGTAATGTCAAGTATACTCCATTACAAAATGTCGACGAGCCATACAACCAGTTTAACAATAATAAATATATTAATGGTGGCTATACAGCAATAAAACCATTAGCAGCAACAACAACGACAACGAAAACTACGAACAGTTTATTGGCTCATGGTAACGGATTATATAATGCTACCAGTAGTAGCACTACACGTTTATTATTTGTTTAGACAACTGGATAAATATTTAAATATCCTAGAAGGAGTAAAAGTGGGTAACGGTCATATAAAAATTCTGGTTACGATTATAATCATCGATACTGTGCTATATAATTAATGTTATGTGTATAGGTAATCGCGTGTCAAGAATAGAGAGTAATTGTACATATATAGGTAAATACTTTCAAGAGAACGAACAAGACAAGTTTGAGTTTTTTTTTTTTGTTTTGGTAAATTTTCTATAATCTGTTCTCTTTCAGAAAAAATCACCACCTGTATAAGTCAAGCTTATTACTATTTTAGTATTTTTTTTATGTTTGTAACAGAAGAACAAAATTTCCGGAGGAATATATGCAAAAATAAAATGCAACATAAGTATAATAATAGTATCAAATTTTGTTGTTACGACTAATCTGGTCACATTTTATATATTTTATATTTGAATTATGATTAAATGACAAAATTAATGAGTATATATAAATTGTTTATCTTATGTTTAAATTTAAATAAAAAAAAAAAAATGTAAAATATGCATCTGTGTACGTTGCTTGTGTATATAATAAGTATATGTATGTATAATATAATTAAAGGAGCTCAAAATAATATGAAAACATTTGTTATTTTAATAAACGTAATATTTAAAGGAGTTGTGTAATGATTTTATTAAAATTGATTCGTAACTAGTCGTAATAAATATGTTCGACTTTTAGTCAAAGTACAATCATTACAGTACAGAGTTTCCTCTTTGGTTGCACCTCTTAATACGGTTATTTATGTTGACATTATGTATGTATTTGTTAAAATATTTATTTGTACCAAGCGGTGACAAGTCTCAATATGTAGGTATTCTTAGTAAACTTGAAGTCCATCTGTCGATCTTTGGTAAACAACTTTCCCTCGCAAAAATAAAAAAATAAAACAGAATGAATGAATAAATAACTGCGTTGATATGGATGTTTATACTTTTCTATTATTATTGAAATGGAGCCATTTTTGCATTCAATCATAACATATGTCGGTCAATGTATTCTTGCTTATATTTAACATAAAGATAACAGATTGCGTGTTGTCCATGCTTGGTATAGATTATTAAATGATTCAGTTTTACCAAACGTTTAACTTTTATTTGCACACACGAATGTTGATTTGTACTGAAAATTCCTCTTTGAAATCAAACCTAGTGCACCATCCATTTTATGTCATTAACTTTTGTAAAACCTAACTGATCATGCAATTTTAATGATACCAAATTCTCAATGGAAACAACCGTATACATATCCATGTGATGTTGATTACATAGACGTTTCAGTTCTGCAACCAATAACACCTTGCCATAACCTTGACAGCGCTCTGATGTATCAACGTAAAGAAAGCTAATCCAACAGACAAAATAGAGAACATAAATGAACTCCAAAATAAAATTAAAAAGAAACGAAAGGTAATAAATTAAAATATGTACCCGGGTGTAAAAAAATCATTAGTAACAATCCAACCGACAGGTTGTTCACGATCTTTGCGAAATAGACCGGTACCGCCATTGAATAAAATGGATGTTCTGATCAGTTCAAGAGAGTTATCAGCTTTGTAGGGCCAAGTATCATTAATAATCGCTGCATGCTGGTCAGCATGTACGGGGGCCAAATATACATTATCTGGCAGACTGGAAAATGGAAAATCCACTTTTTTATAGGAAAATCATGAATTGTCTTTTTAGAAACCTTTTAACTTTGAGCTGTTCAATGAGTTCCTTATTAATGTTCATGACGCAATCTATAGGTAAAAAATCCCAATTTGTAGTTTTGCTCGTAATTACTGGTTCGACAAAATTTAAATATTGCTTATCGCACATAATTTGAATGGTGGGATTATGCCATTTAATCAATTTCGTCTCCTGCAGACTATTTATTAATTCTTCACTTGATTTTTGCAAAGTAAATAAACCAATCGTATAATCCTAAACATCATAAATGAAACATTTTTATAAGGCTTTTATGGAAAAGGAAGAATACGATAAAACCTTTAATCCACTGATACTAATAACGGTACAGTTTTCCAAGTCACTTTCTCTAAGCTGATAGAATGTAACATTCCAGCGATCTGATGTTATGTGGTGGCGTTGTCCATTGATTCTATCATAATGATAAAAATAATTGTAAATGGTATTGAAGGCTCGAATTTCGTGGGGTAAACGTTTTTTCAAAATTTTTAAAATTTCACATAATCTCTCTTTACAACACGGTTGCAAAATGTCACATTTAGACATTGTGGTCTCCCTCTTGAACTGTAGCATACAAAATTTCGTTTTGCCTCTGGGTTTGAAATTGTTACAGCAGCCATAAAAGCGAAACAAATTATTCATCAAAATAATTTTTGTGTGTAATTGAAAGAATTTTTTAGAATTTTATCCTCTTCATTAAATAGACAATTTACTCTCTCTCTCTTTCTCTCTGCTTATTTGTTTATAACTTTCACATAAGATTTAGAGTGTTTAAGTTTTTTATACTTATATATATTTATGATAAAAATCTGAATCGATTTGGCCATGTCTGACTCTTTGTCGCCCTCTTGTTGCTGTTACATGTGAGAGATTGCAAATATTTATATATTAGCTGAAATTTAGCGAAAGTTTATGGAATTCGTGTATGCAGATTATTTTTTAAATTAGACACAGTAAAGAGCCACGCCCTCAACCGATTAAGATGAGCTAGAGAAATAACACTATAATGGTGAAATTTTATTATATACACTTTAATCAACCATTGATGTGCTAAAAGTAAGTGAGTTGTATACCGGAAACACCCAAACCTTTAAAAAAGCTCCAATTCGATCATTTGATATGAAATCGTAAATTTGCCTTATTGTGCAATATTAAAATAAAATCTTGAAAATTTGCTGTTAATCAACACCCTGTTTGAATGAATCAGTAGTCAAGGAAACCATTTTAAAACTATTGTGTGTCATTAAAAAACATCAAATAAAATTTCACAAAAATGGTGAAAAGTAAGTGTCCTCTAATAATTAAATAAAAAGCAATAATTCAATATTTTAATTTGATATTCCATTTCAAAAAGTTACCGAAGAATTGGTGCGCAAAAAAGCCGAACATAATGAGCTCTTAATAAGTACTTTGGAAGAATTGTCGTTGCATCAAGAAGATATCGAACGCATAGAACATTTGCATAACTGGTGTCGGGATTTAAAAATCTTACTATTACAATCGAATCTTATTGCCAAGATTGAAAACTTGTATAAATTAAAACGTTTAGAATATATCAACTTGGCCTTAAATAACATTGAACGTGTAGAAAACTTGGAACAATTGGAATCATTAAATAAATTAGACTTGACGTTAAACTTTGTTGGTGAACTGACGTCCATTGAAAGTCTACAAGATAATTACAATTTAAGAATATTGATATTAACCGGGAATCCCTGTTGTGATTATCCACATTATCGAGATTATGTGGTGGGTGCACTAACGCAACTGGACGAATTGGACGGTGTGGTTATTACACGTACAGACAAATTAAAAGTGAAACCTCATTTAAAACGCTATCGAGCAGTTATTGTGCAACATCAAGCTGAATATGCCATCAAGAGAGATGAACAGAAATTACGGTTTTTACAACAAAAACAAGAATTGGAAGAACAAATGGCAGGTATTGAGGATGAAGATGAACGAATGAAAACATTTTGGAATGCAAAAAGTGAACATTGTCCAGAAATACGCTACGAAATGGCCAAATATCATAATAGAGCAAGAGATAAACATGAAAAGAAAGATGATGATAGCTTACAAAATAAGCAACGAAAAGTATTGCAATTGTTTGCTCCCTGCGGACGGCCCTATAATATGAATAAACCACAACTAATATTTCGATTGAAAGATGAGGAATCTGTATATATTTTAGAACTGGATATATACAAGTATGTGATCTCGTAAATATATTTGTATTTTTAAGATTATAAAAATTTTAGTATGCTTTTGGAATTAAAATTTTAAGGTATTTATATTATATATGAAATATCCTCTAGATATTTGGATACGGCTCATATTTCCGTAAATGTTGAAATCAATTATATAAGAGTTATGGTAAAGGGGAAAATATTCCAAATCGCTTTAAACGATGAAGTCAAACCTTCCGATTCGTTAGTGCAACGTTCTCAAATTACCGGACAATTGGTTGTAAAAGCACCAAAATTACACTTTAATGAAACATTATCCATCAAATCAAAAAGTAATTAAAATATTAGCATTTTTATCAACTTTTAAAAACCATTATTTTCAGATAATCCACAAGCAATCGCTACTACGGAGTATGTATTAATCGCACTATAATTATAATTCTAAGTAAAATTTCTAAATATTTTCTTTTTCAATTTAAGGAAACATATTCTTACGAGTACTGTGGATATTAAGAATATACGTAATAATGAAAAAATACCAGACTTAATATAAATTATCAGGGTAACTATTTAAATCTTCAATCAATACGTAATAAGGGCGCCATGTTGGACATTTAGGCTTGGGTTTTAGTGAAAATCCCAGAAAAAAATTGAAACTTATAGAATCGTTTTATGAATTTCACAAAATTTATATGCAAAAAACTTACCTGATATGTGACAAACTTTATTTGCCATGTAAAATATTTGTAAATTGTGCTTCTAGAAGCTGATTTTTTTTATAACACCCACTTTAACAATTGTAATGCCTTTTGCACGGAGCATTTGTATGTTAACGAGCTCAATTTTTATGTAAAATAACATAATCTTATATAAAATCATTTATTTAGCACTAAACTTTAATGCTTTTATATTTTTTAGAAATTTATTAAGAAAATATATTCACCACCATTTTAAAAGTGCAATACACAAATTTATTTGTTACATAGTTGCATATTGTAAGTATCAAACAATAGGAAGTATGTCAAAGAGGATCTTTAGTATATAAAACAGAGATGTTAAATAATGAATATCACATTTTACACCCCTAATATTATTATCATGTTGTGTACACCACCAGGGCTTATTAATTTTAAATATAATAGAAATATATCAGGAGTAGTTCCAACATAGAATATATACAAATATAAAAAATAATAAAACAAACGTAAATTAAAATAAGATAATATCAGGATCTTTTCTAGTCCTAAAAGTAACAACTATGTGTTATCAAAAAACATTGGTAAAGTGCGCCATTTAGAGAAAGTGAAATGAAATTTGTAAAAATTGTATTTATTGCTAATAATTTTGTAATATAAAAAGAAAAATTATACATACACATTGTAATATATATAGTAAATTGTTGTAAAATTAAAAATGAAGTGCAAATTTAACGTAGTGAAATTTAGTGAAATATTTTTTGGTATAGTAAAATGCCACAAAAAACCAGAAAGCGTGTGTATATAATTTATCTAAAATTTCTTTTTACTTATTCAAAAAAATCATATATTGTAATTGGTAAGTTAAATTATATATCTCCATATAACATAAACTCAATGATTTCCTACTTTATAAAGTTCCGGCCGGATATTTTATATAACCTGTCAAAAGTCTTATGTGTTTTTGAGGTTATGTTTGTATTAAGATAATATAATTACGAATGTTATAAGAAATATTTAAAAAATTAAAAAGGTTTTGGAAATCATTAAAGGACAGTTTTAGTTATTTCTCCTCCTATACAGAATGTCTGGAAAATTGCCCTAAATCTCTTGGGTATTTTATTAACAAATGAAACTTAGTTGTATTTTGTGTTTAATTAAAAATTATTTATTTTTTCGTTATTTTATTTTAATTACATACGTACTTAATACCAATTTGTTGTTTACTTATATTTATAATTTGTATTTTTTTCTATATTTGTTTTTTGTGTATATATATGTATCTATATATCGCACTTTATATATATGTACCATTTATATGTACGCTGAAATTTTATATTACATATGAGAATGTATGTATGTATGTGTGTGATACCGATGAATTTTGAAACTTTTTTGGGGAAAAAGGAAAAGATCAAAATTTATTTTCAATATCCTTATAGTCAGTAATGATTTTGTTATACCCTGTACCACTTATAAAAGCGTTTATTAGGTTTGTGAAAATGTATGCAGACTGGCATATATATATATGTGGCAAATGCCACACTCATCTTCAATTATAATTATTTTCACCGTCTGTATGTACGTCGATGAAATTTGGTTCAAAGACATGTTTTGGCCTAAAATAGAAAAACATTGAAAATGGACTGTATTGGACCATTTTTAGAATTTCTCCCCATATAAGGTTTTATTTATTTAGTCTTTACAGCATGAAAGTTTACAATTCTTAATCTTTTCTTCAGCAAAGTTAGTTAAGAATAGTTAATTGGCTGGGCTAAATTTAAAGCCGATTGAACCATTTTTAAAACCCTTTCTCATATAACGTTTTTTTCAAGAGGTAACTTTTATGATTTTATAATTAAGTCTCTTTAACTTTTTCACTTTTTATTGTTGTTGTGTATATCAAGTATATAAACACAAAAGAGTAATATGGGCAATCTGTTGCATTACACACAATCACATTTTTAAATTGTAATAGTATTTATTTCACGATCATTTGAATAATTTCTGCACACTTCTTACTTGTGTTGTTTATGATTTGCTTTGCGATTTACAACAACAATGTATTGCTTCAAATAATGTTCATTTATAATAAATGTAATATAAGCCGTTATATAAGTTTTTTTGCGAAAATATATTATGTGTACTATTTTAACTTGTATCTTAGTTGCTAAACAAGTAATGAAAATAATGTATTTATGAATTTATTATTATTTATATTCTTAAAATAAATGATGCTTTTGTTGTGTGCTATGTCATGGAGTGTAATAAATAAAATTCTCTGTCTAACAAAATGTATTAAAATTATTGCTTGGTCACTTGTGATCAACACATATTTATATATTTTTATAATTACATAAATTAATTATTATTATATTTATAAATTATACATAGATTTTATTGTAAATACAAATAATCAAAATATTTATGCATTACTTATAAGATATCCTTCACTTGTTTATTATAAATATTGGAGGTGATCGAATATTATGAATTACTATGCGTGTAGTATTTTTATATATTCCATCTGGATGATTATTTCATAAATTATTCATTTTGGATGAATTGATGTATAACTGGTATGATGTAATATGTTTATGTAATAATTTTGGGTGCGCGTATAACACTGATGCGCAAATCATACAAAAAGGGGAGAAAAAAATCTGTGCTGTTGAACACATTATATACAGAAACGTGTGTTTGTAAGAATGTCCCCAATTTATATGTATGTATTTTTATTTCTATGTTTTGTTGGTTTTGTTAACAATCTTATTTTCTCTCTCACAGGATAGAAGTGATTTTATCATGAATTTATTGTTTTGTTCTTTTTTGTCTGTTTATTATTAATTTTTATTGTATTTGCATTAATTATGTAGTAGTACGTATGTACGTACGTTGTGTCATGATGAAAATTTAGTAATTTCGTTTATTATTTCGAATGTTTTTTTTTTTTAGTTTGAGTTGTTTATAGAGTAGTTGTAATATATGATACTTTATAAAAACAAGTAAAAAAAATATATTTTGTCAAAGTCAAATCTTGAATATCCACCATTCATGCGCCAAAGCTTTCCCAGAAGTATATATGTCATTATTCCTTCTAAACTTTATAATGATAAAAAAAAAAAAAAATGGAAAAGAAAATCCAAGATGTCCTACAGTACTTTCTTTTAAAATATTTTTAAAAAAGAAGTTAATATAAATCCAAAGCCATCCATTAAAAAGTGAATTTCTTAAATTTCTTCTTGAAACTTTACAGTTGATTTTACTTAAGATCTGTACAGCTATCAAATGCAGGCATGTAAACCTAGATTTTATTTTTAATAAAATAATATATATACATATATGTTTTTTTAAAATATATTTACATATGTGTGTGTGTGTTAATGGTATTTTTTCTTTCCTTCTTTTATTTATATTTTTTATTGATAATTTTTCAGTCCCTTTCTTTTAAACATTTCAAGTTTTATTTTATGTATTTTTTTTTCATTAATTTTCATTTCATTTTAATATTATTATTTTATTATTTTTTTAAATTTTTTTATATGGAAATATTTTTTTTTATCAAATAACTGCAGTCCTTGGTTGTGGTTAGTTGGTATAAAAGTATTAAAAAAAAAAAAAGTTAAGGCTCAAGAATTACATCAAGAATCATTGTGTGTGGATTCAAATTTGACACCACCATTAAGTTAATTAACTAAGCTTCAATTTTTATCAAAAAATATTAAAAATTGTGAAATTTCCTAATATAGTCTTATTTTAAATAAGAGCGTTATTTGGGAAGGGGTTCTAAAAATGGTCCAATTTAAATCATTTTCAATGGTGCACATGACTGTGACCTTGAGCATAAATTTACATAACATTACAGACTCGGCATAAATAAAAAAAAAAAGAAAATTAAAGTAAAAAAAAGAAATTTTTTCAGATTATGTGCATTTTGTAAAAAACGAGGTAGGTTTTTTATTTTTTAGATTTTCCATTAGCTGTGGTTGCTTTTATTTACTTTTTTATTTTAATTTTTTTTTTTATAAAATCTAAATTGCATTGAGTTTAAAGAAGAATGCATTGGCATGACATTTTTCTTCATTTTATTATAAATAGCGTCAAAATTGTTTTCTTTTTCGGTATTCTAATATTTTTACAAAACATTTATACTTATATACAAATCTATACGTATGTCTATAATTAATTACTGAATTTTTACTGAACATAAATTATATTTAAATTAATTAATAATGAAAAAATTAAAACAAAAAAAAAAGCATTTAGAAACTCATTAAGGTAGTAGTATAAAAAACAAAAACTTACAAACAGTAAACAAGTACAAATGCATTTCCACAACTTTCCACTATTTTGGTTTTTTTCTTTAATTTTTTTTGGTAAAGGGGGAAGTTTTCTTTAAAACTACACAATTTTCTTAGTTACTTATAAAAGATTAGTAGGTGTTGTTGTTGCTGCTGTTGTGGTTGCATACAGATTATATATGCATTATATATATTTTTAGTTTGTCCACATTTTGCATTTAACTCTTACCCTTCGATTTGTTATTATTAGTAAGTAATTTTCTTTATAATAGTAGTGGTTGCTGCATTAGTTATTTGTTGTTGCTGTTGTTATTATAGTTCTAGATTTTAACCAAAAATATATTTGTTGCTGTTGTTGTAGTGGCTGTGGTGGTGGCTGCTGTTGTGCTTGCATATTTTGAAATCTTAGCTTTCGTTTGCCTACAAAAAGCAATAACACGTACCCACCACTGCACCGATCTCTTCGATCGTATCATGGGCGTGTGGAGTGTTGATGCAATTGATTGATGGCAAAACGTTTTTCCTTTTTTTATATGCTTCTGATATTATATAAATGCCGGCGATTGTATCACGAAGCTACTACTACTACCATTATTCCTGTTCTTCTTCGAATCGTTTATTATTTCCAGTACGATAACAATTTCTTTCTAGACGCGTAAAATCTCGCAGGCTTTATTGTAGCAAATTGCTATCCAATCGGGTTGTGTGGCACCCCATTGTATTTGATTGACTTCACCTTCGGCGGCTGTATAGGCTAAAATTGGATCTTCGATTGCTCGCGGCATTTGTTGTATATCCCATATTAAAGCTTGGTGATCATCACCGGCAGTGCATATGTGACAGGAACTGTATTATAAAAAATAAAAAATTAATTAAAAAATTTATTAAACCACTCATGTCTGGAGAAGTCATTATGTTAGGTTTTCCTTTAAATGAGATGTTTACCTGTGCGGCGCCCACGCTATACCGTTAACGCAGGCTCTATGATTGCTCAGTCTTGCAACAGGTGTACAAGGAACGCGTACATCTAAAATAATAACTTCACATGAATCCATAGCCACGGTGGCTAAATAATTGGGATCCTGTTTATTCCAGGCTAAACGTAATAAAGCTGTATGAGTGGGATCCTACAATTAAAAAAACGATTTATAGTTTTGCTCTTTTTTCTCTCGCTCCCTTCCAACCCACTTCATATATAATGGTTGAATGTTCTAAATGTCTTAAATCGAACATGCGTACAGAGCCATCAGCACCAACAGAGGCAAACATATCACGACCACCGCCCGCTCTAGAAAAAGCTATATCGTAGACTTCTTTATCGTGGGCAATTAATTGGGTTTTAACATGACCCGCAACATGTACACGTCCATGTGGTTGGCCAGTTTCTAAACCCCATATTGTGCAGGTTGTATCAATGGATGAAGTGCCCACCAAATTGGGATCCACTTCGTTCCAATCAAAGGAGGTGAGTGGTGCGCAGAAATCACTATTTTTATTGTTGTTAAGAACACATTCCAGAGGCGTTATCGGTTCACCGGTACGCCAAACACGTAAATAATCGCCGCTGGTAGCCAAGAGATCTGGATACATACCTTTGGGATCTGGTATCCACATAATTTTCGTGGTGGGATATGGATGATCAAAAGTGCTATAAAATGAAACATGATTGCCAGTTATAAACAGCAATTATTTTTTCTAATTTTTATTTATTTACCTTTTAGCACTAAATTCACTGGTGTCCTCATCCAGACTAATTATTTGGACTTTGTTGTTGTATTCTTCAATGAAACTACCCAAGGCGAGACGAAAACGCTTATCGGGTCGAACACTCCAATTCATGGAGTATAAAGGCCATGGTGCCAAATATTTATAAATCTCTTTTCGTTTACCAACCGTTGATGACATAACTGTAACGAAGATTATACTTAAATGAAATTGTTTATACAACACTTGACATTTATATATAATCGAGTATTACATAAAATTCCCTTATAAGAGCAAAAAGTAAAAGACCAACATCTTGCCAAATAGAAATCAAACAATAAACATTTTATTTTAAAAATGTGTGATTCATTAAAATTACTTTAAATTAATTTAAACAATTACAAATCCTGTGCTTTAATATAAAAAAAAAAAATTCTGGCAAGTATTTCCACAATAAAAGAATAAATCTGCATTTTTTGCCTGCAAGAAGCCACAAGCATATTGTTACCGGCGAAGGAACACAACATAACGGTCAATGGCATTACCGTCACAAAGCAACAAACATTTCTATGCATGTATTTCTAAAGGAAAAAACAATATACAGCGCCTTTGTTCACATATACACACATTAAATGCATACAAAGAACTATACATGGGTTAATGTCAGCGAAGCATTAACAGTAAAACAAGTAAAAGGTTGCAGACCTCCCCCTACCCTAATCAAAGCAAACACATATTTTTACAAACAACGAACACTACAGTTATTGTAAATTTTTACTTTATGAACTTACCTAAAATACTTCTTTTCTTTATATATTTAAATATATATGTATAAATAACTTAAAATACTTTACTTAAGGTTTCAATTTATTATAAAACCAATCACAAATTGAACCTTTAATTATAATAAATTTAAAAAAACACATACACTCGCATAAACACAACACTTTTCCCAAATAATTTTTTTCTTCGTTTCCACTTTTATACCATATATAAACGAAATTTTTTTTGATAGATTGTTATGCACGACTTTTGTTTAAATTCAGTTATGAATTTTACTAAAAAATTCTGTTTTCTTTTTGCTTTTTTGTTTCGAAAACTCAAATCATCATTTTTGCCCTGTTCTGGTAACAATTAGACACAAGCAGGGGTGTGATGAGTTATGGTTTTCACAAAAAGAAATTCTTTCTCTTTTGCGTTCGTTAATTGCATACATTTATTTACTTCGTTTTCATGTATTACACATTAAAGATATATAACTTTTCTTAAAACGTTTTGATTTATATATAAAAGATATTTTAATACCGGACTAATTCTATTATTTAACTTTTAGCGATTTTCCACTGAATGCTAGACAACGAACTCACAGCGAATTCAAGAATCAATGGCATATGAATTATCATCATAGCCCCTGATTATACAATTTTAACGCATGAAAAAATTTTACTTGTGTAAAATTGGCCAATGCAATCATTGTGTTTTATAGTGCAATATCTTTAATATATTAATTATTTTATTAAACGCATTACCTACATAGAATGAATAGTTATGTTAATATATGTTCAATATGCATTTCATTACTAATTGGCGTTATGTTCATAATTGTTTCTCTTAGGAAGGTTATGAAATGAAACGAAATTTTTTAATATCAACCGTGCTAAACTTAACAAACTTGGCAACACTTTATGGAAGGAAGCCATCATACTTTACACATACGTATGATTAGTGCAGTGAAATATGTATAAATTTCAGCAAGAAGCTGTAATAAAAATTAAATAAAAATTTCAGTAAAAAGTTAATTCATATAGTGTATATATATAGAAATTTTATTATTTTTATATAATTACTTAAATAATCGAGTGAAACATATAAATTTTAAGTGCCTTTTAGGGCAAATAAAATTATAAGTAAAAATTGCCGCCAAAATCTTAAGTAAAAGTAAACCTGCCTTAATTTGTTAATAAAAATTAAGCTGTATATAATTTCAACTATATACAGCAATGTAATAAATTAATCAATAAGTGTTTTACAAAATATTGCTGCTGCCCAAAATTTAACCAGGTAAGTGTCAACAACATATAATGCTTGATGGATTTTTATAATTCTTTCCACTTAACGGATGAAATATCCACAAAAAAAAAAACACTTTTTCATAATATAATAGATTAATTAATTGATAAAGAGTGCGCTCGTGTTATACCGTTTCCGCTTGATGGACGGAAAACATTTGTCGGCAATGGGCGGCTAATTGGGTTCGATGATTGATGTATAGTTTGTGTTGCACTGTTTGGTGAATTAAAAATATTCGTAGAAAGTGGGCGTCTATTTGAACTTGATGGCCTTTCTTCAATTTGTGGTATATTTTGTGAAGGACGGAAAACATTTGTCGAAAGCGGTCGATTAATCGTAATTGATGGTCGTTGTATAATGTGTGGCCGCCTTGGGCGAAATTCATTTAAACGTTGTACATGTGGTAAAGTTAGAGTTGTTGGTGGAAAGTGTTGTGGAGTAGGTGAAAACTGAGGTCGAAAGTTCAAAATTCTTCCGGGTCGTGGTGGTGTCAAATGTAATACAGGCCGTGCAACGGGGCGTCCATTAATTATGGTGTCAATTTGTGTTAAAAAATCTGTACCAAAATCGAGAATATCATCAAAATCACTTGACACTGTGAATTGTGTGCGTAATTGCTGGGGGCTGTTCACAATGATTTCGTGCGATTGTCGCGGTGATGGTAAAACATTCGTTAATTCTTGTTGGGGAGCTCTGTATTGAGAGTGCGGTTGAGGTGGTGGTAAATATGTAGACTGTAGCGTGGGCGGTAGGTATTCGGTGTGAGGTTGTTTTGTAGTAGGAAATGGTGGTTTCGGATTCTCACCATGAGGTGGATAAGGCGTCGGTCGTTGCTGTTGCACTGATGCTGGCAATGGTATATTATTGGCAGGTCCTGGGAAATGAACGCCTATGTCCGGTTCAGCCCATACAACCGTTACTGCTAAACACACATAGAGAATAATTTTGTGTAAAGAATCCCGCATTATTTTGAATATGACAAATGTTTTTTTTTCCTGTAACGTTTTTGCACTGATTGTTTGTAATACCAATTGAAAACTGTTATTTAATAATGTGTTAGGCATACATTAAATACTGAAAATATTACAATGTTTCGTGCGCTGCTATTAATATGCATAAACGAGTTCAAATCAACCTTCACTGGCCATCAAAATACTATAACTATATAACTTAGTCATGTAGTTCATATAATTTTTGGGACTTTTTGATTTCTTATGTGTTTGGTGCGTGCGTACCGTCAATCATTCGTTTATATTCTTCGAATTAGAATTTTCAATGGGTATGCGTGTGTGTGCGTGTATTTATTTAATTTTTATTGTATTTTTTTTAAATCGCTTTAAGGCAATATATTGTAATTTATACGCACACATATAACACAAAGATCTTTGGGGTTTTTCCCGCTTGTTAAGTATTTTATGTTGCTCCTATTTCATCGTTTATTAACATTAGAAATCATATACTTAGAGCAGTGATTTGCAAACTTTTTTTTTTGAAAACCCTCCAGATGATAAGCCTCAGGGGTCCGTACAAACTAGCAAACTAGAATCCGTATACAGGAGGAATTCTCTCATGACACAATTGCTTTTTTATATCCTTCACATAAAATGGGGGGTATACTAGGTTTGTTATCCGGTTTGCCACGCATTAGGCGTCAGAAACCCTACAAGATATATATTTAATATATTCTTGATCAACATCAAAAGTGAGACGATCTAGACGTGCAGGTCCGTATGTCCGCGTGTCTATCTATTGTTGGCATACTCACCGTCGTAAATTTTAACCTGAAACTTTGTACAGATAATTAGTTTCTGCATTCAGATCGTTATTTAACATGGGCAAAATTGATCAAAAGCCACGCCCACAATCTACAAAAATCTATTTATCTACCACAAAAACTGACCTATGAACTGGAAATTTGGTATGAATATCTATAATGATATCATCCATTAATGTGGCAAAAATGGGCATGGTCGGATAACAAACATGCCCACAATTTACGAAAAACCTTTCTCAAAATCTCAATGTGTCCGTCTGTCCATTTTTATGTGTTTCTTCTAAATAAATCTACAAGTTGTAATTTTTGATATTTATTGATGGAACTTGGCCAAGACGATTACTATTAAAAGTATTTGGGGGATTTGGGATGATCGAGCTATCTTTAGAATCTTTTTTATCTCTTTAACAAGATGTCTAAACCAAATATTTGTTTTTTTATTGAATTTTCTTTTATTACGAAGTCTACAGAGGTTTGTAATTACCATGTTGTAATTAGCCAAACTTTGTCATAAAGGATTTCGTTTTCCCAATAAAAAAAGTCAATCAAGAAATTGTTGCTTTTTCATTATTTTAGAATTTTTTTAAAATTTTTATTTAAACTTAAAAGGATGCACCATAAGTGGCTGCATTAGTATTTTTAGCATTGTATTACATATCTAGTAGAATTTAAAATTTTTAAAATCTAGTAGTGTAGAAAAAGTTGACAGGTCTTAAAACTCTGGCTTGCACAAGACGTTCGGGTACAGCTGTTGTACGTTTACGTCCTTGAGGAAAACGTTGATACACTAAACGAGCTGGTCTCTCATCGACATTGTCTTGATCAAATGTGGAGGAGACAGCTATCAGTGAACCATCCGCATTAACTAAAACTTCCTCATTATCGGAATCTAAATTTTCTGGTTCTGTGTCAGATGTTAGGATTTCAAAAGTATCTTCGGCAATTTCGGAATCAGTTTGTACGGTGCGTGTGGGTGGGCCATAAACTGTGGCTGGTCGTTGAGATTCACTAGAGCCAAGGGGTGGACCGTAAACGGTGGCCGGTGTTTGTTGAGATTCACTAGAGCTAAGGGGTGGACCATAAACTGTGGCCGGTGTTTGTTGAGATTCACTAGAGCCAAGGGGTGGACCGTAAATTGTGGACGGTTGTTCAGAATCGCTAGAGTCAAGTGGCGGACCGTAAACGGTGGACGGTTGTTGAGCTGCACTAGAGAGGGTCTGATCATTAAGCGGATCTGTTTGAGTAGTTTGCGTGTCAGAAGTTAAAGGTGGTCCATAAACAGTGCTCGGTTTTCTCGTTTCAGTTGGTAGTTCAAAAGGTACTTCGGGTGTAAAACCGGCAGGTGCATAACCTCTCGGCTCAACTGTGGGTTGAACTTCCTGACGAGCTAAAGCACTTCTGCTTGCGAAGGAGCGTTGCCTTAAAGGTTCAGCTCCCGTATAAATAGCTAAACTGACAACAACAATTATTGTGAATTGAAACATTATGAAATTCTCAACAGTGTAATGTAATTGTTGAACTATGTTTACGACTTTTGGCCAAATGAGTTTCTGCTACTGAAGTCAACAAATTCTGATTCTTTATATACCGCGAAGTAGTACAAATATTATAAAGGTTAGTGTAACATTGTATTGATCTCCGATGAATTTTAATTTATGTCACACAACACTTGTCCGCTTAAACAGAGGCTTTGTTGTTTCTTTTTGAATTTTTTTCAATTCCCTAATACTTTTTTAACATACGTGACAGTTTTTTAAAAAATCTTCAACTTAACAGTCGCGCCATTGAATGTTGAACTTCATGTTCGCTATTGCTGTACTTAGTGGCCCATTAATATGCGGGACTGTGCAGGATAGATTGCTAACAATAATAATTTATTAATTTAATATTTTAACGTTTTGGTGACCTTGAGGGTGGTTAAAGTGTTTTTGGATTTATTTAATTTAATTTGTTACACGTTAAAAGGCACTCTGGTGGATGCAAAAACAAGTGAAAATAATTAGTCGGTCAAGCCTGACCATCAGATTTTATTTTCTCTTAAGTACTCTTCACCAAATTGGGCACAGCCAAATATTAAGCTAATTAACTATTATTCTTCACCAAATATTACAGTATAAAGACCTCCATTATAACAGGACCTTATGTGGGAAGGGGTTCTTAAAATGATCCGAATCGGTTCATTGTCAATAGGGTCCGTCTTTGGGCTAATACACATAACTGAAGGTGGGTCCATCCATTAACATGGCAAAAATGGGCACGGTCGGATAACAAACATGCCCACAATTTACAAAAAACCTTTCTCAAAATCTCAATGTGTCCGTCTGTCCATTTTTATGTGTTTTTCTAAATAAATCTACAAGTTGTAATTTTTGATATTTATTGATGGAACAAACAAACATTTTGACAAAGTTATCTATACCCCCACATACGAAAGGAATTGAATTTGACCAAAAAATCATTTTATTTATGCTTGTAATAATATTGAAATCGTAATTTGAAACAAAAAACAATTAAACATTTGCTAAATTCATAATAATTTGTTCATAAATTTCAATTCCACGTAAATATGTTTCGGCGGAAATAAATTCATCATGATCATGTAATAAAACGGGAGTATTATTCATGGGTGAAAATCCTAAAGCCGGTGTCCCAGCATTACGTATGTACCGACTATCTGTACCTCCAGGAAATATTTGTGGTACTACTTTCAAGTTTCTAAAAAAAATATTGCGTGAAAACTGAAAAGTAAAAAAAAATTAAAACTTGCAAATCATCGGTGGCTTTCTTAAAACGCATCCAAAATAGATTGGTCTCGTCGACTGCGGTCGTGTTTACTGGTGGACATTTATGTTCAAATTCTAAATCAATACCGCCACCGGCTTCTTGGCACCATTGACGCAGCTTTTTTTGAAAAAAATATAGAAAGAAAATACTTTTTATAAAATCACAACAATTTGTTTCGATCTTATCACCTGTTGTTCAAATTCTTCATGATTAACGTCGACAGCCAAACGTATATCGAACAATATCGTCAGTTTGGGTGGTATAACATTACTTTGTACACCTCCGGAAATTTGCGTCAAATTAACACTCGTCACATCACCAATTTTCATTTGCGGATTATTCTCTAAGCGACGCACTTGACTCTCACGCAATGACATCATTTTGTGCATTATATAATAGAGTTTTTCACCCGCTGTATTCTTAAGTAATAAAGAACCGTGACCAGCTGTACCCGATATGAGAAAGGAAATACCTAAAAAAAGTTTACATTTTGTTGAGGAAGACTTCGGAGACTTGAGAAAGAATTTATCGAAATTTCTCTAATGCCTCTTTCTGGGTAAGGCAAACCGAAACTTAGAATAGCCCATCGTATGTGAATGGTAAAGGATGTGCTAATAAGAAGAAATCAATAAATGCATAGTTCCGGGCCGATCTTACCTCCCAGATTGTCGGTATCAAATCCACCCTTTGCATTAAACCTAAAGTGTTTTGCTTCTACCATACGTACCGAAGAATGAGTTCGAATAAAAACTTTTATAATTTGCTCTTCAGCTAGATGCAAATGCTCGGCTTCTTGGTTTCATGTGATTAAATTATAATAGAACGATTATTATACTTACGCCAAACACTGCGTTCCCCATAAAATACTGGAAATTCTTCATTTGGTGAAGCTATACCTTCATCCATAGCAAAACCCACATTTAACGCTTTAAAATCCTCGGTATTCACAAATTCTCTCATCCCCAAACGACCGCCCCTTTCCTCATCTATTCAAAAATACACGAAATAGATTTAAAAAAAACATTTTTAGAAATGTTTTTTTATTTATAAAGAAATTTCCCCTTCACCTGGTACAAAAGAGACATGTATGGTGCGCTTGAATTTTTCCCCCTTACGCTGCAGAGCTCTTAACGCTGCCAAATACTGCATACCAACACATTTCATATCTTGTGTACCACGAGCAAATATACGTCCTTCCGCATCCATGTGAGCGGAAAATGGTGGATGGGACCAATAATCAGGAAAGACAGGCACTACATCCATATGTGAATTCAATAAAATGGAGGGCAATTGAGGTTCCGAACCTAGCCATGTTAAAATTACAATTGGATTTTCTCGATTTACGGGATAATATGAACGGATGGGTACATCTAAAGTGGCCGCTTGTCTTTTCAGAAAGTCCACACAGGGTTCTAAATGAAGAAAATTAATAAATTGTACATCAATAAGCAATAAGGAATGAAAGTTCAACTTGACCATAATTGGGTTTCGGGTGTACACTAGGTATGCGTAAATATTCACGAAAATATTCAATTTCTTCATTTTTTGACATTTTTATACTTTTTATTATAGTTTACACTATTCAAATAGTAAAAGTTCATTAGAACTCAACCATGTACATTCTACAATTGATGGAAAGTTACTAATCCTAAATATCCATTCCCACTCTCTCATCTCTAATACTTACTATTAAAGAGAAAATGGCGATTGCATTCTCTATAAATGAACGCGTGAACCGTAATGTTGACTTTTTAGACGATCTCAATGTGCAGTTATAAGTCTTAATTGGGTTAAATTGTTGATGTAATATAAACAAGTTAAATCTGCGTAATCTATATTACACAATGATACGACTATTTATATGCATTTGTGGTTGAAAAATAAATAAAATGATAATTCATAAATGTATGTATGTAGTGGAAAAAGTAAAAGGCATTATGTGGGAAGGGGTTCTAAAAATGTTTCCAATTGCATTATTAATTAACTATTTTTCATCAAATTTTATCAAAATATAAAAGAATTGATTTTTAACGTCTTTTGATGGACAACAGCAGGTGGAGCACTTTATCATGTATCGCACTCTCTGGCCTCGGTTAAATCGTAAACGAAGCAAGGACCTATTAAGTCTAAACAGGATATGGATCTCTGCGGTCGTTGAAGTCCTAACGGTACATTGTCTCATAGGCCGTAAGACCAGCAGGTACGGTGCTTCATATAATAATTTTTGTTTTCTCTTCAGGAAACACGCACAAAGCGCTTGGAGTCAGATTCCAGGAGGCGCTAGACCCTTTACTAGCAGATGCGAAGATTTTCTACCTCAAACGATTTATAGCCTCCTCTGGATGGTTTTCCTAAACGTTATTTTATGTTTCTCTACGGGTAACACAATGAGTCTACTTATTCGTCTACCCGTTCATGACTTCTAACTTAACCTTAACGCCTTTTAATAAATTTGGTATACTTCAACTCAAAGATTTCGTCTGAAATGGAGTTTCTTGTAAAATGTGGGCGTGTCTATACATTTTTTACCAAATCGATAAATGGACTGATCGATTACCAATTACCATAGTAGGATACTAAATAGTAGCAATGAACCCACGTTTTTTTTCAACTCACATCAGTTTATACTGTTAATAGCTGCCACTTTTTTTTTATTGATCGAATCGATTAAAATAATGCAAAATTTTAGCAATTCGGCTTAAAGAAAAACATTCGTTTACCAATTGACATAACAGCTCAAGGACTAATTTATAATATAATGCTGTGTCATTAACTCCGTCACTAAAACATTATTTCGCGCAAAGCTACAAAAATATTTTTACGAATGTTAACCCAAATGAATGTTTGTATGTGTACATCAGCTGAAAATATGGAGCGTTCTTAACTTTAAAGCGCCCAACAACAATATTTTATGGTCATTGTGCAGGCATACATACATACATACCTAGGTAGGTAGGGAGGTATGAACAAAAGTCAACAAAAAATGAATATATTTGCTACGTTTATACGCTAGCTAGCATAACACAAATATAATATAAACTTGAAAAATTGTGTAGTTTGGTTAAGAGCAGCTGATTTAATTACCCTACACTACAGTTATGCAAGAAATGTAATATATCCAGTTATTGGTTGGGTACTTTTTGTACAGGCGAGTATTAGAGAGAGAGAGAGAGTGATTCTAAACGGGGTTTGATTCCGGTATATTTTCCAAAATTCATCTTGTGTAGGGTATCAATGTATGTTTGACTGTATAAGCAAACGTAACGTAACATACATACACACATATACCACCAACCAACTAGCTGTACTTACTCACTACTCGTTTATGGGAAAGTGAATATAAAAAACATTTAATTGTAGAGAGTCCAACGGTTTAGTAATATGCTCAGAAAAATTGATCCGCCGTCAAGTGTGCTGAAAAGAAAAGTACCAAAAAAGAAGTGAGAGATTATCTAAACAGCTGATTACTTTATTTCGATATATGTTGTTGTTTTTTTAATTTTTTCTAATTATAAAAATTATTTGATTTAAAACAAAAAAAAAATTGAAAAAAATAAAAACGTAATAATATCGTAAAAATTTTAAATATAATCGATTTATGTTTTTTACATGTAGTGTTATGTGTGTGTTTATATGTGTTTGTTGTATTATTTTATAGTATGAGTACTTGGGAGAATAATGATGAGATAAATATATTTCGGGAATATTTGCGCATACCAAGTGTTCATCCAGATATTGATTATAGTAAGTACTGATAGATTGACATTGAAATTATTTAGTGTGTAAATTCGAAAAATAAATAAAAATGGCTAATATGACGTATAAATAGCCATATTAAGAAAAAACAACAATTTACCGGTTACTTAACAATAATTTTTCTTTTAAAAGTGTCATTTATTTAACAATAATTCGTTATTCCATTTGCAACTTTGATAACAAATCTTCGCACTCCTTTTTGTAGAATCCATCCTCATTCTATTCTATTTTTATAAAAGTCTGTATATGGCAAGTGTTTAAGACCGATCGAACCATTGTTATACCCCATGTCCTTATAATAATTTTCACGAAGTATCTTTATTGATCCAACTAAACTAATTGTAGCATAATTTATGGAACTAAGTGTTGTACGATATTAAGCGGTCGTGCTTGACTAACTGTAACATTTTCACTTGCTTAATCTACTTTTTATATAATTCATGAAAAAATCAAAATAACAAAAAAAAAAGTAAAACAAATTTATGAAAATTATAAATTAAGAGATTCTAATCTGCAAATGACCGCTCAATGAAGCCTTCTATGAGATTATACTAAGCACTGCAATGCTCCTTATTTAACGAAGCCTTTACGATTGAACTCTTTTAAAAAATTTAGCAAACTTTTTTTTTAAATTGGATAAAATAGATTGAAAACTCCGCCTATATTCAACAAAAATTAAAAATCTGAAATCGTTTTAATAATTAGATTATTCTTCAAGGTACTTTATGGTTTAAATGGCGCTATAACGTATTCCCTCGTCGACCTTTATCAACCTTACTGTAGTAAAGTAGGTCAAACATGAAGGACATCCGACATAAGTTTAGTTTTTAATTTGCTAATTCTTACTCCTTTAAAAAAAATTTGTCAAAACGATAATTTTTCATGCATTTCTGCAATAAATTGACAGCAATGACGTCAAACTAACTATAAAACAAATGCAGCAATTGGAGAAAATGAATAATTTTATATGATATAAAATAAATATTGAAAGGTTGACACCTTATATTGATGGATTCTGAATATAACTGAAAATTTATGAAAAAAAATTATATAACGATCGCTTTTTATACAATTTGGCACTTTTTGTTTTTCTTGTAAAAAGGTTTCTCGTCCTGGTAATAATAGAAGAGTATACTTATGTCTAAAGGGGAGTAAAATTTGATTAAAAAAAAATTAACGGTATTGCTGCCGTTTAGGTGAAGGTTGTAACAAGTAGCATTGACTCCTGTTTGTGTGTAAAATGTTGCCTTCAGCTTGACTATATTTAATTTTATTTGAGAACATTAAAAATTCCTGCACGCATAATACTTAGTAACGGTTGATTATACATAACAGTACCAACAGTGCAGGCACACTGAGTCACTGCTTTATTGGAAATAAATCTAAAGCATATACTAAATATTTATAAAATAATTATAAAAATTTTATTGAACACTGTTAGAAGACGTTTGTTTTTTATACCCTCCACATAGGATGGTTGGGTATACTAAATTTGTCTTCCCGTTTGCAACAGCCAGAAGGAGGCGTCAGAGGCCCTGTATATATATTCTTGATCAGCATCAAAAACTGATTCGATGTAGACATGTGTGTCCGTCTGTTGATAGTTTTACGGGCGTTAATTTTAAATACTGATATTGAACTGAAATTTTGTACAGTAACTTTGATCGCTATTTAAAATGAGTAAAATTGGTCAAAAGCCACGCTCACAATCAATAAAAATCTATATATCTGCCATAAAAATTGACTTATAACCATACACCCCTTTATAAGAGTAACCGCAAAAACTAAATTGTAATACACGTATTGAAAATCGTGTTAAAACAAACCAATTGGTGTAAAAAGAATTTTTTTTTTTCGTTTTAACTCGTGTTAAATCAAATTTGTGTAAACAAAAATCATGCAAAAAGAGAATTCGTTGTACAATCATTGAAAATTTGATTGATGAATTTTTATTGTTCAGTACTTAGTATTTATTAAGTTATGCATCTCTCTCTTGACATAAACCAATATTATCTCTACCAAATACCAAGTTTCAACAGCAATTTTTAAATTATTTCTGATTTTGATCAAGAACGTAGGGTCTCTGAAGTGACCTTTTTACACTTTCCACACATAGGAAACAAGGCACACTAAGTTTGTCCAGTCATTTACGATATTGATAAGAAGACGCCAGAGATCCTAAAAGTAGAGTTTCATACTACATACTATATACTTCTTCTATCTCACTTAAATGAAATACGTCCGCTTGTTGGAGACTCAAGTTCTCTACACATTTGTAGTTTCATTGGTAATCAGTTACGGTCTCTACGTTAAATTCAATTGTTATTGCTATGGTTGCAAATGGAATCACAAATTCCTCCCACAATACAGAGGGTATATAAAATAATGTCCAACAATTTTAATATTTTTCCAGCACCCTGCGTTGAGTTTCTTAAAAGACAAGCCAATCAATTGGGCTTAGCGTTTAACGTTTATTATCCGGCTGCGGAAACGCGACCAGTTGTAGTGCTAACATGTTTCGGTCAACAAACCCAACTGCCCGCCATATTGTTAAACTCTCATATGGATGTTGTGCCGGTTTTTCCAGAGAAATGGACTCATCCACCCTTTGCTGCCGATATAGATAAGGATGGTAAAATATATGCTCGCGGTACCCAAGATATGAAATGTGTCGGTACACAATATTTAGGCGCCATAAGAGCTTTACGAACAAATGGCATCGCCTTGAAAAGAACTGTACATCTTTCATATGTCCCAGGTGTATATCTTAATAGCTACTCTTTCGAGTGGAAGTGTATTTAAGAAATAAAAGTTTAAAATAAACTTTATTTTGAAGATGAAGAAATTGGTGGACATTTAGGCATGGAGGCCTTTGTAAAGACAAACGACTTTAAGCAACTCAACATAGGCTTCGCCTTGGATGAAGGCTTAGCCTCGGAAACTGATGTTTATTCAGTGTTTTACAATGAAAGGCCCATTTGGCGTAAGTCGCATTTCCATTTTTCTTATGACCAAAAATATAATAAAAACAAAATTAAAAAAAAAAAAAATAGAAATCCATTTCAAGATCAACGGTAATGCTGGTCATGGTTCTATGCTAATAAAAGATACAGTGGGTGAAAAATTTCATTATTTACTTAACAAAATGATGGAACTGCGTAATTCCGAACGTTTACGCTTACAATTCAATCCCAATCTAACAATTGGTGATGTGACCACAGTGAATTTAACTTGTATGAATGGTGGTGTACAGAGTAATGTAATACCGCCTTCTATGGATGTCGTTTTCGATATACGCTTATCCATTCTAGTCGATCATACAAAATTTGAAAAACAGGTAAAAATCCCTGAAAAAGTTGTAAAATTCATTGGTCTTGCAAATTGGTTATAGATACGCGCTTGGTGTGAAGAAGCTGGCGGTGATATTGAATTGGACTTTGAACAAAAAGAACCTGAGGTTGAAACCATCCGATTGGATGATAGCAATATTTACTGGAGAGCTTTTAAATCATGTATAGATGAGCTGTAAGTTTTACGTGATAAATACTAAGAAGTAGAAAGTAAGAAAACTAAATTTGGCTTAGACGAAACCTTAAATACCCTCCACATCTGTATAAAAACGGTGGGCGTGGCAGATACTTGATTACACCACAGCTTGTATGTAGAGTTTACAGTAGAGTATGGTTTTTTGTAATATATGGGCGTATTTGTTATTCGACCACGCCCATTTTTGGCACATCAATGCATGGTATAATTATAGATAGGTGTACCAAGTTCATAAATATATTTTTATGGCAAATATATGGACTTTTGTCGATTGAGGGCGCGGCCGTAACAAATTTTGTCAAGTATATGAAGGGCCTTGGTGGTTGGTATTTACGGTTTGCCGTAATCTGTTCATACGTTTATATTACATAAATTATTAGAAGATTTAATAGCGTATGTAACGTGCCCACATATAGATATTAATAGTATTTAAACCAAATTTAGTTTTTTTTTTTACTTTTTTTCTTAGTTTTATTTTACACCCTTACCTTGACACCTAAATGTTCGATATACATTTTAAATTACCGTTAAGCTAAAATTTTAAATGTCTTTATAGCGGTATACGCACACGCAATCTGGTATTTCCAGGTGGCACCGATAGTCGTTACATCCGTCAACTTGGCATACCCGCTTTGGGCTTTTCACCTATGAATCATACACCCGTGTTACTGCATGATCAT